>JACEII010000008.1:2330847-2485069 GCA_014332785.1 Antheraea mylitta
CATAAAATTCAAATGACTGCGAATTTGTTTGAATTTAAATGCGTTTTAATTGCTACGTTCAGTTTTGATTTTATAATTTTACCAACCGTTTAAATAAAGTTAGCGACAAAATTGAATTGTTAGATATTCTTTACGTCATGAAGCGACGTCATTTGATGGCAGATGAAATGCAAAGAGCTGTAGGGATGTTGCAAGCGGGAAGTAATCAATCTCAGGTATCTCGACATTTTGGCATTCATAGAAGTGTTATTTGTCGTCTTTGGCAGCGCTACAATAATACAGGAAAACCCGCTGAACAGCATCCAGGCCGTAAAAGGAGTACAACCACTCGGCAAGACCGGTACATACAACTGACTGCAAGACACCAGCCGATGTTAACCGTTCGAGAGATAAGTTTGAGGCTACAAATTTCAAGTGGTGTTGATGTAAGTGCTCAAACTGTGTGAAATCGATTGCTTGAGTACGGCCTACGAGCTTGACGCCCAATCAGTTGCCCACCGATACGTCAAGGGAATCGCGCTAGTCGATATGAATGGTGTAGAGAACGCATCACATGGACCCAGGAACAATGGGATAAAATTATGTTTTCCGATGAGTCGCGATTCGGTTTTAAGCCTAATAAAAGAAGGGTGCGAGTGTATCGTCGGCCCGGAAATACTGAAAGGCGCAGGTGCGTTCAGGAAGTTCATCCATACAGCGGCTCAACAGTTATGTTATGGGCGGGTATTATGAAGAACAGGCGAACTGAGCTCGTTTTTGTAAATGGAAACATGAATGCTGAGAATTACATTGAGGATATTCTCAGACCTTATGTCTACCCATTTGCACAAACCTTTGGCTCCGATTTTAGGTTAATGCATGACAATGCGCGTTCACATACAGCTCGGCGAACCAGTGAATACTTTGCAACGGAGAACATCCGGGTATTGCCCTAGCCTGCAGAATCGCCAGATCTCAACCCCATCGAGCACGCATGGGACATGCTCCAGAGACGTGTTTTGAAGGACTTTGACGAAGCGACTACAACCCAACAGCTGAAGGATTTACTACAATTCCATTGGGAGCGAATACCGCAAGATGACAAACAGTCTCATTAATTCAATGAATAATCGTTGCCGACAAGTTCTGAATAGCAGATGAGACTATACTTTGTATTAAACTGTTCTATTCTTTCACAATAAATACATTTTCTTTAGAAATTTCATTTTGTAAAAAAAAGTTTAGTTTCTTATGTATCTTAGTTTCTACACTATATTCTAATATTGTTCATTTCTGTTATTAAAAGAACTTATAAATACAACAGCTGTTATTTTTACATCATAGAACCCTAAAGATATTATTTTAAAAATAAAATACAACGTTATAATGTGAAGAACCATCCTAAAATTTAAATTAGTACATGTTGCTTAGACTTTTTTGATGAGTGTATATATATCCCGCCAGACATTTTTTTTAATAAACAGTACAAAATCATTTACTGTTAAGTAACTATGGCTCTAAATTTTTAAAGTGCGTACAGTTTTTATTATCAATACGTGTTTGTTTTAGAAAAGGTACGTTATTGTGTCGGACATGTTTTTTTTTCTGTATAATTCTACTAAAACATAAATGTCGGAACAATGTTTGGGAAGTTATGACATTACTCGAAATGATAGGTGTTCATATTATGAGAATTATGTCAAATAAGACATTGTCTGTAATAATTGTAGGGGTGGTAGGGTTTTTGCGGGGTGGTAGGGTTTTACAGCCCGACTGGGTCGCAACCACCATGTATATGGCGAAAAAGCCCCTAATAGTGATTCGCTTCTACGGGTCGCGTTTCGGGATCAGCCTGTGCATATCCAGCTTATTACAGGCCGGCATGATAGTGGCGACCGGCGATGGACAGTGTGTCAATCGGTGGTCGCTATTATTTTTGGATTGTACTGTGCTTACCATCAGGCATAGTGCAGTCACTTTGCCGTGCTACAATAAAAAAAAAAATTACTTTGTTACTACATATTCCTGTTTTAAGTTTAACTTCAAACGGCACGGGTGTTATTACAAAAGAGTAAAATACGTATTTAATACTTTCTTTATAAAAGTTTGGGTACTTACGTATTAAATGCACCACGCACACGGAATGTTCAACATCTTGCTCTCTTATCTCTGTTTGGTTATAGGTTCGTTTTTTTTTTGTTTTTTCGAAATGACTATGCTATTGACCCAGCAAGGTCTTAACAGCTTCACCGGACTACTAAGGCAAGCGCTAAAGGCACTCAGCCGATTTTATTTTGGCAACCAGCTCAAGGGTGCACGTCACACCTCGGCTTAGCTGTTGCCTGTTGCATGCAAAATCGCGACCTATCTTAGCTAACCTAGCTAACTATTCATATATGTATGAGCTGTTGAAACGTATATGTGTACCAAGCATACACGCCTCAACAACTCCATATATTTATTACCGGAAAGTTGAGAGTTTTTCAGTTCGATAAGGGAAAAAAAGTAAACCCTTCCACTTTCATGTGAAAGCGTGTAAGCGTGCACGTGTGTGGGGGTGATTGTGTAGTGTTATAGCAGTGATGTATATTTGTGTGTCACCGTATCGCGCAAGCAACGCACTCAAGGGCTCCCTACCGAGGGATCGAACCTAGGCTTGAGCTGCTGCCGTGGGAGGCCTAATCGGGTCGTTGGTTAGGTTAGGTTAAACTTGCGAAAAAGGATTACCGAGCTTTCCTCGACAGCCGTCGGAGAGCGCGGTACATTTAATGGTAAGTATCCAAACTTTTCTAAAGCAAATATATGAAATATATATATTGAATACGTACTTTACTTTTTTTGTAATAACACAGCATACGTTTACTAACAGCACTGTATGGTAGTAATTAATGGGTACTTTTAATGAACTCATTTATTACTTGGCGTCACTGTTTTGATATATGACAATCAGCTTTTCAGGCGTGTAAAGATGACAACAATAATTTTGGACTTCGTTTCATCAAGCACAAATTTACTATTTAATAGCTGTATTTGTTAACGTTAAGACACACAAAAATGGTACTCAAGTTAAGATATGTAGAGCTTATTTTTTTCTAGCAGTAGAAACCGATAAAGCAGTAAAGCAAGCACCCCTTTGGGAATTTCCTTACTGTGTCAAAAACCATTCTAAATTAATCTGTCGTGGTTAGTTGTCCTATTTCCAACGGTAGACCAATTTATCCTGGCACACGTGTTTGCTATATCATTGACAGTGACACGATTACTCGAAATGTGAATATTGTACAAAAGTAGAGGGTTTATTTATGACCAACGTCAACAAAAGTTGTTGACACGTGCATTCATACGTTTCTGGGAATTTAAAATTAACGATGCTTTGTAACGTGCTATAAACGTTGTAGATACAAAGGGATTTATAAAACTGTCGTCAAATTATATGTATCAATAGCTTTGTCCCGTATAACTTTTGTAAAAATAGAACTCGTATAATTCGATTCCTCGGCAGGGAGCCCTTGAGTGCGTTACTTGCGCGATACAGTGACACAAAAATTTACATCACTGCAACAACACTACACGATCACCCTCACACACGTGCACGCCTACTACACACTTACACACGGAAGTGGAAGGGTTTTGTTTCTTTCCCTTATCGAACTGAAATAGTTTGGAAAATTATCCGACACGAAATATATATAGGGAGTTGTTGAGGTATGTATGCTTGGTACATATGTATGCTCCAACAACTCAAATATGTATGAATAGTTAGCTTAGGTCCGCTCAGACAGGTCGCGAATTGCATGTAATCAGGCAACAGCCCAAGCCGAGGTGTGCCGTGCACCCTTGAGCCAGTTGCTCAAATATTATCGGCTGAGTGCCGCAAGCGCACGCCTTAGTAGTCCGGTGAAGCTGTAAAGACCTTGCTGGGTAAATACCGTAGTCATTTCGAAAAAAAATTAATCAAATAATATGTTTCAATAGCATTTTCCTATACAACTTTTGTAAAATAGACTTCGTATAATTTAAATATATTACTAGCGATGCGCTCCTGGTTTACGCAAATATAATGTATTAATATGATGACTTTTTTTCTTTCGATATCGCCGCTGCCTATTAGGCAATTTCGCCACTGTCAAGTGTGGCAAATACACGTCTTAAACTTAATTGCCATATATTCGGTGTAACAACGTAGAATAATCTAAAATAGCAACATGTCAACATAGATAAATCAACAACAGAGGATAGGTACTGTGTTGTGAGTGCTATAGAGGTTATATACAATAATATATTTGGAATATATATACCTATATATAGTATAATAATATAGGCACAAGCAGGCGGGACGGACGTTGTTCTGCCTTGATAATAAAAAAAAATCTAAAATTCAACCACAGCGCCACCTACCGAGTCCAATTGTGAATCTAAACTATTCTCGGGTCCACTAGAAAACTCACACAAAATTCCATCAAAAATGGTCCTGCCGTTTAAGAGGAGTTCAGTGACATACACACGTACAGAAGACATTTATATATATAAATGTATAACATAGGCACATCTTAAGAATACATAAATGTTAATTTTAATTCCAATATTAATATTTTAACTTTCTTCTGTTTTGAAATTTTATCTTGTATAATATTTACAGGCAAGCACGAAGTCACGCTTGTAGTCAAAGCGGCTAAAATATTGACGAAGATTGTGGTTAAAAGACTTAGCGTAAACAGACATACTTGAATAGGGTTTTTTTTTGTATTATTCATTAATTATGCTGATCACATTATACCTAATCATAAATTTGATATTTAGGAAAAACAGCCTTATTAATAATACGATGACTAAATAATTAAATATAAAACAGAACTAATAATGAACATTACTGAATACTAACTACCCTATGGCTGCGATTGCGTTCGCGTGGAATAGTTACTTTAACACGCAGCGGAATCTCTCAAGAGGGAAAAAATCTCGATTTTTAATATTCTTCTTTGGTGCTCCGCTCCTATTAGTCTTAGCGTGATGATATAGCCTATAACCATCCTCGATAAATGAGCTATATAACATTGAAAGAATTTTTCAAATCGGACCAATAGTTCCCGAGATTACCCCCTACAAAGTCACAAACTCACAAACCCATAAACTTAACCTCTTTATAATATTAGTATAGATAATATAAAGCAATATATATACAAACGAAATATGTGACGCAAGATTGATACAAAAAGTAATGGCTTATCGAATGTTATTGATCGTTATTTTTCTCCTTTGTGATTTAACATAATAAGCCCCATAAAGTTATGGGATATGGTATGTGAGTAATTCGGTGTTCACGTGTTCGCTTTATGCTTCTGTAGATTATTTAGCAGCGATCGTTTTAGGGAACATTCGTGTGACCCTATTTTCTTTATGTGAATAGTTTTCGTAATGATATTGGAAAAAGATAATGTGTCTGCATTGAATACATTTGTATTCAATTTATTATATTTCTCAAACTAAAACACAGAAGTATAAAGCAAACGAGAATGTATAAATTCAATATTTTCTCTGTTCATTGATTCTTTGTTTCATTATTATTGAGTATTTTGTGTCTAAAGAGTGTGCAAATATTCCGATAATAAATATATGGAGGGGTTGTTGAGGCGTGTATGCTTGGTACACATATGCGTCTCAACAACTCAAACATATATGAATAGTTAGCTAGGTTAGCTAAGATAGGTCACAAGTTTGCATGTAACAGGCAACAGCCAAGCCTAGGTGTGCCGTGCACCCTTGAGCTAGTTGCCCAAATAAAATCGTCTGAGTGCCTTAAGCGTTCGCCTTAGTAGTTCGGTGAAGCTGTTAAGACCTTGCTAGGTCAATAGCGTAGTCAGTTCGAAAAAAAAAAGGGTACAAATATTGTGAGGTAGATGTAAGGATATTGACGTATATCGAATAGAAACTTATTAAGTCTCAAGTAAGGAATGGTAACAAAAATAAACTGTTTTAAAATTGTCTTTATTGAGAACACTTCAGAAAGAAAGAGAACAAAATTGATTGACGAGCAGAGAAGATACAAGTTCTCATCTGTTTTATTGGCGTCTATTTATATACAGCAATATACATAAAAGCTTGTATATAATTACATACATCAGAAAATTGACAATAACAAAGATAGTATAACTTGAAATTACGGATATCGATTCAATGGGATTTAAGATAAGCGTCCCTGGTAAATGGGTCTTATCATTTGACGAGATCAGTGCGAAACGAATGTGTTTAAATTCGATTCTGTATTGTTATTTGTTAAGCCGGTACAATTCGGGGTATGTTTGTGTTTATTTGTACGCCCGTTGCTGTTACATAAATAGGGACACAATGGAAGTATTCCTTCCCTACGCATATACAGAAACTAGCAATTTTCTTCGGCTGTGCTGGCGTTCTCTATGCCGTAATTATTGCAGATACTTTTATTAATATCTGTACATATAAAAGAATAACTCGCTATTTTTAAACTTTAGCGGTGTTATTACAAAAAAATTAAATACGTATTGAATACTTGCTTCAAAAAGAGAGTCCTGAGATGGAATGAAGACGGTAGAATTAGCTGGTGTACATTCCCCAAAGCCTAGCCGATAAAATACCACCAGACAAGCGACTCTACGTCGATGTTCAAGTGTTTCTAGTTTGGCTGCTATCAGTGGTTCATTACTGACAAGTCCTCGAGCTCTGTGATCGACGAAGTCTAGGAAGGCCAACTGGCATTAGGCAGACTCGTTCCAAAGGTGGTAGTCCATATACGGCCTTACCGAAAGTTCTGAGTCATTTGTTAGAATCCTAACGTTCAAATATATTTTCGAGCGACAACAATAACTAACTAGACACTGTGAAAATAAAATAAGATATGAAGACTTCGAAGTAAGTGTATAATTTAACAGCAGTAATATTTTGTAATAAGTATCTACAACTAATTTTTGATCACGAGTTTGGTATGTTATTGTAGATTTTGTATATAATATACAGCCCGCGTTACTCGCTAATAAAGTAGTTGTCTCCAGTTGATAGTAATTTTGAAATCGGTTACAATTTTTTCTATGTCATTGTAATAATAGTACTATAAATTATAACTCTTTTATATATTTTTTTTCTTTTATAAAACGTATAAGAAGTATTAATTTTGATTATAATCAGATTCGGATCAGTATAAATATAAAGAAACATACCATCAGTAAAGGGGACTAATACTCTATTTCAATTACTATACGTATTCGAAATCTAGGAAAAGGTGTTTGTTTTTTGGATTTATATTGGATATAAAAGTGTATACACAATCGATTACTATTCTATTCACGGGATTAAGTTTAATCCATGGGAAAGTACACACACTACTTAAGTGTGGGGTGTTGAAGTTTATATACATTTTTAGTTGCGAAATAATGAACAATATAGTTTTTTTTGGTACTGGCACTATCTGAACTAATGGTACCAACTCTGACCTCATTCTGGCTAATAGCCACCTTTTCCAGCATAAATATCCGTAGACATGGAAGGTTAGGTCGTTCGTCGATAAGGCTATTCATACGAGACGACTGATTTATGATCTGAAATTGGGCACGGCAATTCGTATCGGAAATATTTATTACACTTTCAATTTCTCTTTTTTGTTTATTATATAGCAATTGGCATGAACCTGACAAATTCAGGTGATATAGTTATTTTAAAGAGCTGAAAGTATCAGGTCGTTGGTTACGCTACTTTTGGAACAAATCTTGTGTAATATTTTAAGTGGCTGTGAATTTATTTTGTAACTTATATAACCCTTCGACTCTGGACGCATGGATTTCAATATAATTGCTGATTTTTCTTTGGAAATATATCACCTTTCCCTGCCAGAATCTAGAGTCTCTTAAATCTGCCTAGGACAAACAAAGAAAAAACTTTTTTTTTATTTTTTTTATTGTAGCACGACAAAGTGACTGCACTATACCTGATGGTAAGCATAGTACAATCCAAAAACAATGGCGACCACCGAGAGACAGATCATCCATCGTCGGTCGCCGCTGTCATGCCGGCCATAATGACGAAAGTCACCCGGTACTGGATATGCACAGGCTGATCTCGAAACGCGACGCGCAAAAGCGAGTCACTATGACGGGCTATTTCGCCATGTACATGGTGGTTGCGACCCAGTCGGGCTGTAAAACCCTACCACCCCGCTATCGCCATTGCCTCGTTCGTTGATCAGCAGGGTGCACCATCCTCAGTATTATTACAAAAAAGTTAAATATGTGTTAAGTAACCAAACTTTTTAAAGCAAGTATTCAATGCGTATTAAATTTTTCGTTTGTTTACACGGATTTTGTTTAAGTTAATTTTAATCCTAATAGCATATGGTGAATCATGACTTAAAATACCGATAAATACATATACCGAGGATGTACCTTTCGTAGTGATAACTAATCAGATAATTGTTGTAACATGTTTTATGTGTGAATTGTAACCTAAAGGACCAAAATGAAACCGCCATAAAGGCAATAACGTCATTAAAAAGAAGTATATAAAATAATAATAAATAAATTAAAAAACACCCAATAGTTGTTCACAATTATGATTTCTACCGTACACATAAAAAAAAAAAAAAACCAAAAAAAGGCGCGGACCAAGAGTCTGCAGAACAGAAGAAGGAAAAAAACATGTTTTATGTTATGCAAAGCTAATTATGTAGTCATAAATCACAACTCCGCATATGTATCTTCAGTCTGTGTCAGTATATTGTAGGTCATTGGCTTCTCTAAGTTGGTCTGTTAATCTAATCGCTTCTAACTATTCTCAATCCAACTACTTCCTTTGCCTAAACGGACACATCAATGTAGAATTCTTCAAAATCTTAATTTCAGCTTATACGCCTTAAGAAGTAGGTCGGTGATAATTCCTTCAAGTTATAACTTCTGTTGTAGCATGTTGGTAGACTTTTTTCTAATGCTCGTCTGGCTAGCTGTAATCCTCAGGTTGAAAAATGTAGGCAAATATTTATAGATATCTTTCGGCATCGGCAATTACATTTGAAAGCTAGTTGTCTAAGTGAAGCGTACTTTATCTTCTTAAACCACATGTTCCAATGTTAAATACTTTTTTATATAGTTTCCTAGTTCGCTATCTGAACCTGAAAAGTATTTTTCTAACACCACTGTATGTGAAAAAATATAGAACTGTGGATTTCCCAGAATTTAAAATTGCGAGCAGTTTTAACTGGCGTCGTAGTAAAACTCAATGTGTTGAACACAGCACAGCAATCAAGATGAGTCACAAACTGTTATATAAGAATTACATATTATTTTAGTTCGGTCGAAACCTTATTTATTTAAACGAAACAGGGTAGTAACAATTACCAGTTAATTGTCTAAAAAAACTAGACGAGGTGGTGTCACGCGGCACAGTTTTAGACAAACGGGCCATAGTTTCAGGTTGATATTGGTAGCGTTCATAGTCCTATTGCGCTTAGGCACGTGATAATTTTCTAAGATTTTTTTTTATTAAACTTCTTATGGTATGACAGGGAAAATTTTCGTTACGCGGTAAACGTAATCTAGGTGTGTATTAGTTTGTTTTTTTTTTTCAAATGGGAACGCTGTTGACCTGGAAAGGTCTTTACAGCTTCACCGAACTATGAGTGTATTAGTGTTTATGTGTAAGTGTGTATAAGTGTCTGTCTGGATATTAATATACAAAAATGAGTCTATGTATAGTTAAATATTCATACTATGGGACTTCGTATAGTATGTAGTGTATATGTATTGACACATATCTATATATAATTTAATACGATAAGTCAAATATTCACTTCCTCCGCGTTGGACACTGATACATGTACTTTTTTTTATTTTAATACTTTGTGGATTTAGGGTATGATCACAATCTCACCTGATTTTAAATGAACAAGTAGTTTAAGATGGTAAACACGCTAATTCTTCGAGGGCTGGCTCTCAAATGCAGCTGCTAGAAATAACTAGATGTGCTTACCGATAGATTTTCAACTTAGGATGGATCTTAGCCAGGTAAACTTAGGAAAAGCCCTCTCAGACAAAGTATCGGTTTGTATTGTTTTGTCGTATTAGGACGTAGTAGGCTTTTAGTGTCGTCCTTGTAATCTTTAATTTTATATAATTTTACGTTTGTTGCTAGAATAGCTTTGTCAGCTACACAAAGCGAGAAAAACAGATAAAATTGTGCCTTAACTTCATACGATTAAAAGTCATGAACAATTTATTGATGTGTAACATCTATAGGCGTGGGTAAACCTGACTGTTGGCGTGGCGACGCGACGACGCTACGATGGCATGCGCAAGCAACTGTGCGTAATCTCTCTTATCGCAATAGTGCAATGTAATTTGAGATTCGTTCGATTCGAACAATTTCGATGTTTCACATCGCCAGGCGTCCCGTAACCTCTAAATGTTTTATTTTTTAAATGTTTGCTTTGCCAAATCTGTTCACACTTTAGATGTAAAAGATGTCGACCAACTTACGAAGCTCTATTGTTTTCCCTCAAATATATATACTACGTGGTAAGAACAATAGCGGCATCGGTCAAACGACGTAGGTACACGTAATAGATAAGATAAGCTGGGTTTTGTTTGAAATTTCATTTTGCTTAATCCAGCGATTACACAAAGTAATCACACCTCGAGGAAACTGTAATTTATCTTAGTAATAGGTACCGCTTTTTTGAGCATAATTTATATTTTGTTAAAGATATCTTCTGATTTACTTTTATGAAATGAAATTGCATCTATATTTTTAAATGTAAAAATTATATAGAAATTTGAAAGTATTACCGATTTTGAAATGAAGTTCACTAAAGAGGTTTGCGGTAGGAGTTGAACGTTACATATCGTCACGTGCGGAAAACGCGGTATGCTCTCCTGTCAAAGTTACCTATGTTATATATAGATGTAATAAGTAAAAAACTTGGACACTCCGAATCGAAAACAAAGCATAAGGAACTTCGTGCCAGACGGGGACCCATGAGCACAATAATGGGTCATATCTATATATACATAAGAAGCCGATACCGATCACCATGGAGTTCGTATATCCATATATTTTTCATAGACTATGTTTTCATGCTATCCATTATACTATAAATGCCCATTAGGTGAAGTTAGGCTGTATTCTATTGTTATTGAGTATTTTATTGTAACTTAGAGCGGACAAAGCTGCAGACGATTGACAATATTCTGTACGTTTACAGCCTAGATATTGAGGCACATTTCAAAACACGAATGTTATATATTTTAAAGTTAGAAAATCTTATCTTCGTAGGACATAAAAATTACTTGAAAAGGATTATTTATCATACTTTAAATAGATGAAAATGGTTTGCTTTAACAATTTCATCAGACGGAATCAGAACCCGTACTGTTATCTATACATGGAATTGGAAGTTATTAATTACAATTAAAACTAAAGTTCGAAAAGATATTTGGGAGCTTAGAATCTAGATCAAAGTCTTCGCATATGCAACAACAATCCTGCCTTGAACTGTTCTACCTAACCTACCCTATTGACCTGCAACAAACGAACTCAGCGCAATGCAGATGTTCTGCATTAATATATCACGACATATCATGATTCCACTCGCGTGTACTGCAAAATTATTCCTAAGATGTTTTTAGTAAGTTAGTAGTTAGTATCTTTGCACGCAATATTTATTACCGACCCCCCGGTGTGTTAATCGGATATCCAGCCTAGATCCGCAGTATTCTGAAGGCTAAGATTCCTCTAAAGGTAGGCTATTCACGCTCGTGATTTCACCCCCTGCAGATCAAATATACGAGTGTCACATTACCTAACCTCACACATGCTTTATATAAACTAAGATTGCTCAATCCTATATACGCATGCTACGTTGTGCTCTGTGTAAGCAAGTCAGGAGCATTTTCTTATTGCATAAGTTTTCAAAGTAACTAAACTAAAGTAATAACTACCAGTGAACCGCCAAAGAGATCTGAATCGTCTGCTTGTCGCAACTAATAAAAACTGAAACAACTCTGACCTTAATAATCAGGATTTAACAGTTTCAGTAAAATATGGAAACAAAGCTCTTCACATTTTAACTTGTTCCTTCCATTACATGGACGATTTAAAAAAAAAACTGAAATCGGTTTCATAGTTTCCGAATAATTCCTGATTTGAACTGTATAAAAAATTATTACTCGTTGTGCAAACAGACAGAGAAATTTTGCCTTTTGTGATATGGAGGATGTATTCAAAACTTTCAAATATTTTTTTACGTTTTAATATGTTTGTTACGAATCATTTCCGAACAAATTTTGGCTTTTATTCTTTATGGCATACTTAATATTTTTTAATTACAAATTAACTTATTTTCATTGTTGATTATTGTTATTAATTGTAAGTTTGAGCAGTCTCGAACAGATGGCGCTTTAAAGTAGTTTGTTGACAGAAAACTGTAGGAACGACTGTTGGAGATATCTTATAGATGTTGCTACGTTTTAATTTTGAATTTCTTTTTAATTTTAATTCACCATTTATTTAAATACACACTATAAATATATCTTGTAGCCATGCTGAAGATATTACTGGCTTCAGTATGAATGGTTTGGACGCCCGGGGTAGGACCACCCTCTCACAGAAAAATAACGTGAAGTAATCGTGCTTCCATTGTTGCGTTTCATTCGGTCAGGGAGAGCGCCGGAGGCTCACTTTTCCTCACCTTCCCCCTCTCCCCTTCCCTTCCTCACTCCAACCCCCAACAGGCTGGCAACGTACTTGCAATTCCCCTGGTGTTGCGGATGTCTATGGACGGTGGTGATCACTTAACATCAGGCGACCCACCTGTTCGCTTGCCTCCTATGATACAAAAAAAAACGTGGCTGGGTCAACTGGTTAATTATAAAGATTTTATTAATTCCAGATACCCTCTCTATACACTACTGCAACCGTGAGGTCCGGGTTGCGGAGTGGGGGATAGACAGTGAGGGTTACATACGTACTCCGGGATATCCTCATTTTTATGTCGGTGACGAATGCAGATGGCGGTTGCGGGTCCATCCTGAACAGAGGATACGGGTCACTTTGTTGGATGTCAGCCTTAGAAGTAAGTTAATAGCTTAATATTATCCAATAAAATATTAAGAGGTTCTTAGAGACATTCTAAAATCTTATTGTTATACTTCATAGGTTCCTACATAGAAACACAATCTTACCTAGTGTTAAATGGTCCACGTTGATAAACATGCAAAACCTAGACAGGACCTGACTCTTAAATGCAGCTCCTGGAACACCCCTATAGGCTAAGCGACAGGTCTTCAATTTGAGTTAGCTTGGCGATCCTGAAAAATTTCCTTCCACTTTGCATTGGTTGCGTCACTGTTTTCCTTCACCACAAACTTTTTTTTTTTTTTTCGAAATGACTATGCTATTGACCCAGCAAGGTCTTAACAGTTTCACCGGATTACTAAGGCGAGCGCTTAAAGCACTCAGCCGATTTTATTTTGGCAACCAACTCAAGGGTGCACGGCACATCTTGGCTTGGCTGTTGCCTGTTGCATGCAAAATCGCGACCTATCTTAGCTAACCTAGCTAACTATTCATATATGTATGAGTTATTGAAACGTATATGTGTACCAAGCATACACGCCTTAACAACTCCTCCATATATTTATTATCGGAAAATTGAGAGTATTTCAGTTCGATAAGGGGAAAAAAAGTAAACCCTTCCACTTTGGAATACTGTAGTCCAGTATGGAACCCTTGTTACCAGGTTCATATAAATAGAATAGAAAGAGCACAAAAACGTTTCTTATATTACCTTTCCCATTATGACAACAAACACCATAACAGTGGCTTAAACTCATACTCTAAACGTTTAGAGCACTATTAAATGAAACCATTACAGACTCGTAGAAAGATGGCTGATGTTATGTTTATATACAAATTGTTACACGGCTTCCTAGAATCTTCAGATTTTCTTCAAAAAATACCCCTGAGTGTCCCACGTATAGGAAGCCGTTTATTGAACCGGCAAACATTCCATCTTCCTTTAGCAAAATCTAATGTTGGTCAACATTGCCCTTTGTATCGCATGCTTTCTTTTTGTAGTAGTTTACGATTCAAATTTGATATATTTTTTAATGTTTCTTTGGACTCAACTAGAAAAATAATTTATTTAAATGTTTAATTTAATTTAATTTTACTTTTAATAACATATATTTGTCTTGTTAATTTATACATGTCGTGTTCACCTTTAGTAGAGTTCGTGTCCATTTATGTTCAATGAACTCAGTTTTGTGAACCTTAAATAAATAAATAAATAATTTTCATGTGTAAGCGTGTAAGCGTGCACGTGTGTGGGGTGATCGTGTAGTGTCATAGTAGTGATGTATATTTGTGTGTCAACTTATCCCGCAAGCAACGCACTCAATGGCTCCTTACCAAGGGATCGAACCTAGGCTTGAGCCGCTGCCGTGGGAGGCCTAATCGGGTACCACAAACTCCGGTGCGCTCGCAAGAATTCAAACGGACATTGATAGATGCGCTATCTGAACATGATAACTACTGAACTATCATCGCTTCAAAAGATTTAAGAATATTTACCACTTCACATATTAATGGAATGATGTCAAGTGTCCCTGAATTGGTAAAAATTTGAAATATAATTTCGTTTAAATCTTTTCATTATTAATGTAAACCTGATTGTTGGCGTGGCGACGTAAAGACGAACTTTTGCATTATTAACGAAATACTTTAAAACATTTGCAACTCTTTTTGTATAGTCATAAGATTCACTGTGTTATGACATATATATGTATATGTCATAAACTGTGTTGTAGACCACTCGTTCTACTACTGTACAAATTTGTAATGCTTTATCTTTTCATTATGCTATAGCTGATTCCTGTCATAATCTGTTGTTTTATGCATATTACTTATTTAAAAAAAAAACGATGTTTCACATCTCCCAGGCGTCCTGTGACGGCTCAATTTTTTTTAATTGGAAAAATCGATTTCTTCTTTCCGATTGAATGATATAAGAGAATAGAAAATATCAGTCCAAAGGTTGCTTTAACAGATTACTGTAAGCAATGAGGCATCCCTTTGTACATATGACATCATTACAAATCTATATTAGATGTGTAAATAACGTTATAAAATAAATAAATAAAATATTACACATATGTATATTTTGTCACGAAATTTTGAATACTCATTTATTTACTTGAGATTCAGACGAGCCAAACGGATAAGTTATCAGCGACATCTGTATTTTTACATCGGATTTTTTTTGTGGTCTGGTTGTGATATTTACGTGGAACTATCTCCTTAAAGAACCATCTGTGTGTATGAAAAAGTGTCCGTCAAAATGCGTTAAATTAGGGTGGCGCTACAGTAGCAACAGTTCATTATTGTTCAATTATTTCAACAAGTTTTATAAAAGTAAACACTCAAAAATCACATAACGTATTATTTAAAGTTTATAAAAATTCTATCACAATCCACGTCTTATAACAGCAGTTATTTTAGGTTATGTTTACAAAATTTTTTCGGACCATACATAACCTTTGCCTATGTAGCGTCATTTTGGACGGCCTTGGAACTATCTATTTACTACGTAGAACTGGACACTTCATTAATATGAACTCCATTCCATATTAAATAGTTTTTGATGTAAAACATCTTTAGGCGTAGTCCGGTGAAACTATAAAGGTCTTTCAAGGCCAATAGCATAGTCATTCCTATAATACTTACTATACTCTTTGCATAGTCAGTTCCACGAAAAAAGCGACATCTTTAGGCGTGTGTAAACCTGTCTGTTGGCTTAATGACGTGGTGGCGACACAAAACACGAACATTGCTCTATTAACGGATTACTCAAAAGCATTTTTAATCTTATTAATATTTACATAAGATTCAATTTTTTTTAATTTATTATTTTATGACGTCACACACACGCGAGACAGACGCGTAGATAGAAATATTAGATTGTCAACGTCCATACCACGTTGAAAACACTGGTTCTCGTCCGATCACCGAATTTAAGCAACGTCGGGCGAGGTCATCAGTACTTGGATGGGTGACCGCTTGGGAACACCGCGTGACGTTGGCTTTTTGCTGTTCAAAACATATTCAATATTTTTTTAAAGTACTATATTTTGTAATATTTTGAAATTCGATATAATATAATATTAATATTTTTATAACATCATGTTATTTGATTTATTTTTATTTTATAAATATACATATAAATTGATCGAAGTTTGGGCTACGTCCAAAAAATACTAGATAATGTTTTTATTTTTACTTAATAGATACTTGGTTCTTATCTAAAGTAATGAGCTAATAAATTTCAAGAAACTACAATTTTTATAAGCACAACGCGTTAAACAATGTCTGGATGGGTCAAGTGGTATGGTGTGCATACGCAAGAGAGTGGAAATAAATAGATAGTACTGTTTACCAAGATTTTTTTCAATGAAAAATCTAATTTTTTACTTCTTCCATACATACATGAAACTGATCTTGTGGCGACGCGACGGTATGTACGATATTATTGTAAAGAACTTTCTGCAACAGTACGATGTCAAAAAATGTAATACTGTTAATTGATTAATTAATAAAAAGTAAATAAAATAATGCTGAAAAACACTAAAATTGAAAATATGTTTGCAGCAATAGATCCATTCGATGAAGCTTGCAAAGATTTAGTGACGGTGCAGGATTTCAACGGAGATTCTTTACTGTCTTCCTGTGACCAAGTCGAGATGCCTCTAAGGTTGATTTCAGTCACAAACATTGTTGAAGTCGCAGTTGACGCCAAGTCGAGAGGTGCCTACCCTAAAAGAGGTGTATTATTGCATTACAAAAGTAAGCTGTTTTATCTCATTCTAGTATTATTAGCTTGTATAAAGTTTATTTTATTTATATAATTTATTATTGATTCACTTTTAACTAATCTCCTAAATAACTGAATCGATTTTGAAGTGAACTTTAGTGTCAGTTAGACGATTTTCAAGGTATTATAGAGCCTACGTATTTTTTGTTAACATAACTAAGCAGCAATGATAAAATTTAACAGAGGTATCCCAAAATCGTTTAAAGAACTGTAGGAGTTACGTAATAGTGAAAAAAGAAGAAATAGCCATAATTTGTTGTGATAACACTTGGAAATACCAAACCTATTTTCTCGAGAATCAAATAGCGGGCACTAGCTAGTCTAACAACAGACATTTTATTTATACAACAATACAAGTTATAGATTTAAATGTAGAGAAATCCATTAATTCAATTACTAATCATATAATTATAAATAATTACATTTCCATAAATTCCTGAAAGAGAAATAAATAGCAACTACATCTTTATCATTGTGACTAATTATATAATACCGCCATCTATACAAAAGCTGTATAAATAATTTTCTTTAAAGGTTTAGGTTGTGTTACACTGCCAGCGCCATCTAGCGGTTATTTAGTGTATCGCAATGAGGACGTAGCGCACTACATGTGTAATGTAAACTACGTTTTCATTGACACACGACAGAGGGCGCGATTATTGTGGTGTTATGACGACAACAGATGGAACGACACAGTACCTTTGTGTATTGGTAAGTATAATTTAAAAAATACATAAAATACTTTTTTCAAATTCATCAATTTATAATGAAAATAAATTACATATTAAAATAAACGTAATTACAACTACTGTTATAAATTTTTTTACTTATTACAAAACATGAACTTTCACGACTGATGACTGCAACTACTTTGCGAAATATGAAAGCTTATAATATATTTACATCATTATTCCTTTTGACGCCACCAATTTTACATGGTATAGGATTAAATGCCATTTGTTTAGAGTAAACAATACAATCTACTACATAGAATCCTGAGAAAATGTTTCACACCCACTTGACATAATAACATTAATCTAACATCATGCTTATCAGAACTATAAAGTCTGTTGTCATATCTCAGCTTTGTGTCCAATTAAATTTTCCTTGATTCAGAACATGGGTATTCGACCAAATATTTTTATGCGACTCTTTCCTTATAAAATGTGATAAGTACAAACAAATATATATGAATTTTTAAGGAGTAAATAATAATTAAATATAACATAAAACAAAGTCAGTGTCTTTTCATTGTTTTTGGAAGTACTTAAAACTAAACATAGGTAGAAGGTAGAAAGAATGACACTTGTTCGTACTTTTTATGTGTTTTCCTTACGAAACTTATACAAAGTGTACTTAAATCAAGTTTACAAATTGTTTGTAAGAGCTTTCCTTGAGCCCTATGGGGCTGTCTTCCCATAAACAAGTTCATAAAAATTCGCAGTCTAGCGTAGAACTTGTCGTAAACAATAAACGAACGATACGCATAAAAAGTTTCAACCGTTTTGAGGTTATTTTTATGGTATTCGCTACCAACAGTTGTGCACATGCGTCGTAGAGCTTCGCATTACGTTATCCTTATTCAACGTATAAAATCGCATGTGAAAGAGCGTGATAGCAATACATCTCTCGGCCTTGATGTAATTTCAGAATTTGTGATGCTTCAAAAATATTAACGACTCTATGTAGTTAAGCTTAAAGGTTAAATTTGACTACTATATAAATTTATTTTCCTGGCAGGAGAAAGGGTTTCTATGGCACTTCAGTTGTTGGTATTCGTTCGGTAAATACGATATTTAGTCATCGTCCGTCGTCGCGTTCGGTTTCAGGATTCGAGTTGTGACACGCGTGTCAACGAAAACACGTGCTCACGAAGTGAGTTTTTCATTCCTGTGCAAAATTATTTATTGTGGAAATATTTTTTTTCGTGTTTTACATTTGTGATATTTTAATAAGGTGTTGATTGCGGTGAGATTACAATTAAATTATCTTTGCTTCAAGCATTGAATAAATTTCCTTTGGAAAGTCTTACGCGTTTCTAAATTATATTTTTCTCATTTTCATAAGACTGAAGGTGGCATATATTATTTTTTCCACGCAAAAATTCGTTTTCCTCTATTTCATTATTCATAAGCGAAAACTCTCTTTCTGAAACATTGACATTGTTTGTATAAGCATATTGTTTTTATGTCAATATTTGTTATGACTTTCGACGGCGTTGTTTTTTATTTTGAAAAAGTTTGAATATATATACTTGCTGATTATAGGTTTTTTGCTATTTTGAAATACTTTTTATCCATGAATATTTTAATAATTAGAAATTTTAAAATAAAAAGTTTTTGCATAGAGTTGTACACTTCTTTTTTATGCGGATATTTGTACTTGCCGTAAGTTACATTTTTGCGGATTCTGTTAGGATTTATAAATATACCGAGCAGAACTATCTCTGTATATTGTAGATTATAATTGCCCTCATAACGAATATTCAGTTTAGATATATCTACGTACTTACATGTATTAATTATTTCATTGCATAAAGTTAATGTAGGTGACAATCGTTAAAGTAATTTTAAATATATAAATTTGAGGACATAAAATCACAAACAGCCATTTAATTCTAAACTAATCAAAGCTTGTATATAAACAGCTAAAATAGATATACAAATTGTTCGAACCTCCGACTTTTCAACTTACCATTGCATACAAGCATGCATAAAAATCATCATAGAAAGTCATACTAGCTTGTTCCGGGATAGTTTGCGTACAATATCTATTTATAATTTTGAATTTTGTTAAATATTTTTGGTATTTATAATTGAAAGCGTATATACAAACAATACAAAATAACAACTACAGACTGTATAAAATTTCACAAAACTATAAAGTAACTCTCATATTAAAATTTTTATTCATGTCTCTGTCTTCGAAATTAATATGGGTTTAACCAAAATTGTATCAATGACCATAAATCGAATATCTTTTCTAAAAATTCATGTCTGCAGTAAAAATGGTTGACTCGTAACGTCCATAGATTTCTTATCATACAATAAGGCTAAGTTTTCGCTTGAAAAACATTGTTATGAAACTATAGTAACGTGTTAGGCCTTTTTAATACCCGTGGTGATATATAACTACGAACATCACTACGAAAATTTGTCGCCTAGCGTAAATGGGTTCTGGTAAATGCACTTGAAAGCTAGTTTCCTCTAACCTAGCAAAACCCGATATACAGTTTCTTGCACAAACCAATATGTAGCATTCAAGCCCAGGTTTTAAAAATAAATGATCTCCTACAACCCCAGTGTACAATACGATGTACAGTTTTATGTATTTTGCTTTTAAAGTTTCAAGCCAACTGTAATCTCACCTAATATTGTGTTCAATGCTATATTATCCAATAAAATATTGTTTAAAATTTTTATTTAAAACTCAAGATCATCTAAACGTTCATTGTGCATTTAAATTAATAAGAGATAAAAATGCATTAGTTGAGTCTTACATGAAAAAAAAAGACTAAAAGTCGTGGGCGGGGACATGTTAAAAAATATTGTTATATTGTACAATACATTGAATACTGGGTTTTTAACTCATCTGGATCATTATAGCTTGAGCCTTAGGAGGCTAGGGTTACTCTGTCACATCTTAGGCAAAATAGTTAACATTACGTGAGATTACAGTCATATTTAAACTTAATTCTAATCTGTCTATACAGAACGAATTTATTTTTTCAATTTTTGGACATTTCTGTTTCAGAATAGTTAACATTAAGTCAGAATGTTGTTCAATTGAAACTTAATTCTAACATATCTATATAAAAGTAACGAATTTATTTTGCCAATTTGTGGACATTTTCCTTCCAGAATAGTTTCCTTCCGCAAACGATATAGATGTGGAATGGGCCCCTCGGCCCTCACTAAGGTTTTTTTCTAAGGTACTATAATATGGGGCTCTTGAAGAGGGAGTGAATTGGTTTTTAAAGGGTCGGCAACGCGTCTACGAAACTTATGGTGTTGCAATCGTTCGTAATCAACTGTTACAGCTTAACATCAGGCAGACCGTAATCTTTTTTGCCACCATTATAATGTAGAAAAAATAAACTTGTCTATTTTTTTTTAGTTATAGTACTCTTGGCTCTTACATAAATAAATAAATCAATCCAAAATACTTTATTTAATCGATGCCCTAAGAAGGCGCTTATGGACATTAAAACATCACCGGTTGGGAAAACAACTCAGTCATCGAGAAGAACCGGTATGAAACTCGATAAGGTTTATCTTGTTAACGTGTATATGTATATTTGAAATACATTACACGTTACAATTGTTTTTAGTGAACGTATAGTGAGAAGTCAATTCCAGACATCACCATCATTCACATATTGATATCCTTTTTTTTTCGAACTGACTACGCTATTGGCCTTACTGGCCTTCACAGTTTCACTGGACTACTATAGACATCCACTCTATAATAGATTTTTTTATTTTAATTTTGAATTTTTTAATAAGATTTTAATACAATTTTGTAGTCCAGTATTTGAATAATGCTCAAACTGAGATGTTAGATGTATGTACTTAATAATTAACTAAATATGACTGTTTACATTCGGTGTATGTATAACTTTAAATATTATAGATATGTGAAATTGTAGTAACAAATGTGACTCGGATATTTGTTGATACTCATTACGTTAAAATTGCGGATAAGTATCATTAACTATGTATATCGCACCGCACTAATTCGATAAGAAGCGTTAGCAACGAAAACGTCACTAATGTTCACAAAAATATTATCGTATCGCCTGATATAATAGGTACGTTTAATGAGGTAAATAGGTGTACAATAATAATTATTAATACATAACTAATCGTTGCATTGTTTGTTTCATAAACATGACTAATTGGTGATAGTGAATCAATAACGTCGGTAGGTAAATGTTTGTGTAATGAATATTAATAATGGGGTGTAAGGGGTGTCGAATAACATCATAAGACTTGAGACACCCAAGCCAACTTCACCTGCACGTGGTGCACCCTGCTGAATAACGAACGAGGCAATGGTGCAAGCGGGGTGGTAGGGTTTTACAGCCCGACTGGGTCGCAACCACCATGTATATGGCGAAAAAGCCCGTAATAGTGATTCGCTTCTACGGGTCGCGTTTCGGGATCAGCCTGTGCATATCCAGCTTTTTATAGGCCGGCATGATAGTGGCGACCGGCGATGGACAGTGTGTCAATCGGTGGTCGCTATTATTTTTGGATTGTACTATGCTTACCATCAGGCATAGTGCAGTCACTTTGCCGTGCTACAATAAAAAAAAAATATATATATATATATTTTTTGACATTCTGATGTTGGTATTAATAATACTTTGAATTGTATATTAACTGTAACGCTTGATAAAGGGTATTCATTATTGGAAAGTTAGCTATTAAGTAGTTAGATAAATATAACGCGCGTTTACAAATTTTCATAATAACTTCATTTATAGCTTTATTACTGGACTTTTTTATATGAGCTATATCCGCAAATCATTTTTGACTTACTGTATTCTCCTTGTTTATTTTCATAGCTTAATTATATCAACATACCAAATTTTTATCAAACTTAGTACCAAAACTGCAAGCAAAAATGTGTTCTTTCCTTGCAATATTTGTTTTTGTAAACGTAAACATGTTATCTGTCTACATCCTCTATCCGAGGCATGTGCCCGTCCAATATTACAGAACTTGTAATGGTTATAATCATAAAATTTCTCAAAACTTTATACTAAATGAAGTTAATCGTAATATTTTTTTAGCTGAGGACAATGTGTTTAAGAAGTGAAATAAAAAAAAATGATGGAAATCTATTCAGTGGTTTTGTGTGACGAGGTGCATAAATGCAAACCTCATATAATTTTATCTATATACTAGCTGTGCCTGCGACTGCGGCCACATAGAACCTAATGTACAAAACAATGACTTATAAGTCGTCTGAATATACTTTCTACTTAATTATATTACAATAACTACTGACAAACCGAACCGATTTAAAAAAAAAAACAAACGTTACTCGAAGATATGCTTTATGATCTTCTTGAAGAGGTTTCATCATGAACGTAGTATTTTAGCAGTGATGAGTGTTAAAACAAACAGACAAACAGACAGTTCTAAAGTTGATTAAAATGTATTTTATTACTTATTTCACACACACACACACACACGTAGACCTCCAACATTTTTTTTTCACAAAAGTGTAAATAGTACAGACACTTTTTGTTTTCTCGAACTGACTACGCTATTGACCTAGCAAGGTCTTAACAGCTTCACAGAACTACAAGTACAGACACGTTACATTTACATTCTTGTTATATGTATAGATAATATTGAATTGCAAGTTGCATTACAAAAGTTTTTTTATTAAATTTGACATTTCTATTGCGTGAACGAAACACAGTTATCACTTAATATCGTGAAAAACGGTAATTACGAATATTTCATACTCGGATACAATTCGGCACGCGTCACGCCCGACCGTCTCGTGTTTGAGTTGGAACACTTGGCTGTCATCCAGGACGATAAAATCCGCGTTTATGTACAAAAATAACGTGCGACCCAACCTTTGTTTGTGTTTAATGAGCCATTAGTCGAAAAATAATCCGGTGTAACGAGCCGGTGTATGGCAAATATTGGTCTGTTACGACTTCAGCTTGCTGTTTGCAAGATTGCTCAGTTTATTAGACTCGATATTTAAAAAAAACCGGTATATTACAAAAGAGTTCTTTATGAATTGTATACTTGTTTTAAAAAGGTTTGGGTACTTTCGTATTAAATGCACGACGCTGGCCGAACGGTCGCCATCTTGCTCTTTTATCTCGCTTTGGTTAGGTTAGGTTAGACTTGCGAAAAAGGATAAAGCGAACTTGCCTCGGGCGAGCGCGGTGTATTTAATACGAAAGTACTCAAACCTTTTTAAAGCAAGTTTTCAATACGTACTTTTAACTTTTTTGTAACGACACCGAAAATGTTTTCATTCTTGATTTTTGCCCTGGTAAATTAATGCAAAATGAAAAATTACTTATATTAAGTTCAAATTAGAGTGAAACTTCTTTTAGAAAGGTCCGAATTGGATTTACTTACACGAAAATATGTAACGAAAAAGAGAGGTTATAGGCTGTGTGAGAATGAGATAGTATATCTTAATGTAGCGAGCGAGATAGGAAACATTGAAATATATAGCACACTATTTTCTTATGAATTGTAGTGATTATTGCGCACTTTTAATACTTAATCTGTGTTATTGAAATTGTTAATATACATTAAAATATTACAACATAATGCCAACAACTAATGTACCACCTCCATAGACTATCCATTCCATTCTCTTAAAAATTCATCAGAATACTAAGTTTCACTTCTAATGCATGTACACACATCCTAAAAAGGACACATATACGGTGGATATTATTTGTCTCACCTCGATTATATTGTAAAATTGTATCTCTCTGTGGATAGTCGTTAAACCATTATGTATATGGCCAACATAATTTTTATTTAAAAAAAAACTCAGGAGTACTCTTTTAGAACTGTTTTATAGAAAAAAACCCTATTTTCACATAAGGATCACATAATCACATAAGATTTCTCTGCAAACTTTATTTCATACGCCATTTACATGTATAAACAATTAGGTTATACAACTGAGGCAGGTGCCATTTCGTCAACATGATTACATTCATATTTCTGCGAGCATCAGTCTACAGTAGTTCGGGATAATTAAACTTGTTAAGCTCCCGTCAGTCACTTTACGACCTAACTATAGTTTACGTGAGTTTCTCGGTTGCCGTGTAGTTATATCACTATAGATTAATTCCCCTTTTCTGTCTCTTTCACACATTGCGCTTTAAGCAATAAAAATGAAAGAGATGACAATAGTTGGTTTCGTAGGATTGCCTTTCTTTATTTTTTATTTTCAGACAAATTTTTGTCAATTAGGGTTCTAAACTTTGATTAATTTATTTCATTTACTAGATAATAATGTGAGTGTCTATGTATACATACATCTACAATAAATCCTTTATAACTACATAAGAACGCAAGCATAAGAATATTATTTGCAAGTTGTTTTTTTCATTTTCCTTTTAATATCTAGATGATATGGTAGTTCCAAATCTTGAAAGATTTGTACTAATTAAATTTATCAACTAAATGATCCATCTAAGTAAATATTTTGAGAAAACTGTATATATATATATATAAGTAACAATATTAGTGCTGCTTTCAATCTACTTTTGATTAATAATATGATCATACGTAATAACATAAATGTATTTAGTATCCTTGGCATACCAAGAAACATTTAGGTTTATATAATTTAGTAGCATATCAATCTATATGAATTAATGAATCGTATTATGATAATGATTTTGCGTAACATCAAGTAAATTGCGTATTCACTTGATTAAATATGCCTTATTTTCTTTAATAATAATTTTATCATTACACTTATAACACAATAATGAACACTTTAATTTCTACAGATTAAACCAGTTAGTACAGTTCTCGTTAATCTTTTAGGCCGCAATAGTAGTCCGGTGAAGCTGTTAAGACCTTGCTAGGTCAATAACGTAATCAGATCAAGGAAAAAAAAATTAGGGCGCTGTAAATATTGCTATAATATACTTCGGACTTACGTGTAATATATTCAATATCTTAACACAAACAAAAGTTATAATACGTGTTATAGAAATCTAAAATTAGCATTTATTTATCCTTAAGTTGTCTCGATGTTATATAATAAAATACGTAATTAAATCTAAATTTGTGATCTATACATAGCTTCATAGATTCAGAGCGGTCAAAAAGTTTCAAATCAAAAATAATTTATTTAATTTTAGTCATGAAAAGGCGCTTATGAATGACAAAATTACCGCCGGTTCGTAAAAAAACCTAGTCATCGAAAAGAACCAGCAAGAAACCTGATCAGGTTTATCTTTTCATATAACACATTTTTACGAACATATATAGCTATACGTAGACATAGATAGGGGCGTTATTTCCAGAAGTCACCATCGTTCACGTATTGGTCCACCCTATAATAAATTGCCTCTAAGCATTAAAACCCACTTAATA
This sequence comes from Antheraea mylitta, assembly GCA_014332785.1. Taxonomy (NCBI): domain Eukaryota; kingdom Metazoa; phylum Arthropoda; class Insecta; order Lepidoptera; family Saturniidae; genus Antheraea; species Antheraea mylitta. Next base: position 2,356,819 of record JACEII010000008.1, read on the forward strand.
TAATATTTGAATCGGCTTAGTGCCTTAAGCGCTCGCCTTAGTAGTCCGGTGAAGCTGTCAAGACCTTGCTAGGTCAATAGCGTAGTCAGTTCGAGAAAAAAAAATACTTGAACTGACTGTCCGACAAATCGGTAATGTGCGAGAATTGTACTGAATTGTTACCGAAATTCATTATTTATTTATCACAAGTGCGTATTGTTACGTCACTTGTTATATTTATGTTTTTATTTTATACTTATATTTCTCTTTAAAATCTCTTTAAAAATTAAGATTAAGATTAACCCCGTTTTAGGATATGCAAAGAAGATATTGTTTTGGGAGTTAAACTTCGTTAAGAATTTTTAACCCGTATATTTCTTGGCTTTCTTATGAATTCCCGGTGGATGAAAACCCGTTATGTCAAGTTAAATTTATATAGACTCAATTGAATTAATTTCAAAGGCTTGTGTAATAATGGAAAAGGTATTAAGTAAATACTGTAAATTTCGTTGAAATTACCATTCTTCATTTACGAATTGCTTTTTATATTGTAATACTTTGTAATCTCAATTGTGGAAAAGTGTACCCTTTTGAAGTATTTCATGTCGTGATATGACGAAATGAAAATAACGCTGTGTTCATTAGTGAATTACAAATTAGTATGATTATATATTGATTAGAAATTTAATGTTTCTCCACTTGTAACCGTTACTTATTTAGAGGGAATAAATTCCAACGAACCTTAAGTTTTCAAGCGGAGATTTTAGCAGCTAGGTATAGGACAGTTCCACTTATGTTACTTATAATGTTTTTCTTGCAGAAGAAACAATCCCGCCATCGTCCGGGAACGATTCAACACAGAACAGTAAATCAAAAGAATCAAAGCTGCCTCCACGCGACGAACCCAACATGATTGTAGGTTAGTATCCCAACTGATATTACAAATGCGAAAATGAATTTGTTTGGTTGTTTATTTGATACGCTTTCACACTTTAAATTCACACGATTGAGTAATTCGATCACATTGAAATTATTCATAGACATTAAGATAAAGGAAATCTACAATAACTAGAACGAATCCGCGCGCAAAAACTAGTATTTAAAGTATAACTCACAAGTATCAATATTTACTAGTGATTATTTGCAATAATTCTTAGTACATATTCAATTTGATACGTATAATAGCATAAAGTTTTGTCAAGTAAATGCTCAATTGCAAGAAATTACTGTTCCTTATAATACTTATGTTATAATTTAATAATATTATATTATATACATATACTTTAATAATATTAATAAAGATATTTTATAACCTTAAAAAAATATGTAACCTTTTTACTATAAAACTATAAAATATAACTAAAAACTTAAAATTACTTAATCCTAAATAATTTTATGTTTTTATTTCATTAAAAATAAATATTGTGATTTGTATACTTTTTCCGAAATTTCTCATAGTCAAATTAAAAGTAGTGTAGTGTCTTATTTTGAAATAGATAATTATGTGTAAATACGTACTTTTTAAAATAATAATAATAATATTTATTGCCAATAAACATTTTAAAAGTGTGCGATACAATACAATAGTACAAACGATGATGTTACATTATTACAAAGTACTTATAACTTACTAGTGACCAGCCTCAGCTTCGCACGTATCCATTTTAAATGAAGTACTGTTAAGGGTAGTCTTGATCTACAACGTATGTAATGTATTTAATTGGATAATGAATAATAATGTATTGTATAAGCTTGGTAAATAACATACAATTATTTTTATAAAAAGATAAAAATGGTTACTGTGCGTTATACTTTGGAGATAAATATATACCATCGTAGATTTTTTTATCGCTCTTTTTAAGATATACAATTCCGTAGTAAATTAATTTGATCTATCTCGTAATGTTCAGCCAGTGTTTGCGATCGAAGCGCACAAAAATATGTTTGCTACGATATCACATTACATATCTTTGAATTTTTCAGCTTTTCTGTACTATAATATATATGTATTATACATACAAACCTTCCTCTGGAATCATTCTGTATATCACTGAAAACTGTATTAAAAGCGACTTTATTTTATACTATGAAAGATTCGGTAGTTGGTATAAAGTAATCTCTAGTCAATTTTGTCCTCGTGAAACGTTCCGGGTTCTGTCATGAAACTGAAGATTTGAATAGTTTGCAATGTTTTGTCTTCCGATCAAAGTGTCTCAACATAGAACTCGGTCTCTGTCTGTTAATCGACGAACACTTGGTTTGGTAGTTTGATAACGATATAATTACAAAGGCCATTTCCTCATTGAATAATTAAACAGGTGTGTTGTCAGTATTCAATATGATCACGATAATATTATTAACTAGCGCGCACGGTGGACGTTGTTCCGTCCTTATGATTAAAAAAAACTAGACAAATTATACACATAAATCTTCTTCGTCAATCACTATCTACTGGTAAAAACTGGATGAAAATCCGTCTAGTAGTTTATCGCGAACAGACATACAGATGGGCAGAGGGCTTTGCTTTAGAATAGTACGGTGTTATTACAAAAAAAGTTAAATACGTATAAAATACGTACTTTAAAAAGGTTTCGTACTAAATGTACCGCGCTCGCTCGAGGCAAGTTCGCTTTATCCTTTTTTCGTAAGTAAGTAGTAAGTAAGATGGCTAATATTCACCGACCGAGGAGTATTTAAAATGCAACCTTTTAAAGGCAAGTATTCAAAACGTATTTACCTTTTTTGTAATAACACCTGTAATGTTTATATGTGTACATCTATACTAATATTATAGAGGTAATGTTTGTGAGTTTGTGACGTTGTGATGTTGTGACGTTGTTGGGGGTAATCTCAGGAACTACTGGTCCGATTTGAATAATTCTTTCAGTGTTATATAGCTCATTCATCGAGAATGGTTATAGGCTATATATCATCACGCTAAGACCAATAGGAGCGGAGCACAGATGAAAAATTTTTAAAATCGGGATGGTTTTTCCTTTTGAGAACGCGAACGAAGTCGCGGGCAGAGGCTAGTATGTACATAATAATAATGAGCTTAAAAGATGTTATATGATCCTCATTTTAACTTTTAGTTTGTTCTGTAAGACATTATTGTAGTAAGTTATACATACAGGAGAAGGTATTAAAACTCGTCGAGGTTTCAAGATGTTACAAATCTGTACATACTTTCATGTGTATACGGTGGATTTCGGTTATAACTACGCTACGGAAACCACTACTATATGCAATAAGAAAAAGATATATAAAACATAGCCATTTACCTACATATATCTATTTATCGAACTGTGTGTATGTTGCACAGCTTTGTTATTAAAAAAATGTGTTATAGTGTATTAAATTTAATTTTTGTGTATACTGTAAGGCGTATTCCATTTTCATGTTTTTTTTTCAATATTTCAATGATTGTTTCCTTAAACAAGCAAGCAATACTTTTTAGATTGTAATAGTGCATAACTTGTACAACGTTGTAATTGTAAGAAAGCTTAATAGTTAATGAATCTTTGTGGCTTTGTTGCCTTAGTTCTAATATACGTATTGAATTTCAAGGAATCTATCACAAATGGTTCAAAACTAGTCGTTATACCCGAACTTGCTGCCGTATCCGAAGTTCCTAACGAATTTCCTACCAAAATTCAAGGGACGTACATAAGTCTGACGACGCTATAACCGATAAATCTTTACAACCGAAGTCGTTATAAATTAAATCCATTATCGATTGACTGATAATGGTTCCTTTCTTTAATGAGAGATGTATTTGCGTGTAAAAATCTCGTCAAAATTGATTTAGCCATTTCGCAGTTTGACATTGACAAACAAAATATACTTCAACTCTACTTAAATGTATATATATATATTTTTAGATAAGTATATTTAACAAGTTTTTTAATTGTTTTATTTTGAATATTTTTTTTTAGAACTGACTATGCTATTGACCTAGCAAGGTCTTAACAGCTTCACCAGACTATTTCGAAGAATAAAATAATGATATTGTCCAACAATGGCATCAATTATTTCTGTTCGTTAGTTTTCTCTCTCTAACACATACACTATCTAATATGTTCTTCTCTTTCCAGATATAGTGATCCCGTCGCTCTTGATAGCGGCGCTGTTCATCGGAAATGCGTTCATCGTTCTCGTCATATACAAGTACAGGAAACGGTCAGTTCATTTGCATTTATGATTTAGTTATAATACGGTCACAGAATAAACTTTTAACATATATTATTTTTAGACACTGTAGCCACACGATTGTGTACATCGTTGTATATAAATCTATTTTATCTTCGTGGATTTTATAAACCAAAGCTAGCACTCACGAATAATAAATAAAATATTTGATGGTTTTATGGTTCATGTCTTAGATTTTTAACCGAAATATTAAAGATTCCCGGCCTAGGTTAGTAGGTTTTAAGGATCAAATATGTTATAGTATATAGAGTCAGTAATGAGTTTTTCATTTAAATATTTTACGTCGGTCTAATTTATTTCATTCATTATAAAGATTCGAATTTAAAAAATAGTGGATTTTATATTTCATTTATTTAGTGTAGTTCAGTTACATTGCATAAGTGAATTGGATGGGAAACAATACCATGAAACATCAGCGATGCCACAAAAATTCTATGGAAATTTCTAACAAGGAAATCACCATCTTGTTAGAACATTAATATTATCACAAGAAACTTGTAATAAAATGACAATAGTCTAGAAGATTGGTTGCCAAAAATAAAACTATAAACAAAGCAGTAACGACTTATATATGCAAATTGACGTGTGAAATATTTCAGTCGACAAATTGCAATTGGCTTTAAGATTGACGTTTTCAATAAAATGCACCAACAGCTGATAGGTGCTAATTGGATTATTACGATATTACCTTGCATGTTGCACGTTAAATATTTCATGTATAACTGTGTATTTCGATTCAACGTCTTTGTATAAATTGTAAAAGAATAGGCGACATTACTAGCGACCGATATTGTAGGGGCCCGGGCATTAGCAGGAAGTCGTTCCATCAATATTAATTTAATGCGATATTGTTGTTTAGCAAACGACACCGCTTTTAATTTTAAATTTCGTTGGATAAACATTTTCTGACACGATAAACTACATATCATACTTTGAACGTTTTAACCAATAGGAGACCAGTATTCAAATCATTAATGTATGAAAATAAATGAAAGAACACAATTTAAAAAAAATGAGTATACTTTAGATGACATGACTGAAGTAAAACTTCTTTTACTCCGATTAAATGTTTGTTTTATGAATAATATATAGATGTATATTGTATATACATACATTCATTATCAACAAATATTAAAATTTATTATGGGTTATCGTTGATAATAAGAAACGTAACTCTCTTTTCTATCTTCATTAACTTATATCTCCCTTTCAACTTCCGTTCCCCTCGCCCGTTTATACCCGATTAGCCCGATAGGCCTCCCACGGCAGCGGCTCAAGCCTAGGTTCGATCCCTCCGTAGGGAGCTCTTGAGTGCGTTGCTTGCGCGATACGGTGACACACAAAATATACATCACTGCTACAACACTACACGATCACACCCACACACGTGCACGCCTACACGCTTACACATTAAAGTGGAAGGGCTTACTTTTTTCCCTTATCGAACTGAAAAATTCTCAATTTTCCGATAATAAATATACGGAGGAGTTGTTGAGGCGTATATGCTTGGTACACATATACTTTTCAACAACTCATACATATATGAATAGTTAGCTAGGTTAGCTAAGATAGGTCGCGATTTTGCATGCAACAGGCAACAGCCAAGGCGAGGTGTGCCGTGCATCCTTGAGCTGGTTGCCAAAATAAAATTGGCTGAGTGTCTTAACCGCTCGCTTTAGTAGTCCGGTGAAGCTGTTAAGACCTTGCTAGGTCAATAGCGTAGTCAGTTCTTGAAAAAAAATCGCCCGATCACACTTTTCGTAACGCTATCATCACGCACTCGCCAGCTTACTTACCAAGTCAAGCGTGCGTAAGTGCGTAAAGACCTTTTACTTCAAAAATGATGTAAATTGTTTTTTTTTTTCTCGAAACGCTATTGATCTAGCAAGGTCTTAACAGCTTCACCGGACTACATGAGGTAAATTAATTTGCAGTGTTGTTTGCTAAGCGACTATATGGACTCTGTGTAAGTTGTTTATACATACTTAGAATTTGAATCATTTGAATCACACTCCGTGAGTAATATTCATGCACGGAAAATCCACGTCTGGTGACATTACAAGAGGATTTATTAACGCTAAGTTGTTCGGTAGTGTGCTTACCGGGCAATGTCACAGTGAGTGATTGTTAGGGGTTATCGTGTAAATCCGTTCCATTAGCGGTGACTTACTAACTGCGCTCCTCGGATATGCAGTCTCAGGCATTATGTAACACTGTATATATGAGGTGTTAGGTGGCTAACGTCAAGTTACCGAGAACTGTGTGAACTTGTTCCGTGAATTGTCTTGAAAGTGTTACTATACAAATTATTTTTATTATCACGATCTCTTTAGAACATTCAGGTCGAGGGGAGAATGAGAAAAGTTTCAGTGGTATATTCATATATTTTTTTCTTAACTTGTTGTTTTCGTAAAAGGGTCTTTTGGAATTGGTAAAAGATACGGAGAGAGGGCTGATCGCAATTTGATTCGATTCAGTACTTGATCCTTTGACGTGTTGCATGAGCGTAATGTTAAGTCACCAAGATTTGTTAGTCCTGATATAGCGATATGCAAGTCACAGTGAAAGTCGTGGTTATTTCAAATAGATTTAGATACGGGTAAGAGAGTCGCTGTAATCTAAGTCCGTTAAATGTCTTGAGATTAGCAATTACATGTTTTACAAAATTATAGAACGATTTGATTGTAGACTCCTTTTGCATCAAGTCCAAAAAATCGAATGGACATGTACAGAGATTATCGCAGAGCATTGTGTGCCCTAGTCTCTTCGTGCTACACTTGGGGCAATCTTGAAGCAAATGTTCAAAATTTTGCACAGACATGTTTATATTTAATTCAAGTGAATAATCATATTCTTGTATATTTTTCTTCTACGTCCGTGTGTTGAAGATTTTTTGTTCCTGACATTTCCAGATTCCCTTTGAAATAAAAGTGAAATCACCTGACGTTCATTGACACTGCGCTTTAATATAGACGCGTAGAGGATTGTGTATAATTGTATTATTTTTCTAGTTAGGTCAAATATTAAGCACCTATTTTTTTGATTTAGAATGAGAATCGAGTGCAGAGTGTCTTCCAGAAATATAGCTACTGTCTAAACAGTCACGTGGTATACAGCACATGTTGCTTGCTCATATATTATATAGAGGAAGAATTGTTAAAATCGGTAAACAATTATTGATTTTACCCACTACAAACAAAAAAAAACTGTTCTCTTTATAATAATGATATAGAAACATTTATGTAGATCTTTATTATTCCCGTACAGCCTCGGATCGAATGCCTCGCATACCTTTATACCCTTTATACTCTTTATACCCTTATTAGGTACTTGATTTATTATCTTATTTCAAATAGAAGTAATAACAATTTGCAATTGAAGTAACTACTTTTATTTACTACTAGCGGGCACGGCGGACGTGGTCCCGCCCTGGTAATAAAAATAACCTTGGGGTTAAACATTGCTGTTGCTGTTTTTTTCATATATCTCTTATCGTTAAGGCAGATTTCGTAAGAAACGTTTTCGTTCGACCGTTTTTTCTTCGACTCACTTTGCAAATCCGACTACCAAAAAAAGTCTTTTCATGTTTCGTATTAATAGCTTATGACACTCGGAAATAACGTGATTTTCTATTGGTAAAAGAATTTTCAAAATCGGTTTAGTAGATCCACAGATTACCCAAAACAACGTCACAAACTTTACCTCTTTATAATATTAGTATACATAATATAGATCGAAATCGCTCTTACGTAGCATATCATTGACTCGTAGATTTAAAATTCCGTATAAAAAAAAAAATGTGTCAAGAGTCTTATGTATCAAGCTCTTATAATGTCAATAAATTGTTAACGCTGAGACACTTGGACACCAGATTAGTACATTACACCCATGGGAAGTCGGGGCAAGTCGCCCTTAGTAAAACGTAAGCTGAAATTCATTTGTGTTCCGATTAGTGAATTTGCTTGTTTGTCTGTACGCTCATATATCCTAGTTACCCATAAAATCATGATAACATGTCACGGTATCAGGTATATTGTAAATAACATAAATGGTAGAGCCGCGCTGAAGCTATAACTTGTTTCAGCATGAATGGGTCGGCTCGTCCAGGTTAGTACCACCCGACCCACAGACACACCGACGTAAAGTAACAGTGCTTGCATTGGTAATAAAATCAAAATCAAAAATTCTTTATTCAGTTTAGGCCCTAATAAGGCGCTTATGAACGTCAAAAACTACCACCGGTTCGGAAACAACCCAGCCATCGAGAAGAACCGGCAAGAAACTCGATCGGGTGCATTTTTTTTTATATACATTTAAATACATCATACAGCTTATAGTGGATGCACAGAGAAGAGTCAATTCCAGACATCACTATCGTTCACATATTGATCCACTCTATAATATTCTTTTGACACTAACACCCGCTTGACATGGCGCTTAAATTTGCAGTCCGGCAAATCGGTAACATGTTTTGGGACTTTATTGTAAAACTAACACTGTTACCTAAGAAACTATTACTGGTTTTACTAAGTCTGAAACATGGGACGACCAGTTTATTACAGTTTCTAGTATTTACATTAAGCCGGTCTTTTACTAAATTCAGTTTTTCAAAGTTTTTACGGACATACATTAAATTATCTAAAATGTATTGGGAGGGTAGAGTTAAGATACCGAATTCCTGGAATTTCGTTTTTAATGATTCGCGAGGTCCCATATTATATATTGCTCGAACTGCCCGTTTTTGTAATAAAAATATGGTGTCTACCTCAGCAGCCGTACCCCACAGCAGAATACCGTAAAACATTATGCTATGGAAGTAAGTAAGACTAACCTAGCAGTGGCAATATCTGTAAGCTGGCGAATTTTCCTTATTGCGAATGCAGCAGAACTTAATCTGCTCGCCATTTTTTTAATGTGAGGGTCCCATTGTAATTGGAATCTAATGTAATTCCCAAGAATACAGTATTGTCAACTAACCCTACTAGATTCCCTTCGATCTTTGATTCTGCTATCAACCTGTCTAACATTGGGTAAAGTAAATCTTATACATTTCGTTTTATCTGCATTTAACAATAAATTATTCAACGCAAACCAATGACAAATTTCATTTAAAGTATTATTCAGATGCCCAACCTCTGAATCTATCCTTTTCACTTTAAATATTAGAGAAGTATCATCCGCAAAAAGCACCATGTCAGCAGAGTTGTTAACCACTAGCGGTAGATCGTTTATATATATTAAAAACAAGAACGGCCCTAAAATAGACCCCTGTGGTACACCAATTCGCGCAAAGAATCCCACTGAGGTTACCCCATGTATGTTAACTTTTTGACAGCGATCTTTTAAATAAGAGACTAGAAGGTCGAGAGAAGATCCACAAATACCATAGTGTTTTAATTTAAGAATAAGCGTACTATGGTCAACGCATTCAAATGCCTTAGATAAATCGCAGAACACACCAATTGCATCCTGCGAATCCTCCCAGGCTCCCAATATATGATTTATGAGCGTTGCACTAGCGTCAGTAGTAGATTTCGATGTTGTGAAACCAAACTGTCGACCATCTAGAAACTTTTCCACTGTAAAATATTCTACCAATTGTTTAAGCATTATCTTTTCAAAAATTTTACTTATCGACGGAAGTACAGAAATTGGTCTATAATTTCCAAGACTACTTCTGCTACCTGATTTAAACAAAGGAACCACTTTGCTTACTTTCATTAGATTAGGGAAGGTTCCTTTTAATATACATTAATTAAATATATTAGCCAAATGTGGTGAAAGAGTGACGATTAAGGACTGTATTACTATTACCGACATTCCCCATATGTCTTCAGTGTGTTTTAAATTTAATTGTTTAAATGTCCTTATTATTTCACCTGCACTAATAAATGAGAATTTAAATTTTGAATTTGTAGGTGCACTCATATTCTTTAAAAGAGCTGCGGCACCCTGAGCTGATGATGTTATACTCATTGTTATTTGTGAAGGTATATTAGTGAAATAATCTTGGAAAACAGTTGCTACCTCTGAACTGTTTGAAATACGTACTCCGTCGACACTTAGATTAAATGAGTCATCATTTATTTTATTTTTTCCTAATTCTTTATTTATTATATGCCAGACAGTCTTGGTCTTATTTCTAGACTCGAGAATTTTGTTCCTTAAAAATTTTCTTTGGCAGCTAAACAAACACGTTTAAAAATTTTAGAATCATTCCTAACATAAGCATGAAATGATTCACTATTTGTTAGTGACCTCTTATAATATAGATCATACAAACGATCTCTACTTATTTTAATACCTGTACATGCCCATTCATTAAATTTTTTTACTTTCTTTACACTGATAACCTTTCTTGGGCAATGTTTACTAAATTCAGTGCTTATGATGTTAAATAAGCTGTCATAGTCACTATCTGGATCTTGATTAATAAAAGTCTTGAAAGATAAATTTTGTGCAATATTATGATTTAAAAGACCTAATCTAGTTTTGGATATAAGTTTAGTTGTTTTTTATAGTCACTGCTAGGTTTATCACAATTAATTTTAACAAGGAGTCCTTTGTGATCAGACCGTACCCCAGTAACAATACTACCGCCAATGGTCTTTAATTCAGTAAAAACATTATCAATACAAGATGCAGTTTCAGAATAGGCCTAACTCCCACTCTTTCTTCCCTCCCTCCTCCTCGCCCTCACCGAACCTCCCTTCTCTCCCCCTTCCCCATTCCCTACCAACAGGCTCGTAATGCACGTCCGACTCCACTGGTGTTGCTGGTGTCTATAGTTGGTGGTGATCATTTAACATCAGGTGACCCACCTGTTCATTTGCCTCCTATGATATAAAAAAAAAATTCATACAGAAAAAAAAGTGCAGTAGCCGGGGTATATAGGTCTGATTTACATTGTCGCGAACGGAACCGTTAGTAAAGCCTAGTTAGTATATAAATTGGAAATTTGAAACTCCTATATCGTCCTCCTAAGTACATTACGAATTATATGATTAGATTTATAAGGCCCAAGTTGTATGCTTCACGGCGAAGCCAATTATCTCGTTTCAACAGACACGATTCCATCAGATATTTATGAATACGGGTTCCCTAAACCCCGTATGTTTGTAGATCTAGAATTTATTACAAGATGATTTAGTTTGTGGAAATGTATTACGTATATATTCTATACATAAATCGTATCGTTGAAATGGCTTTCTAAGTCAAAATTTCTTTAGCCTACATAGTTTAGCGAGATAAAAAAAATTGATAGGGGAAATATTTATAGGTTCACCTTAATATTTTGGTGACCTATTCAGCTTGTGCTAGACATTGTATGTAATCGATTGTATCATATGCGTGTTTGAATTTTTGGGGGGCAAAATCTTATAACTTAATAAGTAAATCTTGTACATGCAATATTAGCACGTTGTATTGAGCTTGTGCAACTCATCATATGTTTAATTAATCAATAAACTGTAGAAGAATGTATATAGTTATTGATTAAAGTGTCAATCGATGTGGAAACCAGGCTAATGTTGATAATTTCAATTTACAAATTATGAACTTGAAATAATTTAGACTATAATTGATTTAAACATTCAATAAAAGAACACAGTTATTCCATTGTTTTGAGTTTTCACTTCAGCCGGCAGTCCCTCTGACTGCCTCGATTTTTTTTTGAAGGATCAATTGGTACATCGGTTAATCGTTACTTACGTTGATAGTTTTGTGACAGTTCTTTAATAAAAATCGGTTTTGGGTGAGAACGCAAGGTAATGCAAGTAAGGTCTTATTTCTTATTAATTTTCTGATTAGCTAACACCTTTGAGTTGCTAGTCTAACTAGCATTTATCATCGTGCTATTAAAGTAGCATTGCAATAGAGTTGGATCATTTTTCTGCGTCATTCTTAAAGTCATGTGTGATATAAGTTTGTTTCCAGATAATTAGGTAACATCATCACAAATATTTAATTGATTTAGAAGAGGAATCGAGTGCAGAGTATCTTCCATAAATATAGCTACTGTCTAAACTTTCACTTGGTATAATTAATTCAGTATTGCTTACTAAAGTTACACAAAAATAATCATTTTATTAAAATTATATCAAATTATTCCACTAATTATATTTTTGTTACTGCCTCTATGGAGTTTAGAAACATCGCTTTGTAAATTCAACTAACAGAATACCTTTTGTCAAGAGATCGAGTGTAATCCAACCTGGATCACATTTATTTAGTTTATCCGATTTTAGATTATGTTTAGAATTAACTCTCTTATTTTCCTTTAAAATGAACTTGAATTTAATTAAGTAGATGGGTATTGGACTAGACGTTTAATTAAAACAGATCTCGTAGTTATTTACTGATAAAGTTAGTTAAGAATTGCAAGTTAATTTAGGGTATGGTAAAGTTACCTTTATTCGTTTAGCAGCTTTAAGTGATGTGTAATCTCCTAAATTTGCCTGAATTAAATTAGTGAATTCCGCTTATTTCTGTGATAGACCACTTACCATCACAATAATTTAATCATGAACTCTCTAAGATTAAATGAATGACTCTTATGACATAACAAATCACTCTATTGTACCTTTTTTGATGAGACATTTGTAGTAAAATTAATTATGTAAACATTCGTAAAACAATGTACATTATTTAAGAAATACGGAAGTAAATAAAATCGCAGTGTTTGAATATCTTCATAAGTAGTTATTATTTATTACCTGTGTTATTAAGATGTTACCATCCTTTTGAATTATTTCTTAAATCTACGAGGGGGAAAGGGTCCATTCAGGGAAATTTGTAGCTAGAGAAATCAATTGCTCTTTAAAAACAATATTAAGTGAAATGAATTCTAAATATATTTATTCAATTCAGGCTCTGAGAATGTGCTTATTAACGACAAACCATCAACCAGTTTGGAAAACAACCGAGTCATTGAGGGAACCGGCAAGAAACTCGATCTGGTTTATCTCTTCATGTTATATATTTTTACAAAACATAAATAGTTACATTCGTTTTAATGAATGCATAGAGAGGGGCGTCATTTCCAGACGTCACAATTGTTCACATATTGATCCACCCTGATAGCCTTTAGATGTTAATTTTTGTAGGCATTCTACGTATTAAGCGGTAAATCTTATACTCACATGCTACCTTACATGCTAAGGGTTTTCAAGATTTACAATTTTAAAATGTTCTCTTTTGTTGACAGAAAATGTGAAGATCTCGAAGATGAGTTCAACACCATTCCATTAAACGTGAACGGTAACGTCCACAGTGCTGGAAATGCGGTTTAGTCATTAGTCTGTACCTACTTGTAGACATCACCGGAGATTACACACCGACTATAAACCGACCGACATCGTAGTAACTCCATGACAATTTACATAGCTATAGAACCGTTTGCGGTTGAACGTACGAATGTGTGTACGTTTCGTTTGGGAAGACTTATCTGTTCCATTTGTAAAAGGTGTTTAAATTTTCAACACATTCAACTCTTCTTCAGTTTTTTTTCGTAGACTCACATCTGGCGCTGAGTCCTGTAATACGGTAAGAAGTTTTGTAAGGTACACGCTATAGTTTATGTTTTTAACGTCGTATTTGCGAATTGAAACACGTTTTACAAGTAGTCCACTACGTACGTAGATTTGTAGAGGATATACCATAAATCCTATTTTTTGGGTTGTTAGTCATAAAAGAGTTAAAATCACAAAATTTAACAAACTAATAAAGGTATTCCGTCTATGGTTTTATTTCGTAATCAATCTCATTAATGGTGAAGACAGTTAATGAGATATGATATCGGATATTTGTTATATACCGATCCAAGCTGTCAAAAGCTATTGTCGGCGTGTCGCGTCGCGGCTTGAACTAGGTAACTAATATTTGACGGGCGGTAACATTAGTTCATTAGCAATTATATTACACAGACAGACATAATGATGTAATGACACTAATTAGTTTTTCAAATGTAAATGACTATTGCTCTTGTTCTTATTTAGGGACTACTGAATTGCTTGCACGCTGTGTAAAAGTAGAGAAAATAGGTTTTAGAAAACTGATTTACTTTTCAGAACATATTTACTTATTGTCTATTTTTTCGTACAAGGAATTTGTAGGTTAATAAAATATGTAGACTCTTTCCGGTTCAACATCCAACTGCTTTCATAGTAATAAAGTGTACGGTAAATTAGATGTTATCAACTTAACATAGGTATAGTAATTTTGTGTAGTTGTCTATTGCTAATAGACCCATTACATTAATAGCTAAGTACATATATTATATAGACATCAATCTTTTCATTAGATTTTCAATAATTTCATTCGGTGTGTAATCTCTCCTTTGTTTTATTATTTTAAATAAGCAATCAATGGATCGACCGTGATTTTTTGTTATGAAATTAAGTTGGTATTCGAGAAAGCAAACTCCTTTGACAATGTCTGGATTCCTTATAATAACAAATATTTGTACCTCACTGACAAACATTTGAATAATTATGGAAAAAATGAACGCAGAAAACTGTTGCAATTTTTGTTTCGTAATCTATGTGTCTTGAGTGATTATATATTAATTCCTCGTTTGTATTGATTCGTTTTTTTTTTGTTATCTCTACGGTCGATCGGTACTATTGTATTGATATTTACGTTACCGTATTTATTTGTATTTATATAGGTATCTCATGTAGTGCGTGATCACGAGAAGTCTAACAACTTCCTTTGTTTTTATAGGTATTAAGTAAGGACTGATAACGATATAAAATACCCGTAAAGATGTTGTAAGATGTTTCTTTTTTTGTAATTTCTATCGCACATACTGCCTCTGTTTCACTTCTATGTCAATTAAGTGTTGTTCTTTGCTTACGAAAAATTACCACAAATTTTACAGCAAACTAATACGTTTGATCAATTTCTTTTTTAAGCGTTTTCTATCAGCGTTCTTCAGTGGAAACATTTTTGTACTAAAATTACAAGTATTAAGCGAGAAAATTGGTCAACATTTGAAAATGGTCAGAATACATTGGATCCTGGGGATGGGTGTTTTTATTTTTTAATATTAAAAATAGTATTTCTTGTATAGCGGGTTATGTATAAATTATGTCTTAAATAAAGTGCACTATGTAACTATATACGTGTTTTGTTTCAATCCCATTTTTTATATATCATAGGAGGTAAACGAATAGGCGGGTTACCTAATGTTAAGTGATCAACGCTGTCCATAGATACTAGGAACACCAGAGGAGTCGCAAGTGTGTTGACAGCCTGTGTTTGGGGGAAAGGAGAGAAGAGTAGGTAAGCCTCCGTCGCTCTCGCTGACCAAATGAAACGCAACAATGCAAGCACTGTTACTTCACGTGGGTGTTTCTATGAGAGCGTGGTAGTAACCCGGGCGAGTCGACCCATTGATGTTGAAACCAGTAATAACTTCAGCATGGCTCTATCACCTATAAGTTAATTGTACATCCATTATTAATAAGGACGTAAGAGGAGTAAGTAGTAAGGTATATTCTTATTGTGAATAGCATAATCTATAATAACAATAGATATAATCTCCGAAACTGCTAACCTTTTTATCCTTTAAGTATAGGCTTGAACCAAGATGCTTTGCTCTCAAATGTAGTTGACGGAACACACCTATTGGCGTTTGGCGATAGATTCTCAACTCAGGGTGGTAGCTAGCCAAAAGAACTTAGAAAAAACTACTACCATGCTATGGTTTCATCACGATATTTTTTGTCACCAAAAGCTCTGATCATTCATAAGATATACGTCTATCGACGCTGTGTTCGAATACGATAATCGCTGACTTACTTTTGACGAGATTTTTACATACATATAGGAGTTTTCAAATTATTTCCTATCCTATACTAGCTAATTCTCGCGACTTCGTCACCGATCTCTATAGTTTTGTGATATGTATCTCCAAGGGGTTGAGCAGAGTTTTCAACGAAAGCTCCCAAGCGGCTTGACTTTTCTGACACCTCTAATGATTATCATTATATATCAGTCAACTTACAAAAAATCTTAGCAAATTATATAAATAAACCCTCTTCGTGTATCACTCTATTTAAAACGGCATGAAAATCCGCTCAGTAGTTTGAGTTTATCGCGAACACAGACGTGGCCGAGGACTCTGTTTTATAATATGTCAAGATTACATTACATATTTCCACAGTGGCTATGTAACACTAATAGAAAGAAGTAACTTAAAATCGGGAAAAAGAGGTTAAATAATAAGCACAAAATTACAGTTAATAAATAAAACACAACACATAATAAAACACGTGTTTACTGTAAAAAACATAGCGCACTGAAGCGGTCGCTTCCTCTTTGCCGACGCGCGTAGTGTGATACGAATTTGTCGGAGGACGATTTTTTGTGTGGTCTACAAATAACTGTCCGAGGCTGAATGTACTTTATCTTTGTTTACTGTATGTTTGCAAATTCCTCAGCATTTTATTGCGGGAGCCGTTATTATAAAAAAAAAACATTTAACTAGGAATTCACCAACAATAACAGCTAGTTAATTAGAACTAACTTATACTGCACTATACTGGAATTGTATGTACCCCGATCAGTCTCCAGCAATTCTGCTAAGTTGGTTAAAAATATTCACAGCACTCTCTCTTTAATATCATGGTATGTATTTTATTTAATCGTTAGGGCAGACGGTAAACAACGGTTCGATAGTTACGTATACGAAAAAGTCGATCGGAGCTATAATATATTGTGTATGAAATTATATTTTAATCTGGGACTGTTTACATTATAAATATAAATCTGGCGTTTACACCAGATTACATTTATAAATTTTAATCTGTACACAGGTACAGAAATAGTTAATGTCAATTCAACTCCATATGAGCTCATGAGACGCTTTAGCCTGACTCAAAGACCTACTAACTACGAGTACTTTTCGAGACTTCAATATTATTAAAGTTTATTTTGCAAAGATAATACAAATATTTTTGATTAATAGACGTAAGGATCGTGGAATATGATGAATAGAGACTTATAAATCAATCGTAAAGAAAAAAAAACTGTGTTTTTTTAGGACACTAAAACTTTTCATTGTCTACTTGACAAATAATACACAAACAGAAAAGAAAGGGAATTTTAGAATTCTGTTCCGCGAATCTCCAGTTGTATAATGATCTCTTTGCTAAAATTTCTCACGTTAGTTTCTTGGAGTACTTTTACAGGCGAGTGAACAGTTTTTTAAAGTGCAAGCCACACACACATGTCTTATTTTTGATCTTTCATTCGTCCATACACTAAACTAACCGATTTGTTTGCCACAATAAAACCAAGAACAAAACATGGTACAAAAACCCATTACAAAACATATTGATCTTATTTAGGTGCCTTAATCAATTAATTGTATCAGGCAACGTAATTACTTTTAAAAGCAATCAGGGGTAAACAATTTAAGACGAAGATTAAGGAAGACGTCACCGTGAACGTAATTACAAGAAGTGATAAGTTTCCCGATAATTCCGTTTGAATAAGGTAATAAGCGGGTCAACGTTCCTCTTATAGTTTTAGTTCGGTGAAGCTGTAATGACCTTTCCAGGTCAACAGCGTTGTCATTTCGAAAAGAAAAAAAAAGTCCTCTTATAGCTTAGTTGCTTTTCATTTATAAATTATGTTTTCCAAGAATATATGTTGTTTATTATATCTCTTGAACAAATAATAAAATACTAGTCTTAATTCTAATCTTCGCATCTTCCAACCGATATGTATCTCATCATCGCTTATCAATATCATAGAAAACTCTAAAGATTTTTATTTATCGGAACATAAGTAAACATAGTGACAATGCAATGCAGTCAGGATTGTCATGCCGAAATCTCGGTAACTATACACTGACACTAGCAAAGGAACATCATGTATATGGAAGTATACCTACCCATCTAGTTAGGTAATCCATCAAATCAAATCATAAATACTTCATTCAATTAAGGCCCGGAGAAGGTTCTTATGAAATATCCTATCATCCTGCTTGAATACTAGACACACTTTAGTAAGCATACGTCTCGGCACAGTTGAGTAGCAGACGATATATATACCTCCTTCAATTTTGGTTGTTAAATATTTTTTCCGGTAGTAAAGAAATACGCACTTACATTAATTGACGTACAGACAATACTAATATACCCATAATAAACATGTAGAGAGTACGCCCACTATAATGGATGTAATTAAAAAAAGCTTTAATGTTACACCGCACCTATCGAACTACTTTGGAATAATTTATACTACACTATAAACTCTGTAATTTTACTGTAGTAATATAACTTTAATTGTAATATCTAGCTACCATCTTCAATTGTACTTTATTTTTTACTACAAGCACTGGCACTCCAGTGCTGCTAGTCTGGCGAGGCTGTGAAGGCCCTGCAAGGCCAACTGCATAGTCAGTTGGAAAAGAGCTGCTGCCGAAAAACATACAGGTGCTTAATTAAGATCGGTGACACTTTTTAATTTGAAGTATAGAACTTGTCAGGTAAGTGCTCATTCTGTTTATTCCTATATTTCAACTAATATTCAATCCAGTTCCAGTTGTCTGTAGCATTACACTATTCTATCAGGTTTACTTTATTAGTAGTTCTTACGTCTGCATCATGGTGAATGTTCTGAAGAGCTACTTAATTTAATTCCTTACTCTCCTTTCCATAACCGAAACACGCGCGTTCGGCTTCGTCGCCATAGTTTTACGGTAAATCCTATCTGGGCACGAACTAAAAATTCACAACTTTTCATATGTGAAACGATCTCCCGGCTATGTGTCCCCTCCTTCCTATAACACGGAGTCCTTCAAGCGTAACGTGAAGAGACATTTACGCAGGCCGGCATGACAGCGGCGACCGGCGAGGGATGGCGTGTCTATCTGTAGTCGCCACTGTTTTGGATTGTACTGTGCTCACCATCAGGCACACTGCAGTCACTTTGCTGTGCTATAATAAAAAAAAAGCTTCAGAACATCCGACAGCGATCGCCAAGACTTATTGACTTGAGACTTGATTTCCACACAAGAACTCACCGATTGTAACGTATTTAGCCATTTATATTAATATAATAGTTTTATAGAGAATAAAACACAGCATTTTATTTGTGGTATATACCTATAATTAGTATGTTTTATAAGAGTTTGCTTTTTTGAGAAGGAATTGACACTTGAGTAGTCTTATTTTTTTTTTTTCGAACTGACTACGCTATTGACCTAGCAAGGTCTTAACAGCTTCACCGAACTACTAAGGTGAGCGCTTAAGGCACTCAGCCGATTTTATTTTTGGCAACTAGCTCAAGGGTGCGCGGCACACCTCGGATGGCTGTTGCCTGTTACATACAAATCGCGTCCTATCTTAGCTAACCTAGCTAACTATTTATATATGTATGAGTTGTTGAGACGTATATGTGTACCAAGCATACACCCTTCAACAACTCCTCCATGTATTTATTATTGGAAAATTAGAGTTTTTTTCAGTTCGATAAGGGAAAATAATAAAACCCTTCCACTTCCATGTGTAAGCGTGTGGCGTGCACGTGTGTGGAGGTGATAGTGTAGTGTTGTAGCAGTGATGTAAGTTTTTGTGTTACACTGTATCGCGCTAGTAGCGTACTGAGTAGTCTTGTGTGTTTGACCGACCTTTAAACTTGACACAAGGCTTAAGTGTGTAGTGTATTAAAAATATAATATATTTCGATTGAAAAACTATATTTTACACATCAAATTACATTCTTCTCAAGTGGGTTTTTAAATGGCGGTATTAGTCTTCTAGACATGAACAAAAGAAATGCCTAAAACTTATCAATAAGGCAATAAATTGATCAACAAGTTTGCTGAATTCCAAGTCTGAAAGATAAGTCTACGGATGGAAATTCCATTCGTTTTCAGAGCTTAGTAGAGATATATTGAGTTGGGGTCTTTGTGAACCGTTCCTTTGTATGATAGTCATTGTGGTACTGTCTCGGTGTAGTTCAAAGCTAGTTCTGTAATTGACATAATATGATAACGAATACTATGTAAAAGCTTTGTGATACAGAATTCATTGACCATTTCATAATTTATATGTAGGCGGCACGCCCTGGCTACGATTTTCTATATATAGAACTAGCAATAGCCTGTGACTTTGCACACTATGAACCAAAATATAAAATTTGATATTAAGATACAGCCTCGGACTATCTATGATCTGAGGGTGGGTAACCACTGTACGACGCCTGAGGTATGCGCGGGGAAGTGAGGAGGGGGAAGAGCACACACGATGCATCTTTTGATATCTTATTTCATGTGCGTGTGACAAAGACAGTCCGTTTACGCGCCTTCCCCCTTCCCTTCATGCCGATCGCGTACCTTTAATGCAGCTGCTATGGCGCGGTACAACGGTTGCGGTTAGACTTAGTACAAAAACAACACATTTCGTTCTTTTATTGCATGTCGCATTACGTTTATTAATTTAAGTAAATATACACCGATTTACGTGGTGCAAAATCCTGAAGCCACGCAGGCGAATTCTTTTATGACAGTCACCAATGTTGAATAGAAACCAGTGCGTAATTAACCTGAACAGTTTGTTTGAAAACAATGCACAATAGAATGCGTAGTTGGAACAACTGAAACCGCGAATCCTGAAAAAAAAAGAAAATGTAGTCGTCGGGAACAGTCTAAAGTTGGCTTGTTTTCTCTTACCTAAAAATTACAATATTTCAAGCAAATCCTATCATGAAGAACTTCAAACAGTGCCGCCCAAACAGAAACTATAAATAGCCTACCAAAGCTAAAGCCTACGGAAAAATTGAAACCAAATCATACACCACAATATGTTGTACCGACCCTACTTAGGTGCGATAAGGGTAAGAAGAAGAACAAGATTGCATGTCGCATTACAACCGGTTGTGGTTGTGAGGTTTTTTTTTTTCGAAATGAGTACGCTATTAACCCAGCAAGCTCTTAACAGATTCACCGGACTACTAAGGCGAGCGCTTAAGGCACTCAGCCGATTGTATTTTAGCAACTAGCTCAAGGGTGCACGGCACACCTCGGCTTGGCTGTTGTCTGTTGCATGCAAAATCGCGACCTATCTTAACTAACCTAGCTAACTATTCATATATGTATGAGTTGTTGAAACGCATATGTGTACAAAGCATACACGCCTCAACAACTCCTCCATATATTTATTATCGGAAAATTGAGAGTTTTTTAGTTCGATAAGGGAAAAAAAAGTAAACCCTTCCACTTTCATGTGTAAGCGTGTAGGCGTGCACGTGTGTGGGGGTGATCGTGTAGTGTTGTAGCAGTGATATATATTTGTGTGTCATCGTATCGCGCAAGCAACGCACTCAAAGGCTCCCTACTGAGGGATCGAACCTAGGCTTGAACGGCTGCCGTGGGAGGCCTAATCGGGTTAGTGGTTGTGAGGTAAAGTGTAAGGCTCTAAGCAGATCAGTCAAGGCCAATATGGCGGCACCCATCGCTCAATTCTAAATGATTCAATGATTTAAATAAATATTGTGCTCAGTTTTTAACATGCGCTATCATCTCAATTACTGTATTTATTATATTTCCTGTACTCTAATACGCAGATTGCAATTAAAATGTATAGTTGAATATTTTGTCTACTTAATTATTGATTATTAAGTTAAGATTAAAAACGTGATTTTAATACCTTAAATTGAATAATTTTCCATAAATTTTGCGTCGTATTTTTAAGTTGGTTTGAAATAAATATATAAGAACCAATGCTTCTTTTTTATATTGTTCTAAATGTCGTGTCCGTAGTAAATGAGCGATGATACATATATGAGCAAATTTTCGTTACTTCCCACCGCTTTTCTCTTTCATTTACATGATAATATAGAGGCTACGAGTACTTGCAATGAAAAAGTTTTCATATAAAAAAAGTGTATCCGACGATCCGGATATAATGCTCCGTTTTATGTTAAGGGAGTTGAGTAAATGTAATAAACACAAGGAATGACTGAGCAAATAATTACTTCCATATTTTAAGGAAGCCTCAGGGAAACGATTGTTTCTTTCTGTATGTAGTAACTGAACTCCAGCTAAATGGTTGGACCAATTTTAGTGACATATTTTGTGCGTATTGCTGTTGATTCGAAATTTTTTTTAAATGTCATATAGGAGGTAAATGAACAGGCGGGTCACCTGATGTGAAGCGATCACCGCCGTCCATAGACACAAGCAACACCAGAGGAGTTGCAAGTGCGTTGCCAGCCTGTGTTTAGGGGGAGAGGGGATAGGGAGAGGAGATGGAAGGAGGGAGAGAAGAGGGGAGGGAAGAAAAAGGGAGATGGGCCTCCGGCGCTCGCACTAATCGAACAAAACGCAACAATGCAGGCACTGTTACTTCACGTCGATTTTCTGTGAGAGCTTGGTACTACCTCGATTGAGCCAACCCATTCGTGCTGAAACAAATAATAGTTTCAGCGTGGCTCTACCATCTAGAATGGTTTAGATTTACGGTTAACCCGATAGGTGGTACTCCGATATGATTATAGGATTTTTTTATTATTTGGATGCAGCAAGGTCAGTCGGACCCGTTAGTTATTAATAGATACAAATATAAAATTCGGACTATCTACAGCTATGCGAACTGTCTGTCGATTCATGCGAGAACGACGCTTCAATGGTTTTTTTTTTAAACTTCACGGTATTGGCCTAAAGGTCCTCTACAGCTTCACCGGGCGGCTTGACGAGTATAGAGACTTAGCCGAAATGGCTATTTTAGCTATCATAAGGAATCAACCGAGCTCACTAAATATATTCGTACATATATATCTAACTATCTAATACCTTTAAACGAGCAATTCTTGTATATTTTTATATTGTTCAGGATCTCGGAAACGGCGTCAGTGATTTCCGTGGAAGTTAGTATGTGGGTGGCTGATGGGACGATAAATCAATCTAGCTAGATTTCATTCATAGAAATTTTTTTTAACTGACATTTTAGGCAATAAAAAATATAGCTATAAGGTAAATTTCGCCGCTGCTGTCAAAACAAAAATAGCTCAGATGAAAAAGATACTTTTTTTTTTATTTTAAAAATGTTTTCTAAAGAACAGAGCTAGACTCGATCGTCCAGGCACTAGTTATTTAAGTAACATATGTTCTAATACAATTGTTGTAATACACGTATTTAAGATCTAATAATTTTGTTTTTTGTTTTTTTCGAAATGACTACGCTATTGACTCAGCAAGGTTAACAGCTTCACCGGAATACTAAGGCGAGCGCTTAAGGCGCTCAGCCGATTTTATTTTGGCAACCAGCTCAAGGGTGCACGGCACACCTCGGCTTGGCTGTTACTTGTTGCATGCAAAATCGCGACCTATCTTAGCTAACCTAGCTAACTATTCATATATGTATGAGTTGTTGAAACGCATATGTGTACCAAGCATACACGCCTCAACAACTCCTCCATATCGGAAAATTGTTAATAATTTTGACTAAGATGTATTAACCAAGAAAAGAAAAATAATCTTTACAAAACCTATGTATCTTGATCTCTTGCTTTAAATGTAGTTCAAATTTATAGGAATTTCGACAAGTGGAATTATACTTACACTTACATATATAAACGATTGTTGCCATGTTTCGACTTTTAAATATAGTAGCAATCTCGATAGGTATTAAAGAAAGAAAGAAAATATATTTATTGCAGTCAACACTTGTACAGCACAATATTAGAAAATCAGAGTTACAAAGGTGTGAATAACATAGAAAAAAATATACGTCAAAAACTATTAAGAATATTGTACCACGGTTGAACTGCAAAGGTGCACAATTCAGCATGTGCTAGTAGACATTTTTAAAAATGACTCCAGCGCTGATTTTCATTTGTGGCCAAGTGGGTTTATATATCTAATAATAACTTTATATATATCTTTATTATTATATATCTAACGCATAGTTTATATACGTATTGTACCTACTAAGCACATTACATTTACTATCTAAAACAAAATTAAACATATAATTCATCTAACGGAAACATTTAATGAATGCAATTACAAAATTGTCCCAAACAATATTTGAATAACAATTTCATTTAACTATTGAATTTAATAACTCCTTTGAAGAGTAGAAAATCAAATAGGACTTTCACGCTTCAACGGTTAGCTAATAAAACAAGTTAGCCTCAACTTTGGACCAGCAGTCCGAGTGTTAATTAAGCACTTAAATACTTAAAAGCAGTTAAAACGTTTTAATTTGGTCTAATTCTAACCTCGACCAGGGTAATTTTCATTATTTTATTTATTTTTTAATGCAGTGACTTCTATAACACATACTTCATTTTGCTTTAATATTTAGCTGGCTAATTCTCTTCCGCTTCGTGGGGAACTAAAAAATTCAGTGAATCAATCGTATTTACAAAAAGTGCTTGAGTTTTTGGCGGGATTTTAGTCTGTCATGTAGTGGATTTTATATTTTATTCATAATCTTGTGTTATTTGACTCTGAATTTTGTAAATTTGGTGGTGTTTTACGTAATATAGTTAGTTTGTTGTGCATAAGTGAAGTGAATAAAAATAATGCCACGGAGAATGAAATCCTGAGATGCCACAAAACTCCCTGGAAGGTTCTAGCAAGGGATCCATCGTCTTGTTAGAATATTGATTCACACGATGCTTAATATTGAAATGATCGCGCGACGCTTGTGATATTATTGATTACGTGAAAATGGCAGTAATAATCGGAAAGATTGATTGCCAAAAATAAAGTTAAAAAAGTGCTTAGAAGCATTTAAGAAAAAAATCCGTATTGTATGGAATAGTCTTATTTCAATACGGGCGGTAGTTTTGATTTGATAGAGCCTAAAAGAACTATATATATAGTATACTAGTGACCAGCCTCGACTTTTTCTGGGTGCAGTAAGTATGTAAACCGTTCCCGTTTGAAGCCAGGGCAATTCTTTAATTGTTATAAAAACACACGTGTAAACAGAACTATTGAATCAATCTTCTTTTGTTTTAATTACTTGTGACCAAAATTTTAGACAAAAAATTATTTAATTGTATGCTTATAAATGAAGAGTAATTGAATTAGGTATTAGGTGAAATTTTATGATGATATTATAAATACTAACTATTTAATTCTAGTTTGTCTATTTAAGTAAGTTTATATATTATTGATGACGAAGTCCCGAGACTGTGAGATTATTGCGAGTTTTCTATGAACTAAAGCTTAATAGAAAAAAAAAAGAAACAGAAAAACAATTGTGAAAGATAAATAAAAATGGAATGAAGCCTGCAACGTGCTAGCTGTAAGTAAAAGAAACAACGTGCCCTCAGATGAACGAACGACAAATGAAAGTTGATACCGTCCGAGATGCCTCGGGCGTGTTTTATATTAAATCGATACGGTAACGAATTGCCGCGACATATTGCAGAGTAATTTTATTGAAATTTCTAAAGGTTTACACGACAAGTCATATAAAATTCAGTTGAAAACATTTCAGATTATGAATAAATAAAGAAATTTCTGCTAATCTATGTACCTGTATATGATCTGTTAGTAATTGTGTAACTTCTAAACGACTTGTCTACTGAGATTCTATTTTGCTGTTTCATGATTATTTTAAGATGCCATAGCTGTCATTGTAGTAGAATTACTAACTAAAACATAAGTATTTTTTAACGTTTTAATGCTACTTGCAGTTATGGCATTTGTAGAAAGAGACAAAGTAGTCATCTCCCTCTCCCTTTCCAAATATTATGGTATATCTTTTTCGTTCCAATTCCATTTCTTGATATTTCCCGTACGTTTTGGTCAATCGAATCAAAAAAAATAATAGTTTAGAATCATCTCTAAAAAATAATATCGAAAGGTCATAGTGACATGAGCATAATTGTCAGTAATTTTCAATCAGGTCCCAAAGAAACTGTATTATGATGATACATATAAATCGATGCGAAAATTAAAAGCTTTGGGATTATCTAGTTATATAATATTTAAACCCAAACGAAAAAAAATTAACAGATTAACTATCACATCAACTTAAGCTGCAGTGCCAGAATCTGACATTATTGTTACAATAAAGTTTATCACTGACACTGGCAAATCTTTTTGCAGTGCCAACTGGAGGTCTCAAAGTACTCTTAAAATAAGGCAAAAACTATGACAGATTAATATTACCAATGAATATTGGGTCATAAACAGGCTCCTATAATATTTATACAGGATATTGATTCCAGCCTGGGAACAATGCCACGTCATTTTTTTTTTCGAACTGACTACGCTATTGGCCTTATTAGACCTTCACAGCTTCACCGGACTACTATGCCACGTCATCGGCATCTATTTATTTAGACAAATGACAGTTCAGTAATTTATCTTCGTCGCGTTATTACACGATACTGCAACGTCATTACACTTTACACGATTAATTCAGTATTAGTTTCTTGGCTTCGGTTTAATTATTTACTCTATCAGCGTGTTTCATGTCAAATGAACATTCTTCAGATCAGTACAGCTCATACATTCTTCTTTTGTTTCAAATGACTCCTCTTCAATAATCATGGTTTCTTGATTATTCCCGTAAATCGAGTAACAACGCAATAAGTGATTTAAATCTTGTTTTAAAAAAGAAGAAATCCTAAGAAATAACCTTTTTAAATAAAAAAATATTACGCTGCAGAACTTTACAACACTCGTTATAAATTGTTGTCAGTTATTTTGTTATCGGATAATTTGCTGTTTAAATTGTATTGCAATTTTGACAATGACTATTGATATCCCTGGTTGGTATCATTATTTTGGATGTGAATTACATGAAATTCTCTGCGTTTCACAGTTCGTAGCTGTTAAACCACGGTCGCTTGTTCGATTATTTTAATAACACTTGCCCTTCATTGTCTTAATTAATAATAACTAGCGGGCCCGGTGGACGTTGTCCTGCCCTGATAAAAATATGGACAAATGATCCTAAACCTAAACCATCCTCGTGAATCCACTCTATTTACTGGAGAAAACAGTATGAAAATCCGTTCAGTAGTTTATCATGAACAGACAGAGGACTTTGTTTTATCTATCTATTTATCTAATACCTTTAAACGAGCAATTCTTGTATATTTTAAAATTTTATATATTCATCTCATTTATCTCATTCATATATATATACTATATACTCATATATTCATCTCGGAAATGGCGTCATCTATTTCCGTGAAGCTTAGTATGTAGGTAGTTTCGGAGACGATAAATCGATCTAGCTAGATTTCATTCATAGAAAACGTTTTTTAAGTGAGTTTACAGGCAATGAAAAAAGATAGCTAGAGTTTAAAGATAAATTTCGCCACCGCTATCAAAACTAAAATAGCTTAGATGGAAATCAGTTCGAATCCGAGTGACAGCAATAGAACTATCTTTTTTTTTAATTTTTTCTAAAACAATGCTAATTTTGTGAGGAAAACCTAATAGTTTATTTTAATTTAATAATATTTTTTAAAGAACCAAGCTAGGCTCGGTCGCCCAGTTACTACTATGTAATGATAACAGATAATCTTCAGGAAAATAATTTCAAAGGAGAATCTCAATTATTAGTTAAAGGTAAATAAATATTGAATCAAAATTTATTGAAATACTTAAACTGTAACCAGTAACGTTAACCATGCCAACGCAAAACAAAAAATGACTAAATATTATTGATAATTAATATAACAATTAATAATTAAACATTTTTACTGTGAATAAATTTTGTAATAATAATTTATACAAGAACGTCGGAATACGTTATAAGATTAATATAATAAAAATAATTCATTAGAATCAATGTATGAGTATACAACAAAACAAGAAAATAACAATAGAAAATGAAAATAGCTTCAATTCAAAGTTTCGAAGGGATACAATCATTAAGCGACCGTATTATATTGAAAGAACTTGTATACAAACCGTCGACAATAGGCAGGAAATCAAAGTCAGACCTTTGAATCCACTTACTTAAGCTGAATCTGAAGTAGAAAATATTAAGGATACATTCTACTCTGATCTTTTACTTGAAATATTTTTATATTAATGAGCTAAGTGTAATAAATGTACGAAAACGATGTAAATCAAGTAAAGAAGTACATATTTAAGATGTTTGAACATGTAATTGCAAATTTAACACTCACAAAGTTTCACAACAGTTTTTGAAGGTTGGTTTTTTTTCGGTAAAACTGATTCAATACCTTATTTGAAGCAATTATTAACACAGTTGGTACTGCTAGAATATTATCTCTTAATAAAAGAAGAATTGACTAGTTCTAAGCATATTATATTATAATAAATCGTCTCCTAAAACTTTATTGCTTAAAGAAACGTTGCAAGAAGAAGAATATTAGAAACTGATCGAAATTAAACTGATAAAAGAAGACAATTCAATTTTGGTATGAAACATCAACAACAGCGGATCAGAGCAACTGATGCCGTGGCGACAGGTCGCCACGTTATATGATTTAGATTTTTTACTTTGCGTCTTTAACGAATATAAATGTTTAGTAGATAAATAGTCATCTTTTTCTTGAAAAATATCTCAATATTTTATTTCAGGTTATGCCATATGTATACTCTGACGGAAACTATCCTCTTATGCATATTACCTGTATAAAATAATTTCGATGCCATATCTGCCTGGCGTCCAGTGACGATTCACAGTTTTTTTTTTTTAATTAAATTTATCAATGATTTTATTACATTGAATTACAGTAACTTATAAAACCTATATGACATTAGTCCCAAATTACAATACGAGACAAAAGTATATAATTGAATTATTAACACTAGATTAGTGTTCGCAGATGAACAGTATTTAATTAGTATTCCAGATGGGATTATTATAAAAGGTCGCTAACTTCAAAGTCAATTGGTGTACGGGGA
The DNA here is from genome assembly GCA_014332785.1 of Antheraea mylitta. Taxonomy (NCBI): domain Eukaryota; kingdom Metazoa; phylum Arthropoda; class Insecta; order Lepidoptera; family Saturniidae; genus Antheraea; species Antheraea mylitta. The sequence goes on from JACEII010000008.1 coordinate 2,385,875, forward strand.
TTCAAGTAAAAGTAATTTACAGTTTAAAAGAGGAAGTCGGGTCATTACTATGTTAATGAGCGCCACCTAAAGCGAATGGGAGGGACGGCACGCCGCCGGTGAGGTTCCGTCGTTTCGCGGGGCCTTGTGATGCAAATACGTCGACAATTGCAGCCGGAACAATCTCAACATGCCGGAAACTGAGCGCTGGTTTTAACTTTTAACTGTTACTGAGTATAATAGTGTGCAATCGAAATTAAAAACGCCTAGAGATATAAAACGCTAAAGGACTATGATAAAAACGGAAACTGTATAATTGGTTTTTCTTTTTGCATTATATAAGGTAACTAACCTTTTATTGAATTTAAGTTGTTCGCCAAATTTGATCGTTACTGTTTAGTTAAAAGCGCTTTCATAATAATCTAGACAATTTTGCCAAAATCGTTTTAGCTGTTTCAAACAGCTTAATTATATCTACTCGTATATGCATAGAATACTTCATACAATATTTCTACAAGCGCAACTTTTTCATACCTTGGCTTTGGCAAAAACTGCTAAAATATTAAACAAATTTAATGCTTTAATTATATTCTTGTATTATCAATACTGATATAAGTAGTTGGCCCGGCGGAATTTATCCCGTCCTGATAAAAAATAAATACTTGACAAATTATATATCAAAATGTTTATCATGAATCACTTTATCTATTGGTCAAAACAGCATGAAAATCCGTTCAGTAGTTTTTGAGTTTATCGCGAATAGACAGACAGACATACGCGGTAGAGGACTCTGTTTTACTATTTAATGATGATATTAATAAATGCTCAAGTGAGTTTGATATTCATTCCCGCCATAATTTTTTTTCCAACTGTATACTATTGACCTAGCAAGGTCTTAACAGTTTCATCGGACTACTAAGGCGAGCGCTTGCAGCCCTCAGTCGATAGACGTCGATCATAATGACATATTGCATACTCATTTTCAGAGGTAGTAAAAACGAAATAAACCAAACGTATCACCCAAAAAAAAATCCTACCCGAGGGATAGGTCAAATCTACATAAACACGAGTAAAATCGTCGGCAAAAAATAGTTTCATATAAAATAATCCTGAATGTTTTAATTCTAGATTGAAAGTGAATCCATCAAACAAGGCATAAATATTTAATGAATTTTGTAATTAGAGATTTCAACTAAATACCCATTACTAACGTTGTTTAATTTGGTAAATTATTTTTAGAAAAAAGTTCTTATTTCATCATTAATATTATTGAAACCTATAAAATATAACGATAGATTCAGATGAAAGTATTAAAATATTACTAAACTACTAAATTATACTAGCCTCTGCCCGCGACTTCGTTCGCGTGGAATAGTTACTTTGGGCTAATGTTAATACGCACCAGAAGCTCTCAAGAGGAAAAGAACCCCAATTTTGAAACATTCTTAATTGGGGCTCTACTAATATTGGTCTTAGTGTGATGATATATAGCCTTATAACCTTCCTCGATAATTGAGCTATATAACACTGAAAGACTTTTTTAAATCAGAACGGTAGTTCCTGAGAATACCCCCTACAACATCACAAACTCTACCTTTTTTCTTTCGAACTGACTACGCTATTGGTCTTGCAAGGCCTTTACAGCTTCACCGAACTACAAACTTTACCTCTTTATTATATTAGTATTAGTATAGCTGCCTAAACAGTAAAATGACGAGTCTTATCCCACGTGAAAACGCTTTCGTGCTGGAAAGATTGCTCGTATAAGGGCAATCGTGGTAGAGCCACGCTGAAGCTCTAACTGGTTTCACCATGAATGGGTCGGCTCGTCCGGGGTAGTACCACCGACGTGAAGTAACAGTGCTTGCATTGTTGCGTTTCGTTCGGTTTGTAAGAGCGCCAGACTCCCCTTCGTTTCCCTTCCCTGCCTCTCTCTACTCACTCTCTCTTCCCCACCAACACAGGCTGGCAACGCACTTGCGACTCCTCTGTTGTTGCTGGTGTCTGTGGACGGTAGTTGTTAAAACCTCTTTTATTTGTGTAATAATAAATGTCTTCGATATTGCGAAATCGAACCTAAACCCTACAATTTATGGCGACCGTGACCGTAATGGAGAATTTGAAGAAACAAAGGTCAGTTGCAAGACGATTTTTTACATGTGCTGAGACAAATTTGTAGAAGACATTACGCGACCAAACGTCTACTATTAGGTCGTTGTTTAAATATTGCACGGAAAAGGCTGAGCAATTATTTCTAATCGACAGTCAAATCAAGGAGTTATGGTTCAAGTCAGAAGAATCAAATATAATATTTTTTGACTTGGAAACCGCGGAAGATTATAAACGTCGATGGTTCGATTTAGGTTCCGAGTATGAAAACGTCTCTCGACCTTCACAGAAATTATATAAGGTGGAGACCCATAACCGAGCAGCGGAATTATCAAATAATAATGGTAACAAAGAACGTAGTATGTTACCTGAATTACAATTAAAGAACTTTGGCGGTGATGACGCCAATTCTTCTACCTTCGTAGATTACATTCCAAAATTTGACGACGGCTCTAAAATACAGGATACTGGTAAATTTAGAAATGATAATCTAATACAAATTGAAAGTAATTTAATAGCTACGAGTATTGAAACCAAACTTGAGAGTGGATTACACGGTTCAGTACCTAGTATATCTGTTTACAACGAAATTGATTCATTAATTGAAATTTCTGTGTCACAATGTGAGGAATTGGAAACACTGAGTATTAAGAGTCCAGCTGATACAAAAATAAAAACTATAACATTTTTCAAACCCATTGTAAAGAATAATAGTGCAGAAAGTCATGAAGTACGATTATCATTGACAGAAGGATATACAGAACATCTTACATGTAACAACAATAATTTGGCCTACAAGCAGTTGAATGAATGGAATGGAAGAAGTTCTTAATATTTCCTGTGGCAATTGAGCAATTTATATTGTTTAGGTTCAATTATAGTTTTGTCTTGTAAATTTATTTTTTGTTATATGTATTGTTAACAATAGTTTCTAGTATATATCTAATCTCAGTTGTATATATTTATTGTTCTTGTTGTAAACGTCTTGGTAATTTTTCCTTCGGGTTGGAGGATGTTAAAACCTCTTTTATTTGTGTAATAATAAATGTCTTCGATATTGCAAATAAGTTATTTTATTTATAAAATCGTCTAGTGACTACAGAAAACGAACCTGAACCCTACAGTGGTAATCATTTAACGTCAGGTGACCCACAGGTGCGTTTGCCTCCTATAATATAAAAAAAAAAACAATAACAATCACTCATGAATACACAATAAATGTCATGTATCTTTCCCGTGTTCAAACCTGCAAACTCTGCTACACTGTAAAAGTAGCTACTGAGTACTTATTTTGCTCCGCGGATTCTGTCGCGTTTAATTTGTCCTACCGACTGCTACACGCCAATTGCAATGTCTCATTTATCGTATGTTATATCTATATTTTGTATTGGAAGTGTTTCGTTTGGTTGTAAATGGTTGTAGCGTAGTGTTAGATAATTTATAACTTTCCGACAAATCCTTACATAGCGGGTTTTAATGTCAAAAGGTCTTTATAGGATGGATTAATTGTGGATTTTGGTGGTGTCTGTAAAGAACACTCCACTCTGTGCATCAGCCAAAAACGAATGAAACTATTGTAAAACATTATGTACCATGAAAAGATAAACTATATCGAGTTTCTGCCAGTTCTTCTTGATTACTGGTTTTTTTTCAAACGGATGGTAATTTCGACCTTCATAACCGCCTTCTTAGGGCTTAAATTGATGAAAATATTTTTGATTTTGATACATTATAAATGAGAATGTGAGTTTGTTTGTTTATTACGCCTTTACACCTTAGCTACTAAACTAAAAAAATGTACATATTTTGTCAAGGGTACAGAAAAAGACATTGGATACCTATTATTCAGAAAAAATGGATAAAGCGAAGCCGCGGGCCGATAGTCTCGATTAGTAACCGATAAAATGCAAAATACATTTTTCAAGTCTGAATAATATATCTAAAGATTAGCGCTTTCAAATAAGCAATCTTTTATAGTATATAGAAGCATAACTTTATAATAGAAAAACTGTCTTATACCATAGACATATAAAGAGCGTGTATCACTCACCCATTGAATGATCTCGTCTTGAAAGCGAACGTTGTCGTTAAGATAAGAAGATATTTATACCCTTGTAAACATGATTCACTACCTATTTTCCAATAAATGTTTCATCGTGTAGACACGAGCGTTGACTAGACAGATATAGTGTGTAAAGTATATAGTATTTAGTACTGTAAAATTCGCACCGACAAGATTTGCATATAGACGTACATATATCTTCTATGATAATACATCATACGTTCCTCTTTTAAAATTTTTTATATCTTATATCTGGCATAAACAACACTGATTACAAATATTACAGTAAAGTATTTTTTGTATATTTTTATGTCTGGATATTTATAAAATTTTGTACATTGCATTCGTCAATTGATGGGCTATAAGATTTTTGAGAAAAAAAATCAGAATTTTTTTCTTTATTCATTCATAATTCTTTCCAATCTGACAAAATACATAGTAATTATCACAATCTCATTTATTAACAATCGTTCAAAATGATATTTTATTATAATGTCACGATATGGGAATTGTATTTCATTGTTTCATTAATAAACAACGGACTGAGACAGTCCTTATAAAATATAATTGTGTAAACAAATCAAACAGTGTGTAAACTAAAAAGTAAGCGTTTGTCGCGTTATAAAATATGCAATTTAAAATTGTGTAAAGCGAAAAGTAATCAATAAACTAATTTCTATTTCAAATAATTAGGTAGCACTCACAAAAATACGATCTAAATAAACATTAATAAAAGAAATATATTGCAGACTAACTTATTTTTAGGTATCACAAAATTATATCAAACTAGCAGGAACAGCAGACATTGTTCCGTCTGATGAAAAAATCTTTGAAGTTTAACATATGCTGTCGCTAAATTTTTTGTAGGCGTTATCAAGCTTTACAACTTTTTTCTGGAACTCAATCATATATCTCTCATCGTTAAGGCAAAATTCGTAAGTAACGTTTTCGTTTGACTGTTTTTCTCTCCGACTACTACGCAAAAGTCTTTTCATTTTTCGTGTTAATATATAACGTACGACACTCACAAATAAGGTGGCTTTCTATTGGTATAAGAATTTTCAAAATCGGTTTAGTTGTTCCAGAGCTTACCCTCTACAACGTCACAACCACACAAACTCACGGACTTTACCTATTTATAATTGTTGTATAGATTTTATATATTTTGTTTTTAAATTAGATTAATTTGCTTTTCTTTTCATACCCTAAAAGGTGTTAAGGATAATGAAGTTTATTGAAATTGTATAATCAATTTTTTCTTTAAATTTCTACGAAAAGTCAACAGTGCAATTTAGCGTGGGTACTTTTTTTTGGGGCTTTTTTTTTCGAACTGACCTACTAAGCCTTCAAAGCTTCACCGGACTACAATGTGAACTAGCTAGTCAACAGAAAATCGTTAATACAAAAACCACGATTATTCTAAAATCGCTTTGGTCAATAGCACGATTTCAATACGCTCGCAGATATTGTTCAGAGCACCCAATTCGATAAAAATTATCATGAATACTGATCAAAATTGTTTCTATTTTATTTACCATAAAAAACCATTTACATATTTTCACAATATTCATGATATTCTAAGGCGAAGCGGTATACAGTCGGTAATGGGGATACATGAACGGAAAGAGCCCATTTACAGACCTTGATGAGCTCGTTTTCGTAATGTAGGTACGTATCGATCTAAGTAACCTCCACTCCCATTGCTTACGAGTGAGTATACCAATTTTGGGAAGTTATGTCGTCCATTGTTGAAGAAATGCCTATAGATAATACTTCACTGACCAAGTAGCTATTATTTAAGACGTGAATCAAATTATGCTCTACACTTTTGATATTTTTTACAAAATGTAAACACAATAGAGTTTTTACAATTCGTTAACATTTGAACGTTCCAATTGATGTTTGACCATATTTATGTTTTTGTACTGTTTCTTCAACTCTACAGTTAGAATTCTTTATATGTAGTAGCTGATCTCGCTCCGTGTTGCTGGCTTAGTTATACCGATTGAAATGAATGAAGAATGTGCACCATAAAATAATCTGCAGTTCAAAAAGAAATTCAAATTAAAACGTGACGCTATCCATGAGATATCTATAACAGACGGTCCAACAGTTTTCTTTCAACAAACTAATTTAAAGCGCCATCTGTTCGAGATTCATGATACTTATAATTAATAACAATAATCAACATAGACAATCATTTAATTTGTAATTAAATGATATTGAGGTCATCTAACAAAATATAAATTATTCTATCTCTCAAGTTGGACCAAATTATACACAAATTTAATTAAGATCGGTTGAGTAGTTTCGCAGTTCATCATGGACAAACGTCATGTCACCGAAAGTTCAGATATTTAGATGAATATATAATGAAAATACAACTCCTTTAAGATTTAATTATGTCAAAACTGCCCAACATATTGACATAGGATTAGAGCATTCGATACGCAATCTTTTAGAGACTAGACAACTTAGTTTTTAAGTTCAACTTACTCTAGCGTTTTTCAATTCCCAACGATGCGCGTGGAAATCCTCTAATATCAAATATTTTTCTTTCATCTGGACTTTAATAGTAATGGATGTCATTGACTTATACTACTAGATTTGTTCTTTGAAGTAAAACCGATAGCGAATCAAAGCGCTTGTCTATAACACTGGAAATATAGATGCTGTACGTTATGCAGACACTTTAACAACATACAAGAGAGACTAATAATAGACCGTGTCAGTTTCAATTCGAATATCGTTATTGATTTGAAGAGAATGGAAGCAAAATAGAAATTTTTCGAGTGAAATGTAAACTTCAAATATAAAGGTTATAAGAAACCGAGTACCAGTAGTGAGTGCAAAGCATCGATACTTATTTGATTTCAACGCTTCAGTCACGCACTATTAAACGTAAGTACGTACCTATATTGCGTGCGTTCTCATGTAAATTTATCGACTTTTACGTAAAATCACTTTATGCTATACGATACTATGCTCTTGTAGTGAGTAACGTTGACGCACTAGCTTCATCTTGCAGTATTTTGCGTTCCATTGTTTATTCTATACTTTTAGAGGTTATGTTTCAAAGTATTGTTTCATATATGCTAAAACATTAGTTCGTACATCTTTTTGTACGAAAAATGGTAAGACTTTTCTACCATATCTTTTCTTATTCTTAAAATATAGTATGGTATTATAGCAAATCATGCTAACTTCTTATATAGAATTACATAAATTTGTCTGTCTCAAAAACTACTGGATAGATCGAATCAATTTTTTTAATTCTTATACACTTAATTCTTTACAGAAAGAAATAAGTTATCACAGTAGCTTAATTTAATATAAGAATTAAAGAACTATTTTTTTATAAAAAGAACTACAATAAGCATTTAATCTTTTGCCCTGAAAAAATTTTCTTTCTTTGTGAATAAAATGTTTTTTTTTAATATCCTATAGGAGGCAAACGAACAGGCGAGTCACCTGATGTCAAGCGATCACCACCGTCCATAGACACTAGCAACACCAGTGGAGTCGCGAGTGCGTTGCTAGCCTGTGTTTTGGAGGAAAGGGGGAACGAGGGAATGGGAGAGGAGAGGGGCGGGGGAGAGAATAGAGGAGGGGAGATGGGCCTCCGGCGCACTCATTGACAGAACGAAACGTAACAACGCAAGCAATATTACTTCACGTCGGTTTTCTGTGAGAGAGTGGTACTACCCTGGGCGAGGCTACCCATTCATGCTGTAACAAGTTATAGCTTCAGAGTGGCTCTACCGCCTAAAAAAAGTATTGTTAAGATAATAAAAGATGCAAGCAAACGCTCGATTATCATTTAGTTAAACTTTAACTTCTATACACAAAATGTAGTATTTCTCTTTCGGTCTAATACAAATCTTCAATACAGGAATTACACCGGATTGTTAGTGCAAATTCGTATTGGATTTTCGAGCACCGATTTAATCAGATTGTCAACACTTCAAGCTGTCGCGACTGAACTGACGTAACTGAATAACAGATATTTATTTTTAAATCACACGATTACTTATGATTTGCGTTCTATTGACGTCATCGAATCTTTTGATGTACATTCTTCGTCAATCTTTTCGGGCGCTCTAAATATAGGTGTAAATGACGGTTTGCACGTAATATATTCAATTAAAATATTATTGTAGGAATCTAAAATTGGTATTTATATATGCTTAAGTTATCTCGATGTCATACATACAATATAATACGTAAATTTGTGCTCTAGGCAACTATATATTATTGTAGAGCGGTCAAAAAGTTTGACAAGGTTTGTATGCGTTGAATCTATCTATGTTATTCTGATTATATTCTCAGTATTTACCGATTATTCTTATAGATGATACATCCATTCGTTGACATGAAATGAATTTTTTTGACTAGTTTCAAGTAAATATTCTATTACAAAAAAGAGCCATCATAGGAATCCTGGCAGATGTGAAACATCGAAATTGTTTTGTATAAGTTATATGCTTAAAAGAACAGATTACGACAGGAATGAGCTATGGCAAAATGAAAAGATAAAGTATTACAAATTTGTTCTATAAAATAATGACTGTTTATATATTTTCTTACATAAATATTCATTTTTATTAAATACAAAATACAAAAATTCAACTAGACGCAGGCGCAGTAACATTAGCGGCATTTATCAAAGGGTTAAGTCTTCGGCGCATGTCGCGTAACACTAGTATAACGAGTGGCCGACAAAATAATTTGAATCTTATGTTTATACAGATAGGGTTACAAATGTTTTTGAGTATTCCGTTAATAGTGCAAAATTTGTGTTTTGTGTCGCCACGTCGCCAAGTCAAAAGCAAATTTAGGGTGCGGCTATAGATGTTTTACACCATAAAAATACTTTTATTTCATGTACTTTTTGAATGTATAAGCGATCGAAGATCGATTTGATTACAAGTGGGATAGTAATGGTTAATAGTGAAATATATTACTTGAAAAATGCTTAATATTTGATCTAAGATTTCTTACCCAATAATATGGAGTTATCAAATTCAATAAAATATTTCTAACACAAAACCACTAATGCTTAATTTAGCTTATATAACGTGTTCCCGTAAGTATTAGTTGGCTTCTAATCGGATTTTACTCGAGTTATATTAAGCGAACGTGTAGTTCCACAAAGTCTAGATGGATTAATTGCAGAAGTTGACCGTTACGACCCGAGGTAAGGATATAGACGCATACAAGAAATTAAATATACGTGTAATTCATAATCATGATGTCTTGTAAATAAAATAGATATATCATAATTGTAAAAAATAATTTAATTACATAATTGGTTGGTCATTTTGTACTCATCACCATTCAGTGAACGAAATTCAAGTAAAATTCTTTTTCTTTTTAACCGACGGAAAAAACGGAGGATGTTCTAAGTCGACGCGTATATATTTTTTTTATGTATGACCACGCATAATTTTTTACAATATAGTCTGATTTTAAAAATTATTTTGTTATTGGAAAGGGTATATATACTCCAAAGTTGATCCCATATAATTTGAGAAAAAAAATCAACCATAAGGGTATGAAAATAGAGAATGATTGATTGTTCACTCACTGATGATGACCGTGCATAACTTTTGGCAGAATAGTCCGACTTTAATTATTATTCCTTGATTTGAAAAAAGTATACCCCGAAGTTGGTCCCATATACATTTTAACACGAAAAACAACCCCAAGGATAGGAAAACAGGGGATGATTTATAATTCAGTCTCTGAGCTGTGTATTACAAATAAATTAAGCATGTAGTAATTAGTAGATATTAGATATAGTAATTAATCCTTTTAATCCCAAGGAGGGTTGGTGTCAGGCAGGCGGCCGATCGTAAAATTAAGCCAAATCATACTTCACAACATGACAAGTATAAAAAGGGGATTAGGGTTATCTCAGGGTAGGGCTCAAAGTAAGAAAGGAATTCGGGATGTAAGGTTGAGATTTGCTAGTTGGAATGTCGGAACAATGACTGGAAAGGCAAGAGAATTAGCGGATGTCTTACAAAGAAGATGCATAAATGTGGCTTGTTTGCAAGAGACTAAATGGAAAGGGACAAAAGCGAGAGAGATTGGTGTTGGATATAAATTCTACTACTGCGGAAGTAACGGTAAGAAGAATGGCGTAGGAATTGTATTAGACAATGAGTTTAAAAAATGTGTGACGGACGTAAAAAGAGTAAATGATAGATTACTATTGGTGAAATTATTGATAGAACAAACGACGTTAAATATAATAAGTGTATATGCGCCGCAAGCTGGATGTAATGAGGCTGTAAAAGAGAAGTTTTGGGAAGACTTTGATGGGGTGATGATGAATATTTCACAGAATGAGGATATTTATATCGGAGGTGATTTTAATGGGCATGTAAGTAGAGACAGTGGTGGTTATGAGAGAGTGCATGGAGGCTGGGGTTTTGGGAATAAAAACAAAGAAGGTGAAAACCTTATTCAAGCTGCAATTACTTTCGATTTTGCAATAGTTAATACTTTTTTTCAGAAAAGAGATCAGCACCTTATCACTTACAATAGTGGTAATCATACTACCCAAATCGATTATTTTCTTTTACGCAGAAACAATATTAAAATAGTGAAAGATTGCAAGGTTTAGCCTGGAGAGGTATTAACGACTCAACATCGTTTATTAGTATTAGATTTAGAAATAAATTTAAAACTGACCGGAAATATTTACAAAACTCCACCCATAATTAAATGGTATCTTATGGAGAAAGATGAATATGCGAAGGAATTTAGGACCAAAGTTGTAAATAAAATGATAGAAATGAAAAATATGGAGACGAAAACAGTTAATGAGTGTTGGAATGAAATGGCAACATGTATGAGGAATGTGGCAAGAGATGTCTTTGGTGAAACGAAAGGAAGGCAAAAGATAGATAAAGACACTTGGTGGTGGAATGAAGAGGTACAAAAGGCTGTGAAAGAAAAAAAGATAGCTTTTAAGGAATGGAAATGTATTGAAGATCAGAATAGCGTTGTTAAAGAAAATAAGAGAATAGTGTATACAGAATGTAAGAGAAATGCAAAAAGAGCGGTAGCTATTTCTAGAGCCAAAGTACAAGATGATTTGTACCAATCACTACAGAGCTCACAAACACAAAAATACTTGTGTAGTTTAGCAAAAGCGAGGGAGAAAAGTACAAGAGATGTTACACATGTTAAATGTATAAAAGATGATAGAGGAAACGTTTTGACGGATGATGAAGACATAAAGTGTCGTTGGAAGAGATATTTTGAAAGACTAATGAATGAAGAAAATGACAGGACTGGAGAGCTAGAGTCTGTACCATCAAATTTAGGCGTTGTACAAGAAATAAGTGAGGAAGAAGTAAGGAAAGCTGTGAATGGTATGAAAAACAGAAAATCCGTAGGGCCAGATAGCATACCCATTGAAGTATGGAAGTTTTTAAAAGTAGATGGATGGATGTGGCTGACTTTATTTTTTAATAAGATGTTACAGGAAGAAGCGATCCCAAATGAGTGGTGTAGCATAATAGTACCTATCTTTAAGAATAAGGGTGATGTGCAGGACTGTAACAATTATCGAGGAATAAAGCTCATGTCACATAGTATGAAGGTTTGGGAAAGAGTGATAGCGAGACGAATAAGAGATGAGACTGAAGTGACGCAGAATCAATTTGGGTTTATGCCTGGACGAGCGACAACCGATGCCATTTTTGCACTTCGGCAATTGTGCGAAAAATACAGACGTGTACATAAGAACTTGCATATGGTGTTTGTTGATCTAGAAAAGGCATATGATCGAGTACCTCGAGATGTTTTGTGGTGGGCCTTGAAAAAGAAAAGAGTGCCTGGGAAGTACCTACAACTTATTCGTGGTATGTACGGTCAAGCGAAAACACAAGTTAGGTCCGAAGCTGGAGTTACCGATGATTTCAATGTGGCAGTAGGTTTACACCAGGGTTCAGCTTTAAGCCCTTATTTATTTCTTCTTGTTATGGATGCATTAACATCAGACATACAGGAGGATACACCTTGGTGTATGCTGTTTGCTGACGACATTGTTCTTATCGGAGAGGACGCTAACGATGTCCAGAGCAGGCTGGAAAAATGGCGAGAAAACCTGGAGAATGTCGGTTTAAAAATTAGTAGAACAAAAACTGAATACTTGTTTTGCGACTTTGGTGGTACATCTAGTTTTTCTCCTATAGCCTTAAATGGTGTACCCTTACAAGCTTGCTCCAATTTTCGGTATCTCGGTTCAATGATACAAAATGACGGTGGCATTGATAAGGATGTGAGGAACAGGATAAATGCAGGATGGATGAAATGGCGAAATGTGTCTGGGGTAGCTTGTGACCCACGAATGCCTTTGAAACTCAAGGGGAAAGTTTATAAAACCATGATAAGACCGGTCATGCTGTATGCATCTGAGTTCTGGGCTACGAAAGAAACGGATGAGAGGAAATTACATGTGGCAGAGATGCGAATGTTAAGGTGGATGTGTGGTGTGACTAGAATGGATAAGATTAAGAATGAGTATATCAGAGGAAGTTTGAAAATAGCACCGGTGACAGAGAAGTTGAGAAGTAATAGGTTAGCATGGTATGGGCATGTCATGAGAAGAGATGAAAACCATGTGATTAGAAAAGTATTGAGTATGATAGTGGATGGATATACGAGTAGAGGAAGACCGAAAAAGGTGTGGATGGATTGTGTGAAAAATGATATGTGCGTAAAAGGTGTGAATACTGAGATGACATTTGATAGGAGAGAGTGGAAAAAGAAAACATGTTGTGCCGACCCTACTTAGGTGGGATAAGGGTAATGATGATGATGATAGATATAGTAATTAGTAGACCACAAAAAATTATAAGATAAAAACGTAATTAATTAATTTGCTTATTTGGCGCAGACTTAAAATTACTTAGGTAAATTTACATTAGTTTAAGAACTTAGTTATTAAGATTAATAAAGTAAAAGGTTTTTAATTTTTTCAGTTTATTCGGCGGTTTAATTTTTTGTTAAAAAGTTTTTATTGAAGTTCTTTTGGCGCATTAGGGAGAAATGATGAGAATAAATTTTAGGTTGCGCGCGCACACCGTCACGAAAAACCGACATATTGAAGTTATTACGATGCGCGCGCTCACCATCACGAAAAACAGACACCCTGAAGATAGCGATAGTCAACATTTTGTTTCTTTGTATTAAAACTTTCAATGTATTAAATACCTTTTTTCTATTGTAGTGTCGATTTTTCTACAAACGTAGAATAAGGCGAAAGATAAAAGTTAATTGTATCAAAAAATTTAAAACGAAGAGAAAATTGATAGAAAATAAATAGATAAATAGATTTAAATTTAAAAGATTTTTATCTTCTTACGTCAAAGAAGTATAACTTCTAACGCGTATTCATAAGTACATACACACACTTTTTTATGTTGTACGTTATTTCATTATTCATACGACATTCTTTTGTCAAAGTAGGTATCTACCTCTATAATAAATGTGTGTTTCGTCTGCTGCGAAGGTATAAGAATATATATAGTATATTAATTTTATGTGATTAATGATAATCTTTACTTAGAGCGATTGCTGGACCACAAAATAATAACTTTTTTTTTCGAAATGACTACGCTATTGACCCAACAAGGTCTTAACAGCTTCACCGGACTACTAAGGGGAGCGCTTAAGGCACTCAGCCGATTTTATTTTGGCAACCATCTCAAGGGTGCACGGCACACCTCGGCTTGGTTGTTGCCTGTTGCATGCAAAATCGCGACCTATCTTAGCTAACCTAGCTAACTATTCATATATGTATGAGTTGTTGAAACGTATATGTGTACCAAGCATACACGCCTCAACAACTCCTTCATATATTTATTATCGGAAAATTGAAAGTTTTTCAGTTAGATAAGGGAAAAAAGTAAACACTTCCACTTTTATGTGTAAGCGAGTAGGCGTGCACGTGTGTGGGGGTGGTCGTGTAGTGTTATAGCAGTGATGTATATTTGTATGTCACTGTATCGCGCAAGCAATGCACTCAAGGGCTCCGTACCGAGGGATCGAACCTAGGCTTGAGCCGCTACCGTGGGAGGCTTAATCGGGTAAATAATATCTCTTTGACTTAATGTGTTTGCTATTCAATTTGAACGTATATAATGAATATATCATTTCAATTCATATGTTTATGTATATATCAAATACGTTTTTTTTTGCATTTTTTCTCAATATGAATGGTAACTGTGACAAATTTCACACCGCTCTGTGCGCGCAATATGCTTGAAATGGAATACGAAAATTTACTTATTCTTAATGTATTATTAGGTATATAAATTTATTTGTTTCTTTTTGTGGGTTGGTTTGGCCATTTACTTTTTTATTTTTCATTTATCAAAAGAATATTTTATTATGAATTAATAAGATTTAACAATATTACCGACAGTGTGTATTAATTGTTCCCATTTCTCACTAGGATTCATTTATTAACAGATACGGAACAACCTGTTTCTTAAATCAATAACTATCAACCCTCCGCTCCTTTTAACACCTTAATTATAACTAGTGATCGTACTGGCCAAATACTATCATGTTTGATAATTATTTCAAGTTTCAATACTAAGAAATATTGAGTAATAGGAGTTTTTGACGGGATCTTAGGCTTTTATATTTTATTCATAATCTTGTATTATTAGACTCGATATTTTGTAAATTTGGTGGTATTTTACGTAATATATTTAGTTTAATGTACATAAATGAAGTGAATGGAAAATAATACCAAGGAGCATGAAATTCTGAGATGCCACAAAAACTCCCTGGAAGGTTCTAACAAGGGATCCACCATCTTGTTAGAATATTGAAGTGGTCACATAACGCTTGTAATATTATTGTACTATAACGTCCATTGAAACAAAACATTGACACTGGCAAGTGCTTCTACGGAGTCAAAAAAAGATAAAGAAGAAGAATACTGAGTAACTTTTTTTAAACACTTATTCATTTTTAATAAGTTCAGATATATAATATCTTTTAGAAATATTAACAAAATAAAGAAATTCGGTTAACAACACAGCAGGAAAATATGTTTTTTTTTTTACTTTATTTTTGGCAATCAATCTTTCCGATTATTACTGCCATTGTCACGTAGTCAATAATATCACAAACTTCGTGCGATCATTCCAATATTAAGCATCGTGTGAAACCATATTCTAACATGATGGTGGATCCCTTGCTAGAACCTTCCAGGGAGTTTTTGTGGCATCTCAGAATTTCATGCTCCGTGTTATTATTTTCCATTCACTTCACTTATGAATAATAAACTAACTATATTACGTAAAACACCACCAACTTTACACAATATATAGTCAAATAACACAAGATTATGAATAAAATATAAAATCCACTACATGACAGACTAAAATCCCGCCAAAAAATATATATGTTTTATATTTGCCTATTTATAAATAGAAGATATTAGAATGAATATGAATAAAACATAAACTATATATCTCTTAAAGATAATGTTGCTGCAATATTAAGGCATAATGTTATTTGTGATTGTATTAATAGTACCGGCGATTAATTCTTGGAAACAAACAATCTTTATCTCTTTATAATAACGGCTGAATAGTTAGTATCTCAATAACTTGTAATCTTTCCAGTATTTTCGACGTAATAGATTTACTCGTGGTGCTTTTAGGCCGATTTATCCAACGACGTTAATATTGAATCGATAGTTCGGGCTACCACGAGTAAGGGTAAAGTAATAGTTGAATATATATCAACGTGTCAGGAAACGGTCCAAGTTTTCGGACTAGCTATTCCATATTTTATGCACTCTGAAATATATTTCAACTAATAAGTTGATGAAACTTCATTTATAAATCGATATAACTTAAGAGATTAAAGTGATAACTTGAAAATCGGTTTACAACTAATAAGTTATAATTTTCTTGTAACTTATTTTTTTTTATTTCATAAGAGGCAAACGAACAGGATGAACACTTAATGTTGACAACACCTGATCGCCGCCGTCCATAGACACTAACAAAACCAGAGGTGTCGCAGGTGCGTTACCAGCCTGTGTTTGGAGGAAAGGGGGTGAGAGGGAGGTGAACCTCCGGCGATCTCACTAACCGAACGAAACACAACAATGCAAGTACTTTTACTTCACGTTAGTTTTTTGTGCGTCGGGTGGTACTACCCCGGGCAAGCCGAGTCATTCATACCAAAACCAATAATAGCTTCAGCGTGGCTCTATCACCTAGAAAAGAAGTTGAAGAACATTGGTGACATTAACAAACTATGAAGCAAATTTTAATTTATCTTCTTATCTATACATTATTTATTAAAACACCAGATTAGGCCCTCCTTGGCAGCGGCTCAAGTCTAGGTCCGTTCCCTCGCGTGGAGCCCTTGAGTACGTTGCTCACGCGATACAGTGGCACAAAACCTTATATCACTGCTACAACATCACATACATCACCTATACACACGCCTACACGCTTAAACGCTGTTTGTTCTTTTTCAGAGAAATAAACGACAAAGAGTTCTAGCTTTATTTTTCCCTATCCTATGCTATATAGTTTAGAGGATTTTTTCCGAGACAAAATACATATAGGAATTGTTGAGGCACGCATGCTTGGTACACATGCATGTTTCAATAACTCATAAACGTATATCTAGATGGCTTAGCTTAGGTTAGCTCAGATAGTTCGTGATTTTTGCACAAATCATGCGACAGCCCAAGCCGAGTTGCACCCTTGAGTTAGTCGTCCAAACATCCCAAATCGGCTGAATGCCTTCAGTGCTCGCCTCAGTAGTTCGTTGAAGCTGTAAAGACCTTTCCAGGTCAACCTCGTTTTCATTTCGAAAAAAAATAGGGTTATTCATAATACTTATAATTGACTTAGTTTTATTACTAATGTTTTTAAAATGTATTGCATAGTCATGACTTCAACTGATTTATGTAAGGTTAACAAACTTCGATGATATATTAACATTATTTAAATATAATTTAGCCTTAGACCAGTCTCAACTGATATTAAAATTGCGATGCGGTACAAGATAGTAAGGACGCTACACCTACAGTGCGACCTACTTCTCAAATGCAGTTGTCACAACATAACTAAAGATGCTTGGCGACATATTTTGAAGTTGGTAGCTTGCCACACTGGCTTAGAAAAAGGCCTACCACTATGCTATGGTCTTATTGTTATGTTTTTCTTTACCAAAACTCCGTCTCATTCTCAGGAATAAGAACGTATGACGATCGACGCGGTGTCCGAACACACTGATCACAGAGCCATCATTGTTTCTAAAAATAAAGATTTTCGATTTATTTGGTTATAATCAAATAATACTATAAATGAATACAGCGTCCATTAAAGAAAAGTATCTATCAGATAAAACTTCGAATTAAAGTGAGAAAGAAACGAAAGAAAGAAAAAAATAAAGCAACCTTAAATCGTAAACTATTAGAAAAAAATAGCATGTAGAATATAATATAATAGTTATGCTAGCGTATGTTGTACCGTATCAGCCGCAAATGTAAGATTTGGCGAATAATTGAAGATTGTCTAAATGTGGCATAAAAAGAATAATGTTTCTCCATACTAGGGCATTACTTAAAAAAATCTATTACCCCATAATAATCCAACACATTCACCATACACTAAAATTTCGTATAGAATTGAATTAAGTTATATTTCTTTTGATTTGTCATAAGAATTCGCCGAGCGTGAATTTTTGAATTGAAACAGAAATTGCGCACGCCAATGTAACAAACACACCATGATGTTAGTTAATCAACACTTTCTTGCGAAGTTATATATAATCAATTATATATAGATATTACATTGTGTAATTTTTGCGTGTTATTTATTGAAATCTTTATTATATTTTTTTTTTTTTTTGGAAAATGGTTAAAATGTGTTGAAATATAAATTTTTATATTCAAGTTAACGAACTATATCTTATCACGTGCGTAAATACACTGTTTTTTTTTATATCTTTATATGAAACAGTAACGAAGTCAATTGCCAAAATTCATTTAAGGATAAAATATAATTTATCCCGGTCAACTGTTGTAACCATTCTTGAACGTAAAATATTTTTAAATACTAAGTAAACTCAATTAAGTAACTTCAACGTAAATGAAATTAAAATGTGAAATAACGTAGACGTTATTCCGAATCTAGCTCGCAGATTTAACTTAAACCAGAAGGCTATTCTTAATGGTTAATAAAACCGGTCCGTTCATCAAGTCTGACAGAAATACTTAAAATGGACACCGTTTAGCTTAGACCGAGTTGTGAATTCGTTTAGGTGAAATATATTTTTTGTTGAAATACTTTCCTTTTATCTAAGCGGTCGTTCGTGCAGTAGACAAAATTGGACCATAAAGAAAAATAAAACTTTTCAATTTTTTTATTAGAAACAGTAGAAAGTAACACTGAAGAAAATCGGCTGAGAAATAGAGGAAGGAGATGTTCTTAACTGTTTTTCACTGCTCAACTGTGTATGGATAATTTAAAGTATATCTATAGTAGTTTATACTAATATTATAAACAGGTAAAGTTTGTGAGTTTGTGACATTGTAGGGGGTAAGCTCAGGAACCACTTGACCGATTTGAAAAATTCTTTCAATGTTATATAGCTCATTTATCCAGAACGGTTATAGGCTATATATCATCACGCTAATATCAATAGGAGCGAAGCACTAATAAAGAATATTTCAAAATCGTTTTTTCTTCTTGAGAGCTTCCGCTGCGTGTTAGCGTTAGCCCAAACTAACTTATTCCACGCGGACGAAGTCACGGGCAGAGGCTAGTTTGCAATAAACTCAAAAACTACTAAACGGGCAAAGCCTACAAAATATTGCTGGTGACTAACCAGTCGCATTGTATATAAATCGGAAGTGAGAGAACTGTTAAAAATTTCTGTTTCTCATCTGATTTTCTTAATTTTTTTTTTCTTTAGTGATGATTGATGAGCTTTAGAGCGAACAATAAAAAATTGGAAACTTTTTGGTGGTCAAGGTTAGTGCACTCGTATAATTAAAATGATAGGGTTCTGTCGTTGAGCGCGCTTGACATAGAAACTACTAGAAAGGTCTCGTTGATTTTTTTAGATTTATTTTTAAGCATTTAGTTCTTATATGAAAGAACAATTGTCACGATATCTTAATTTAAAATGAGCTATATAACACTGAAATATTTATTCCAATCGGACCAATAGTTCCTGAGATTACCCCTACAGCGTCACAAACTTTACCTGTTTATAATATTATTGTAGTATAGACAAACAGACAGACAGACGCGATAGGGGACTTTGTTTTATACCATGTAATGATTAAATTTGTCACACATCGTTTTGTAATGAAATGTAAATATATAAATAAATCTGAAGTGTCCATATTTAACAGATCTAATTTACGAATCTTCTAAACCGAGACTGACAAGATTTTTACAGAAACATTTCTCAGATTCTTATCTAATACATTACCTATACCGCTTTGTCATAGAAGTCGAGAGCACCAGTCAAATTATAAATTTTCAATGCAATTCCTATATCATCCTACCTTTATAATGTATGCGAAAGGTCGTTTTGAATTACGCATAAGCGGTTTCAAACTTCAAAGCCATATTGGTCCAAAACCGCATGTTACGGAAGCAGTATATATAGAGGTATACACAATTATATTGGCTATTGCTATGTATTCGTTTATTATAGTAATTTGATACATACTAACTAGTGATATATATCTGAGAAAAATAAAAGATATGTACAGTAGTGTAAAGCTGATATGGTTTTCATGAAAATGCCTCTGTGTATATGATTATAATTCCTTCTTAAAGCTGCATTTGAATACATTAATTTTCCTTTACTACTATCTGCCCGCGATTTCGTTCGCGTGGAATAGTTATTTTGGGCTAAAGCAATCACGAAGTGGAAGCTCTCAAGAGGAAATAGAAACCCCGATTTTTAAACATTCTTCATTGGTACTCCGCTCTTACTGTATGTGTAACCATCCTCGATAAATGAGCTATATAACATTGAAAGAATTTTTCAAATCGGACTAGTAGTTCCTGAGATTACGTACAACGTCACAAACTCACAAACTTTACCTCTTTATAATATTAGTATAGATAAATAAAATATCCTTGTATATATAGGTAAGCCTTCCGGGAAAAACGTTCTCAATGATAGAGAAAATCATATCAAAATCTCTTATGTAGTTTAGAAAAATAAAGTGTTAAGGAATGTATACCGAAGTGCTTTTGAGTAGTACAAAACACAAAAATAAAAAAGTGCCTGCATTTGTTCACATGTATGTGACATTCTTGTGCCGATATTTATGCATTACGACGTCTAGCGTTTACATTTATTTTTTTTAATTACTAGCTGTGCCCGCGACTCCTTCCGCGTGGAATTTGATATAAAAATAATAGTGACTAAGAAAATCATCCAAATGTATTAAGTCCATTTACTACATTAGGGTGTAAGGGGTGTCGAGTAACATCTTAAGACTTGAGACACCCAAGCCAACCTCACCTGCACGTGGTGCACCCTGCTGAATAACGAACGAGGCAATGGCGAAAGCGGGGTGGTAGGGTTTTACAGCCCGACTGGGTCGCAACCACCATGTATATGGCGAAAAAGCCCGTCATAGTGACTCGCTTCTGCGCGTCGTGTTTCGGGATCAACCTGTGCATGTCCAGCACCGGGTGACTTTCGTCATTATGGCCGGCATGACAGCGGCGACCGGCGATGGATAATCTGTCTCTCGGTGGTTGACGATGTTTTGGATTATACTATGCTTAACATCAGGCATAGTGCAGTCACTATGTCGTGCTTCGATAAAAAAAAACTTATCTATTTTTCTCTCGTACTTAAGTCGCGTCGTCATTATAATTACAATATCTTCTGGTAAAGTAAGCCGATTTGAATGAAACCAAGACTAAACGTTACTCGAGGATATGATTTATGATTTTCTGATTTTGTTGGTGAGGTTTTATCGTGAACGCGGTACTTTAGCAGTGATGCGTGTTCAAACAAACAGACAAATAGACATTTCTGAAAATTATTGAAAATTATTTTATTTCTTACTAGCCTCTGCCCGCGACTTCGTTCGCGTGGACATAGTAAATTTGGTCTAACTAATATGCAGCGTAAGCTCTCAAGATGAAAAATAAAAATGATTTTGAAACATTATTTACTGGTAGTCCGCTCCTATTGGTCTTAGCGTGATGGTCCATAACCATCCTCGATAAATGAGCTATATAACAATGAAAGAATTTTCAAATCGGACCAGTAGTTCCTGAGATCACCCCCTACAACGTCACAACGTCACAAACATTACCTCTTTATAATATTAGTATGTATAGATTCCAAGAATAAGTTGCACTTGCGATTTTTTTTTTTAATATAAAAAGTGCAGGCACATAAGATTTACATGTTTTATTGTATGTATAGATTTGTATCTCTAATTGTACTGTGAAAACTATTATAAAGACTCTGATAATGTTTTTTGTTGCATTGAGCGTTTGTGGTAATAAGGGTAATGCAGTACAAAGCTTCAAAATTCACATACAATTAATTGTACTAAACACATTACACGGACTACTGGAAGCGCAACAGGAACACCGCGGCTATAAAGTAAGCAAGTTTTGGAATAAGTGTAGATTTTATTTAAGTGTACTATTCATGCCAGTTTCACCAGGATGCAATCCGAATTGCATTTGTTGAGGGCCCAGCAGGCAAATCGATTTACACGGCTGGGACTCTCTCATAAACCATAAACGGATGTAACACAAACAGACGCGAATAGTGATTTTGTTAAATCTATTTATAGATGTAAACGACATACGTATATACTCATGTCATGAACTTTCGTGGAAGTTAATTCGACTTTCAACTTATATTAACTATATCGATTATAAACTGCTGACGTAGTTGAACTTAATAGCGTTCCGAGATTAGAAAAACCTTGGGCAATCTATAATTAAAATCTAATGTTTCAGAATTTTAACGGTGATTAGTTTAAAAAAAAGATTTTCTTTTAGTTATTTAGCTAGTTTTAATGATGCTTAAATGTAGTTCAGCTGAAATACAATATTAAAGTGAACAACATAAGGTATTGTTATAATTAACTAGTTACGTACTGCGGATTCACTTGTATTTAATTTTCCAAGATCTTGGCGCCAAGTACCATACGTAGCGTCTCTCGGCAAACTCAGCAGCGTTCTGCGAATTTATTCGCATTTCATTTGCCAATTGTCGGCTTCTAACACACTAAGTGTACGGCCTGAGTGAATCTGTGTTCAGCGCGCGCGCACCACTCAGGATACCTACGTGTTAATGTATATATTTGAAACGAACGCCTCGCCCTGCCTCGCTCGACGCTCGATTTGAACTTCCAATCTGGACGTACACTAAGTGTCGGCCTGAGTGAATATGCGGGGCATGCAGCGTCCAAGAGCGACGCTTGCGCGGCATTCAGGACACCTACGTTTTTTTTATCGAACTAACTACGCTTAGAACACCTACGTGCTAATATATCTGCTTCAAACGAACGCCGCACGCCCCGTCTCGCTCGACGCTCGATTTAAGCGTTCACTCAAGCCGTACACTAAGCAAAGACACGCATCCGTTTGTTTATTGTTTCGTTTTTGCTTTTTGCCGTAATAATAGTTGCTTATCTTCTAAGTGTCATAATGTAATATTATATCTATATGTAAATATTACAGACAATAACCAAACTGTGTTTTCAACTTAGATTGGTAGCTGAAATTATAACCTTCAAATAGACAAAAAATAAACAATCTCTTGAGGGCTTTATACCTTCAGTATAGAGACATATGGATGTGTTATGATTGTTAACTATGTATACGAATAGTATAATAGCCGCTATACATTCCTTTTTTTTTTCGAACTGACTACGCTGTTGGCCTGGACAGGTCTTAACAGCTTCACCGAACTTCTGAGGCAAGCGTTTAAGGTATTCAGTCGATTTTAAGCCTTGATAATTTTATCATAACATCTAAATTATTCCTTATTGGGCTGTGCTTCGGTGCCTTTCATCGAATTATAATTAATATCAATTGACAATATATTTCAATAGCATCAATAGTAATTTTATTTAAATCGTTGAATTACGTTAGT
This sequence comes from Antheraea mylitta, assembly GCA_014332785.1. Lineage (NCBI taxonomy): Eukaryota > Metazoa > Arthropoda > Insecta > Lepidoptera > Saturniidae > Antheraea > Antheraea mylitta. The sequence continues at coordinate 2,409,189 of JACEII010000008.1, forward strand.
AGGAACAAACGACAATTTGATACAAGATTTCCTGTAACGCTCAATTTAGTCAAATTAAGCGCTTTTTGTTGAACATAATTCAATTACATTTGTATATTTAATAACATAATAAAATACTTGTAACACAAAATATACAGAAAATGTACTTATTTTATTGCAAAAAAAGAAAAAGTATATAAAATGAAAGAGATAGATTTGGGTGATAGGAAAAAGCAACACAGACGAATACAGGTTTATTTTAGGTTTTTAAATGTAATAACAACTAAATTGAAACATTAAAATAATTAAACCATATAAAATCCCTATGATTTAAAGTTGTAAATCTCAGTATAAATAATGAATATGTTGGAATAATACTGATACAAGATTAAATTGTAACTATATTGGTTTGAATATTAAATTTCGTTATCAAAACATACTGACCAAGGGACACTAAATTACTGTACACTAAAATTCTGCTTAACCCAATTCATTCTAGAAACATTGAAGAAAATTTCTGTGACATATCGCTAACATCTTTAATTTAGGAGCTTATGGTCGGCTTAGTAGGTTGTCCAAGCTTCCATTATATTGCAGGACGCGAAATTAAAATTCAGAATTTAATAATCGTATCTTTTATATAATAATAAAGACTGGTCTTAAATTATAACGGACTTTTCTTTTTTTGTGAAACATCTATAGGCAGAGGGTAAATCTAATTGTTGGCGTGGCGACGCAAAACACGAACATTGCACTATTGACGAAATAATCAAAAATGGCTAAAGAATCATGAAAGAGAGTTTACATATATGTGTATATTCGTAGAGGTAGTGATTACCTTATCACTTTCCTTGAATATTAGACAATAACATGATGGTTCATGAATACCAACATGCCAACACTGCAGATATTACACCTTATGTATCATATTCATAATCGAGTCAGCCATGATCTTCGTATATGGTACTTCTATATGTATTTTATGCCAGATAATTTTTCTTAACTATTTCAGTTCGATAAGGGAAAAATAAAACCCTTTCACTTTCATGTGTAAGCGTGTTTGCGTGCACGTGTGTGGAGATGATATGTGTCATGTTGTTGCAGTGATGTAAGATTTTGTGTCACTGTATCGCGCGAGCAGCGCACTCAAGAGCTCCACGCTGAGGGAACGGACCTAGGCTTGAGCCGCTGCCGAGGGGGGCTTAACCTGGTAAATACAGACACAAATCAGAAATCCAAACCGATAACTATTTTTATTTTTATTCATTTTATTAACAATCCCCTTTAATGTTAAGCGATAATGTAGCCTTAAGGCCTTACCAAATAAAACACATTCTCAATGCGCATCTTGTCTTGTCTTCATACTAGAAGACATACGATAAATATTTTGTGTTGTATCAAAACTGTAATAAAAAAGGTCAAGGCAGTCATGGGGACTGCCGACAGAAGTCAAATCTTAAAACAATGAAATAAAAATGTGTTCTATTTTGAATTTTCATATAATGTGAATGAATATATTAAAATATCAGGAATTCTTTATTGAAATTATTAACATTAGTGCGATTTTCATATCTATTAGCACTCGAAGTAAGAACTATATACATTTTTATAAAGTCTATCAATCAATCAAAGGTATGCTGAGCTGCAAAATACCAATATTGCATGTACACAGGCCCCTGTATTACGCGTTGCTAATTTGACGCAAACCGCGTAAGCTCAATACGGTCGGTCATGCATACGTAGCATGTTATGACGCGAAATTATAAATTTGTCTCCTGACAAAAATACCGCTCAACGCGCCCAAAAAAATTAACTTTTACATATACTGAGTGTTAGGATGAAAGTTGTTTTATTATAAACAAGCGTTGTAATTACTTTTAAATACGGCTGTGAAAAGTGTATTCCCATTTTTAATACAAAACCCATGTTCACCCTACGAAAACTGGTATTAGAACTCGTAACCAAGCCTTCCGTACGGCCTAATTCACGACGACATGTCACGATCCATAACTTGTTCCTAACGAAGGCGAACACGCATCCCTCCAAATAACTTCGTCCTTACCCTTCACTTTTCCAGTCAATTCACCGCATAATAAATAATCCCTGTTTTTCATAACACGAACGTATCAAACAAACAACTTTTGTTTAGACAGGTTTTAACAACATTTAATTTTTATAACGTCTTAAAATGTACGAGGAAATTGACATATTTAGAGGTCGGTTTTGAAAACAGTAATTACCAAGTCATTAATTGTAATAACATTTTTGTTATAGATTAAAGTTGAAAATATACAAATAATACTAACAATAACACTAAAACAACATATTAACGTTAGTATTTAATAAAACTTTACTCCAATCAAAGAAACAAAGGACGTGCAAACGATTAATTGTTTATTCTCTAGTACACATGTCGTGAATGATTAGATTAAAAACTTGATTGAGTAATTCATTATTAGACGCATTAAACCGGTAGTAAAACAACCATTTTTTTTTTCGAAATGTCTACGTTATTGACCCAGCAAGGTCTTAACAGCTTCACCGGACTACTAAGGCGAGCGCTTAAGGCACTCAGCCGATTTTATTATGGCAACCAGCTCAAGGGTGCACGGCACACCTCGGCTTGGCTGTTGTCTGTTGCATGCAAAATCGCGACCTATCTTATCTAACCTAGCTAACTATTCATATGTGTATGAGTTGTTGAAACGTATATGTGTACCAAGCATACACGCCTCAACAACTCCTCCATATATTTATTATCGGAAAAAAAGTTATCGCTGTTGAGATTTGAACCTACGGACTGTTCAGTTTGTCGTGGTAGTAAGCCTCTAGACCAGAGTTTACACTAAAACAACCATTACTCATGTTTGTTCAATCGTCATAATAATTACTGGCTTCTGTCTGTGACTTCGTCCACTTGGAATAGTTATTTTGGACTGACGCGAATTCGTGACTTTGTTTACGTAAAAGGTGAAAATATTTTGAAATAATAAATACGTTCGCCTCAATTTTGAAACAATCTTAATTGGTGTTCCACTCCTATTGGTTTTAGTGTGATGATGTATTATTCCTTCACGCCTTCCTCAATAAATGTGCTACTGAAAGTTTTCTCTCAAATCAGGCCAGAAATTCCTGAGATTAGCGCGTTCAAGAAACAAACTCTAATATAGATTTAATTTCTTCTATATATATTACCTGGGTTTTTGCCGCCCCCTTGATATATCCCTCTGGGTGAAATATACCCTATTTACCTTCTATACCTCTGACTGACAACATATATGCATAATTTCAAGATGGTCGGTTAAGTATTAAGTATTAAAGTGTGACAGCGTATAAAACAAATAAATGCACATTTGCATTTATAAAACTTTTTAACAAAAAATTAAACCGCCGAAAAACTGAAAAGCAAAAAATAATAAACCTTTTACTTTATTCATCTTAATTACTAAGTTCTTAAACTAATGTAAGTATACCTAAGTAAATTTAAGTCGGCGCCAAACAAGCAAATTAATTTCGTAAAGCGTGATGCGCGGCGGCGGCGCAGCGTGACACACCCCTTGCATGCCGAGCGCTTACGAAGCAACCCGAACGGGCACACACGTTACCGCTGGAGATTTCACATTGCATTTTTAATTTGATTTGGTTTTTTGTGTGAATTTAAGTAATCTTTGTTCATTAATTTTTTGGTGCCGACTCAAAATTTCTTAGGTATAATTACATTAGTTTAAGAACATAGTTATTAAGATGAATAAAGTAGAAGGTTTATTATTTTTTGCTTTTCAGTTTTTTCGGTGGTTTAATTTTTTGTTAAAAAGTTTTTATTTTATATTTTTTATGGCTATGATCTTACTAATTACTACATGCTTAATTTATTTGTAATACACAACTTAGAAGCTGAAATATAAATCATGTCCTGTTTTCCTACCCTTGGGGTTGCTTTTTCCATGTTTATATGTATATGGGACCAACTTCTTGGTATACTCTTTCAAATCAAAGGATAATAATTTAATTCGGACTATTCTGTCTAAAGTTATGCGCGGTCATATATATAATCAGTGCGTGAATAATTAACCATTCTCGATTTTCATACCCTTGAGGTTGAATTTTTTCCCCAAATTAAATGGAACCAACTTCAGAGTATACCCTTTCCAATAAAAAAAGAATTTTTAACATCGGACTATACTGTAAAAAGTTATGCGTGATCATACATAAAAAATATATATATATATATATACGCGACGAATTGTGAACCTCCTCCGTTGTTTTCGTCGGTTAAAAAGTAGTAAGGATTATATTTCATTAAAATGAATGTAAACAAGTTTGAGGTTATGTGTATGGAATAACTGAATTATTTATTTTAATAATAATCTTTTTATCACAGCTTACTTTTTAGCAGTGATATATGCACAAACAAACAGACAGACAAACAGCCTTTTCTAAAAAATATTTAATTACTTTTTGTTTATGGTAATAATTATTTTCACAAAAATATAAAAGTACAGAAACGTTAAATTTACATTCTTATTACCTACAAGTTGTGCCCGCGACTTCGTCTGCGTACTTCTTCTACTTCGACTTTTGATAGAGTCTACCAATTTGAATGAAACAAAGACTAACTTACTCCCGAGGATATGCTTTACGATTTTCTTAAGAGAGTTTATTGTGAATTCAGTACTTTAGCAGTGATGCGAGTTCATACAAACAGATAGACAGACATTTCTAAAAATGATTTAAATGTATTCTATTACGTATTCCTAGACATTTGCAACATCTTTTTTATCGAAAATCGAAAAAGACACGTTAAATTTACATTCCTATTATACGTATAAATAGTCAATATCAGTCGAGATTGTCGTCAATATACTTGTAAGATTTAAAAAAAACGGTTACATGCTGTAAAAGTAGATATGTAAATACTCACACGAGTGAACTGTCACGATACCATTTATACGTTAGCTGTTTGTGTGTGGAAATGGCCTTAGTAATCCCGCACCGGATATTCTGATCCGATTTCAATTCATTCATCTTGTCAATTGTGAAGATTAAAGTCAGTAATATATGAGATCGTTCATGTGGAAATGTCATGCACCAATTGGTTACAATGTTTGTGTCTATACTAATATTATAAAGAGGTAAAGTTTGTGTTTGTGACGTTGTAGGGGGTAATCTTAGTAACTACTGGTCCGATTTGAAAAACTATTTCAATGTTATATAGCTCATTTATCGATGATTGTTATAGGCTATATATCATTACGCTAAGACCAATAGGGGCGGAGCACCAATGAAGAATGTTTAAAAATCGTTTTTTTTTCTTGAGAGCTGCTGCTGCATGTTAGCATTAGCTCAAAGTAACTATTTCACGCGAACGAAGTCGCGGACAGAGGCTAGTATGAAATAAAATATATTAAATTAAGGTCACGCTTACATCGTAATAGCTGATATAATTATGATGACAAGAGGCATTCGTTCATGCGATTGATCCATTGGGCTGCTTAAATTTGTATCGGCTGATCACAAGTACGAGTAATCACGAATAGTTATCAAAGTTAAAATGTTATTATATTGAATGTATGTATATGTTTAATTTTATGTTATGTACGTACATACGAATAGATTCGTAAAGCATATATTATAAACTGACTAAGAATGAGAGATCATAAATACGAGAAGTCAATACAAGTCATTATAGCGAAAAAGAATTGTTTAATGCAGCTGTGTGTGTGTATTGAATTAGCTTTTAAAGCCGTCCTTTGAGATAAAAATATCTGCAGATAATGTAGGACAGTGTTTTTCAATGTGGGGGTCGCGACCCCCTGGGGACTCGCCAAGCCTCTCTAGGAGCGCGCGAAGCTTTTATAGCGGAGTTGCAAACGGCTGGGAAAGTTACTGCAGTAAAAAAAGTTTTAAAAGATTTATTAAGAAAACTAAAGGGGTGTAAGGGGTGTCGAGTAACATCTTAAGACTTGAGACACCCAATCCAACCTCACCTGCACGTGGTGCACCCTGCTGATCAACGAACGAGGCAATGGCGATAGCGGGGTGGTAGGGTTTTACAGCCCGACTGGGTCGCAACCACCATGTATATGGCGAATAAGCCCATCATATTGACTCGCTTCTGCGTGTCTCGTTTCGGGATCAGCCTGTGCATATCCAGTACTGGGTGACTTTCGTCATCATGGCCGGCATGACAGCGGCGACCGGCGATGGATAATCTGTCTATCGGTGGTTGCCGATGTTTCTGAATTGTACTATGCTTAACATCAGGCATAGTGCAGTCACTTTGTCGTGCTTCAATAAAAAAAAAAACTAAAGGACATAATCATTTTTATCAAATAAACAAACTAGAAAATAAACGTATGAGATCTCTTCCATCTTAAACAATTGTATCAAATTAACAAAAAATAAACTTATGAGAACTCCTCTTTATCCAAACTCTAATTATGAAAATAAATAAGTATGTTGAATTGAATATTTGTCACAAAATAAAATACGCGAAAAAGTGTAGTGACAAAGGTAGGGTGGTCGCGAAATATTTCTTCATACTAAACGGGCCGAGTTATGAAAATGGTTGAAAAACACTGATGTACGAGAAACTCAGGGTTATATCAATGTAATTCCATTATCATATTATTGCATGAGTCATGCAACAGCGCAAGCCGTACACCCTTGAGCTAGTTGTCAAGTAAAATCGGCTGAGTGCGTTAAGCGCTCGCATTAGTAGTCCGTTGAAACTGTTAAAACCTTGCTATGTAAATAGCGTAGTCAGTTCGAAAAGCATTATCATATAATTGATAGTAATTTTATAGAATCTATCTTGCGATTACAATAACATTAATTAGAATTTAAGTTTATAACAATCCAACAAGTAATACAATTTATAGAGATTTTGGTGGTTACGCAGCAATAAACTCGTTTCTTCGTCGTGCGAAGTTGTGGCGAGCGGCTAGTATTATATATAAATTTAATCTTATCATGATACTAGCCTCAGCCCGCGACTTCTTTCGCATGGAGTAGTAATTTTGGGCTAATGCTAACACGCAGCGGACGCTCTCAACAGGCAAAAAAAAAAACGATTTTGAAACATTCTTCATTGGTACTCCGCTTCTATTGGTCTTAGCGTGATGATATATAGCTTAAAAACATCCTCAAATATGAGCTATATAACACTGAAAGTATTTTTCAAATTGGACCAGCAGTTCCTGAGATTACCACATACAACTTCACAAACTTTACCTCTTTATAATATTAGTATAGATAAAACCTAGAATTTGCTATCCGACGAAGACCATTGTCAATTTGCCTACAGAAATTCCCTTTTGTAATTTCCTCGTTGTATTTGCTGAAACAGTATTGAGGGTATAAGAGAGAACGTCAAACGATAATCCTCTTGTAATCCTAATGGGGTTGAAGGGTTAAGGGATTTTTTTTACTGAACCGCGTTATAAAGTCTTTGCATTTTTAGTGGAACCGCTTGAATAAATAATTTTAGTTGCTTACAATCCGTGTAGTTCTGTGAGACAATTTCCATCGGAAACAGTTTTAAAATCTTATTATTTTAAACACGTTTAAACTCTGTTCGTATATACATTTTCCAAAGATCTACATAATGAATCTATATGCAAAATTTTGTGCTTACAAACCTAGCAGTTTAAGTTGTGTCTTCACAGTCAGTTTGCCATAACAATTTATCTTTTCATGTAATTTATCTAAAATATTATAAAGCAGTTCTGTGTTCAGTGCTAAATGCACAAATCTACAGAACTATTAAACTTTGAAAAATGTTTCCATTAATTTTATAGCGTTACTAGATGTACCCGCAGCTCCGCACGCGTTTTTTAAAAATTGTATTAAAGAATCAAATTGTGAGACTATTTACAATTATAGACATGCTCTTTAAAAACAATTGTAAGTACGAAACGCACGCCACTTACAGTAATACGTAATGTGTACATTAGATATATAAATAATAACAGTGTGCTAGGTGAGGTTTGTCATCAGCAGCATATTTGCACTGTATAAGTAACTAATGAAACAATTACTTAAAATATGATTATAAAGATTTACATTTACATTACATTTCCATTGTAATTAAGATTTTATAACTAAAAAAAAATAAACGCTTGTCTGTTCCGCAAGAAATTGTATTATGGAACTCTTTACGTAATACGTTTATGGTCTACGATCTTATTATGAAGACCTCGTCTATCTTCAAAGTTACTAATAATTATAATGACGAATTGTAACCAATAAGTTGATAATTATGTATCTAATTAAAAATAATGAATGAGTTGAAATCTTTTTATATTTCATACAGACAAAGTCGCGGGTAATAGCTAGCCTAAAATAGAATAACTTTAATTACTTTTTGTAAGGTTCGCTTTCTACCAGTAAAAACCCCGTGAAAATCAGTCTAACCGTTCTGGAGAAATCACTGTAGGCAAGCCACGGTCAACAGCTAGTATAAACTAAAATTACTTGAATTACTTTTTATAAGGTCAGCTATCTGCCAATAAAAGTTTCGTGAAGATCGATCTGACCATTTTGGAGATAGTACTACAGGCGAAGCCACAATTAACAACTAGTATAAACTAAAATTGCTTGTAGTACTTTTTAGAAGGTCAGCTTTCTGCCAATGAGAGTTTCTTGAAGATCGGTCACTGTTTTGATGGTAATGCGGGTGAAACCACTGTTAACAGCTAGTATAAACTAACATTACTTGAATTACTTTTTAAAAGGTCAGCTATCGGCCAATAAAAGTGTTGAGAAGATCGGTCTAACCGTTTTGGAGATAACACTGCGGGCGAAGTCGCGATTAGCAGCTAGTATAAACTAAAATTGCTTGTATTACTTTTTGTAAGGTTACCTGCAATGAAAGTTTTGCGAATATTGGTTAAACCGTTTAGGATATAATACTTCAGGCAATACCACGGTTAACAGCTAGTCCAAACTAAAGTAAACTAAATTACTCATTATTATGTCTGCTTTCTATTGGTGAAAGTTTTGTGAAAATCGGTCCAATCGTTTTGGAGATAGCATTACAGACCGAGCCGGGGTTAACAGCTAGTCTAATTTAGAGTAGCCTAAGTTACCCGCTGTAATTTCAGCTATCCGCCAGTGAAATTCCAGTCAAAATCGGTCCAGCCGTTTTGGAGATTACCCGGAACAAACAGACAGATAGACAGACAGAAGGACCGACAAAATTTTTAAAAATTGCATTTTTGCTATTAGAAGCGTGTATACTCTCATATCCAATCGGTCTTTTTTTTAATTTTGATATTACATACAGACACTTCATTTTTATTGTATGTATGGAAGATTAAGCTATTATTAACACTACATTATAATTATTGGGTCCTTGAGAGCTGACTAAGTTCTACTAAACAGAGTATAGACCAAAAAGTACATTAAGAGAGGACCCAATTCGTCGAATTGACTGGCGTGTTTCAGATTCTTAAGGGTCAAGGTCAAGTTGGCTGTCCTTAGCGGTATAAAAAACCGAACTGTTAACGCCTACGCTCTCGTTTTATACGAAATTCGTATAGTTAACTGCGTTGAGAGTTATTCAATATTAATTTTTAAAATACGCTCTTGAAATCGAAGGGCAAAGATAGTTAGTTACAATTTATCTACACTTTATTAACAAAATAAGTGAATCGGATATTTTAGAAACCCCATAACTCAAGCAAAGTTAATTTTTCAGGAGAAGGGAAAAACTGTTATGATACATTTTTTTTGAACGAACTTTATTTTATTAACATTATAAATAGCATTTTTTTTTAATTCGCCATTAGATTGCCCATATGTAAAATTTAAAAAGAGAAAAACGTAAAACAAATGAAACCAAAAATATTATTATTATACAAATTATTTGTTTACTTCGATTCTTCTGCGCATGTGCATTACATCGCTTACTCCACTTCACATATCACTAAACGCGTAGTGTTTGTAAAAAAACTAGTTTCTTAAAAGTTTAAAAACTTTATGTTAAATTAAGGTGTCGCAATATATTTTTCAAGTGAAAACTTCTTTAGGCGCGGTTTTTTGGCATGAGATAAATTAGTAATTTCGCGTCATAACATGCTACGTCAGCTTTACCGGCCCTATTGTGCTTGCGTGGCTCGCGTCAGACTAGCAACCTGTAGTATAAGGACTTGCGTTACTTAAATATTGATATTTTGCAGCTCATGGTACGTTTCAATGATTAATAGACTTTATAAAAATGTATATAATTATTGTTCCGAGTGCCAATATATATGTAAACCATACTAATGTTAATTTTAATAAAAATTTTAGTAGGTGGTAGAGCCCCGCAGAAGCTATTTTTGGTCTCAGCATGAATGGGTCGGCTCCTCCGGGGTAGTACCACCTCTCTCACAGATAACCGACGTGAAATAACAGTGCTTGCATTGTTGTGTTTCGTTCGGTCAGTGAGAGAGCCGGAGGCCCACGTCCCTTCCTCTTTCCTTCTTTCCCTTTCCTTCCCCTCCCACTTCTCCCATATACAGGCTGGCAACGCACTTGCGACGTCCCTGATGTCGCTGGTGTCTATGGACGGTGGTGATCACTTAACATCACGGGACCCACCAGTTCGTTTGCCTCCTTTGATATAAAAAAATAATAAAAAATAAAAATAAATTCTGAAATGTAAATATTGTCATTCGCACTATAATTAATATGAAAATTCAAAAGAGAACTCATTTATTTTCTTGTTATAAGTTTCCACTACTGTCGGCAGTCCTTATGATTGCTTCGACCTTTTTTTTAATAAGGATCAAGTATCGGTGAAGTGAAACTGAACACTTTTGATTGAAATCTATGCAATAGTTTTCTATTGATACCTGCATAACTACATAACTCTGTAATTCATAATAGCCTGTGCCCGCGACTTCGTTTGGAATAGATACTTTGGGCTAACGCTAACACGCAGCGGAAGCTCTCAAGATGAAAAAAAAAACCGATTTATACACATTCTTCACTGGTGCTCCGCTCCTATGGGTCTTAGCGTGATGATATATAGCCTATAACCATTCTCAATAAATGAGCTATATAACATTGAATTTTTTTTTTATCGAGCTGACTACGCTATTGACCCAGCAAGATCTCCACAGCTTCACTGGACCACAAAAATTGAAAGAATTATTCAAATCGGACCAGTCGTTGCTGAGATTACCCTCTACAACTTCACAAACTCACAAATTTTACCCTTTTTTTTTCCTCGAAATGACTACGCTATTGACCGAGCAAGGTCTTAACAGCTTCACAGGACTACTAAGGCGAGCGCTTAGGGCACTCAGCCGATTTTATTTGACAACTAGCTCAAGGGTGCACGGCACACCTCGGCTTGGGCTGTTGCCTGATATGTGCAATTCGCGAACTATCTGAGATGACCTAAGCTAACTATCCATACATATATGATTTGTTGACACATATATGTGTACCAAGCATACATACCTCAACAACTCCTATATATATTTCGTATCAGATAATTTTCTAAACTATTTCAGTTCAATAAGGGAAAGAAACAAAACCCTTCCACTTTCATGTGTACGCGTGTATGCGTGCACGGGTTTCTGGATGATATGTATAATGTTGTTGCAGTGATGTAAGATTTTGTGTCACTGTATCGCGCGAGCAGCGCCCTCAAGGGCTCCACGCCGAGGGAACGGACCTAGGCTTCAGCCGCTGCCGAGGGGGGCCTAATCTGGGCCACAAACTTTACCTCTTTATAATATTAGTATAGACTAGCATAGGTATAGAAAATACAGAAGTCTAAATTGTAATATACATTTCTTATCGCAAGCCTATGTTTCTCGTCAAATACCAGCGTGTTTCATTGTTTTAAATTAGTCTATGTTGTGGAGTTCCGTGTAAATGTTCATATTTGAGTTTCATGCATACAAGAAGTATTATACATTTCGACTGACTTGCGACATTTGATTATATCCCTAAATTAACTTTTTGATATGAAACATCTATAGATCTATCTATAGGCGTAATCCGGATTATTGGCTGGCGAGACATGGCGACGCAAAACACGAACTTTGAACTATTAACAAGATACTCAAAAACATTTACAACCCTACCTGTATAAACATATGATTCAAACTGTTTTGTCGGTCACTCATTCTACTAGTGTTACGCGGCACGCGCCCACTACATAGCGCCCTTTCTAAATGCCGCCAAACAAGCCGCGCCTGCGCCTAGTAAATTTTTTGTATTTTGTATTTAATAAAATTTGTAATGCTTTATCTTTTCATTATGCTGTAGGTGATTCCTGTTGTAATTTGTTCTTTTATGCATATCAATTATACTAAACCATTTCGGTGTTATACATCTGCCAGGCGTCTCGTGACGAATCAATATTTTTCTATTCTTTTCTCATGTAACCATCCGCGATGAAATGTTGACGTTTGTACGTTCGTCGATGAAAGTTTTTAAATTAGTACAAACACTGTAAGAGAGATGGCGCGCGAGTCGTATCATTTCGAAGAGAATGGAAACAAATTCTCGAGTAAAACTTCTAATGGTTGATAATCTTAAATAAATATTACTGGAATAGATAGTTATTACGACCCACTTATATGATATTAAAGGATTTTTTATCAGGTATGCAAATGACTAGCCTAATAAGGCTAATTATTGTTAAAGTGTTTTTTAAACCATACTCTTGAAAATTTATATCATTTTATACTATTTATTACTATGGCTTCGTTCATGTAGTTTAAATACCTAAATATTTTTGAGGTATATTTTAAATAGTTTATTTTTTACTTTAAATCTTTTACAGGGTAACCTTTAGACAATATTCATAACCAAAATGAAACCAAGTTGTGTTAAATATTTTTAATTTACTATATCATAAAAACGGACGCTGTATCTTCAATTAAAAATTTAGATTTACAGTACCATCATTTTTTTTAGTAATTATTATCCTAAGTCATTTTCTACTACATTATATTTGGTTAATATTTCAGGGTTTGGGTAAAATCTTGGTAAAAAATATTTTGCCAGTTATTTTGTATCCCCATAATTTAATTTGAATGTCACAAATTAGAATGTGAATATATAACGTAACAAAAAATACAGTAAGACTTGAACAGAAAATACATTTGCTTTTAAAATGAACAATCATCTAATTTGGTTCAGTAATTTTTTACTTATAAGCAAACTAACGGAAAAGCAGATAGACTATTAAATAGCCGATATCTTATGCATGTAAATATTTATTCCAATAGTTTTTTTTTCTCAAACTGACTACGCTATTGGCCTTTATTTTTTGGTCTTTACAGCTTCACCGGACTACTAAGGCGAGCGCTTAAGGCACTCAGCCGATATATTCCAATAGTAACTTTTGTAAAGATTTATAATGTAGCTTTGATTGCAGTGCGGAACTATGCGGTAACATCAAAACGATGCGGTTGAGGGAAATTTATGTGCGGTTTTTCTTCCGGTGTACTACGTCTTGTCGCTGTGGGAGCTACAATCTCTGTGCAGCTTGTCTTTAAATACAAAGTAAGAGTATCGCAATTATCAAACACTTACCACCGATTGAACATACTGAGAATTGAACGCAAAGGTTATCCTAACTAATATTGTGAATGGGAAAGTGACTATTTTTGAAGTTATACATCTTTTGGCGCGTTAGGGAAAATCGTAAAATATATAATGCGTGCGCACACCGTCACGAAAAACTGACACTCTGAAGTTAGCTATAGTCAACATTTTGTTTCTTTGTATATGTTGCTTGTATTTCTTTGTATTTAAACTTTCAATGTATTAAATACTTTTTTTCTATTGTTAGTGTCGTTTTTTCTACTAACGTAGAATAAGGCGAAAGATAACATTTTTGAAAAGATTTTTATCTTGTTAAGTCAAAGTATAGTATAACTTCTAACGCGTGTACATAAGTACACACAAACACTTTTTTTGTATATCATAGGTGGCAAAGGTGGGTTATCAGATGTTAAGTGATCACCACCGTCCATAGAGACCAGCAACACCAGAGGAGTCGCATGAGAGTTGCTAGCCTGTGTTGTTGGGGAAGGGGGGAAGTAGAAGGGGAAAGAGGAGGGAGGGAAGGGAAAGGGGAGAGGTGAACTTCCGGCGCTCTCACTAACACAACGAAAAGCAGCAAAAGGAAAAAACATCCCGATTTTAAAATATTTTACATCTGTGGTCCGCTCCTATTGGTTTTAGCGTGATGATTTATAGCCTATAACCATTCTCGATGACTGAACTATATAAAACTGAAAGAATTATTCAAATCGGACCAGTAGTTCCTGAGATTACCCCCTACAACGTCACAAACTCACAAACTTTACCTTTTTATAATATTAATATATGTAGATAATAAATTCTTTGCGTATATATCTATCTCTAATTACGTTTAATTTAGTTAATATTGTGTTACATGTCAATCGACGTGAAATAGCAAACAGCGATCCTAATTAAAACGTACTTTGTAGTTCTCCGCGTCTCCGGATGCGGAGTTTGTTAAGATTTATCCGCCAATTAGTAGTTTGTGAAACAGTGCTCGGCGACGTTCCACGTTTACTCAACGAGTTCTTTTAAACATAACTGAGGATTTCGAGACTGTAGGAGTTTTTGATTGTACATTCGCAGGGACATTAAGTTTTGCTCCTTGATAGTGGAGACAGAACAATTCTGAAAATAGTCACATGCCAACAAATGTGTAATGTTTTGAAGTTTGAATTGTTTTATAGCTTTCAATGGAAGATACGAGTATTATTATTATTACGACAGTATTATTATCATTAATGACCATCGATCATAAAGTAGTGTAAGAAGAGAAGTAAAAGAAGATCGAGTATTATCTATACTTAATATTATAAAGAGGTAAAAAGTTTGTGAGTTTGTGACGTAGGTAGTCTCAGGAACTACTGGTCCGATTTGAAAAATTATTTTAATGTTATATAACTCATTTATCAAGGAAGGTTATAGGCTATATATAATTACGCTAAGACCAATAGGAGCGGAGCACCATTGAAAAATGTTTCAAAATCGGGATTTTTTTCCTCTTTTGAGCTTCCGCTGCGTGTCAGTGGTACTCCAAAGTAACCATTCTACTCGGACGAAGTCGCGGGGAGAGGCTAGTAGAACATATAATAAGAATGTAAATCTAACGTGTCAGTACTTTTATATATTTATGGAAATGTTACAAGTGTCTTGGAATAAGTAATAAAATACATTTCAATCAATTTTAGAAATGTTTGTCTGTCTGTTTGTTTGTTTGTTTGAATACGCATCACTGCTAAAGTATTGCGTTTACGGCAAAATCTCATCAAGAAAATCATTACGCATATTTTCAAGTAACATCTAGTCTTAGTTTCATTAAAATCGATTCGCTATATTAAAAGTTATTGTAATTTTGGGGTGTAAGGGTGTTGAATAACATCTTAAGACTTGAGGCACCCAAGCCAACCTCACCTGCACGTGGTGCACCCTGCTGATCAACGAACGAGGCAATGGCGAGAGCGGGGTAGTAGGGTTTTACAGCCCGACTGGGTCGCAACCACCATGCATATGGCGAAAAAGCCCGTCATAGTGACTCGCTTCTGCGCGTCGCGTTTCGGGATCAGCCTGTGCATATCCAATACCGGGCGACTTTCGTCATTATGGCCGGCATGACAGCGGCGACCGGCGATGGATAATCTGTCTCACGGTAGTTGCCGATGTTTTTGGATTGTACCATGCTTAACATCAGGCTTAGTGCAGTAACTTTGTCATGCTTCTATAAAAAAAAAAAAAAATAATGACGACGCGACTTAAGTACGAGAGAAAAGTAGATAAGTAAACAGACTTTATATATACACATAATGTTATTAATCAGTGTTTTTTTACATTATATTCCACATGGACTGAGTCACGGGCACAGCTAGTAACAACGTATATACAAAAGTTTGAGTTGAGAAATATTTTATTAATTACATCCAATATAGGTATGTTTTATAATTAATATTGCATTATTAAACAATATTTAGAAACTACTTCTGTTGTCTAGTGATACGTGGAAGGAAATTGTGTTTCGATGATTGGGTTTTGGAATGGAGTATACAGTTATCTAATACAAAGGTTAAATGACTTAGAATGGTTCCAGCTTGTATGTTTTAACACCAAAAGGTCTTAGTCCGATCCCTCGGCGTGGAGTCCTTAACTGTGGCGCTCGCACGATACAATGACACAAAAAATTTACATCACTGCTACAACACTACACATATCATTCCCACACACGTGCACGCATACATGCTTACACATGAAAGTGGAAGGGGTTTATTTCTTTATCTTATCGAACTGAAATAGTTTAGAAAATTTACCGATACGAAATATATGTAAAAATTGTTGAGATATGTATGCTTGGTACCCATACATGTTTCAACAACTAATACATGTATGACTAGTAGTCTAAGCCTAGGTTAGCTCAGATAGGTCGCGAATTGCATGAAACAGGTAACTGCCAAGCCGAGATGTGCCGTGCACCCTTGAGCTAGTTGCCCAAATAAAATCGGTTGAGTGCCTTAAGCGCTCGCCTTAGTAGTCCGGTGAAGATGTAAATGATGCTTGCCAGGTCAATAGCGTAGTCAGTTCGAAAAAAAAACCAAAAGCTCTTGTCCAAAAAAACGACCCAAATCCTTTTATGTATTTAGTATTTTCATTATATAAACAATGATATGTTTACTGTATTTCATGTCAGCTAATCTATAAGACAAAATTTCGTTTCACAAATTGCATTTGTGTACATTTCAGGAATATATAGGTTGTCTCAGTCAATGGATATGGGAGGATATCATTTTTTTTAAATTTAACACAGCTACTTAAATAGTTACTTTAAGAGTACTTTAGTCAAAAGCTAGTTTACTGCAACGCCATAAGAATTAGGATTCTCTTATATACTACGTGAGTCCGTAATCTGGCTTACAAATAATTATTAACTTATGCATTATCTATAACTTTTTAGTATTAAGTATGTACAATAATCGTCAAGCCTATTTTAATCTTTACTTTTGAATAAAGTTAATGGTAAAATAATAAGTCTTTACCTATGAAATTGCCGTTCTGCAGTACTGGCCATTTCAAATCAAAATAATTTTTGTTTGGTTAAGAATTCTAATTTCAAATTAATTTTATTTTAAAAACATGGAATTCTTTTTCCAAAATTAGTCATTTTTTTATTGATTAGTGTTACATTTTCATCGCATTTCAATCTTTTTTCTCATCATGGATACGTTGAAAATATGGAATATGAGTACCATCCTGGCAGCAACGCGGCACAAGCGGTACGCAACATCAACGACGTTTACGGAGCTAACACTACAAACCAACGCACCACCTGTTATTGGTTTCCTCGCTTCCGTTCTGAGCATTTCGACCTGAAAAATGAATCTCGCGGTCGTCCAAAGACTTTGATCGACAATGACGAATTAAAGGCGATTGTGGAAGCTGATCATACACAATCTACGGCTGAATTAGCAGCAGCTTTTGATGTTAGCGTCCAAACAATATGTATCCCTTTGCGTCAAATTGGCAAGGTAAAAAGCTTGACAAATGGCTGCCCCACGAACTTAATGATCGCCAGCGCGAACTACGCGTCGAGACGTGCCTTGCACTGCTCAACAGACACATAAATGAAGGAATTTTGAACCGCATTGTTATCTGCGATGAAAAATAGATTCTGTTTGATAACCACAAGCGCTTAACAAGTTGGTTGGATTCTGGTTCAGCACCTAAACAATGCCCTAAACGAAAACTTACCCCTAGAAAAGTGATGGTCACTGTTTGGTGGTCTAGCGCCGGTGTGATTCATCACAGCTTCTTACCGAACGGGGTGAGCATTACTGCAGATGTGTACTGTAAAGAACTGAACACAATGATGGAGAAGCTGGCACATCTTCAACCAGCATTGGTCAATCTCGCGTCTCCGCTGCTCCTGCACGACAAAGCGCGACCTCATACTGCAAAGCAGACGGTCTCCAAGTTGTAAGAACTGGGGTTGGAAGTTCTCCGTCATCCGCCCTACTCACCAGACCTTGCGCCTACAGACTACTACTTTTTCCAGAATTTGGATAACTCCTTGGCGGGAAAAAAATTCAATACCCGAGAGGCAGTACAAAATGCCTTTGAAGAATCTGTTGCCTCCCGTCCAGCTGATTTCTTTAAGAAGGGCATTAATAAACTGCATTGCGTTGGCAAAGATGCATTGATTGCATGGTTTTTGTGTTCGATTAATACAAATAAAAAATACATGAAAAAATTCGTTTAATTTTTTTCATACAAAACATGCAATTTCATAGGTAAAGACCTAATATATCGGTTTAAAGAATTTTTTTATTTCTCAAAGAACATAGTTCACTTATTGATACTTAAAAATAAAACATTAGTAATCGTTAAGCTAATCCAGTGTTAGATATAGAAACATTTTTTCAAAATAATATATTTCTTATGTTGTATGTACTTATGTAAAAAGCATAATATGTATAGAAAAAAAGTATACAATTAATTATACATCAAAATATTTATCTTTCGGAAACAACTTCAGTTTTATTTTGAATATATTTAAAGATTCAATATCCCGTAATTCTTTGGGTAATTCATTAAATAGTTTAGCTCCCTCGAACTTGATGTTTTGTATGCCGTACCGTGTAGTTCTTGGCCTACTTAGAACTAAATTGCTTGTATTTCTTAAACATCGTTTAGATGTATTTATTGGAAAGCTTATATGTGAAAGTAAATTTTTATCCACAATATTTTTCACTAATATGCAAGTTTTATATATATACATTTGCCTTAAAGTCATAATATTCGTTTCTCTGTATATTCTTTCTGTTGAAGTTAAAATATTATAGTTAAATAGTATTTTTATGACTTTATTTTGTGCAATTTGTAATTGTTTTACTGTGGATTTAGCAGTACATCCCCACACTTCAATAAGGTAATCTAAATGTGACTTAATAATAGCATTATAGATTAGGTAGCGGGTTTGTATAGGAACGTGTTTGCTATATCCACGTATGCAATAAGAAAGGGAATTCAATTTATTTTTCAGATGCTCAATATGGTTCTGCCAAGATAATTTATTATCTAATTTCAGTCCAAGGTATTTCTCGCACTTACTTTTTTAATGACTTCTCCGTGTATTTTTAACTGGGCATGGTTATGTATTTCTTTATTTTTTGCTGAGAATATGACATATGAAGTTTTTGATATATTAATTGTTAAAAGATTGTAATTAAACTATTTATAAAGCTCGTCCAAATCATTCTGAGCTTCTTGAATAATAGTGTGTATTGAGTTACCAGAATAAAATAAACTTGTATCATCAGCGTAAAGTGCTATTTGCCCTGATAGTCCTAATTCACCAATACCGTTAAGATAGATTAAAAAGAGTAGAGGTCCTAAAATGGAGCCTTGCGGAACACCATATTCTGTTATTTTGGAAGTACTAACATTATTGCCTATTTTTACTACTTGTTGGCGGTTTTTGAGATATGAGGACAATATATCATATGCATTATTAATAATTCCAGTGTTTTTAGTTTCAAAAGTAAAAGTTTATGGCTCACAGTATCAAAGGCTTTTTTTAAATCTATAAATATTCCTAAAACAATTTGTTTTTCTTCTATTTTATTTTTTATATTCGTAACAAGATCAATAGTAGCTGTTAAAGTATTAAATTTTTGTTGAAAGCCAAACTGTCGTTCATAAAGAAAGTTACTTTTATTTAAATGATTTTCTAATCTTGTATAAATTAGTCTTTCATATATTTTAGAAAGTACTGGTAGTTCCGATATAGGGCGATAATTATTAGGATCTGTTTTCAAACCAGATTTATAAATTGGACTAATTTTGGCTAATTTAAGAGAGTTAGGAAAGATACCAGTTGAAAAAGATTTATTTATGCATTTAACCAGGTCTTCTATTATTAGTGATTTTATACATTTAGTTGATATGCCATCTATACCAATGCAAGTATTAGAATTTAATTTGTCTATTATTTTATTTACTTCACTTACTGTGCAATGCGCCATAGATGTGAGAGATTAATATCCGTTTGAATAGAAGTTTTGTTTGCGGTAAATACCAGATTATTGTGATAAACTTGCGGGATTTTATTCGCTAAGTTCTTACCTATTGTCGAGAAAAAGATGTTGAAGCTTTCACAAATTACTAGTGGGTCAGTTATTTCTTTAGAGTCCATAATCAATTTTGAGGGAGCTAAATTGACTTTCTTTTTGTTATTACTTAATTCATAAGTTAATTTCTACATCTTTTTTGGTTTATTTTTACATATAGAAAACACTCGAAAATAATAGTTTTTTTTTGTGGTTTTAGTTTTCATCTGTAATTTATTTCTTTCTTCTAAGAATTTCGAACGTAGGTCTTGATTTTCTGGTTCATTTTTCAGTTTTCTCCATAGTATATTTCTAATATATACACACCTTTAATAATAAAGGTATAAATACTTTAGTCTTTATACTCAGGTACGTAGTACAGATCCAATATAATTACATCCCAGACGAACAAATCTAGAAATCCGAAACTTTTACCAGATACACGGTCGTTTAAACCCAAGTTCCTGGGATAAAGGAGGGCTAGAGAATTGCGAAGATTTATACGATAAGAGGGCCAAGTTTCTAACTTTAGCTTAAGTATTTATCTAAGATTTTCAATTTGAAATTTCTCTTCTGGAGGTAGATACAATATATACAATGTAACTTACCTATGCTTTATTTGCACAGTAATTAACTATTACCAAAGTAGTTTTATTCACCATATTTTTGGATTACAATAAAACGTATCGAGCATACAAAAAGTTCTTAATTTATACAACTAAACGGAAACATTCGAAACAAACAAAAATCACTGAATCTTCTTCTCTTTATCTCTCAAGGAATGGCATAATAATATTAAAGAACATATGGGTATATGCATTAACAAAATATAATCTTTTGTATCTCTATCTTGTATAACAAAGTCGTTTGTCGTATCTGCTGTGAGTTCTTTTAAACAACAAAACATATTTTGATGCGGTTTTCACTATTTCTGGAAATGTCTATGCTATTGACCTAACAAGGGCTTAAACCTTAGTCGGGTGAAGCAACCAGACTACAAAGGTTTTCACTATTATTTACAGAATTTCACCCGAAATATTTTTTTCGAATTAACTACGCTATCGACTTGCCAAGGTCTTTACAGCTTCTCTGGACGACTAAAGCGAGCGCTTAATGCAGAAGGTTATATGTATAATTTATATATAATTCTTCTGTCCGTGTGTATGTGACTGAACTCCTTCTAGACGTTTGGACAGATTTTAATCACTTTTTTTTTTTTTTTTTCGAGATGTCTACGCTATTGACCCAGCAAGGTCTTAACAGCTTCACCGGACTACTAAGGCGAGCGCTTAAGGCACTCAGCCGATTTTATTTTGACAACCAGCTTAAGGGTGCACGGCACACCTCAACTTGGCTGTTGCCTGTTGCATGCAAAATCGCGACCTATCTTAGCCAAACTACCTAACTATTCATATATGTATGAGTTGTTGAAACGTATATGTGTACCAAGCATACACGCCTCAGCAACTCCTCCATATATTTATTATCGGAAAATTGAGAGTTTTTCAGTTCGACGAGGGAAATAAGTAAACCCTTCCACTTTCATGTGTAAGCGTGTAGGCGTGCACGTGTGTGGGGGTGATCGTGTAGTGTTGTAGCAGTGACGTATATTTGTGTGTCACCGTATCGCGCAAGCAACGCACTCAAGGGCTCCCTGCCGAGGGATCGAACCTAGGCTTGAGCCGCTGCCGTGGGAGGCCTAATCGGGTGATTTTAATTACATTTTCTGTTTGTCCAGATGTATTAGATTTATAATTGGCCCCGGTAGGTGGCGCTAAATAATTGGTTATTTATTTTGGTTACTTTATGCATCTAATATAGATCAAAACTGTATATCAAATCATATTGTTTAAAATTAAGATGATTTAAAAATTACATAATACTATTTGGACTTTTACAAACGTAATGAAATTCGCGTTATCTTAAAATACCCCATGTATTTTAATGGCGCTATGAAACATGATAATTGGTTTTAAAAGGATAATACGGAATAACCGTATTCATAATAAAATTTAATGTACTTTATACTTTTGTGTTTGTTTAACACAATAATATTACTTCGCAGGTTATCTTTTAATTAAATGCGTTAATTAAGAATAAGAATTTATATTACTAGCTGACCCGTGCGTCTGCGTGTAATTGGTTACCTACCGGTTCCAATTGTATTTTGAAAGCCGAAAAAACCTAGAACTGGATTACAGCGACTCCCGCTGTTTTCAATTGTGAAACTAAACAAATCAGAGACTCATTCAAAAATATAAAAGGATTAGATATATGTGGAAGACACTTCGATGAGGTGGACGTAGCGCCATCTATCATTTAGCAACATAATAACTTTGTTCTGTTTAAAATTCGAACGACCGCCATATTGATTGGATTATAGCTCTTGTTGAAATACTAAAAACGCGATTAAAAAATGTTAAGGTGGGATAGGAGGGTGAAAACTCATGATTATAGGTATTTTTATACGACAACTAAAAAAAAATAACTGTCAAAAAAATAGAAAATTCTGCACAGCATCTTTTAATCACCTATCGATGTGAAATTTATTTTATGACTTATTCTTTTATAGCCAAATATACATAAGAAATTTCATAAAACACTGTCCTGCCGCTTCGGTCGAGTTTGAATACTAACACCGTGATACGAGATTTTTATATATTAGATAGATTATTTTACAAGTTATTTTTAAATTTATGTTATTACTAGCTAAGCCGGCGACTTTATCCGCATGGAACATTATGCAAAAAATAGTAACTAATAGAGTCATCTGTCTTTTTTTATGTCATAGGAGGCAAACGAAAAGGTATGTCACCTGATGGTAAGTGATCACCAGTGTCCATATATACTAGCAACACCAGGGGAGCCGCAAGTGCGTTGCCAGCCTGTGTTTTGGGGAGAGGGAATTTGGAAGAGGAGATGGGAGACTAAGGTTGTCTTCCGGCGTTTTCACTGACCGAACGAAACGCAACAATGCAAGCGCTGTTACGTCACGTCGGTTTTCTTTGAAAGGGTGGTATTTCCCCTTGACGAGCCGATCCATTCATGCTGAAATGAGTAATAGCTTCAAAGTGGCTCTGCCACCTAAAAAGTATAATATATATTAAGTCCATTTACTTATTCACCTTTCTCTCGTACGTAAGTCACGTCGTCATTAAAATGACTATAACTATTGATAGACCAAACCGAATTTTAATGAAATAAATATTAAATGTTACTCGAAAATATTGTTTATAATTTTCTTGTAAAGGTTTTATCATAAACGCAGTTTTTTAGCAGTGATACGTGTTCAAACAAACAGACAGACAGATAAACATTTCTAAAAAGGATTGATATGTATTTTATTACTTATTTATAGAAACTTGCAACATTTTTTTAGACAAATTTCAAAGCACAGACACGTTAGATTTACATTCTCATTATATGTATAGATATTAACTACTAGCCTCTGCTCGCAATTTTGTTCGCGTGGAATAGATATTCTAACACGCAGCAGTTTTTAAAAAAGAAAAAACATCCCGATTTTGAAACATTGTTCATCTGTGCTTCGCTCCTATTGGTCTTAGCGTGGTGATATATAGCCTATAACCATTCTCGGTGAATGAGGTATATAAAACTGAAAGAATTATTCAAATCGGACCAGTAGTTCCTGAGATTACCCCCTACAACGTCACAACATCACGTCACAAACTCACAAACTTTACCTCTTTATAATATTAGTATAGATAGACGAAAACATTTTTTTTTGGAATTGTTTAAATTTAGTTACTAACGTCTGTATATAGGCGTATATACGTAAGTACTTATATCCTTTTCTGCATTTAATGGAACAAAGAAGAAAGACAATAGCTGATCTTTGAAACTTTAGATTTTAGATCGGGGTATTTGTAAAACTGGATGTCTTCCAATCGCCTTTGAGAGGAAATCTATGCGATGAAGCGATTCCGATATAGACGCAGAGAATGGAATCGAAATTGAAATTCCTCACACGAAACATCCCTGAGTGGATCGTAACATTTGAACCATAAAACTATCGTGTCTATTGTATAATATATTTAGGATCAAAATTAATTTGTAACTTATATAGACAGTAACTTGGGCGACCGAGTTTAGATCGGTTCTGTAAAAAACATTTTTAAATTAAAATAAACTGTTAAGTTTGCGTTATATAATTAACACTTTTTTACAGAAAAAAAAAATTAAAAAATATATCTCTTCTGCTGTCACCCGGCTTCGAACGGGGGTTACACGGATTTTCGAAGCAACCAATTTCCATCTGAGATATTTTTGTTTTGACACCTCCGGCAATTTACCTTTATATTCTAGCTATATTTTTTCATTGCCTGAAAACTCAGTTGAAAAAAGTTTTCTATAAATAAAATCTAGCTTTTTTTTTCGAAATGACTACGCTATTGACGCAGCAAGGTCTTAACAGCTTCACCGGACTACTAAGGCGAGCGCTTAAGGCACTCAGCCGATTTTATTTTGACAACCAGCTCAAGGGTGCACGGAACACCTCGGCTTGGCTGTTGCCTGTTGCATGCAAAATCGCGACCTATCTTAGCTAACCTAGCTAACGATTCATATATGTATGAGTTGTTGAAACGTATATGTGTACCAAGCATACAAGCCTCAACAACTTCTCCATATATTTATTATCGGAAAATTGAGAGTTTTTCAGTTCGATAAGGGAAAAAAAAGTAAACCCTTCCACTTTCATGTGTAAGCGTGTAGGCGTGCACGTGTGTGGGGGTGATCGTGTAGTGTTGTAGCAGTGATGTATATTTGTGTGTCATCATATCGCGCAAGCAACGCACTCACGGGCTCCCTACCGAGGGATCGAACCCAGGCTTGAGCCGCTAACGTGGGAGGCCTAATCGGGTGTGCGGGAGCGAAATTAACCCCCAGACCACGGCGGCGTGATCTGTGGTTACGCGGGCGTGGGCGTGAACACGCTCTGTTTCGAGGGACAGGCTGGTACTAATCGTTCGCTGACGTGATTGAATCAGGAGGGTCGGTAAAAATGTGTCGCGGATGTCTTTTATAACGCGCAGCGTTATGTACGGGTTCATAGTTTGCGACGGATACCACTAACGGACTGGGAAAATCTAGCTAGATCGATTTATCGTCCCCGAAACTACGTCCATACTAAGTTTCACAGAAATAGATGACGACGTTTCCGAGATCGTGAATATATACAAACATAAAAATATACAAGTATTGCTCATTTAAAGGTATTAGATAGATAGATAAAGCCTTAGGTATTGTCAGTAACATAGGTATATAGGTACCCTAGTATATAATATACAGTAGCGTGTATCATTCGAATTTTTTGTCGCTTACACCATGAAAAACCTTTCTAGATGCCGAGAAGCAAATCCCCTCAAGATTTGAGCACTTAATTTTAATCCTAAACGATTATTTCTTAATTTAGGGGTTTTTGCCCTTTATAAAGCATGTATCTCCAATCACTTTTTTCCATGCCGTTGTCGTATTTTAAGCTATCACAGTAACAAGCAAGGGTATTTTTTGTATATTCAACCCTCTTGAAAAAATCGTATGACAGTTTTACTCTAACTCGATCCGTGTTGTGTCCTTGTGGCTACATTCAGAGCTTCTAAAAGAGTGACGATTGTTTTTTTCGAACTGACTACGCTATACGCTAGGTCAGCAAAGTTTTAACAGCTTCACCGGAAGACGAAAAAGTGACGATAACTGTAGGTATATTATATTTACAACTTCAATGTTGATAACCAATTAATAAATGTGTTAATAAACAAAAGAATGATGTTTGTTGTAGAAAAGAAGATATCATCTTTCAAATTATATCCGTTCTATTCTTATATAAAAGTGTTTGTCGACAAGAGAATTTAAATGATTAGCCCATAATTACATCTTTAACAAATATTTTCAATAAATTACTAAATCTTGGTATTGGTGTATCTGGGAATAAGAGATATAAGAAACACTTGATTTAATCTTATATAATATTTATTTACAGTAATTTATTTACAAATCCTTATTGTTAAATAAGATTAGAATAACGTATCTAATCATAATCACTAAATTTATAGTAGTTATCTTAAGCACACAAGGCGGCTATTTAATACTATTTCAACTTACACTAATATATAATAGAAAAATATAAAAAATGATCAGTCGGTAGCTTATTTCTATTTATAAATATCAGTCATACTATCTGTCAATGTTGAGGTACTTCGTTATTAAACGTAAATTGAATAACAATCAAAAATACATGCTAAAGATTTTTACATTATTCTAATTTCTGTATAGAAATGTGTCCTAAAATCCATCAGTGGTGAAGTACTTCGTTATTACACATAAATAGCAGCAAGAGCAATATAACAATTAAAATCATGTTTTTTTACGTTTTTCTCTTTAAATTCACTTTCAATTCTTCTTTAGAAATATATTCGCTAACTTCATTGTCACTATTAAACTTCACTCTGTCTTCAGCTTTAATGCGTTTAGTTCGACTCACATAAGCTTTACACACCTCAATAAATCTACAAACATCGACTTTCATCACAATCTTCTGATAGCGCGCATAAACACTTTTAGCTCCAATATAAACATTAAACGGGAAAATGGTTACCAAATCTTCGTTGAACTTTTTCTTCTTGGATATAAACTCGATGTACTCAGGCAAGGTAGGATATCTTTCAAGATCATACACACATTCAATAAAAAGTTTGTAAAGCGACAAAACTTTATCAAACTCAAGCGAATCGATAGCTTCATAAGTTACTTCAATTTTATCTTTGTCATCGTCGTTATTGATAACTACTTTCTTAGTATTTTTGAGTAATTCCGAGTAAAATGATTTATTTTGGTCGATAGCAAAAAAGGGGCGGTATGTATTCTTACAAATTTCAAACATCCTTTCTCCGTCTTTGGAATCATTCACTTCGCTTTCAAAATGCATCAGGTGTACATAGTCAGTCAAATGAACTTTCTCTTCAACTATATCGTCGGGCAACATTTCTTTGTGATTCAATTTAAGGTAATTCAGTTTGTATAAATTAAATGGCTTATCAATTTCGCAGACTAGAAAACCATCTACAGTTTTGAAGATTCTTTCCAGCAAATAATAAACTTTGTCTCTATATTTTTCAATTTTCTTCAAAATCATCACATGACTAAGTAGTTCTCTACGTCTTTCGATAGACTGCAAATCTAGATCATAGTTAAAATACTTCAAAATTTCGATCATATGACGTGCTACGCCATAATACATTCTTAAACGTTCGTGTACGAATTTAAAAGGGTAATCTTTGAAAATCCACGAAGACAAATCAACGCAATACCACAGTGCAGTTAATAGCGATGTTTTTTCCGGAGGATCTAGTGGTAAAGATGATAGCCCAATTGTACACACTGTCTCACTGATACGTCGCATAGTATACTTTTTGAACTGTTCGACGACATTTCTATCCATCCATTCTTTGTTTTCACAGTTTTTCCACAGCACAAAATAGAATAATCCAACATTGTAATTAACTTTTTTGAAATCAAAATACGTTGCTGACAAAATATAATCATTATATTTATCAAACTGATCTGTGTCTGTCAGCACAAGGCCGCCATGAAATAGTTTTCGTGTCCGGGGTTCAGTCTTCGTATTGTTTGCCAATAGTTGTTTGTAAACATTCAAAGTGTAGAAGTAACCGATTGACTCACTGATATCTTTATCGTTCATTAAAAACAACGGACACTCCATAGTTGTTTTGAACTTACTAAAACTAGCAGGTGACACTTGTTGTGATCGCTTCGTTTTATGAAAGATGATTTTGTCCAATAAGTTGAGTTCCGCCAGAATCACAACAGGGATTCCCTTGTCGTCATCTAAAATGATGTCAGGAAACTCAATCTCTTGTTCAGCTGTGAAATTAACATCAATGATCTCTTGTTCTTCAACTTGCTTATCAAATTCCTTGTTGAATTTCAAAGCGTCAAACGAGTACGATTTTGCATCACTGACGATGTAGTTGATTAAAGTTGAAATGAATTTTTCAATGTCAACTTTCACTGCATTACCCAATCCATAAAGAGTTTGGTACCAAACTCTCTTAACGAATTCGCGTCGAAATATATTTCTGTCTTTTGTTTCCAGGTTAACTGTACTATCCTCAGTTTTCGATGATAACTCGTCAAACAGTCGATTTCGCAGCTTCTTCAATTTGTCGATTTCTAACAAAGCTTTGACGTCGTTTTTGAATTTTCTAATAAACTTTAACCTGATATAAGACTCAAGATGATCTTTTTCGGCTGCAAAGTTATCAACGGTTATTTTGTCGTAGTTAAACTCCTGAGAGATATCGGTGTTGTCAAAGAGTTTGTAATTATGATAGACCATGCAACGACTCTTGAAGAAAGATGCAGCTACTGAAAGGTCAATACAATTCATATTTTGGTTGAATGCATGGAATACAACCGTTTCATAATGCATATCCTCGTTTAACAGGAAACATTTATCTATACTCCCATAATCAATCATACCGTCTGTGATGATGTACAGCAACTTGATTTTATCATTTTCATCGTGAACATACTCTTTTTTTAGGCATTGGATAATTGTGTCCGGCTCTGTGCCCATATGTCCAGAATTCAGATTTATATATGCTGCTCTAGTCTCGTCTTCATTCACTTCCCAACATCTGCTGCCCCAGTGCAAATAAATAATTTTTGATTCTGTTAGTGGCTCCCCGGCGTTCAGTAGCTCCTGTTTTAATTTTTCTACCTCACATTTGAATTGTTCGAGAGTCTTCAAGCCGTTGCTGTGATAATGCTTGACTCCGTCAGTTGAGCCCGAAAAATCTTTTGCATAAATGTAGTAGTTAACCATGTTCACTTTGTAACAACTTTTGAAATTTTAGAGTGAAGTAGTATTCTGCGCCCGATGATCAGTTATTATTTATGTCGCTTTAAAGAGGGTATTGTAAGTTATTCCTCGTTATTTTTTTCTATAACTTAGTGGCGTACGGAGATAAACATACTCCGAGGCAGTAGGGAGGTTTCCTAAAACAAAAACACATAATCGTTAAAAATCGTTAAAAAATATGCAAAATGCGTAACTAGAAAATCAAAACAGAGTAATATCTTTCTTTAGGGTCATCTTAGTCATTAGTAATATAATTAAAAATCAATTACAACAGTATTTACTTATAATTTGAATATAAATATAAAGTGTGTGTACGTTTTCGATTTTTGTAAAAAAAAAAAATTGCTGGCGTATAATAAGTTATAAAATACATTTCAGACAATTATAGAAACATCTGTCTATTTGTTTGAACATGCGACACTGCTAAAGTAGGTACTATGTTTACGATAAAACTAAGAAAATCGTAAAGTAAATTCTCGAGTAACATTTACTCTTTGTTTCCTAGTCAAGGTTATTGTAATTTTAATGAGGACGCTACTTAAGTACGAGAGTAAAGTAGATAAGGAAATGAACATACATAGCACACTCAGATGATTGTATTAATCACAGATTTTTTTTTGCATAGCTTTCGTGTGGACAAAGTCGCGGGCATATCTAGTCAGTAATATAAAGTCTAACCCGTAATTTGAACCCGCATACTTTGATGTTTGCATCACTTTTAACTATCACATAAGTTAACGCGTCAAAATAAACACAACGATTCACGATGTAAATTCTGAAAAATTAGAAAGATTTATAATTTAACTTACCCATTTCAAATCACAATATCTGTAGGATGAGAGTAATCACAGTATCTGTATGTTTGACAAAATTGTTTTATTGTTTAAAATCAACCATGAAAAATAATATGACAGCAACAAACGTCTATACTATGCAAAGGTCGATTACACAATGAATGAACTAAAGGGAACGCGCGTCGGAATTTATACGGCAAGCAAAATGGCTGACGTAATATTGAGTTCATTTACCTAATTCTTATTACATTCATGGTCCAACGAAATGTTAGGTGGTTTTCCCGTACTACGGGTTACTACTTACGATTGAATAGACATGTTGGATGAGTCATTTATTTACAAAATGAATTTCATAATAATAAACTGTAAGACGAAAATGTATTAACTTTATCCCAAGAAAATCAGATGTTTATAAAAAATAGTGAATTATTGATTTCGTTATTTTTTTATTAACAATATTTATTATTTTTATTATATAAATACAGAAACTCCACCTACATATTGCTATCTAATTAACTATCGAGTACGTATAGGTGTGAGTAACCTCTCACGGCTGGTTATATGATGGAATCACTAATACACTGCTAATGGTATGCACCGATGTTATCCAAAATGGTCTGTATTGATTTCCATGGGTCGACGAAAACCTACAAGAGGTCTATGTGATAAATAAAAACGAAATTATGTCAGTCAGATGTAATCTATGTTCTTCTTTTTCTTGTTTTGGTTCCGCAGAAGCATTTGCCAGTGTCAGCGTTTTGATTCAATCGAGATATAAATATTTTGCACAATAAGCGTCATGTTATTATTTCTATGTGCCAACAAGATGGTGGTTCCCGTATTAAAACTTTTCAGGGAGTTTTTGTGACATCTCAGAATTCATGGTCCGTGGTATTATTTTCCATTTACTTCACTTATATACAATAACCAAACTGTATTACGTAAAACACCGCCAATTTTACAAAATATAGAGTCAACACAAGATTATGAATAAAATGCAAATTCCACTACGTGACAGACCAAAATCCCGTCAAAAACTCGTAATTTATGTTAAAATGGGACTTTAATTTTTAATACGGAATAATTCAGACACATGATTTATTCTTTAGTTTTTACCTGAAAAGCTGAGAGAATATAACTACGACGGTTATAATATTTTACTATCATAGAGCTCTGTACGGACAATGAATAGATGACATAATAGGGTAGTCATAGAAGTCCTAAAGAGTTTTACTGACTAACAGCTGCGACCGTATCCAATAACCTATTTGTCTATAACTGGCAGTTCAAACAACTCTTTTAGCTACAGCTACAGAAAGATAAATAAACATCTATTTTTTTTACAAACTACCTGCCGGAGGGTCTGTCAGTTACCAGCTATGTAAGTGCATAGAAAAAATAGTAAAGAGTTTCAATAACATTTTTACAGTTAACTTTCCTTTGTTCAAATTATCTTTTGTTTGAATTTCGTCTATTGCCCGATTTTGGTGGATAATACATTATTGAGGGTTTTTAAGTAATTTATTTTAATAAGAACCGTGGATTTGTTTAGTAATATTAATGATATCGAAATATATGAAGCCGGTGTATTTAATTCAGACTAGGATGATGCATAATTTGAAGATCGCAGATTTGATACTCGAATAAATTTCGAAACGTAATGAACTTATATCTATATTTATAATATGTAAACGTACGCAATATGAAGATACTATATTTTTAGAAAAAGAATAAACCAAACCATGTCGACTTTTTTCAATAAAGTCAAGCATAGCGTTTTGTTATCTTACACTTCGAATTTCTAGTATATCGTAAAATGACAAGAGCAAACTGTCTTCAATAAATGTTATTTTTTAATAACAATTATTTAAAAATATTGTACTAATTAACGTTCATGAGGTCATTAAACGGCATGCTAATTATTATATCAATATTATTTAGTAAAGTATATCATTTTGTATTATTGTATGCCAAACATATTTTGGTAATTATTCGAGTTAATATTGTATGCTTTAATGTAAGATTTATATAAGCACACTAAATTATTTGAAGACTTTGTTAAGCAGACGAGTCTCATAATTTCTAATAATCCATTAGGTTGTACCTCTGTTATTTACAGCTTTGATTTGTATTGTAATTTTGTTATTTAGTTCAAATGATACGTACGTTTTTTTAGCTTAATCCTACAAATGATTTTAAAACTTTACTAATATTTTCCTGCTTCATTAATATTTAATCCCTTAATCTCTTCTTGTTAATCGATGCCTAGCCAAAGGTATCATCGAAAGGGCACCGGGCGTGACATATTATAAGAAGGTATTAAAATCACGTCATTAGAAAAAAAATTTGAGTATGAAGGTAGGCTGGTACCGGCAGGAATAAATGAAGACCGAAAAGGGTGTGGGTGGATTGTGTGAAAAATTATATATGCCTAAAAGGTGTGAATATTGAGATGACATCTGACACGTGGAACAGTAAAAAAGGAAAACATGTGCCGACCTTACTTAGGTGGGATTAGTGTAAGAAGAATCACAGGTAGCAAAAAGTGTACTGAGATCAATTATTTATAAATTTGTATCTGTTTATACAAATATAACATTATCTGCAATCAATTTATTTACTATATTCAACACCGTCGAAGCCGCAGGTATCAGCTAGTCTAAAATAAATGTACTTAAAAATACTCCTTATGAAGTAAGTCCCATCAACATCGGTCCAACCACTATGTATATCAGACGGAACAAGCAGGCAGATAGATTTTCTTTTGTTATAAGTAACATATACTCATTTAGTACGAAGGAGTTATTTTATCATTAACAATAGAAACTTCTATTTTATTTGTGTGTATAATATACAAATATATATAAATTCCTAGGAGTTTGTTAATAACCAAATTTTTTTTATTGCTAACGCTAATGATTTTCTCCGTCCTCGTCGTCATATTCCTAAAATGCATGGTTTAAAACAAATATGCGGTCATTTTTATGTCTGCATCTAGAATTATATATTTCAAAGTGTCCGAGAGAAAAATTAGTGGTTTAAATGAAACACCATAATATACAGTAGCCAGTACATAACATCAGCTGGTTAACTACAACCCTCATTTTTTTATATATCATATAGGAGATAAACGAACTGATGGGTTATTTTTTTTTTTTTTCGAAATGGAAACACTGTTCACCTGGAAAGGTCTTTACAGCTTTACCGAACTATTGGGGCGAGTGCTGAAGGCATTCAGCCAATTGGGGATGTCTCACCTGTTAAGCGATTACCGCCGTCCATATACACTAGTAACCCCAGAGGAGTCGCAAGTACGTTATCAGCTTGTGTTTGGCGGAATGGAGAGATAGGGAGAGGGGTAAGAGGAGAAAGGAAGGGAGAGGAGTGGGGAGGGGAGATGGGTCTCACTGACCGAACGAAACGCAACAACGCAAGCACTGTTACTTCACATCGGTTTTCTGTGAGAGGATTGTACTACCCCGAGCCAGCCAACCCATTCGTGCGGAAACCCGTATACGCGGATAGCTTCAGCGTGGCTCTACCACCTACAATTTG
The DNA here is from genome assembly GCA_014332785.1 of Antheraea mylitta. Taxonomy (NCBI): domain Eukaryota; kingdom Metazoa; phylum Arthropoda; class Insecta; order Lepidoptera; family Saturniidae; genus Antheraea; species Antheraea mylitta. The sequence goes on from JACEII010000008.1 coordinate 2,442,545, forward strand.
AAAATCTGTTGTTGTTGTTACACCATCATACCATACAGTAACAGCAAAGTTGCGACATAATTCACAATCCATTTGTAACCTATGTGATACATCGGCCACCTGCAGCATCAGGTGACATGAGACGACAAATACTGGGAATCGTGCTCTCGTCACTAACGTGGTATTGTGAGACTCACCTCGTGCACTGAATCATAATTGAAGCCACATTTCGCTCAGACTTCGAGCGGTAGTCACATCTCTTAGGTTAGGTGCTAAATTAGGTTTGACTCCCGGTTAAGACTTCGAACGGTAGTGACATCTCTTAGGTTTAGTTACGGTGCTATTAGTTCATACCTCGAACAATAGTTACCTTTTAGTTTTAAAGTTAATATAATTAAAAGTGTATTCTTTTGATATTAAATATTTCTTATTAAAAGTGCATTTTTGATGTGAAATATCTGTAGGCGCGGATAAACCTGTTTCCTGACGTGGCGACGCGACGACCTGACGATGGCACGCGCAAGCGACTGTGCACAATATCTCTTGCCGCACTGAGCTCGCATACCTCTGTAGAGTAATTTGCGAATTCGAAAGTCGCTCGATTCGAACAATATCGATGTTTTACATCTTCCAGGCGTCCCGTGGCGACTCAATTTCCTTCAATCTCGGGGACGCATCCCCCATAATTATCTTAGACCACATCATTATTTAAAATCAGATGAGATTGTCGTCAAACACTAAACCTATACATTATACAAAAAAAACAGTCCTCGCCAATCATTTTGACCGCTATGAACAAAGTTGCGCAGAACACAAATTTAGGAATAAATACGTATTATATTATATGTATGGCATCGAGACAATTTAAGCAGAAATAAATGCCAAATAAAAGCCTGTAATAAAATGATAACTTTTTTTAATTATGCTCTTGACTGTAATATATTTTTCAACCCCGAAAGTTTGGCTATATTCAGAGTGGTGAAAAAGTGTCGAGAATTGTAGGTTTATTATATTTAATAGATAAGATAATATATAATATAAGACTATGTAAATAGATTACTGTAAAAAATATAATATGACATTTAACCTATTATTTCTTATATTTCTCTTCCCCAGACTCACTAGTACGAAGATGTGTTTAGTTACATGTTTAAAGTAACTGCTCAAAATTAATCATGGGTAATTGACATAAAACTTGATGCATTTACTTGCATAGAATAACAGAAAGGATATAATTTCAAAAACGGTATTTTCTTCAATGATGAAGCTGTTTGTTTGATTGAACACGCATCACCAATAAAGTACTGCGTTCATGACAAAACCTTTTCAAGAAAGTCGTACAGAATATCTTCGAAAATTTAGTCTTTGTTTCGCTAAAGTCGGTTGATCCTATCAAAAATTACTGCAATTTTAACGACGATACGACTTAAGTACGAGAGAAAAGTATATAAGAAAATGGACTTGTACATTCAGATGATTATTACTAACTGTTTTGTATATCAGCTTCCACGCAGACGAAGTCACGGGCACAAGTAGTATATAACTGTGAGGTCACTCCCACCCATGCATGCATACTCGGTAATTATTTAGGTACACAACAATGTAGGTGAAGTTTCTCTCTATATATATTAATAAAAAAATATTATGATGAAATCAAAACTCCCCATTTTTATAAACATCGGATTTTCTTGGCTGCGCAAAACGTCCGTACCCTCGCAGTGTCACAACTGCCAGGAGTACGAACACTCCGCACTTAATTGTCACCTGAAACCCAAGTGCGTTAAGTGCCTAGGCGAACACTCCACTTGGAAGTGTTCGCGCACCAAAGGCTCGCCCGATCCTCCGAGTTGCATCTTGTGCCGCGGCGTGGGTCATACCGCGAATTATCGCGGTTGTCCCCGCGCCCCGCGCTCAAGACAGCCCCGATACGCGAGGCAGGTTTCGCCCTCCAGGGCGCCTGCGGCGTCTACCCGCTCCCACCCCCGCCTCTCGAATTTCGAGAGGCCTTTCCGAGCCTGCCGCGTGCGTCACGGGCACCGGCAGCGTCCGTACCTGCGCCTAACGCAACCCCCCTCCCTACACGGGCCCCTCCGGTCCCGTGGACACCGCAGATCGCAGCGCGATTAGATCCCAGACTCCAGGCGGCGAAGCCTTCACAAGCCGACCCCGTAGTCTCTCTCTCCGGCATGGACTTATCCGCCCAGCTTCTAGTTTTCCATGAGATCTCCGAGATCTCAGCATATAATGAGGCCGCGAACGACCCCAAACAGGGCCCCATTCGCGCGATCGCGAAATTTCCCGCCATCGCGGCAACGATCCAACGGCTCGCGCGCGCTGCCGTCTCGAAAAAATAATAATTTTTCAATATAAGATAGAGTAAACTCGCGTTTTTACGACTATCTTCCCCTAAAATCGTCAAATAATATCACTTTTCTATTTTTAGATCCCGACACCGGCGTCGTTCTTTTAAATTGTAAATTCGATCTCATTAAATTTTTCCTATGGCCGGCCACATCGCGAATCTCTGTCTCGTGCGTCACAGGCAGAGAGCTCTCGTTTTTATCCCCGCACATTGTTTGCTCGCGTAATCTTGGCAATATTTTTGTCCGTGGCTACCCGGGTAGACGCAAAGATATTGTTTCGTGATACAGTACACACCAACATTGATTTTACACATACACAGTTAATCAGACACGCACCTTACGTATCTGGTGGAAGGGTTGTTTTTATTAACTTTTTTCCCTTATCGAACTGAATCGAGTAGATTTAGTTTATCTCTTTTCGAAATACATGTTGTGCTTTTGTATCATGCAATTTTAATTGTATGATCCAAAAATGGATACATGTATAGCTTAGCATAGTTTAGCTAGGATAGATCGGGTTTTTCGAGGTAACGGCCAAGCCGAAGTGTGCCGAGCACCATTGAGCTAGTTACCAAAAATAAAATCGGCTGAGTGGCTTAAGCGCTCGCCTTAGTATTCCGGTGAAGATCAGACAATTCTTAATAACCTAGAAACTATGAAACAAATAGGTATTTACAAAATATTGGTATCAGTTATCGTATTCAATAAATTTCCAACGTACTTAATACTTATGGAACTAAGAAATAGTGATTAACTTAATCTATCTATAATTAATAGTCATAATATTTATCAGTACGAGGTACTTCATTATTACACAAGAATTTAATAATAAACAAAATTATCCAATACATACATTATTTGGTGAAATACATCTCTACTAACTCATTTACTTTGTTTTACCTTTTTCAAATTAACTCTCAATTCTTCTCTAGATATAAAATCGCTAATTTCATTGTAATTATTGAATTTCACTCTTTCTTCAGCTTTGATGCGTTCGGTGCGTCTTACATAGGCTTTGCACACCTTAAAGAATTTGCAGACCTCTACTTTCGTTATTATCTTTTGTTATTGTGCATACACATCTTTAGCGTCAAAGTAAACATTGGATGGGAAAATGGTAACTAAATCCTCGTTGAACTTTTTCTTCTTGGATATAAACTCGATATACTCAGGTAAGGTAGGATATCTTTTAAGATCATACAGGCAATTAATAAACAGTTTATATAGAGACAAAATTTACTATATATTTACTTATAAATATTTATTTATAAATATTTACTTCAATTTTATCTTCATCATCATCGTTATTGATCAGTGCTTTCTTAGTACTCTTGAAATTTCGTGTAAAATGATTTGTTTTGGTCGATAGCAAAGAAGGGACGATATGTTTCTTCATAAATTTCAAACGCCCATTCTCCTGCTTTGGATGCATCCAGATCACATACAACATGCATTAAGTGTACGCAGTCATTCAAATGAACTTCTTCTTCAACTATATCGTCGGGTAACATTTCTTTGCGACTCAATTGAAGGTAATTAAGTTTGTACAGATTAAACGGCTTTTCAATTTCACTAACTAGAAAACCACCTACAGTCTTGAAGATTCTTTCGAGCAAATAATAAACTTTATCTCTATGTTTTTCAATTTTCTTCAAAATCATTACATGGCTAATTAATTCTCTACGTGTTTCGATAGAATGCAAATCTAAATCACAATTAAAGTACTTCAAAATTTCGATCATATAATGCGCTACGCCATAATACATTCTCAACCGTTCTTGTTTGAAATTTTGAGGATCACTTTTGAAAATACATGAAGACAGTTCAACGCACTACCACAACGCTGTTAGCAGTGATGTTTTTTCTTGTGGATCTAGTGGCTAAGACGACAGCCCAACTGTACACACTGTCTCACTGATACGTCGCATGGCATATTTTTTGAACTGTTCGACGACGTTTCTATCCATCCATTCTTTGTTTTCACAGTTTTTCCACAGCACAAAATAAAACAATCCAACATTGTAACGTATCTTTTTGAAATTAAAATACGTCGCCGACAAGATGTAATCGTTGTATTTATCAAACTGATCTGTGTCTGTCAGCACAAGACCGCCATGAAACGGTTTTCGTGTTCGCGGTTCAGTCTTTGTTTTGCTTGCCAATAGTTGTTTGTAAACATTCAAAGTGTAAAAGTAGCCGATTGACTCACTGATATCTTGATCGTTCATCAAAAACAACGGACATTCCATGGTTGTTTTGAATTTACTAAAACTAGCAGGTGACACTTGGACTGATTGTTGTGTCTTATGGAAGATGATTTTGTCGAATAAATTGAGTTCTACCAGAATTATAATAGGGATTCCTTTGTCATCATCCAGAATGATGTCAGGAAACTCAATCTTTTGTTCGGCTTTAAAATTAACATCAATGACCTCTTCTTCTTCAACCTGCTTATAAAATTCCGTATCGAATTTCAAGGCGTCAAACGAGTAGGATTTTACGTCGCTGACGATGTAATTGATCATAGTAGAAATGCATTTTTCAATGTCAACTTTACACAAATAGGTTGAACCAATGAGATTTTTGTACCACTCCGTGTTAAAGAATTCACACAGGAAAACATTTCTATCCTTTGTTGTCAGTTTAACTTTGCTATTTTCTGATGATAACTCGTTAAATAATCGACCTCGCAATTTCTTCAATTTCTCGATTTCTTGTAAAGCAAGAGCATCGTTGTTTATTTTTCTGATGAATTTTAACTTAATATAGGACTCTAACTCTTCTTTTTCGTCCTCAAAGTTGTCAATGTTAATTTTGTCGTAGTCACACTCCTTCGAAATATCAGTTATGTTATAAAGTTAGTAATTACGATAAACTATGCAAAGCCTCTTGAAGAATGAGGATGCTACTGAAAGGTCAATATCATTAAGGTTTTCATTAAATGCATGGAACACAACCTTTTCGTAATACATATCCTCGTTCCACCTGAAACATACATTTAGGCTATCAGAATGAATCATACCATCCGTGATTATATACAGCAACTTGATATTATCATTGACATCAACAATAGTGTTTTCTTTAAGCCATTGGATAATTCTTTCCGGCTTTGTACCCATCTGTGCACAAGGCATTCTGATGTATGTTGTTCTAATCTCATCTTCATTGATTTCCCAACATTCGTCACCCCAGTGCAAGTAAATAATTTTCGATTTTGTCGGAGGATTCCCAACAACCAATATTTCTTTTTTCATCTTTTTACGTCACATTTGAATTGTTCAAGAGTCTTCAAGCCATTGCTGTGATAATGCTTGCTTCCACGGGTTGAGCCCGAACAATTTTTTGCGTAAATGAAGTAATTAACCATTGTCACTTTGTAACAACTTTTGAAGTGAGGCGATGTTGCGTCAGTTGAAGACTTATACAACTTCAAGTTATTTCTGTCTATATCATACTGTCATCTTGGCGTAAAGATATCCGATACAGATGGAGGTTCCTAAAATAAAAGTTATAATCATAATAAAAAAAAATGTACAAAACCTAAGAATGAATAGAATATCTAAACATAGTGATATAATTTAGAGATACCCCATACAACCTAGGGAGGTTGCAGAATTTCGTATCTATCCTTTCTCTACAATCTCTTACATATTAACGTTAAACTGAGATAGAAACCGAAATGTGGTAGTCAAGTTCGCCAACATAGGTTCGTGCGGATAGTTGTTCTACAATGCGGATCGATAATTGATTTTAGTAAATGATGAGCGTTTATAAATGTCACTTTACACCAGATTGTATATAAATACATTATATGAGTTTTTGGCGGGATTTTAATTTGTTATTTTATATTTTATTCTAAAATCAAAAATCAATCATATCAATATTCATCATCTTGTGTTATTTCACTCTATATTTTGTAAAATTGGTGGTGTTTTACGTAATACAATTTGCTTATTGTGCATAAGTGAAGTAAATGGAAGATTCACAAAAACTCCCTGGAAAGTTCTAACAAGGGATCCACCATCTTGTTGGAAAATTGAAATAATCACATGACACTTATTGTGTAAAATATGTTGTAATCTCGATTGAAACAAAACATTGACACTGGCAAATGCTTCTGCGGAGCCAAAACATGAAAATGATATACACTATATTAAAAATTATGCATGAATAAATGTATTATACCGGTATATATGTATATTAATTCAATTATTTAATCATTTTTCGTTCTCCATTAAGGTTAGCGATTGTAGAGAGGTAAAAGCCACTAATTGACGCATAAAAATATTCAAAACAATTCGTCATGTTACTTTAAAGAAAAACAGTCAAACTTACCGAATTTAGAAATTATAGAGATACACTTTATGTCGAACGTTTTATTTTATTATTTAAAATTAACTATAGAAAGTCTTCTGGAACTAAGAAAAACTTCTGTAATATATGACGGTCGATCATACACTGATCAACTACGGTTCTTGTCGGAATTTATACAGGAGCCAAAGTGATTGACGTAATATCGTTAAAATTACTTATTCTTTATTATCTTTATAATGCAAACAAATACTATTGCAAAAGGTTACATTATCAGGTGGATTTTCCGAGGTTATGGCCTATGATTAAACAAACTTGTTTCATAATAAGTAATTTGATAGTAGTTTAAAAGGGTAGTATTATTACTTCTCTCCAAGATTAAAAATGATAGGATTTTTTTTGTTAATCATTGTATAAATAGGCGGAGATAAACGCTTTTACTCCCTATTTGTCAGGGATTTTTTTTCTTTTACTATCTACTAGTTTTAACCCGCAGCTCTGCACGCGTTTTTAATATGTATTAACGAAATGTAAAATCGTGAGAATATGTACAATTACAGAAGTGCTCTTTCAAAAATATTTGTAGATAGGACACGCAGGCCACCTACAGTAACATGTACATTAAATATATAAATACTAAAAGGGTGTCAAAAGTGCTCAGTTGCAACTATGAAAAATGTCTAATAAGGATATAATATGCCCATTTTGCCAATAAGTGTTTATATTATAAATGTTTATAGTCTAAAATCTTATACTCTTGAGATCTAATTAAAAATACAAAATGAGCTGATGTCTTGAAATTTTGCATTCATATAAAAAATATATAAAACTTTATATCTGTCTAAGCAGTTTTTAATATGTAACAATTTAAATAGTGCTCATTGAACTCGGAGCAATATTTATATACGTTACTATGATTACTGAGTTCTGTAGACCATGAGCGCGATAAATAAAATAAATTACCCGCCAAAATGGCCAAAAAAACAAACCTTAAATTGCATACATATATACAAATATATGAATTTCAACTATATTTATTTTTGGAGTCTAGTACAGCACATGCCTCACGCACATGTTTACAGTGAACAACATATTTTTGCTGAATTTCATACGGATGAAGTCTTGAGTAACAGCTAGTCTAAAATAGAATAACCTAAATTAGTTTCTATAAGATCAGCTATCAGCCAGTGAATGTCACATGAAAATCGGTAATACCATTTTGGAAATATTCGAGCACTGTGGACGAAGCCGCGGGTAATGGGTAGTTTAAAATAAAATATTATAATTTACTTCTCATAAGACCAGCTATCTTCCAGTGAAAGCCTCGTGAATATCGACCCAACCGTTTTGGAAATAGCACAACGGGCAAAGCAAAGGTTAACAACTAGTCAAAAAAATCATCTAAATTTCTTCTTATAAGGTCAACTATCTGCCACTGACCTAACTAACCGATACAGAAATACAACACTGACTATAGTTACGACGAATTATCCGTAGGTGTGACTAGCCCAACTATATGAGCGAGTGTGTCCAGCATCTAGTCATCAGTCATCTTTTAAGGCACCAAGATACATAAACTGATGATCCAACCAATGGCATCTGACATCTGGGTAAATAATGAACAGCCAATAAATTCAACCATTAGCGTTTGAGGTCATACCCCTGATATAGTCAATAGCGTGGTATCGCAGGTCAGTCGTGGCTCCCCCGGTATATACATAAATGTATATTCATTTAGTAAAAAGGGATTATTTTGCCATTAGAATTAAAAACTACGATTATATTTATGTGTATAGACATAATATATGTCGGCGCTTACCAATATCACAGAGCGCATCATTCGGTCACGCCACTGTCCCTACTACTTGACTTGTTTCCGTACAAAAGGAGCGGAGCAACCGCCGCTAAGGTAGTTCGGTGAAGCTGGTAAGACCTTGCTAGGTCAATAGCGTAGTCAGTTCGAGAAAAAAAAGCCGCTAAGGCAGAGTCATCACTCTGGCGTAGCGCGATGCTCTTGTATTCTGCTAGTCGCTTATCCTACACTAAGGATAATTAATATGAGCAAACCAATTACTTATTATTTGTAACTAAATTAATTAACCTACTGTTCCAAATAATCGGAATTAACAGTAATTAATTATTATTCTATATAGAGGTTGTAGGGTCTATGAGACCTACTTACGGGCTGGTAGGCTACGTGCCTTCGACGGACCTAGGATGGTAGAGATTAAACCGCGTATTCGTGTACCCCAAGCTAGAAAGGTCTGCAATGAATAATGAAAAAACCACTTACCGGTCTTCTGGAAGGTCCAGGTTCCCTTTAGTAGTTCAGTTAACGTGATCGGGTCTTACGAAATATCCAGCACTTAATAAAACTTTAATTAAGGCGCAAGGCGCTGAGACACTTAACTATACTGCTTGCAGTCGAACACTTTGACGCGTAATGTCCGTTTTAAATTCGACCGTTTAGCTTGTCGAATAGGGATGTGCCCAGTGATGTTGCGTCGATGTTAATGTCGACGTTTCACGTTACATTATTCAAACAACCTAACCAACAAGGAGTACCGAATACTGAACAGAGGTTATATCGCTATCTTGACATCCTTTTTGGTTAACTATGTCTGCCCGACATCTGAACCTGTTACATATACTTAAGCTCTCGGGAGTTTGTTAATAACCAATTTTTTTTTCAATGTTGACACTGATGTATTAATTTTCTTATATGAAAATGATTGTCAACAATCAGTTTTACATCCATCGATGTAATTAATTTTGAGCCGCTACTTTCAATAAATAAATAACCAATTATATTTTCATAAAGATATTTGGGTCTGCGAATGAGATACGTAAGGAACACATAGTGAAAGGTCATATAATATTTATTAAAGTAATTTATTAACATAATATTTTCGATAACAATAAGTAATATCAATTACAAAACATATTAAAAGATTCTTAACGACTTAAAACGGAAATATACAAAATAATTAATTATATAATTAAATATTGGAATGGAAATAATACCTAATAGTATAACGTAAAAATCTATTACTTAGGTACTTGGTTATTACACATAAACTGGATAACCTTAAAAATTACATATTACAAAAATAGTTGCATATCTTTACTTATTTATTTACTGTTTTTTTTTTTTTCAAATTAACTTTCATTTCTTCGTTAGAAATAAATTCATTGATTTCATTGTCACTATTAAACTTCAGCCTTTCTTCGGTTTTGATACGTTTAGTTCGATTAACATGAGCCTTGCATACCTTAATAAAATTATTGACTTCGACTTTCATGACTATCTCCTGATAACGCGCATACACATTTTTAGCGTCATAGTAAACATTGGACGGGAAAATAGTTACCAAATCTTCGTGGTACTTTTTCTTCCTGGACACAAACTCGATGTACTCAGGCAAGGTAGGATATCTTTCAAGATCATACACACATTCAATAAACAGTTTGTACAGAGACAAAAGTTTGTCAAATTCAAGCGAGTCCATAGCTTTGTAGGTTACTTCAATTTTATCTTTGTTGTCATCGTTATTGATAACTACTTTCTTAGTACTCTTGACTAATTCCGTGTAAAATGATAAGTTTTCGTCAATAGCAAAGAAGGGACGAAACGTCTTTCCACAAATTTCAAACGTCCCTTCTCCGGATTTAGATGCATCCACATCGCCTTGTATATACATTAAGTGTACATAGTCATTCAAATGAACTTTCTCTTCAACTATTTCGTCAGGCAATATTTCTTTATGATTCAATTTAAGATAATTGAGTTTGTATAGATTAAAAGGCTTATCAATTTCACTGACTAGAAACCCGTCTACAGTTTTGAAGATTTGTTCCAGCAAATAATATACTTTCTCTCTTCGTTTATGAATTCTTTTCAAAATCGTTATGTGACTAAGCAGTTCTCTACGTTTTTCAATCGACTGCAAATCTAGATCGTAATTAAAGTACTTCAAAATTTCGATCATATAAGGCGCTATGTCGTAATACATTCTCAACCGTTCGTGATTAAAATTTTGGCGATCATTTTTGAAAATACATGAAGACAATTCAACACAGTACCACAACGCCGTTAAAAGCGATGTTTTTTCTTGTGGATCTAATGGCAAAGATGATAGCCCAATTGTACACACTGTCTCATTGATACGTCGCATGACATATTTTTTGAACTGTTCGACGACGTTTCTATCCATCCATTCTTTGTTTTCACAGTTTTTCCACAGCACAAAATAAAACAAGCCAATGTTGTAACGGATCTTCTTGAAACTAAAATACGTCGCCGACAGAATGTAATCGTTGTATTTATCAAACTGATCAGTGTTCGTCAGCACAAGGCCGCCATGAAATGGTTTTCGTGTTCGGGGTTCGGTCTTTGTATTGCTTGCCAATAGCTGTTTGTAAACATTTAAAGTATAAAAGTAACCGATCGAGTTACTGACATCTTGATCGTTCATCAAAAACAACGGACACTCCATTGTTGATTTGAACTTACTAAAACTAGCAGATGAAACTTGAACTGTTCGTTGTGTTGTATGGAAAATGATTTTGTCCAACAAATTGAGTTCCGCTAGAATTACAACAGGGATTCCTTTATCGTCATCCAAGATGATGTCAGGAAATTCAATCTCTTGTTCGGTTGGGAAATCAAGATCAACGACCTGCTCCTCTTCGATCTCCTTGTTAAATTTCATGTCAAATTTCAAGGCGTCAAACGAGTAGGATTTTGCATCGCTGACAATGTAATTGATCAAAGTAGAAATAGATTTTTCAATGACAACTTTATCCGTATAGCCGACACCAGTAAGATCTTTGTACCAATCTGTGTTTACGAATTCACGCAGGAATACATTCCTGTCCTTTGTTTCCAGGTTAACTTCGCTTTTCACTGTTTGCGACGACAGCTCATTAAAGAGTCGATTTCGTAACATCTTCAGTTTATCTACTTCTTGTAAAGCTTGAGCGTTTTTGTTAAATTTATTTATGAACTTTAATCTGATATAAGATTTCAACTCATCTTTTTCAGCTGAAAAGTTGTTAACGTTGATTTTGTCATAGTCAAACTCTTTAGAGATATCAGTGCTGTCGGAAAGTTCATAATTACGATAAACCATGCAACGACTTTTGAAAAAAGACGCAGCTACTGAAAGGTCAATACTATTCATATTTTTGTTGAACGCATGGAAAACAACTGTCTCATAATGCATATTCTCATTCCACTCGAAACATTTATTTATACTCTGATAGCCAATCAAGCCGTCGGTGATGATATACAGCAATTTGATTTTATTATTTTCATCACGGATATACTGCTCTTTTAGGCATTGAATAATTGTTTCCGGTTGTGTACCCATCCCTCCAGAAGTTCGATTGATAAATGTTATTCTAGTCTCATCTTCATCAACTTCCCAACATTTAGTGCCCCAGTGTAAGTAAATAATTTTCGATTCTGTTGGAGGCTCTCCGGCATTAGATAATTCTTTTTTTATTTTTTCTACGTCACATTTGAATTCTTCAAGAGTCTTCAAACCGTTGCTGTGATAATGTTCGTCATTAGTGGTTGAGCCCGAAAAATCTTTTGCGTAAACGAAGTAATTAACCATTTTCGGTGTGTAACAAGTGTTTCACTTTAAACGTGAAGCAATGTTGTGTTTGTTATAGACTAATGTAAATTAATCCCGCGTTGTAGATAGTAGAATCCAAATTGTGTTTGTCTATAGCGTAGTGCCATGCGCTGATAAATAAATTCCGGGGCAGCAGGGAGGGTTCCTAAAACAATAGTTAATAACTTTAATTGTGTGTAAAATATAACGTTGAAAATTAACTGGAAGATCAAAATAAAGTAACATATAGGGATATTGGTAATTAAAAGTATTCCCGTTAAGAGGTGATGGGATGACCATTTAAAATAATTTTAACCTCCATATGCATTACGCAAAAGTGAATCACTTTTGAGTTATCACTCTTTTAAATTTCTTCAAAATAAGTCAAAAACGCAACATCAAAATTTATTTTAAAAAATATAAATTTAAATTTCAACTTTTCTTCCGATTTATAAAAAAAAATTAATTGACATTAATATCATTATACTTAAAACAATTAGCGTTTTAATTCGGAAAACGTTCTTTGTGGTCGTATCTGAACCCAAACTATGAGTGAGAGAGTCCCTCCAGTCTCTTGTATGCTTACTATGCACCTTAACGTTTTAGGGGGTCTGAGGTTCGTTTTTAGCAAGACAAGTGGACGAACTTTCGCCACGCAGACATAAGAGTAGCATTATGGAATACATTCCATGTTATGTATAGAAAGATAAGTGTTAATGAACCATAACAAACAAGATTTAGGCTGATTTACATCAAAATGTCGGTTATCTTTTTTTTTTATTTTCGAACTGACTACGCTATTGACCTAGCAAGGTCTTAACAGCTTCACCGAACTACTAAGGCGAGCGCTTAAGGCACTCAGCCGATTTTATTTGGGCAACTAGCTCAAGGGTGTACGGCACACCTCGGCTTGGCTGTTGCCTGTTACATGCAAACTCGCGACCTATCTTAGCTAACTATTTATATATGTTTAAGTTGTTGAGACGCATATGTGTACCAAGCATACACGTCACAACAACCCCTCCATATATTTTTTTATCGGACAATTTCGGACTACTAAGGCGAGCGCTTAAGGCACTCAGCCGATTTTATATTGGCAACCAGCTCAAGGGTGCACGGCACACCTCGGCTTGGCTGTTGCCCGTTGCATACAAAATCGCGACCTATCTTAGCTAACCTAGCTAACTATTCATATATGTTTGAGTTGTTGAAACGTATATGAGTACCAAGCATATCCGCCTCAACAATTCCTCCATATATTTTATGTCGGAAAAATTGAGAGTTTTTCAGTTCGATAAGGGAAAAAAATTTAACAAAAATAACCCTTCCACCAAGAAGTGTAGCGTGTAGCGTGAACGTGTGTGGAGGTGATCGTGTAGTGTTGTAGCAGTGATGTATGGGTGTGTCACCGTATCGCGCAAGCAACGCACTCAAGGGCTCCCTACCGAGGGATCGAACCTAGGCTTGAGCCGCTGCCGTGGGAAGCCTAATCGGGTGGGGAAAAATAAAACCCTTCCATTTCCATATGTAAGCGTGTAGGCGTGCACGTGTGTGGGGGTGATCGTGTAGTGTTGTAGCAGTGATGTAAATTTTTATGTCACTGTATCGCGTAAGTAACGCACTCAAGGGCTCCCTCCCGAGGGATCGAACCTAGACTTGAGCCGCTCAGTCGGTTATCATAATCATTAATGTCAACTATAACTATGGCGAGAACCATTAGACGCTATATTTACCAGAACTTGTTGCACCGTTATTAGGGTTACTATTAGTCCCTAATATCAAAGAGAGCAACATTTTTTACTTGGCAAGTCTTTGTTGCGTCTGCCGCCAGATGTTCATTACGAGTAAAAAACCGAGGTTTTATAATTATTATCCTTTGTTTTTTATTTTGCATATCTTATTGTAAAATTGTATATTAGATTTTTATATTTTGATATTAATGGTTAATTTGGAGAAAAAAATAAAGTGTATTATATATTTTTGTTACATATCATATTATTTTTTTTATGATCAATATTCAGTTTGAATAATGTGTAAACAGAATAGTACTTCATAATAAGTAAGTACTTTATAATGGGCCTTAACAAATGCTCCACTTGCAATTTTCCCAAGAATATTTCTTTATGTCATTTTGCAATTCGATAAACTCTAGGAAGCTAAACTTATTTATTCTTTGGAAAAACTATTTTGAGTTTTCCCAGAGGATTCCTGGGACTAACCGCATAATATTGTAAAGGTTTACTGGTAAATCTAACCACAGGAACAAAAATTGTTAATAACAATAACGCTAACCGGCCAACATGAAGCGGTAATGGTTAACGTTAAATCATGACGTCATTTTAACCATTGTCTCTTGGTGTAATTTATCGCCTAACCATTATTTTAGATGACATTCCTTATAGACAATATTATGATAATGAAAGCAGATAATCAGTATATGGTAATTAAAATTATATTCAAACTTACATTTGGACCTTTCTGTCGACTGTATGTTGACATACAGCCTGCTGTAAACTGACCTTTATGAACGCTTACCATAGACTACAGTCAATAATTAATCTATCGGCGAAGAGGGCACGATAGCATCATGCCAATCGACCCAACCGACCCGATCGGTCGAGCCGACGTATTTCATGCTGAAACCAGTAATAGCTTCAGCGTGGCTCTACCACCTACACATACAAATAAATATGATGTGATGATATGCATTTTCGTCTGATACGTTTACGATTATATATTTACTGTTACATACTGTTTTAAGTTACTTATCTGATATTTATTCGATTTATATATTTATGAAGAGTTTTTGTCGGTATTTTAGTCTGTAATGTAGTGGAATTTATATTTTATTCATAATCTTGTGTTACTAGACTCTATATTGTGTGAAATTGGTGGTGTTTTATGTAATATGTTTCGTTAATTGTACATAAGTAAAGTGATTGGAAAATAATACCACGGAACATAAATTCTAAGATGCCGCAAAAATTACCTGGAATGTTCTAACAAGGGAACCACCATCTTGATAAAACATTGAAATAATCGCACGACACATTACCTAAACATCGATCTCCTAACTTGTCTTGATAATTTTAAACCTATCTTTAACTTTATGAACTCCACATTTAGAGATATATGATCAATTTTGTTTTATGATGACTGGAAGATTAAGAAGATAAAAATGTCTGAAATATTATATAGAACATTTGGCGTTTATGGTATACGTGTATTGGACACAAAAGAAAACTGACTAATGAATACATAAGAACTATCCATATTGACAACTTCGGAATTGGCAGTATAGATCAATTCCTTCGCCTGTTCTATTGGACGAATATTCTTAGTAATAAGAACTACTACTAGTCATTCTACAATGACGACTAGGACAATAAGATAATATTAGAAAAGCGCGGGAAACATTGAAAAGGGCGGACGCGGTTTTTTGTTTAAATTTAACTTTAACTATTTTATGATCAGTAGTGTGTAGTTGTGTATATATTTGTGTTTATTATTGTTTGTATAGTTATTTTTTCTGTAATATTTCAACATTCATTAGGTAAGTTCCCTTTTTTCATTATTTAGTTGTACGCCATGAACGAACCCCCGGATCCTGGGGGCACAATTCCACATGCAAGTGAATTTGTAACTGTTAAATCTAGTTGTATCGTCGATAATTCACCCATGGATATACCGGACGATGTCCGATCATATGATTCTAGTGTAGACACAGACGGGTCACGATCTCAATCAAGACCGCACAAGCGTATCCATCTACAAAAAAAATGTAGGCATTGCAATAAAAGAAAGAAAAGGAATAGTTCTTCAGTCGATAATAAATTTACTGCTGCCAGTGTTTGGACTCAGAAGTTGTTACGGAAAAAAAGAATTGTTTTTTACAACCAGCTTTAATTTCTAATCAAAATTCAGAAATTATTTTAAGTAACAAATCTACTCCAAATATAGCTGAAAACAGCACTTTAAAGAATCCTATACCTGTAGGGAGAACTTTATACACAGAAACGGATAATTCACCATATATCATACATGTACAGCGAATTCAGTCTTCACCAAACGATGGAACAACTATTCATCCTGTAACTTTTGGTAATTTTTAAAAAATAATTGTATACAGAACATAATTAACGGTAGTCTAAAACGTATAGGGCGCAACAGAATTACTTTATCATTTTCTTCTTACAGTGATGCCAACTTGTTTTTAAGTCATAAGAGTTTAGAGTCAAATAAGTTAAAGGCATTTATTCCTACTTTTAATGTTACACGTATGGGTTTGGTTAGAGGTGTACCCAGTGAGTGGACACCAGAAGATATAATTGAAAATGTTAATGTCCCAATTGGTTGTGGAAAAATCTTAAAAGTTAGAAGAATAAACTATAAGGTTATTGTTGATGGTGTTACTGCCTGGAAACCTACGCAAAGTGTTGTTGTAACATTTGATGGACAGATACTGCCTAAACGAATTTTTATGTGCTTTAATTCTTTACAAGTTGAATTATATATTTATCCTACTATTCAAGGTTATAACTGTTGTCGATATGGTCATACAAAGGTACAATGTCGCTCAAAACCAAGGTGTTATAAGTGTGGAAAGGAACATACAGGTGAGTCCTGTAATATAGATGAAGAATATATCGATTGTTGTATTTGCGGAGGAAGTCATTTTGCAACTAATAAGTCGTGTCCAGAGTACAATAGGCAGAAACAAATTAAAATTACAATGGCTCAGAACTGTATCTCTTATCCAGAAGCATCAAAAATGCATCATCCTGTTTCCCGTCCGTATTCTGATGTTCTTGCATCAAATGTGTCTAGATTTGTTAATTCTGAATGTGATAAGAAAACTACTCCAGTGTCATATAAAAAAAACAGTTTATAGAGAACCTCGTAGAACTCCTAAAGTCAATAATGGTTATAACCAACTAGAACATAGAGAACTTATAAAAGATTACAATACAACTTCTTCACAAAATGGATGTGCTCTAAAAAATACAAATGAACGTGATGAACTTTCTATAGGTAAAATTATTATAGCTCTTAGTAAATTTTTAACTCAGTCTGAAATAATACCGACCAACGAGGTTACATCTCTTTTGCCCTACTTAAATTTACCCAATAATGGATCATGTGATAATTCAATGGAATGCTCGAAGCCTCACTAATAAGAAAAGTGATTTGATTTATTTTCTAAACAAATATAAACCGATTTTAGTTTCTTTATCTGAGACTTGGCTTAAGCCAAGTGCTGTGTTTAAAATGAATGGTTTCTTTTGTGTAAGGGATGACCGGCAGGATGGCTATGGAGGGGCAGCTATTCTGGTCAGGAATACATTTTCTTATTCTGTTATTTCTCTTCCCCATTTTGATAACTTTTCCATAGTAGCTATCCAATTAAACAGCATCTGTTTTGTTTCCTTGTACATACCACACCCTTCGTCCTCTGCTCTCTCTGAGATTAATAATATATTTTCTTCTCTTCCTAAACCAATTTTAGTAATGGGAGACTTTAATTGCCATCATCAATCATGGGGTAGTTCATAATCAACCAGTTATGGTGATAGATTGTTAGATATTCTTAATCATCAAAACTTATGTATATTAAATACTGGATCACCAACTCGACGCTCTAATCCTTCTGATAATGTCAGTGCAATCGATATTTCTATTTGTAGCCCTACTTTAGCATGTTTGACTACATGGTCTACTCTTCCATACACTTATGGAAGTGACCATTTTCCTATCCTTATAGCGTTAAGTAATGTTAAATTTAAAAAAACTATTCATAAGCCTCGTATAAAGCATAGGTTACTGAAGGAAAATTGGAGCGCATTTCAGACAGCTGTAGAAAAGAAATTTCTTCATTGCCAAATTTTTCTGAAGGTATAGGTTTGTGTGCAGAATCTTTTTCCACGCTTTTAATTAATACTGCAGATGTTATATTTCCTTTGAAGAAATCTTCTTCATTTTATATATCATCTCCTCCCTGGTGGGATAATGAATGCACAGAAGCTGTAAAAAAGCGAAAAGAAGCAGAGTTAAATTACAACCATGAGATGTCTACAGAAAATTTTAAAAACTTGACTCATATTATGAAAAATACCAAAAAATTATTAAAGGAAAAAAAACAGGCTGGTTAGAATAAATTTTGTCTTTCGATTTCACCTTCAACTAGTCCTTCAGAAGTGTGGCGTAATATCCGACGGTTTAGATGTGGAATGGATAATTCTAGCCTTTCAAGACTTCCTTCTTCAATGGCTGAAAGTTTCATGGATCATCTGGCCCCACCTACAGTACCATTTAAAGATCAGATTTCAGACGATCTATTAAACTCTGTGCCACCTACTATAGGGAACAGTTCTACGATCAATAATTTGTTTTCTGTCAGCGAATTAAAAGGGGTTTATCATGTACCAAAGATACATCACCTGGGTCAGACGGTATTCTATATTCATTTCTCTCCAATCTTGGCGAACAAGCTTTAGGTTATTTTCTAGAAGTAATAAACAGTCATGATGACAGGAATTGTTCCATTATCATGGAAATCACAATTGGTATTGCCAATACTAAAACCTAATAAATTACCATCAGATGTAACATCTTATAGACCCATTGCAATGTCATCAGTGTTACTTAAAATAACTGAACGTTTAGTTAAAAATCGCCTAGAATGGTATCTTGAAAGCCATGAATTATTCTCTAATAGTCAATTTGGTTTTCGAAAAGGTAAAAGTACATTGGATTGTATTAGTATTCTCACTACTGATATTAGAATTGCATTTTCAAATAATAATTCCACTCTATCAGTGCTTTTGGATATTAAATCTGCATATGATAATGTCCTCCTCCATATCTTAAGAATAAAACTTTGTATGCTTAAAATTCCTGATTTATTTATTAACTTTATTTTTAACTCCTTAACTGACCGATTTATAACCTTGCATGCTACTAATATATCAAGGAGGATATCCAAAGGATTACCTCAAGGTTCTGTACTCAGTCCATTGTTATATAATATTTATACATATGATTTGGAGTCATCTTTAAGTGGAACAGTTGAGGTGCTTCAATACGCAGATGATTTATTACTGTATTCTTCTGATTATTCTATTACAAATTTAGTATCAAACGTTTCTCATTCCCTTTCACTTTTAAAAACATGGATGGATTCAAATGGCTTAGAGTTGTCTCCACAAAAAAGCGTAGCGATATTGTTCACAAGACCCAAGACAGTACCTCATATTGCACTATCTTATGAAGGAGTAGATATTCCACTTAAAAATAATGCTAAATATCTGGGTATATTATTGGACTCAAAACTTACTGGCCTTCCACATTCAGAATATATCGTGGCAAAATATGAAAAGCTTTTAAACTTACTTAGATGCCTTTCAGGTGTTTGGTGGGGTGCGCATCCGGTTTCTATGAAGCTCGTTTATAATGCTCTGATAAGAAGTATTTTAGACTATGGAACTTTCTTGTTGGTTCCTGGTAGTGTAGCTGGATTTAAGAAATTAGATGTGATCCAATCGAAGGCTTTGAGACTAATATCTGGTGCAATGAGATCGAGTCCTATAAATGCTTTGCAGGTTGAATGTGGTGATCCTCCGTTGTGTTTAAGACGGCAATATTTGTCTGATAAATTTCTGTGTCGAATTCTACAGTTATCTACTCACTCCCTTATAGATAAGTTACATTGTTTAAGTGGTCTGATTACATTGTCTTCATATTGGTCTTGCAGATCCCGCCCATATTTAATTAATAGTCTCCTAAAATTGCAAAAGATAGAGGCACCAATTCATAACTCTCGTTGTCTTCCCATATTTTGTGCTGATTTTGATAGTTTACTTTTGTCTCCTGCTATCTATTTTAATTTAGACATAGGATCACATGATAAAAATGCCAGTCCATATTTTAATTCTATAGTACATAGTAAGTGGTCTCATTGGCACCATATTTATAGCGACACATCAAAACAATCTCGTTTTGGATGTGTAGGTGTTGGTGTATATCATTCCCAGTACAATATTGTTCAAAAAATTAAACTGCCTCCTGAGTCATCCGTATTTACAGGTGAATGTTTTGGTCTATTTAAAGCTGTGGAATATGTGCTTCTAATGAAGTTACATAAAACAGTTGTATTTACAGATGCTAAAAGCGCATTACAAGCATTACATAAACCTCCATTCCAAAATAAATTTAATTTTCCTTTAATCATTGATATTCGTTCTAAACTTAATCTATGTTACTTAAGAGGATATTGCGTATCTTTTGTTTGGATTCCTAGTCATTGTGGAATAATGGGAAATGAAAGAGCGGATGAATTGGCGAAACAAGCAGTGATTTGTGGTGACTTATTCCCATACAAAAATTATACTCATGACCTGGCGGGATTGCCTAGGGTTCATCTCTGGGAATCTTGGAATGAACTCTGGGCAATTAATAGTCAGTCAAAAGGTAAATATTATTATCGTATTCAACCGACAATACCAACAAAACCATGGTTCTATAAATGCAAGTTCGACAAAACTCCTACATCAATTTTGATACGGATGCGCTTGGGACATGTGTGTACACCGGCACATCTTGCTAAACTTGGAATCATAGAAAGTTCTACCTGTAGTTGTGGTTATGAAGTCGGTGATTTAAACC
Organism: Antheraea mylitta; assembly: GCA_014332785.1. Lineage (NCBI taxonomy): Eukaryota > Metazoa > Arthropoda > Insecta > Lepidoptera > Saturniidae > Antheraea > Antheraea mylitta. The sequence goes on from JACEII010000008.1 coordinate 2,463,480, forward strand.
ATCTTTTTTTTTCTTGTAGTAATTAAGATCACTCTGAGTTGTTTAGTCAATTATTATCCTTTCATGTTCCGTTACCTACTAATATAACTACCATACTTCATACTCTTAATATAGACATTTATCATGCACTAGTTTCATTTATTACGAGAAATAGTATTAGAATTTAGCTCCTTCTTTCCTTTTCCTTCAATAATTACATTGCTACTGATCCTTTTCAAAATTTTCTGTTATTCTTTTTATTTTAATTCGTGTTGATTTCCCTAAGTTTAAAATGTAGTAGTACCTAACTACTTTAAAACAAGACACTGGCAGATGCGTCAGTCACGCCTTGCCATAAATGAGAGAAAAAAAAAATGACGACTAATAAAATTTTTTGTGGTGGGATTTTACTTTGTCATGTAGTAGATTTTATATTTTATTCATAATCTTGTGTTATCTGACTCTTTATGTTGTAAATTGGGTGATGTTTTACGTAATATAGTTAGTTTATTGTGCATAAGTGCAGTGAATGGAAATTAATACCACGGACCATAAAATTCTAAGATGCCACAAAAGCTCCCTGGAAGGTTCTAACAAAGGATCCACCATCTTATTAAAATATTGACTCGCACGACGCTTAATATTGAAGTAATTGCTCGACGCTTGTAATATTATTAACTACGTGACAATGCCAGTAATAATCTGAAAGATTGATTGCCAAAAATAAAGTTAAAAAAAAAATCCATTGAAAGAAAACGTTGACACTGGCAAATGCTTCTGCGGAGCCCAAAGAAACAAAAAAATACTTGGATGCGTGTAAACAAAATCGAAAACTTTTTTTTTTTTTCAAAATTGAGTTTTTGGCGGGATTTTAGTCTGTCATGTAGTGGATTTTATATTTTATTCATAATCTTGTGTTATTTGACTATATATTGTGTAAAGTTGGTGGTGTTTTACGTAATATAGTTAGTTTAATATGCATAAGTGAAGTGAATGGAAAATAATAACACGGAGCATGAAATTCTGAGATGCCACAAAAACTCCCTGGAAGGTTCTAGCACGGGATCCACCATCTTGTTAGAATATGGTTTCACACGATGCTTAATATTGGAATGATCGCACGAAGTTTGTGATATTATTGATTACTTGACAATGGCAGTAATAATCGGGAAGATTGATTGCCAAAAATAAAGTAAAAAAAAAAAAAAATCGAAAACCAAATGTAAATAAGATTTTAGAGTTTTTGGCGGGATTTTAGTCTGTCATGTAGTGGATTTTATATTTTATTCATAATCTTGTGTTATTTGACTCTATATTGTGTAAAGTTGGTGGTGTTTTACGTAATATAGTTAGTTTATTATGCATAAGTGAAGGGAATGGAAAATAATAACACGGAACATGAAATTCTGAGATGCCACAAAAACTCCTTGGAAGGTTCTAGCAAGGGATCCACCATCTTGTTAGAATATGGTTTCACACGATGCTTAATATTGGAATGATCGCACGAAGTTTGTGATATTATTGACTACGTGACAATGGCAGTAATAATCGGAAAGATTGATTGCCAAAAATAAAGTTAAAAAAAATAAGATTTTCTGTATTAGTGGTCATAATATTCGACCAATTGGACAGGCGAAGGAAATTCTCTGTATTATGTATTGATTTATTCATTTCATTATAGTAGAATATTCCTAGGAAACGTGATTTATAGAGCGCCTGATGTGATTTCTCTATAGGACATAAATATCAATGAACTATTACTAAAGAATGTAAACAAGATCTCTTGTAAGCCCGAAACGGAACAGTCCTCGTCAATGTTTTTGACTGCTCTGAATATAACCGTGAGTTGTGAATTAAATAGTGAAGAATTTTTCTCAAATACGAAATAAAGTTTCAAATATTATTATAAGAATCTAAAATTGGCATTTATTTATCCTTGTCTTGATGTTATACATACAATATAACATGTATTCATACCTAAATTTGTGTTATACATATCTATATCCAGTGCGGTCAGAAACTTTAGAGAGGACTGTAGTTTAGTTTATTAGAATTTATGCTAACATAAATTCCATTTAATTCTTTGCATATCTTATAAATTTCATACACAGTGTGTCAAAATATAAACATAAACTTTATTCATAATGTGAACTAAGTATCTAACAAATAAAACATTTATATGGTTCTTTCTTTGTTTCTTGAAGGTTTACCTGTGTTTTCCAAACTTTTTAATCCATGCCCCAACTTAACATTTCTAAAAATTGTATGCCGTCCCAATACATAATTTTTAACCTTTAAAAATTGTTATGTTCCCTTAAGAAATATAAATGATAAGTTTTAGGATGAAATCACTATGAAATTGTTATCAAAACCTTGTAAATAAATTTTTAAAAAATATAATGAAAGACTTACTGAACTAGATGACTCTAATTACCCAGTTGGTATTGTAATTATCCAGTAGTATGGTATCGCCAAACAAAATTATACCTAATAATTATTTACAGCATTTTTTTTAAGAATTTGTCTTTTTTGTTAAGATTGTCTCCGATATCTAGCATTGCATTTAAATAACCCAAAGTTAAAGGGTTAAAGTTGTGTAGAGTCTATTTTGAAATTGCCCCCTTAACTATCAAATTGCCACCCCGGGGTGTTGGCCCCACATTGGGAAACACTGGTTTACCTTATGTTCTAGTCACAGATCATGAATTGGAAAATATAAAAGGTGGGGACCTATCAAGGTTTCAAGAAAAGACAATCTCACTTGACTAGGTTTTACTGCAATTGCCAACGCTACATAATTCAGTTTAAATTATAATATTATCTATAACGAAATGAAACAAAGTTCCTTCCATTATTATTCAATAGAAGTAAAATCTCAATTTTTTTTTAAAATATACACTACTGCATGGTTCTTTATTCATTTTGTATAAGAATTTTGGGTATACAATTTATATGAAATATATATGTATATGCAAACTCTTTGTCTTCAGTTATTAGAAACTTCATGCACACTGTTCTCCCGTAATAATTTTTAACTCATATAACGTTGTATCTCATTCTTTATACAGCCTATAGAAGATACTTTTAGTTTTATATTATCTGAATATAGATAAATAAATTCTGTATCTGAGTAATGGTACGTATAAATGTTACAAGTTTATATCTAATTATCTATTTATTTTCTCTTTTTTGGGTATGAATGAATACTGCAATTTCTGTTCCTTAAGTGTCAGTATTAGAACCAGAAAACAGCGATTTCTTTACATACCCTGTGCGCTGTATGCAAGAAAATGATAGGTACTTAAATCAACAGATTAATTTAATTTAAACTAGCACACTGAGATAAATATAGTGATTAAACACTACATTTTAATTTAGTTGGAATAAAGTTGTTGCTCAAGTAAGACTTTATTCTTATTAACTTAATTACAAAGAGTAAGCAATTTATTAGTTACTCTTTACCAAAAAATTCTAAAAATCTAACTTAAATGTTTGTTTTGCAATTTATTATTTCACTTAAGTTATTTTATTACTGGAGACTTACATTGATATACTTAAATAAAGTTCATAATTAGCTACTAAAAGTTTTATTATACATAATTTTAATTTCATTATAGTTGCTGATTAAAAAGATAACTGAAATCACAAAGTGTTATTTATATGTTTATGATAAAAACTTCAAACAGCTGTTTAAAAGCTAGTTAGTTACTTTAAATTAGTTAAGACCTTGCCAGATCAATAGCGTAGTCAATTCGAAAAAAAACTAATTTAAGAGATCTGAATTGTATCAAATGTAAAATAAATATTTGAGTTTGAAAACTTACAAGTGTTTATTACAAAGTATCAAATCAGTTATAAGTATATTAGTTATAAAGTTTAAAGTTAAAACATCAAAAATGTTAGATATCAATTGGATTTTACATCCAATTAGAGCATAACATAACATTTCATAGTTGACTATACTTTTTATTTAAGTGCTGACACAATATTTAAGAGTATAACAATATACTTAACAGCTTGACCGGACTGGGACTACCTCTTAAATTAGATTAATCTTGAAGTACTTGATAATGTAAACATAATATCACTTTGTTACAGGTACCTATTGAAAGTATTGTACAATAATTTCGGCTATTTTCTCCATACACTGACACTATAACTCACATATATTGTGTCTCGAAAACACTTGACTTTGAATACAACACACGTAATCTATTTACTATGGTAAAAAAAAAATTAACAAACACTTTTTTAAAAAACACTAAATTTATGTGAAAACATCATGCAATTTTTTAACGCACAGCTGATTGTGAAGACGCTATGTTTTATGTGTTTTTGCAGGGTCTGGGCGATCGGTTAGAGTTTGTGGGCACTGTGGTCGAGTAGTTGCTGTGCGTTTTTTATTTCGCACTAGTATGGTATATTTCGCGTCAAACTTTTTGACCGCTCTGAATCTAGATCCTAAGAACACAAATTTAGGTACAAATAAGTATTATATTACATGTACAACATCGAAACAAGGATAAATAAATGTAAAGTTTAGATTCTCATAGTAATATTTTACTGTTTTGTATTATTATTTTCGAAATGTAAACGCTGTTGACCTGGAGAGGTCTTTACAGCTTCACCGAGTATTGAGGCGAGCGCTGAAGTCACTCAGCCGATTTGGGATGTTTGGGCGACTAACTCAAGGGTGCACGGCACACCTCGGCTTGGGCTGTCGCCTGTTAGACTTTTCACTTCGTCACTTTTGTATAAACTCTTTGCGTTATTATTTGCAAGTCCGAACTTGCAGCTAAAAAATTGGCGTGAAATATACGCGCGCTTTGGTAGAGTTCTTGTAATAGTCTAAGAGCCTGTAAATGCTATACCTCCCTCATTTTATATTGAATTGATATATATACTTTATGATAACTAATATTTTATCAATGCCTCTTTAGAAAACAATATTATTACGTCGTAATTATTATTGCAAATAACTCAGATTATTATGTGTCCCATAATTATGTTTTATGGAAATTGAATCAAGTTTATTTAATACACTACACAAACAGTAAAGCGTGTGCTGCCAGTATAATTCATGTACTAACTAACCGAAAGATCGCAGGGAAAGGTTGCAAAAGACCTATCTCACTCGTATCTCTTCAGATATATTGTTCACTCTCGCACCTACAGTGACTTCCTATGTTTATTGCGGGTTTTTTCCGCACGACAAAAAATATGTAGCAGTTCACCAAATTTTAATCCGGTGTGTTATTTTACTCGCAATGCATGCGCTTCTATGTAATTCTTTAGAGCACAGATTTTGCGAACAAAATTATGTTGTTTTGGTCATGTTATTTAATGTTAAGTCATGTCCTTACATGTTTTTATTTTCTATCAGCATTAACAATTGTAGAAAAGTTACGCCCCAAAATTATATATGAATATATATTTATATATATATATATATAAGCAAATTGAGTATGTGCTTAATTTTTCGTAACAAAATGCAACAACTCACCAAGTTAATATAGAAAAACCAGAAAAAATTTGCAAACTCGAACTAATAATTTGTGAAGAAACGCTTCTTGAAAAACTTATTTTATTGTTCAAAAAACATTCAGAGACAAAGTAACTTCGATATAATATGATGGTAAATTATAGAATGAATGAACAAAACGTAGTGACATGGAATGAATATCGATACTTTTTGGAATCGAGTATTTTTATTTCGTAACCAATCCTTTTTATTGATAGAATATGTTGGATACTGTTACTCTTATTAAATACTTTTTGGCAAGGATGGACTACTGTAGAAAAAAAGATTCGTATTCATTTTGTCACCGTATTTTTTTTATAAGCAGCCGTTGACAAAGAATGAACATTGTTATATGGAAGTCTTTTCGTGCAAAGTTGAGTTTATTCGGGTGTGCTTATGTATGTATATGTAGTATATAAGTATTAGTTACCTACCACTACAAATTGATACAAAAACCTATGGAAAAATAAAAATACTTAAAATTTGAACTATCCAAAATACCAGTGTCAAATAATAAAATATTTTTAATAAGAAGGAAAGTGATTTAACACCTAAATATGTTTATGTTATGAGATATAATCCGTTTGTTTTGGAGCTAGTTTCCAAATCAAAATTTGAAAAAAGCTAAACATGAAGAAATGAAAAACGATAATAATAACGATAAAGTTATAATTTGTAATATATAATTTTGAATATATTCTAAATCAGTCGTGCATACGGCGTGTCTCAAAAATAAGAATGATTTAATAAAATATTTGCGTTGATTAAATATACGCCTTTCGAAATATATTATACGTACCTAGTGTTATAGTTTTCACAATCTACGTGAGTTAAAGCTGTCAACATTTTTTTTGCTCGATCTGTAATGTGAACATAGCCGTATGTTCAGGTTTAAACGTAGTAATATCAAGAGTTACATCCAAAGTATGGTTAAAATATTATTAGAGGAATCTAAAATTGGCCTTTAATTATACTTAAGTTGTCTTGGTGTTATAGCATATACAGCATGACTGATTAAATAGTTGCAATTCTGTCACAGATTACTTGTCTCTCGTTCTAAATCAATTGAAAAATATGTGTTTAACACGCCCTGTCGCATTCTCTGGGACGCATCTCACACCTCGGCTTATGCCTCATTTCGCTTTGTTCAACCGTGTAGCGTTCCCATGATAAGCAGTTACGTAATGATTAACCTTGAAAAGCGCCCTTTGGATTTTGTTCATTGAAGCTAGGTTTCATTTTTGAAGATTAAAAGTATCCTTCCCATACTTTTAAAAGTTTTTGAACAAATTTTAACTAAGGTTCTCTTTGTTGTTTATTAGTATTTGTTTTGATATTATTATTTTATTTGTTAAATGTGACCATAAACTACTCCACGATTGAAGGTTAACCTTTAAATAGTCACCTGATAAAATTATTACGTATTTATATTTTAGTTTGTTCTCAAAAGTTTGGCAAAGACTGAGCATTGTATTTTGTAAGTTCCCATGAAATTACTTTAATTTTTTTTTTCGAAATGTCTACGCTATTGACCCAGCAAGGTCTTAACAGCTTCACCGGACTACATTTGACCCAGCAAGGTCTTAACAGCTTCACCGGATTACTAAGGCGAGCGCTTAAGGTACTCGGCCCCCTTTTATTTTGGCAACCAGCTCAAGGGTGCACGGCACACCTCGGCTTGGCTGTTGCCTGTTGACTAACCAAGGACCTAATAACCTTTTAAATATGTTAATTCGAATTTTCACCTAAATCGCAATGGTTAAACTGTTTCAGAAATCGTAGGATTACATTTGTAAATAATTGAAATGAAACTTTAAGGTATATAGCTTAAATAAAATGTGAAAATCAACCAAAAAATATACATTCCTAAGGTACACTTAGTTTTATTCCAGTGTTATTAAGTACCACGCTGTTTCCGATAGTACCCACTCAGGAGGAAAGTATCGATACGTTTTATTCAATTGGTGTTTTTAACTAGTTACTGTCCGAATTCATACGGCAACACAAATGGATGACGTAATATTTAGAATTAGTTTTTATGGCTCTGGTTGAAGTCATCTGAGCAACACGTTATCTCCGATAATAAAATAAAGCATGTTTCATGACTCATCTACTGGCTAAATGAATGTGAAGACAGGTTACATGTTAAAAAATATTAATTATCTTTCCTTCAAAAATAAAGTAGAAGATTAAATATGAAGTTGCCGTTTTTTGGCAACTTGTTACTTGTTAGTTCAAAATGTATAAATGGAGGCCGTCTTGTTAGAGCTTTGCTGGAAATTTTGTGGCAAGCCATAATCGATGATCCGTGGTATTGTTTCCCATCCCCTTCACTTGTGCACCAGATAACCAAACTATATTACGTAAAATAAGAACAATATAACAAAATATAGGGTCATATAACAAGAGTATAAATAGAATATAAAATCTACTATATGACATTGCAAGATCCCGCCAAAAGCTTCCATGCCGTTTTAATGTATTGGCCTATTGGAATTCAAATTAAACCTGTATGGTGTCAAATTTCAGAGTCAAACTTTTTGTATACGACATTCTACATTTAAAAACATCATATTACATACGGTTGTTAGATTCCCAATTGATTTTACATTTAGCTTTTAGAGTGAAAATGAATAGGTACCATGAAACAGAGAAAAGCGATATTCTACTGTTTTATAATACTACCGATTCGTTCAGGTTTCGGATTGATGGAATGTACGCGGTATACTAATGTGACATCGTGAATGTCCAACGATTTAGAACCATTTTATCTCATATTGATATCTGCAGTTCTTTAAATTCGTAGAAGCTACATAAGAATACTCATATAGATAACGTATTTTGTTGCATGTAATTTTAAATATGTATTAGGTACATATTTCTTAAGATCTTAAAGCATGATGAAGATTTGTTGAGAACAAAAATATTTTAAGTATATTCCGATCTATCAGATGCAAAGCGACATATCGCATCTTTAATAAAAAACAAGTAACTCAAAAATCAATTTTGTCGGAAAAGGAATTAAAATCTGACTTATGACTTTATTTACACGTTCAAGATAAATTTATTTTTAAAATAAATGGAAAAGCTTCGTCATTTTTAAAACTAGGTATAAGTAGTGTAATTATTTTTTTGTTTGGTCGTTTTAGGAATTGGCGTCGTTTGTAGCATAAAGATGTGTAAATAAGCATTTAAAAAAGTTCGTAGTTAATTCACTTTTTTAAATTTATGTTATAAAATAATTTCAATACAGATAGAGTAATAGTATAATGGTCTACGATAATTAGAATGAAACTGAATTAGGTCGTAATGTGACACAAAAACTACATATTATTTTTTTTTTAAATAAATTGAGATCAACTTAAAAGGTATACATTTTTTAAAATAAAAGAGAACTTATAATTACAGAACGGAGACTAAGTTTTTCACAAGTTTAAATGAAAAAGTTACAACAGTCGACTATTTATTTCGCTTTCTGGTGAAAACTCGGAAAACGTAAATTAGAGCTAACTTTTTTTTACTAAAGGAGCGATATGCGTCCCCTCTAGAACATCTCATTAAGGTCGGTTAGGACAACAAGTTTTTTTTTCATATCTTCTATGAAATTCAAAGGTATTGAAATTTATAATTGCCGGAGAAATTTTACGAATATTTATACTTCTCATGTACGCATTCAGTTGCTTCGTTGAGCAGAAATGCATTAGCATTTGGACTAGTCCGGTGAAGCTGTTAAGACACTGCTAGATCAATAGCGTCAGATCAAGGAAATAAAAATCAGCATTTATCCCGTAGGCTTACAAAAAAAAAGTACAAAATATCAAAGCAAAGTACGTGGTTACGCGCTATAGATACAAAACTGTACTCTATGTCTGGTGTTTCTCTAATTAACTAATGAAACATTAAAAGATAAGAAATCTTCAGGATTTAAGTAAGTATGTGAAACAGGAACTGCGCAGCAAATACAGCGCGGAATGAAACGTTATCTATGTAACGTGATAAAACACTAAGATTTAGTTTTATTGAAAACTAGAGCCATACTAAAGCTGAAACTAAACATAGAAGTTTTTGTCTTCTAATTCTGAGAATATTTTTTTATTACATAGGAGGCAAACTAGTCAGTTAAATGATCACCGCCGTCCATAGCCACTTGCAACACCAGGGAAGTCGTAAGTGCGTTACCAGCCTATGTTTGGGGTGTGGAAGGGGGAGGGGAGAAGAGAGGGTTGGTGGGCCTCCGTCGCTCTCATTGACCGAACGAAACACAACAATACAAGCACTGTCACTTTACGTCGGTTTTCTGTGAGTGGGTGATACTAACCCGAGTGAGCCGACCCATTCATACTGAAACTAGCAAAAGCGTCAGCATGGCTATTTTTTTTCGAAATGGAAACGCTGTTGACCTGGAATGGTCTTTACAGCTTCACCGAACCACTAAAGCGAGCTCTGAAGGCACTCAGCCGATTTAGGATGTTTGGGTGACTAACTCAAAGGTGCACGGCACACCTCGGCTTGGGCTGTCACCTGTGTTGTGCAAAAATAGCGACCTATCTGAGCTAACCTAAGCTATCTAGGTATACGTATACGAGTCATTGAAACAAGTATGTGTACCAAGCATGCGAGCCTCAACAACTCCTATATGTATTTTGTGTCGGATAAATTCCTCTAAACTATATAGGATAGGATAGGATAAGGAAAAATAAGGGTAGAACTTTTTGTCGTTTATTTCTCTGAAAAGCATGGCTCTACCTACTGTAACGTTAACAAACGCGTTCCTTTCGTTCAAACTCATATTGTAACTACACGACAATGACATAATAGGTACGTTCCTTGAATAAATTATTAGATTATTTTATACGACATTAAGTAATTAATATTTTTAATTACATGCTTTTATTTCGAACAGTTTTTATATTAATTTTCACAAATACTCATTAAATAATAAGTAAGCAAGAATAAATATGGCACAGTTAATGTAAATCGTGACGAACGTGATATAATCTTGATAGATCGTGCAGAATCCGAGTACTTCAATATCCACTGTGAATATAGGTACGGAGAACACAAATGTAGGAAAAAGAGACGCCAATTTTAGTTTCCCATATTTTTTTTTTATTAATCTCTTATATCTATAACTAGCCTTTGCCCGAAACTTCGTTCGCGTGGAATAGATACACTAACACGCAGCAGTTCTGAAAAGGAAATAACATCCCAATTTCGAAACATTTTTCATCTGTGCTCCGTTCCTATTGTTCTTAGCGTGATGATATATAACCTATAACCATTTTCGATCAATAAGCTATATAACAATGAAAGAATTATTCAAATCAGACCAGTAGTTCCTGAGATTACCCCCTACAACGTCACAAACTCACAAACTTTACTTCTTTATAATATTAGTATAGAAGTATAGATTTACGTATGCACGAGCTTATAGCTTTATTCAGAGTGAGTATAAAGCCCTACCCGATTAGGCCTCCCACGGCAGCGGCTCAAGCCTAGGTTCGATCCCTCGGCAGGGAGCCCTTGAGTGCGTTGCTTGCGCGATACGGTGACACACAAATATACATCACTGCTACAACACTACACGATCGTCCCCACACACGTGCACGCCTACACGCTTACACATGAAAGTGGAAGGGTTTACTTTTTTCCCTCATCGAACTGATAAACTCTCAATTTTCCGATAATAAATATATGGAGGAGTTGCTGAGGCGTGTATGCTTGGTACACATATACGTTTCAACAACTCATACATATATGAATAGTTAGCTAGGTTAGCTAAGATAGGTCGCGATTTTGCATGCAACAGGCAACAGCCAAGCCGAGGTGTGCCGTGCACCCTTGAGCTGGTTGCCAAAATAAAATCGGCTGAGTGCCTTAAGCGCTCGCCTTAGTAGTCCGGTGAAGTTGTTAAGACCTTGCTGGGTCAATAGCGTAGACATTTCCAAAAAAAATATATAAAGATTGAGGAGGTCTGTACTCTCAATATACCATTAGTTATATCGTCTAGTAGTGTTTGAATCTGCGAATAAGGGACACATAGCAACACTCGGATAAATTTCATATAATATTTATTACAGTAATTTATTTACATAATCTTATTGCTTTGCATAAGATTGAAATAATATAACAATCAAAAAGATATTGGAAAATCCTTAACAAATTAAGACGCTATCAAGAAAATAATTAGAATTGACAAATTGTTGTTATTTTTTATCACAGGTTACTCACAATAATACTAAATAAAATAATATAAAAAAGTTATTCGCTTATTTCTACTTATATTTATTAAATATAAGTCATTATAACAGATATTTCGTTATTAATTACATAAACATCAAAATTACATATTATACAAATTCTTTTGTGAAGTACATTTTAACTAATCCACTTTTTTCTCTTCAAATTAACTTTCAATTCTTCCCTTGAAATAAATTCGTTAATTTCATTGTCATCAGTGAACTTCAGCCTTTCTTCGGTTTTGATACGTGCAATTCTATTAACATGAGCTTTGCATACCTTGATGAATTTATTGACCTTGACTTTCTTAACTATCTCCTGATAGCGCTCATACATATTTTTAGCATCATAGTAAACATTGGGCGGGAAAATGGTTACCAAACCTTCCTTGAACTTTTTCTTCCTGGAAAGAAACTCGTAGTACTCAGGCAAGGTAGGATATCTTTCAAGATCATACACACATTCAATAAACAGTTTGTATAGAGACAAAATTTTGTCAAACTCAAGCGAATCGACAGCTTCATAAGTTACTTCAACTCTATCTTTGTCGTCGTGGTTATTGATAACTACTTTCTTAGTATTCTTGACCAGTTCCGTGTAAAATGATACATTTTGGTCGATAGCAAAAAACGGACGATATGTTTCTTCACAAATTTCTAACGTCCCTTCTCCTGCTTTAAGAGACATCCACATCGCCTTGTATATACATTAAGTGTACATAGACATTTAAATGAACTTTCTCTTCAACTATTTCGTCTGACAACATTTCTTTATGATTCAATTTAAGGTAATTCCGTTTATATAGATTAAATGGCTTATTAATTTCACTGACTAGGAAACCATCTACAGTTTTGAAAAGTCGTTTCAGCAAATAATAAACTTTGTCTCTACGATTGTTAATTTTCTTAAGAATCATCACATGACTAAGTAAATCTCTCCGACTTTCGATAGATTGCAAATCTACATCATAATCGAAGTACTTCAAAATTTCGATCATGTAACGGGCTACGCCATAATACATTTTTAACCGTTCCTGTTTGAAATATTGAGGATCATTTTTCAATACACATGAGGATAATTCAAAACAGTACCATAAAGCAGTTAACAGCGATGTTTTTTCTTGAGGATTTACTGCCTAATTGTATATACTGTCTCACTGATACGTCGCATAACATATTTTTTGGACTGTTCAACGACGTTTCTATCCATCCATTCTTTGTTTTTGCGGTTTTTCCACAGCACTAAATAAAAGAATCCAACATTGTAGAGAATCTTCTTGAAATCAAAATACGTCGCCGACAACATGTATTCGTTGTATTTGTGAAACTGATCAGCGTTCGTTAACAACAGGCCGCGATGAAACGGTTTCTATATGCGTGGTTCAGTCTTCGTATTGTTTGCCAATAGTTGTTTGTAAACATTCAAAGTGTAAAAGTAGCCGATTGACTCACTGATATCTTTATCGTTTATCAAAAACAACGGACACTCCATGTTTGATTTTAACTTACTTAAACTAGCAAGTGACACGTGTATTGATCGTTGTGTTTTATGGAATATGATTTTGTCCAGTAAATTGAGTTCCACCAGAATTACAACAGGGATTCTTTATCGTCATCCACAACGACGTCAGGGAACTCAATCATTGTTCGGTTGGGAAATCAAGATCAACAACCTGCTCCTCTTCAACTTTCTTGTTAAATTTCGTGTCGAATTTCAAGGCGTCAAACGAGTAGGACTTCGCATCGCTGACAATGTAATTGATCAAAGTTGAAATGTATTTTTCAATTACAACTTTGTCCGTATAGCCCAATACATTGCTGTCCCTTGTTTCCAGGTCAACTTCGCTTTTTATTGTTTTCGATGACAACTCATTAAAGAGTCGATATCGTAGTTTCTTTAGTTTGTCTACTTCTTGTAAAGCATTAGCGTTTTTGTTAAATTTATTTATGAACTTCAACCTGATATAAGAGCTTAACTTATATATTTCAGCTGAAAAGTTGTCAACGTTGATGTTGTCATAGTCAAATTCCTTTGAGATATCAGTGCTGTCAGATAGTTCATAGTTACGATAAGCTATGCAACGGCTTTTGAAGAAAGACGCAGCTACTGAAAGGTCGATACTATTCATATTTTTATTGAATGCATGGAAAACAACCCTTTCATAATACATATCCTCGTTCCACTTGAAACATTTATTTATACTTTGATGATCAATCAAACCGTCGGTCGTGATATATAGCAACTTGATTTTATCATTTTCATCGCGTATATACTGCTCTTTTAGGTATCTAATAATTGTTTCCGGCTCTTTACCCATCCCTCCAGAACACCGATGGATGTATGTTATTCTAATGTCATCTTCATCAACTTCCCAACATATAGTGCCCCAGTGTAAGTAAATAATTTTCGATTCTGTTATAAGCTCTCTGGTAATCGATAATTCTTTTTTTAGTTTTTTTACATCACGTTTGAAGTCTTCAAGAGTCTTCAAGCCGTTCCTGTGATAATGTTCGTTATCACTGATTGAGCCCGAAAAATCTTTTGCGTAGATGAAGTAATTAACCATTTTCGTTATGGTACAAGTATTTAACTTTAAAAATGTTGTGTATGTTATAAAGTACGGTAAACTGATCTCGTGTTGCAGATAGCAGTGTGTGTTATTTCAAATTATTTTTGTCCATGACGTAATACCATGCGCTGATAAATAAATTCCGGTGCAACATGGAGGATACCTAAAACAATAGATAATGATATACGTGTAATTTAAAATAGCAATTGGAATGCCCGGAATTCAAGCTTGCAGCTTTGATGTTTACACCAGTTTCAACTACCTAACCATTGGACTTAGTCAAGTTCCATCTATAAAATTGTTAACTATCCCAAAAATTAAGAACAAAGCTCAACGCTAAATAATGTCTTCAGAACAAACGAATAGAAAACGTCGGAGCTAACCCACAATATGTCTATTCGTTCGAGACGATAGTTGGAAATGTTTTAGTCGTGCATAAATTAGAAAGTGTTAAGTTTATGCCACTTCCATATCTGCTTGATAAAGTTTCGGCTATAAAATAACCTAGTATTTTTTATAAAGGCGCAGAAAAACATTCGCACACTTTTGTCATTCCAGTAATTACTTGAATTTAACCTTATAAGTTCCTATGATGTGTATAAAAACCGCGAGCATAGTTATCGTGTTGCCTATATCGGCACACAATTCGATAGTTCAAGACGTAAATCATGACGATAATATGTCCCCAAAACGGCATTATTGCGACCATAGATAAAACTTCCTGGCGAAAGATGCAGCACGGTATCAGACCCTGCGGTATTTACAAAAGAACTTTAAAACGTTACTTTCAAGTTATTATTTAAGACACAAATTATCTTTATAAGAATGTAAGTACTACTTTTACTACTTGGAAATTATTTTGAGTTTTCCCAGAGGATTGCTTGCGCTAACGACATATTTAAAAGGTATACTAGTAAATCTAACTACAGGCTCAAAAATGTACAAGAACAATGCTAACCAGCCAACATGTAGCGGTAATAGTTAATGTTAAATCATTTTAACAATTGCCACTTGGTGTAACTTATTTATCGCCTAACAATTAATTTAGATGACGTTCCGTATGGGCAATACTATGATAATGAAAATAAATAATCAATTGGTATATGCTAAAGACAATTATATTTATAATTATATTTTAACTCTTCAGCCGACTTTTCGTTTACATACATTCTGCTGTAAACTGACGTTTATAAACGCTTTTTTTTTTACGTGGGGAAATCCCTTATGGATGCCCACCCTCCCGGGGGAGAGGATGGGTTATGTCCGACTCGCACGGACTAAAACCCCACGGTGTACCGACAGACCGTGATGTTGGGGCGGCAAGGGATCGTTCTGTGCTATTCCCCTTGAATAGCCGCCCCAACGGTCCACCCGGCGGAAGGTTGCCGCCAGGCTCCTACCTATAGAGAGGCAGCTGGGTACACGCCAGCTGCCCCCCCTCGTCCACCGGACCTGTGCAATGAAGGGATGAGCCCCCCGACTACATCCCCTCAGGTCCGACTATGGTGGCAGGAGAAGTTGGGCAAATCGCCGCCTCCTCCTGCCGGTCCTCCGTCGGCGAAGACGGCCACTCAGGGGGGCCCGCCTCGCGGGCCCTCTCCGCCGCCTCCTTTTGCGAGATGACTTCCTCACAAAAGGAGGCCACTGCTCGCCACGCCTGCTCGCTGCCGAGCGTGGTCTCGTCCATGCTACCGCTCCTACCACCGTAGCCAGAATGCGGCGCTCCACCTCCCACGCAGCACACTCAGAGAGAGTGTGCTGTGCGGTATGTTCCTCAGCGCCGTACTCATGGCAGGCGGCGGTCGGCTCCCTGGGAGCGATCCGGTGCAGGTACCACCCGAAACAACCGTGTTCGGTCAGCACCTGCACCAGCCTGAACGACAGGGAGCCCCATCCCTGCCAGCACCCCAGCTTGCAGCTCCCAGGGTTATAAACGCTTACCATAGACTAAAGACAATAATTTATCTATCGGCGAGGAAAGCATGATCGCATCATGCCAATCGCTCATTCTAATTAGTAATTGATTTTTATCTGTGATGAGAGATCACCAATGTTAGTTTGTAGCTGGCAGTTTGTAATCAAATTTGAAAACTAAATATGAATACGTTTCTCTGTGTGACATACAAAGTCATAATAATCGTTCAATAGGACAGCCGAAGGAAATTATCTGTATTATATATAAGATTTACTCATTTCGTTATCGTAGAATGATTTTAGGAAATATGATTTAATAGATCCATTGATGAAATTTCTCTAAAGTACATAAATATCAATAAGCTAATTAAAGAAAGTAAACAAGATCTCTTGTAAAATCGAAATAGAACAGTCCTTATCAATCTTTTTGACTGCTCTGAATATAGTCATAAGTTAGGATTGCGCATAAATAGTCAAGAATTTAAAACACGAAACAAAGTTTAAAATATTGCTATAAGAATCTAAAATTGGCTTTTATTTATCCTTATCCTTTATACATAAAAGAGAATACGTACTTATATATAAACAGCCACTTTATTCATAATGTGACCTACACATTTATATATGGCTTTTTCTGTTTCTTGAAGAAATATTCAGGACCCAACAAAGTTTCAAGTCTGATTGACTAGATTTTACTGCAATTGGCAAAGCTACATGATTCAGTTTAAGGAATAATATTACCTATAAGTAAATGAAACAAAGTTCCTTTCATTATTACTCAATAACACTAAGGTCTTCATTTTTAATTCTATAATTTATATTTGTGTGTATGTATAATTTTATAAAGTAATAAGAATTTTTTACTAATATTATAATATAAACTTATATAGGAGAATATGTTTAGATTGGTAAACAACACAATACTGGCGCTATTAAGTTTTTACATTAGTGATAGTACAAGTAGCAGACTTAAGATAGTAGTCCAATTTCTTATTACTTCTTAATAGTTTGTGTTAGGCATAATGGGTATGTATGTACACCATTGTTTATCAAGCTGGCGGAACCAGAACTGAACATGTTTAATGTTACTATTTCTTTGCTTGTTGTCTTTGTGTGGTTCTGTATTCATTTTGTATAAGTATTTTGAATATATGATTTATATTAAATATATGTGTAAGCTTTCTGTCTTCATTAGAAACTTCATGCAAACTGTTCTTAAGTACAAATTTTCTACTAATAGAATGTTGTATCTCTATTCTTATATATCCTGTAGAAGATAGTTTAGTTTTATATTGTCTGAATGTAATTAAATAAATTATGTATTCAGCTAAATGGTACATATAAATGTTACAAGTTTATACATAACTATCTATAATTTTTTTCTTTTATTGGTATGAAGGATATTGCAACCTCTGTACCTTGAGTGATAGTATTAGAAACAGAAAACTGTGATTTCTGTACATACCCTGAGCACAGTGTGCAAGATAATGATATTAAAGTTGATAGATTAACTGAACTTAAACTAACATACAGAAATAAAAATAGTAATAGTGATCAACCACAAAATTGTACTTTAATTGGATTGAAGTTGTTGATTAACTAAGACTGATTCATATTAATAACAAAAAGTAAGCAATCTATTAGTTACCTACTCTCTAATAACAATTTTTAAGAATAAAATTTAAATATTTATTTTACAATTTACTTAGTTATTTCACTTCAGCCATTAAAGATTATATTATTTACTCTCAGTGCCTGCGACTGTCCAAATGGAACTTAATGCAAAAACAGTCTTTTGTTTAGTGTGCCTTAAATATTATAGGTATATCCTGGTTTTATTAGAGATTGAATTGCATTTACTTACCGACTCTTTTATATTACTTATCTCGAGCCGTTATTCTAATTACAATTTTTTGTATAGAGTGCACCTATTTAAATGAAACAAAGACTGATACTCAAGAATATGTTTATGATTTTTTTGGGATTTATTGTGAAAGCAGTACTTTCAACAGTGATGTGACAAACAGATAGACAGACAGACATTTCTAAACTAGACACCAGCAACAATTTTATTCACAAGGATCTAAAAAGTAAAGACACATTAGATTATTATTTTTATTATATGTATAGAAGACTATTTTAATTTAATTACAGTTGTTGATTAGAAGGATGACTGATTTTTATTAATCACAAAGTTATATTTATTTGTTTCTTTATAATAAAAACTTCAAACTGAAATATTCGTTTTAAAATAGTTGGTTCCTTTAAATTACTTATATTGTTTTAGTCTTAAAATTGCATCAATCCTTAAATAGAAAGTATTTTCAACGATGAAATGTTATATTATTTTTTGATTGTAAAATTTCATGCATATCACGCATTTTTGATGTTTTCATTTTAAACTTTATCTGACAACTAATGTACCTAAGGTATTTGATACTCTATAACAGATACTCCAAATTATCAAACCTAAATATTTATTTTACATTTGATACAATTTAAATCTCTTAAATTCTTGATAATGGAAATATAAAATCACTTTGTTATAAGTATTGAAAGTTTTACACAAAATATAATTTCGACTATTACCTCCATACAGTGGCACTATAATTCACTTATATTGTGTTTTAAAAACAGAATACATCTCACAATGTATTTAAAATGGTTCACTTTAAAATTTATGCGAAATGAAAACATCACTAAATTCTTTAGCACACAGCTGATTGTAAAGACGCCATGTTTTATGCGTTGTTAGCTGGCTCCTGGCGAGGCCCCGTGCGCTTTCTGGGCGATGAGTTGCGGTGCGTTTTTTATTTCGCATAGAAAAAGTTCCTCAATAGTTTGCTATATTCCACGTCAAACTTTATGACCGCTCTGTATATAGATGCGAAGATTACAACTTTAATTTAACAGTACTGAAATCTGTCAGAAGTATTTCAATATTAAAAAAGTATGTAGGTATATAAATATTTCGATAACTTTAAGATTATCAAAAAAAAAAAACATTTGAAACAAATAACACTTGATAACAAATATAGACCATGAAACTTACACTACCTATAGAAATTAATATTCCTTCGTCGCACTTCGAGCATTTCTGAATTCTCTGATAACATTGGTCTGCAACAAAATCCTCCTTCAACAAATTATGTCATAAGTATGACGATTTTTTTATGTTCGGAATCTGTTTCTGAAGGCCAATTTTTCTATCACGTCTACATTTTTCGATATATTTTTTTTTTCAAAATATCATCAATTCTTTATTCGGTGGCAAATACGCGGAAACTAAAATAATATTCGAGTGAGCGGTCATACCTAATTTACACACTGATACTTCCATATTGGTTAGCGCGGGCGGATCTAACGGGATGCAATACAACGAACGCCTATAATAGATCAAGGTGCCGCCTCCGCGGGTTGCGTTAAAAAAGAAAAAGATAGACCGCGCGGTTTAACTTTGGTCATTACCGCGAATTTTATTTTTATTTATTGTGAGAAGCACGAATGAGGCGATGCACCGTGGCGGCGATGACCAGATAACGTGCAACCGCGTTAAGCAGACCTATATCCTTCTCTGCAGAGAGCATAGCATGGAAACCGAGTACCTCCTGGAGGTCGTGTTCGTGGTTAAGTCTTCAATATATTGATATATTTTAGTACAACTCAAAATGGACCCCTCCTGATAAATTTTGAGATTTTTCTATTACTCGTTCAAAAAATAGCTTTATCTATTGTTTTAGACATAAAATTTTAATGAATTTAAGTTTGTTTAATTGAAATTGGATATAAACGGAATACTTTCTGATTTGATCTCTTTTTCTTTTAACATGGCTTTATAGAAAAGACAATCAACCTATTTCAATTTCTCTTACAAAGATTTTTGAATTTAAAGTTTTAAATCGAATTATAATCAATGAATGTGCCCTTGTATTTCTTAAAATTTTATTTGAAACTTCTATCTATTCCTCATCTTTTAAGCTCAATCTGGTTCTCTCTGAAGACTACATATTAACGATTTTCAAAAATGTGCAATCAACAAGAGACGTGGAAAGTGAAGAATTTAAATTCTAGATAGCCAATAGACTTTTCTATAAACATTTTTTATATGTGTAATTCTGCACTACATTACCTTTATACCTATATCTCTTAAGGTTCAACGTTATATATCAGACATATATCTATATATAACAGTGAATTCTCGGAGCTAGAGCTTTTTAGTACTTCTTGCTATTCTTATAGAAACGAAATACTACATTCTCTGTCCCGGAATAAATAGTACCTTAACTGTAATTTAATCATCAATACATATTTAACAATAATATGTTCACTTATCACAAATACACCTACCCATACCATATATTTTCATATTTAAAGCAAAACTCTACATCCCCCACACATCTGTAGTTGTACCTAGCGTTATATTTTTTAACGTGATAACGTATTATAAATCGATGAACACTGGCTGCACGCACAAAAAACTCACTGTCACGTACCGCTTGAGCCGAGCGTGCTAGCGAGAGCGCGGAACAAGCGATAGAGACGATCGGCCTAAGCGTTCGGCTTATGACGCATCTATCTATATCTATTCATATAATAAGAATGTAAATCCAACGTGTCTGTACTTCTTTGATTTTCAAGAAAAAAAATGTTGCAGGTGTCTACAAATAAGTAATTGAATACATTTCAATCATTTTTAAAAATGTTTGTCTGTTTGTTTGTATAATCACGCATCACTGCTAAAGTACTGAGTTCACAATTAAACCGTAGAAAATCATAAAGCATATCCTCAGGAGTAACTAATTTTTTGTTTCATTAAAATCGGTTGACTCTATCAAAAGTTATTGTAATTTTAATGACGACGCGGCGTAAGTACGAGAGAAAAGTAGATAAGTAAATGAACTTAATACAGTTAGATGACTTTATTAATCACTGTTTTTTTCATAAGTTTCCACGCGAACGAAGTTACGGCTACAGCTAGTATAGAATAAGTCTTTTTATAATAGTATGCAATTTTTCATCAATGCTTTCTTATGACGATATCACGTAAAATAATCGTTTTTTTCTTTCGAAATGAAAACGTTATTGATCTGGAAAGATCTTTACAGCTTCACCGAACTACCGAGATGAACGCTGAAGGCACTCAGCCGATTTGGGATACTTGTGCGACTAACTTAAGGGTGTACGGCACACCTCGGCTTTGGCTGTCGCCTGTTTTGTGCAAAAATCGCGACCTATCTGAGCTAACCTAAGCCATCTAGATTTACGTATATGAGTTATTGAAACATGCATATGTACCAAGCATGCGTGCCTCAACAACTCCTATATGTATTTTGTGTCGCAAAAATTCCTCTAAACTATACAGGATAG
>JACEII010000008.1:2487218-2498440 GCA_014332785.1 Antheraea mylitta
CTTTTATGTATAATTAGTTATATCGTCTAGCGGTGTTTGCATATGCGACAAGGGACATTTGGCAACACTCGGTTAAATGTCAAAAAATATTTATTACAGTAATCTATTTACACAATCTTATGACTTCAGATAAGATTATCTACAATAATAAAATAATAATCAAAAAGATATTAGAAAATCCTTGAAAAAAAACGTTATTATTTATCAAAGGTACAATTACATGAACTAGTAGGCGCCCAGTGGTCGACATTCGATCATAGTTAATTGATTTTTTTAAGTTTGAACTTTAGAGTTCTTCTGTCAAAGGGTTCTTCTATAGTCAAAGGTTTTCATCATGGCTACTCAGTTATTTGCCATTTGCAATGATCTTTATTATATAATCATTCAAAAAAATCTATGTGTAAATGAAAATCAAAATTAATTATAAATTGGAAACAACAACCACGTGGTAAAGCTCAAATTTTAACCAAACAACTTTACGAAAACAAAGAAATTTATCGCAACCCATGACACAATTTTTAATAAATTTTACACGACACCATGGGTGGGTGGTATTTCTGGGTGATATTGAATCAAATGTCGTCTGTTCATTATGAGAAATAGTGGTATGCTCAGTATCATCGTTTGGAACAGTAATGAATCCACAATACAATCAAATGGTGAATCCAAGACAAATATGTTATTAATACTACCATTAGCTTTTGAGAATAAATTCTTTTTTGTTGCTACAACAGGTTGAATTGCAACATTGTAACCGCGGAGGTCTAAGTCATGGATAACTTTTATGAACAAAATTCTTATTTTGGCTATACGTAGTATTATTTGGCTAATTTTTTTATTAAATCATCATTTGAAGTGAGTTCACCATAAAAAAATAATAAACATTACAATAATCAATAATAGTTATGTTATAATATCATTGTTGAATGTGGGATGAAAAATGGTAATTGGAACGTAAAAGTTAAAAAATACATACAGTCGATCCTTCACAACCAGTTTTGAAGTTCGTAATTATTGACAGTTGTCAAAATATGTTTTTTGTTTACATGTGTGTATATGTTGTGTAAAATTCAAGCAGTAGTGTGAGTAGTGCATATTTTAATTAATTTAATGTACTTCTAATGCATTTTATATTAAACTAGTTGTCACCCGCGGCTCCGCACGCGTTTGTTGAATGTATTAAATAAATTTAAAATTGCTATTACATGTGTAAATAACAATAATACTCTTTCAAAAATATTTGTAAGTATGACACGCACATCATCTACAGTAACAGGTAACATTTACATTATATATGTGAATACTAATAGTGTATCGAATGGGATGGGATTTATCATAAGCCACATAGCTGGAACTTTAAACTACTATCTATGTATCACCCTCAGTGCTCACTTACACTATATAAGAAAGTAATGAAAATATTAAGCTATACATTATAGAACAATATATGTTCAATCTTTTATTACATAGATATAATATCGGATATCGTCTGCTGAACTCGCTAGCCTCAAATATAACAGCGAATTAGTTAGTTATTTGCCCGTAAAATTCCCGTTCAAATATTACTTGTAGTCCGTTGAAGCTGTTAAGACCTTGCTAGGTCAATAGCGTAGTCATTTCTAAGAAAACAAAACCGTTCATATAGGTCCAGCTGTTTCGGAGATTACCCGGAACAAATAAACAAACAGATATATCGACAGAATTAAAAGAAATGTTGATATTTGTAGCACCGCAGATATATGTATTCATCAAAAAGTATTTATTTGAATATTATATACACACGCTTTATTCTTATAATACGTAATATATCACAAAAAAAAGTTGGGAATAAAACTAACGTAGAATAAACTTTTTGAGGAGTTTTTGACGGAATTTCAGTCTGTTATGTAGGGGATTTTATATTTTATTCATAATTTTGTGTTATTTGACTCTATATTGTGTTAAATTGGCGGCGTTTTGTGTAATATGGTTTGTTTATTATGCATAAGTGAAATAAATGAAAAATAATACCACGGAGTATGTATTCTGGGGTCTTGAAAATTAAGAAGGTAAAAATTTACGAATACATAAGAAGAATACATAAGAACTACCTATATCGACAATTTCAGAATTGGCAGTATGGATTAATTCCTTCGCCTGTATTGTGATGGACGAATATTATTACTACTAACCTTTTAGAATAGCAGCACAAAATAGACTTTAAAAATGTTTGCGATAGCAACGTACAACTTATAATCAAAAATTGGAATTAAAAATAACCTAGAATAAACTGTTGAACAGGAACACAAAATAAACCCTAATAATATTTTCGATAGAATGTTATCATGTTACCATGGCAACGCATATAATACTGACACTGACACGCAGCGGATGCTCTAAAAATAGCCCGATTTTGAGACATTCTTCATTAGTACTCCGCTCCTATTTGTTTTAACGTGACGATAGTCATCTTCGATAAATGAGCTATCTAACACTGAAAGAAACTTTCAAATCGGACCGGTAGTTCTTGAGATTAGCGCGTTCAACCAAACAAACAAACAAACTCTTCAGCTTTATAATATTAGTATAGATAAACGGCTTTCTGCACTTCTCCACCATATAAACTTTAACTATGCCAAATTTCAAGTTCACCCGTTCAAGGGAAATAGGTTAAAAAGGGGTACAAAATTTTGCTTCACGTATTAATATATAGAGACCTAACAGAATATATATTACATTAATACGTAACAGAATAATATAAAAAAGTCATCAATCATTAGCTTAAGTTTATTTATAAGTATGAGTCATTATACTTATCACTAGGAAATTTTTCGTTATTAATTATCAACAATCAAAATTACGTATTATACAAATTCTTTGGTGAAGTATATTGTAACTAATTTACTGTGTTTTTCTTTTTAAATTAACTTTCAATTCTTGACTAGAAATAAATTCACTAATTTCATTGTCACTAGTGAACTTCAACCTTTCTTCGGTTTTGATACGTGCAATTCGATTAACATGAGCTTTGCATACCTTAATAAATGTATTGACCTCGACTTTCATTACTAATTTCTGATAACGCGCATAGACATTTTTAGCGGCATAGTAAACACTGGGCGAGAAAATGGTTACTAAATTTTCGTTGAACTTTTTCTTCCTGAACAGAAACTCGATGTACTCAGGCAAGGTAGGATATTTTTCAAGGTCATACACACATTCAATAAACAGTTTGTATAGAGACAAAATTTTGTCAAACTCAAGCGAATCGATAGCTTCATAAGTTACTTTAATCTTATCTTTGTCGTCGTCGTTATTGATAATTACTTTTTTAGTATTCTTGACCAGCTCCGTGTAAAATGATACATTTTTGTCGATAGCAAAAAACGGACGATATGTCTTTTCACAAATTTCAAACGTAACTTTTCCTGCTTTAGATGCATCCAGATCACTTGCAACATGCATCAAGTGTACGTAATCATTCAAATGGACTATTTCTTTAACTATATCGTCGGGCAATATTTCTTTGTGATTCAATTTAAGGTAATTCAGTTTGTATAAATTAAATGGTTTATCAATTTCACTGACTAGAAAACCGCCTACTGTTTTGAAGATTTGTTCCAGCAGATAATAAACTTTGTCTCTACGATTGTTAATTTTCTTCAGAATCTTCACATGACTGAGTAATTCTCTCCGACTTTCGATAGATTGCATATCTAGATCATAATCGAAGTACTTCAAAATTTCGATCATATAAGGCGCTACGCCATAATACATTCTTAACCGTTCCTGTTTGAAATATTGAGGATCATTTTTAAAAACACACGAGGACAATTCAACACAATACCATAACGCAGTTAACAGTGATGTTTTTTCTTGTGGATCTAGTGGTAAAGATGATAGCCCAATTGTACACACTGTCTCACTGATACGTCGCATGGCATATTTTTTGAACTGTTCGACGACGTTTCTATCCATCCATTCTTTATTTTCACAGTTTTTCCACAAAACATAATAAAACAATCCAATATTGTAACGAATCTTCTTGAAATCAAAGTACGTCGCTGACAGAATGTAATCGTTGTATTTATCAAATTGATCTGTGTTCGTCAGCACAAGGCCGCCATGAAACAGTTTCCGTGTTCGCGGTTCAGTCTTCGTATTGTTTGCCAATAGTTGTTTGTAAACATTTAAAGTGTAGAAGTAGCCAATTGACTCACTAATATCTAGATTATTCATCAAAAACAAGGGACACTCCATGATTGATTTGAATTTACTAAAACTAGCAGGTGACACTTGAACTGATTGTTCTGTTCCATGGAAAATGAGTTTGTTGATTAAATGAACTTCCGCTAGAATTACAACCGGAATTCCCTTCTCATCATCCAGAATAATGTCTGGGAACTCGATCTCTTGTTCAGCTGGGAAATTAACATCAACTACTTCTTCTTCTTCAACCTGCTTATTAAATTCAGTATCGAACTTTAAGGCATCAAATGAGTAGGATTTTATATCACTGACGATGTAATTAATCAAAGTTGAAATGGATTTTTCAATGTCAACTTTAATCATATTACTCGCACCAATTAGATTTCGATACCAATCTGTGTTAATGAATTCACGCAGGAATACATCTCTGTCTTTTGTTTCCAGGTTAATTTTTCTTTTCACTGTTTTCGATGACAGCTCGTCAAATAGTCGAATTCGCAACTTTTTCAATTTGTTGATTTCTAATAAAGCACGAGCATCGTTTTTTAATTTTCTGATAAACTTTAACCTGATATAAGATTTTAATTGATCTTTTTCGACTGCAAAATTGTCAACGTTGATTTTGTCGTAATCAAACTCCTTAGAGATATCAGTGTCGTCATAAAGTTCGTAATTACTATAAACCTTGCAACGGCTCTTGAAGAAAGATGCAGCTACTGAAAGATCAATACTACTTATGTTTTCATTGAATGCATGGAAAACGACTGTTTCGTAATGCATATTCTCGTTCAACATAAAACATTTGTTTATACTGTCATGCTCGATCAAACCGTCTGTGATGATGTACAGCAACTTGATTTTATCAATTCCACTGCGGACATACTTTCTTTTTAGGAATTGGATAATTGATTCCGGATCTGTTCCCATCCACCCACAATCCAAATTGGTATATGCTGCTCTAGTCTCGTCTTCATTGATTTCCCAACAATCGTCACCCCAATGCAAGTAAAGAATTTTCGATTTTGTTGGAGGCTCTCCGGCAGTTAATATTTCTTTTTTAATTTTTTCTACCTCACTTTTGAATTGTTCAAGGGTCTTCAAGCCGTTGTTGTGATAATACTCGACTCCGCTGGTTGAGCCGGAAAAATCTTTTGCATAAATGAAGTAATTAACCATATTTACTCTGTAACAATTTTTCTAATTTTAAAGTGAACCAGTGCTGTCTCTATTGAAAACTTATGTACACTGATTCGCTTTAATATTGATAGTGTGTGTTACTCCATGTTATTTATATAGATAACCTAGTGGCATACGGCGATAACTAATATCAGACACAGGAAAGTGGATTCCTAAAACAAAAGCACGTATTATAAATCTTGATGAAATTTAGGATAAACATAAGAACGTCTGGAAAATCAAAACAAAGTGAAGTGTTTCTATTGAGGATCTTAGTAATTAGTATAATAATTATTTGAACTATTAGTGGTATAAAATATAGCATTACCTGGGATTTGAACCCGCGGCTTTGAACTTTGCACCAGATTCTATTATCAGTCCACACTACATACAAAAACATTCACAACAATTCACAATATAAATTTAAGTTTTATAATTAAACTTACCGATCAACATTTAGAAATTTTGATGTAAAACTGCTACAAGGAAACTATTTTATCGTTTAAAACTTCTACAGTATATGACGGTCGATTATACAATGAATGAAGCAAACGGTTCTTGCTGGAATTTATATCTATGATAGTAGAAATGGATGACGCAATATTTATTACAAACATGGTACAATGAAATATCAGCTGCTTTTAACGAACCACCAACTGCGACCCATAAGTAAAACAAGTTTATTTCAGACTCAGTAATTGACAAAAATAATTGAATAATACATTATAAGTTGAAGGGCGTACTATTAACTCGTCGATAAAAAAATGAAAACAGGAAATTATTGATTTCACCCTGCTTTTTTAAATAATATAAATTCGGAAATCCCCATCTACATAACTGCTTGACATATTAACAAGTACGCGTGAACGTGAGTGAGCTCATAGCTGATTGTACGAAATGTGGTGCAATCACTAATCGCTTATCATTTCTTTCAGTAATTCCTATCATTAAGTTACTTTTTTTTTCTTGGTCTGACTACGCTATTGACCTAGCAAGATCTTAACAGCTTTTAAGGTGAGCGGTTAGGGCACTCAGCCGATTTTATTTGACAACTAGCTTAAGGGTCCACGGCACACCTCGGTTTGGGCTATTGCCTGATACGTGCAACTCGCGACCTATCTGAGCTGACCTAAGCCGACTATTCGTACATATATGAGTTGTTGGAACATATATGTGTACCATGCATGTATACCTCAACAACTCTTATATGTATTTCGTATCGGATAATTTTCTAAATTATTTCATTTCGATAAGGGAAAGAAACAAAACGCTTCTACTTTCATGTGTAAGCGTGTGCACGTGTGTGGGAGTGATATGTGTAATGTTGTTGCAGTGATGTAAGATTCTAGAACGGACCTAGGCTTAAGCCGCTGCCAAGAGGGGCAACTTTATGACCGCTTTGTTGAGTAGTCCGGTGAAGCTGTTAAGACCTTGTTGGGTCAATAGCGTAGACATTTCGAAAAAAAAACCGCTTTGTTTATAGATGCAAAAACACAACTTTAGTTTAACGGTACTGAAACCTGTCAGGAAAAACCTAAATAAAAAAGGTTGGTTGGTATATACATATTTCGATAACTTTTAAATTATCATAAAATCATTTGAAAACTTAAAAACAAATATAGACCATGAAACCTACGCTATGGCCCTAGGAACTAACAATCCTTTGTTGTAGTTTGAACATTTCTGCGATAACAGTGGTCTGCAACAAAATCCTCCTTCAAAAAATGTCCTGAAGCTGTTTCCGAAGGCCAATTTTTCAATCACGTCTAGATTTTTTGGTATATATTTTTTTTTCAAAATATCATAAATTTAGTTTTTTATTGAAGTGAAACTTTTTTAGAATTGTTGTGATTTCAAACCGGATGCAACGAAAAATGACATGTCAGAAACACAAAAACATTTGCAACCCTATTTGTATAATAATAATATTCAAATTGTTTCAATTTAATATTCTGTGACGTCACACATAGAAATGTTTTGTCGTCAATATCCACCGGTTCTCGTCCGATCACCGAAGTTAAGCAACGTCGGGCGCTGTCTGTAATTGGATGGGTGACCGCCGTAGGATATTGCGTGACGTTTACTTTTTGCTGCTCAAATTAATCTTCAGTATTTTTTAAAATCTTCTTCTATACATATAATAAAAATGAAGTGTCTGTATGAAACAGAAAATAAATTTTATTTCACTGATTAGGTACAAAAGTATACACGCTTCTGATAACAAAAATGCAATTTTTAAAATTTTTGTCGGTCTCTGTCTGTTTGTTCCAGGTAATCTCCGAAACGGCTGAACCGATTTTGACGGGAATTTCACTGACAGACAGCTGAAATTACAGCGGGTGACATAGGCTACTCTAAATTAGATTAAGTGTTAACCGCGGCTTGGTCTGCAATGCTATCTCGAAAACAATTGGACTAATTTTCACGAAACCATCACCAATAGATAGTGGACATCATAACAAGTAATTAAGTCTTTTTTAATTAAGACTAGTTGTTAACCGTGGCTTTGCCCGCAATGCTATCTCCAAAACAGTTAGACTGATCTTAGCGAAACTTTCAGTTGCAGATAGCTGGCCTTAAAAAAAGTAATTCAAGCAATTTTAATTTATACTAGCTGTTAACCGTGGCTTCGCCCGTAATACTATCTCCAAAACTGTTAGATCTATCTTCACGAGACTTTCACTGGCAGTTAGCTGACCTTATAAAAATATTTCAGGCAATTTTAGTTTATACTAGCTGTTGACCGTGGCTTTGCCGACAGTACTTTCTCTAAAAGGTTAGACCGATTTGCCGGTGACTTTCACCTTACCTTATAAAAAGTAATTGAGATTATTCTATTTTAGACTAGCTGTTACCCACGACTTTGTCTGTATGAAATTTAGCAAGATTTCAACTCATTCTTTATTTTTAATTAGAGAAATAATTCTCAACTAATTGTTTATAATTCGATATTATAATTATTAGTAACTTTAAACATAGAAGAGATCTTCCTAATAAGATTTTAGACCATAAACGTATTACGTAAAGAGGTCCATAATACAATTTCTTGCAGAACAGACAAGCGTTTATTTTTTGTATAGACACAAAATCGTAACTATAATGACAAAGTAATGTAAATGTAAATGTTTATGATAATACTTTAAGTTATTGTTTCATTAGTACACAGTGTAAGTGGGCACGAAGATAGTTATATGGCGGGTTAAAATGTTGTTGATGGTAAACCTCACTAGGTACATTGTTAGTATTTATATATCTATTGTATACATTACATGCTACTGTAAGTGGCGTGCGTGTCGTACTTAGAATTGTTTTTAAAGAGCATTTCTATAATTGTACATAGGCTCACAAGTTTATAATTCTTTACAATTAAAAAAAATCGCGTGGAGCCGCGGGTACAGCTAGTATCTTATAAATATACCAAACCAAACCAAAGTCTGTCCCACGTACCTACATACAAAAAATACTGGATAGATTTCTCATTATTTACTACATTGTATCCCGTTGAAACACTATTATGTTGCTGAGAGTGATCTAAAACAGAATAAAATAAATAAGGTTATACACGTGTTGTATTGAGGTTATATATATATAATCTACTACCTGTATCCTGTATTTTGTAGGTGGTAGAGCCCCGCTCAAGCTATTTTTAGTTTCAGCATGAATGGGTCGGCTCCTCCGGGGTAGTACCACCCCTCTTACATATAGCCGACGTGAAATAACAGTGCTTGCATTGTTGTGTTTCGTTCGGTCCGTGAGAGAGCCGGAGGCCCACGTCCCTTCCTCTTTCCTTCTTTCCCTTTCCTTCCCCTCCCCCTTCTCCCATATACAGGCTGGCAACGCACTTGCGACGTCCCTGATGTCGCTAGTGTATATGGACGGTGGTGATCACTTAACATCACGTGACCCACCAGTTCGTTTGCCTCCTATGATATAAAAAAAAAAAATCCGCTGCTCCGCACGCGTTTTTTTAAATTGTATTAAAGAATTATAAAATTGTGAAAATATACACTATTGTAAAAATGCTCTTTAAAAAAATTGTAAGTATGAAACGCACGCCCCTTGTACACACATTAAATATATAAATACTAACAGTGTGCCAAATAAGGTTTGTCATCAGCAGGATATTTGGAACCTTACCCCACCATATAACTACCTCAGTGCTTACACTGCTGTATAAGGAACTAATGAAACAATTACTTATAATATTATTATAAAAATTTCATTTATAATACGTTTAATATACATTTCCATTTCAATTAAGATTTTGTGAATATAAAAAAATAAACGCTTGTCTGTTCCGCAAGAAATTGTATTATGGGACTCTACGTAATACGTTTATGGGCTAAGATCTTATTAGGAAGACTTCGTCTATCTTCAAAGGTGCTAATAATTGTAGTGACGAATTGTTACCAATAAGTTGATAATTATGTCTCTAATTAAAAATAAAGAATGAGTTGAAATCCAGCTAAATTTCATATAAACAAAGTCGTGGGTAACAGCTAGTCTAAAATAGAATAATCTCAATTACTTTTTATAAGTTCAGCTATCTCTCAATAAAAGTTTCACGAAGATCGGTTCAACCATTTCGGGGATAGTACTGCGGCGGGGATAGTAAAGCCACGGTTGAAAGCTAGTCTAAATTAAAATAGGTTGAAATATTTTTTATAAGATCTGCTATTTGTCAGTGAAGTGAAGTCTCGTGAAGATTTTTCTTTACTCTTTAGATTATACTTGACTGCTAAACTCATTCTCATTATTGATGGTAATAATATCAAGTATTATTGACTTCTTTTGTGTTGAAATATAGAGTGGATCAATTTTAATGAAACAAAGAGTAAGTTACTCTCGAGGATATGCTTTATATATAAATATGAACGAAGTGTCTATGGAGTAAAAATAAAGACATAAACTAAATCTATCCAGTATTTTTTGATTATACGTAGGACAGACTTTGGTCAGTGTATATGTATATTTATAAGATATTTAAAAAAAAATCTGAAGATAAATTTAAGCAGCAAAAAGTTAACGTCACGCAATATCGCATGCGGTCACCCATACAAGTACTGACCGCGCCCGACGTTGCTTAACTTCAGTGATCGGACATATATGAATAGTTAGCTAGGTTAGCTAAGATAGGTCGCGATTTTGCATGCAACGGGCAACAGCCAAGCCGAGGTGTGCCGTGCACCCTTAAGCTGGTTGCCAATATAAAATCGGCTTAGTGCCTTAAGCGCTCGCCTTAGTAGTCCGGTGAAGCTGTTACGACCTTGCTAGGTCAATAGCGTAGTCAGTTCGAGAAAAAAAAAAAAAAAAAAACGAGAACAGGTGAACATTGACGACAAAACATTTCTATCTACGCGTCTCTCTCGCATATGTGTGACGTCACAGAATATTAAATAAAAACAATTTGAATCTTATGCTTATAAAAATAGGGTTGAAAATGTTTTTCAGTATTTCGTTAATAGAGCAAAGTTTGCATTTTGTGTGCCCGCGTATATTGTTTAGATTGACATTTTATCATAAGCCTCTTGTATCATTTATTGAAACTGAAAATATAGACCTTGAGCAATAAATTATGTAACATATTTTAAATACAATATGAAATATATTTTAAAATTAATTAAGATACTTTCATTTTTAAACAAATAAATTTTGTAATTATCCTATTCTTGTTACATATTATAGTTATCTCATTCTTTTGTCGATTTACTGAAGTTTCATTTCTATCGTATGTGAATAGCACACACACTTTTTTTTATTCGTTTTATGCGTTAACATTACGTATATATATAACAGCGACTTCTCCGAGCTAGAGCTTTTTAGTACTTCTCGCCATTCTTATAGAAACGAAATACTAC
>JACEII010000008.1:2513440-2549146 GCA_014332785.1 Antheraea mylitta
TTATCTCATAAGTTATTATCTAATAATATAATTCAAAAATTAGTGATAATCATAGTTTTTTATGTGTCTTATACCTTACTTTGTATGTTGTTTATAATAATACTGAATATTATACATGGCGAATAGTAAGTATGTAAAGTTTGGGCTTTTTAACGCGGGATCCCTTGCTACCGGCCACGATGAGCTTATAATTGCTATGAGTAATCATTCTGTGGATGTAATGGCAATCAATGAGACGTGGTTAAGACATGGGGAGGAAGGGCGAGCGCCGATTATCCCAGGGTTTCGTTTAAGGCACACACCGCGCCCGGTAACTGTTTGTGGGGGACGTGGTGGTGGAGTTGGTTTTTATATCAAATCGGGTTTAAAAGCACGCGTTCGGCTTCACCCGGGAAACCAGGAAGTTGAGCAACTGTGGATGAGCCTTAATTTGAATAGAAAAAACAATTCTATTTGGTACTGCTTACCGCCCGCCCTGGATGGATCTTGATATCTTTTTAAACTCTATAACTTTAAGCATCAGCTCCCTCGCCCCTTTCGATAACATTATCTTACTTGGGGATTTTAATGTTAACCTGTTAGATGTAGGCAGCAGCAAATCCAAGCGGCTTATGGAGTTTGTAGATCATTGCGGACTCAATCAAATAGTGACTACGCCAACACATTTTGTAAATGACAGCCATTCTCTTATTGACGTTATATGCACCGATATTGGTTACAGAGACCTTTCTATCCATCACATAAGAGAATTAGGACACCACGCATTTATCACCTGCCAATTAGTCGTGAAGAAGAACAAACCTACTAGGAGACTGGTTGTGTATCGACCATTTCAAGATATTGTACTTGATTTATTTCAGCGCGACCTCGAATGGACAGCATGGGACTCTATATGCAACCTTAATGATGTTAACACCATGGTGTCGTTATTCAACATCTACATAAAACAGTTATTTGATGTTCATGCTCCTACAAAACGCAAGTTCTTTCGCAGTGTGCCTACCCCTTGGATTACACCAACTATAAAACTAATGTGTAAACTACGTGATAAAGCTCGTGACAAGTACAGACGCACAAAACTGGACTCTCATAAAGACTATTATCTTCAACTAAAGCGGCTTGTTGAACAGTCCTTACAAAGTGAAAAGAAAGCTTACTTCACCAAACACATTAACGAGAACATTACAAAATCCAAATTGCTATGGAATAATTTAAAATCCCATGTATATGTGCCAAGCCAGGAAAGTATTCTCCCTGACCACCTTCATGATCCTGAAGGGATAAATGATGCCTTCCTTGATGTTCCTGGTAACCAAAATGTAACCATCTCACAGTTGACATTTTTTGAATACAATAGACATGGTCCGTCAACATTTGCTCTTAAGACTGTTGATGAAATGACTGTTTTTAATATTATTAAAAATATTACGACAAATGTTCAGGGAACTGATGGCATATCTAAGGACATGATAAGGCTCACACTCCCGCAAACCTTGAGGGCAATAACATCTATTATTAATGCTTCTATCAATACAAGTACATTTCCAGATATTTGGCGATGTTCAATTGTTCGACCAATACAGAAAAATAATAACCCACAAAATTTTAATGAACTGCGTCCAATAAGCATCCTTCCTTGCTTGTCAAAAATTCTGGAACGAGTTGTGTACACCCAAATAACACAGTATCTTGAAAGTAACAGTATTCTACCGGATCTCCAGTCGGGTTTCAGGCATGGACGTGGTACTACTACTGCTTTATTAGATGTTGTGAGCAATATTCTTGAGGCACGGGATCGGGGGGAGGGAACTATTCTTGTTCTGCTCGATTTCTCACGGGCTTTTGATTCCATCAATACACATTTATTATTAGCTAAACTGCGTTACTATGGATTCGACCAAAATACTATCAAATGGTTTCACAGTTATTTAGCTAATCGCTCACAGTATGTTGAAATAAGAAAAGAAAATGGATCTTCGGTTGCTTCCTCCGCTAGACCTGTCACTCGAGGAATTCCTCAGGGGTCTATTCTTGGGCCTCTGTTATATATAATCTACAGTGCCGACATTATTCACTGTTTGCATGATTGTAAATACCACATGTACGCTGATGATTTACAATTATATATGTCTTTTAAGTTTGATGAACTCAGGGCATCCGTTCATAAAATTAATGAGGATCTCGGTAGAGTAATATCTTGGTCTGAGCAAAACACACTGGTCCTCAATCCAGCCAAATCAAAATTCATGGTCTTAGGAAGCAAATTGCAAATCAATTCTATTCTATCCGCCAATCCAGTGATAAAGATTATGGACAAAAATATAGATAGGGTCGATATAATTCGTAATCTGGGGTTACTCATCGACCCGGAACTTCGTTTTGAGTCGCACATAAATAATGCTATAAAAAATTGCTTCTATAGGTTAAAAATATTGTATCGCTTTAGACAGTATTTTAGTGTCACACTGAGGAAGATATTAGTTGACACTCTGGTTCTATCAAGACTTAATTATTGTGATACAGTATATGGTCCTTGTTTGCTATCGCGTACTGATCGATCCATCCAGCGTGTGCAGAATGCCTGTGCCAGATTTTGTTTCGATGTTCCGCGCCGTGGGCATATTTCACCATTTCTAAATGATGCAAATATATTAAAAATGGCAGCACGACGCGAGTTACACATGGCTACGTTACTTTTTGGGCTGATAAGAACCAAAATTCCAAAATATTTGTATGCCAAGTTAGAGTGGAGACATGATAATCACACATATTTTTCATGTTCACGCACCATTACTAAGCCATTATCGATACCTTTCCATAGAACTACTGCTTTCAGAGGGTCATTCAAATATGCCGCCACTCGTTGTTGGAACAACATCCCACCACCATATCGATCCAAACAGAGTAAAACTAGCTTTAAACTCTTATATAAGCACTACCTATTGCAAATTCAAACTCAGTAATTACAGTGACGTATAATATATTCAGGCAGTTCTATTGTACGCTCATCTTGTTGGTGTGTATTTTTTACTTCTAAAACTAATTCTGTATTATTTAGTCTTACATTTGTGATTACAGTAACCATACTTCTTTAGTGTGACTTTCCGTGACGTGTTAAGTGTAATTTTTACTTTTATTGTTCGTTATTAATTTTATATTTACATTAATATGACCGTCTGAACGTCCGTTTATCAACATATCGGCTCCCATCGAAAATCAGCGCTGCAGTACTACGGTATTGCACATTTTTACTGAATGGGTTCGCCAATTGTTGGACATTTATTTTTAGTTTTCAAATGTATTTTTTGTGTTTAACTAATTTGTTTAATTCAACTTAAGTGTATGTTTGTTCCAACAATAAAGTATTTCTTTCTTTCTTTCTTTCATGTGAACTGATCCCCTAACAACTGCTAACATGGGAAATCTGATATGTTAAAATTTACAGAAAAAAGTTGCTGCCTCACTATCAGGAACTGTGTTGTGCCCGCGACTTCGTCCGCTTGGAATAGTTACCGTATACGCAGCGCACGCAGTGGAAGCTAAGGAAAAAAGAAACCCCGATTTTGAAACTTTCTTCATTAGTGCTCCGTTCTTGGTCTTAGCGTGATGGTATACAGCATTCCACGATAAATGACCTATTTAAGACTTTAATCATTTTTCAAATATGACCAGTACTTCTAGAGATTAGCGCGTTCAAATATACAAATGCTTCAGCGTTATAATATTATTGCAGATAACGGCTTTAAAAAGATACTAATACTGCATGCATGGTGGTCCTCCAGCGCTCTCACTGACCGAACATAACGCAACAATGAAAGCACTGTTACTTTACGTCGGTTTTCTATGAGGTAATATTCCGGACGAGCCGACCCATTCGTGCTGAAACCAGTAATAGTTTCAGCGTGGCTCTATCACCTACGAGATTGTGGTCAAGAAAATCTACAAAAAATAATAAAATACTATTTGAATTTAGTTACAAATGACAGACAAATGAATCGGGACGTGTGTGTTTGTTTCCATTGAATTCCGAGCAAATACGAAAACTATTTCCACGTTATCGGCCATTTCTACATAATTAAGCTATCGCGTAACCGTGTTAATGTATTGTGTTAGGACGAAAAGGTCGGAAGGATATCTCTATTAGTCAGTTAACGACCTAAGTTACCGCACCTTTGTTATAAAATATTAACTCTGTACATACAATAGTGAAATAGTTACGTCAATATTAACTTTAGTAGATTGTAATTTAATTCAATTAAGGTTAAACATTTTGCATAATTTCTTCGAAACCTCCACCTGTCTACAGTTGTTTCAGGCATCAATTTGTTCCGAGCCAGTAACATAACAGTATAGGTACGTTGTAAGCGCTTCGATCGCGTCTTGTTAAAACTTGGCTCTGGGGATAAATCTCGCTCCCACACACCAGACTAAGCCTCCCTCGGCAGCGGTTCCAGCCTAGGTCCATACCCTCGGCGTGGACCCCTTTAGTACACTGCTCCTGTGATACAGGGACACAAAATCCCACAACACTGCAGCAACATTACACATATCACCTCCACACATGTTCACGCACACATGCTTACACACAAAAGTGGAAGGGTTTTATTTTTTCCCTTATCTGACTGGAATAGGTTAGAAAAATTATCCGGCACAGAATACATATAAGAATTGTCG
Source organism: Antheraea mylitta (assembly GCA_014332785.1). NCBI lineage: Eukaryota > Metazoa > Arthropoda > Insecta > Lepidoptera > Saturniidae > Antheraea > Antheraea mylitta. The sequence continues at coordinate 2,518,115 of JACEII010000008.1, forward strand.
AGGAAAGTATGCTTGGAACACATATGTTTCAATAACTCATATAAGTATGAATATGTAGTTTAGATTAGGTTAGCTCAGATAGGTCGCGAATTGCATGTATCAAGCAACCGCCTAAGCCCAGGTGTGCCCTGCACCCTTGAACTAGTTACTCAAATAAGATCGGCTGAGTGCCGCAAGCGCTCGCCTTACCAGTCCGGTGAAGCTGTTAAGACCTTGCTAGGTCAATAGCGTAGTCAGTTCGAAAAAAAAAACTTGACTAGCTAGGTTCTTTTCAACGGCTGCACCGTCAATCCTCCCGTATCTAAGCAACATATAACTATCTCTTTTTCTCCACTGATGTTGATAATATGCCATCTTATTTCTACGTTTTATCTAAGACAGTTGACGTTTGTGTGCGTTTTCGTGTCATTTGTTTTGTCAAAATATCATGTAGGTAATGTTTCTACATCTTTTTAGTTATAATATCATTGGGTGCGATCCCCTGTATGTGCAGTACATTAGTTGTCAGTCGTAGTTATCAATCTGAAAAAGAAATTCAAAAATAATCTTTAAATTTCATTACAAATTCAGTACAACTTGTTTCTTCGTATAATCTTCCATCACCTATTCTCCATTTATCACCGCCGGCGGATAGGCCTCAATGTCTCCGCGTCAGCTTTATCTTAAAAAAACACACTAAAATAACTATACTAATCAGATATGCAAAAAAGAAGTCTATTTATGAAACCATAAGGGGTTTTCGGCCGCATTCATTAATAACGTTGGATTAACCTCATGCGATAATACATTATAACATATAAATAATGTATTAATCAATTGTATGTCTTAAAAATACCTAAAGAAAACTTCGCGATGATATAATTATGTCTATTTATAAAAAATGACAAACAATAAAATAAAATATAAAATATATATACGCATAAAAAAACTTTTTTATGGATAGCGGTATGAAATATAACTTTACTACGATTTCAATCCAAAACGCTACTGAAATTTAACAAAATTAATTCAGAATCAGCACGACGGACGAGAGCCCTATAAACTTGTATTAAAACAACATAATTTTGACCTTAAATTAATTGTTGTCCAGTTTAAATGGACACTTAATTTTTCCTCCCAACCCATTCCGATCTACACAAACAGTGCGAATTGGGAGATCAATTGATATATGTTGTAACGAAAGGTCGGGAAATATTTATTTTGTTCACAGTTAGACTACATTATTTTTACGTTATGTATGTATTTTGTCCGTGATGTACGAAAATCATGCATATTTTTAGTGATATTATTTTTAAACACCCTTTCCTCATTCGGCTGTTTTAGCATAAAAAAGATATGGGAATAAGATATATTAGTTTACTAGAGATCAATGTTTGTAGTTTGTTAGAATCACCAAACTTGTATTAAAAAAGTATCCAATTATTGTCAATTTAAATATGTGAGCTGAAACAAATTCCCTTTAAAATACTACTGTTGCATAGAGATCCGACCCCGCGACTGAGCTTCAAGCCTTAGTAGCTTCTGACATAAGTATTTAAAGTTCGGGCTTTTTCATCTATAGCTCCTCCCAAAAATCACTGCATATTATAAAACAAAGTCCTATACCACGTTTGTCTGTCTGTCTGTTCGCGATAAACTTAAAAACTACTTAACGGATTTTCAAGCTGTTTTCACCAGTAGATGAAGTGATTTATGAGGAAGGGTTAGGTATATAATTTGCCAATTTTTTTTTTTATTTTCATGACGGGACAACTTCCACCGAGGCTGCTAGAAATATTATAAAATGAAAAAAAGATTTTTTCAAATCTGACTGATTCCAGGCTTAATTGTGTTCAAACAAACAAACAAGTTCTTAAGCTTTATAGTACTAGAATAAGTACACGAAATAACGCCGCAATCTGTATATTGGAATTGTATAAGTATATTGATTCTACAAAGATCCACCTTTTAATACAATTGTGTGAAAAATCATTATAATACTATGTATTATCAAGATATATTCTCAACTCAACGATGGAGACCCTTAGTCCCTTCGCATTTAATATTTACATTGTCGGTGCCCATTCCGAATCGGGCTTGCAATAACATTATTTATATTTAGGTAGCTATTCAACAGATTCGTCCATTTGATTTGTGAATAAATATTTCATCCGTGGATAAAAATACCAGAGAGATTTTTTGACGTACATATTCAATTTACATTGGAGAAATCCGTCCAGACTTCTTACAACTTATTTCTGGGCAGAAACATTGTTTTTTTTTTTTTATTGTACCACGGCAAAATGACTGCACTATGCCTGATGGTAAACACAGTGCAATCCGAAAATAATAGCGACCGATTGACACACTATCCATCGCCAGTCGCCACTATCATGCCGGCCTGCAAAAAGCCGGATATGCACAGGCTGATCCCGAAACGCGACCCGCAGAAGCGAATCACTATTACGGGCTTTTTCGCCATATACATGGTGGTTGCGACCCAGTCAGGCTGTAAAACCCTACCACCCCATTATGTACTGGGAATTGTTTTATTGTTGATATACTGTTTTTTATTTTGATTACATATGTTATACATGGGGTGTAAGGGGTGTCGAATAACATCATAAAACTTGAGACACCCAAGCCAACCTCACCTGCACGTGGTGCACCCTGCTGAATAACGAATGAGGCAATGGCGAAAGCGGGGTGGTAGGGTTTTACAGCCCGACTGGGTCGCAACCACCATGTATTTGGCGAAAAAGCCCGTAATAGTAATTCGCTTCTGCGCGTCGCGTTTCGGGATCAGCCTGTGCATATCCAGCTTTTTGCAGGCCGGCATGACAGTGGCGATGGATAGTATGTCACTCGGTGGTCGCCATTGTTTTTGGATTGTACTGTGCTTATCATCAGGCACAATGCAGTCATTTTGCCGTGCTACGATGAAAAAAAAAAAAAACATATAGTGTGAAGCAGTGCATAGGCAATACTCTCTTCCCGGCCAACACGTTGTGCAAAGAACACTATGGAGTTTTAGTCCGCAAGAGTTGTACATAATCCACCCTTATCTGCCCATAAAGGATTTCCCCTTTAAAGAAAAGGAAACTCAATACGCTCCATGCAATACACCTTTACTTTTTTTATTATATCAAAGGAGGCAAACAAATATGTGGGTCACCTGATGTTAAGTGATCATCACCGTCCATAGATACTAGCAACCCCTGGGGAGTCGCCAGTGCGTTACCAGTCTGTGTGTGGGAAGGGTGAAGGGAAATGGGGAGGGGGGAGGGAGGTGGTTCCCCGGCGCCCTCACTGACCGAATGAAACGCAACAATACAAGCACTGTTACTTCACGTCAGTTTTCTGTGAGAGGGTGGTACCACCTTGGTCGAACCGACCCATGCATACTGAAACCAGGAATAGTCCCAGCGTGACTCTACCACAAAATGGACTCTTCGAAATGCATGAAATAATTCTAAATTTAAATTTATATTATTTAAAAAATAAAAACTGTGCGTACTGCGGACGCGAGTAGTACCAACCCTACCAGTTTTGCATATCTTATGTGTAAAACGGAATCTCACAAGTGCTATGTTTGTGGAAAGATTAATGATGCAGTGTGTCACAACACGGAAAGGAGTCCTTGATGAAGTAGCATGAGTGTTATTTATCAAAACCTAGGTATTTATTGTAGCAGATTGGATTTAATTGGATCCTTGTTCGAATGAGGCACAGATGTTGTACGACCTGGTAAAGCTATCTCAACAACGACTGTTCTGATGTGAACCTCGTAAAATTAGGGTACAATAGGGCTGATATATTCGTTGTAATACAAGCTCTAAAGAATAAATAAAATAAAAAAGTACTTATAAATATAGTATTTTTGGTAAAGATTTTATATCAAGGTTTCTTAAGGGTTGGAACATAATCAGGACCTGTCAGTGAGTCGGGCACTTCTGATAAATAACCATTGTGTTCGACACGAGCTTCCCTATTAATTATCCATCAATACTTTCTCGGAATTAACTTGAATAAAGAGCAAGCAAAAGCCTAGACAGGAGACCTAAAGGGGTATGAAAACAGGGTATAGAGAGTTAGGATTTGTTTGGCTTCTTGATTACCAAATACAGAGACAGCGGGTCGATTATTCGTAGGAACTTGTCCACGAAAACGTCTTAATAAAATTCTCGTCCCAGCCTTAATATAAATTCAAGAAATTTCTGCAAAACGAAATATTATAAAATTATAATTATTTATTTCATTACACTATATATGTTTTAGCTTCAATTTTTATGATTATAAAAAAGGAAGTAATTAAAATTATAAAGGAGCAGTCTCAGAGGCAGTAAATATGTAAAATTGATTTTTGAAGTTATACCACTTTTGGCGCGTTAGGGGAAAAATGATGAGAGTAAATTTTTACGATGCGCGCGCACACCGTCACGAAAACCGGACACCCTGAAGTTAGCTATAGTCAACATTTTGCTTCTTTGTATTTGTTGTTTGTATTTCTTTGTATTAAAACTTTCAATGTATTCAATACCTTTTTTCTATTATTAGTATCGTTTTTCCTACAAAAGTAGAATAAGGAGAAAGATAAAATTTTTGAAAAGATTTTTATCTTGTTATGCCGAAGAAGTATAACTTCTAACGCGTGTACATAAGTACACACACACTTTTGTTTAATGTTAAAGCATAAGATGCAGCCGGACTTAAAAAAACCCTACCATCATGTCATGGTTTGATTATTTACATACCACTTAATTTTTTATTCACACTCGTTTTCACTACCCTTCAAATTTGCATACGCACGTTTTATATAACAATCAATACCAAAAAGTAAAGTCCAATAATAGCGACTGCATATATGTTAAAAAGAAAGGTTTGTAAAAAATACAGAAATCAATGCTTATAAGAAAATGTTGGATTTGTTACACGGGTATTTCTCACTGGTACGAACACAATTGGATGCTGTCAATGGGCAAGCACCTTTTGATTAACGATCGCCGCGTCCGACACACGCTACTCCATTATCTTTGGTTAATACCACTTCGATCCAAACGGATATAAGTGGGATAGAAGGCATCTTTGGAGAATGAAGCGATAGCCCACTAAAACCTACTGTAAATGGAACTGTCAAGTAAACTATTGTTATAAGCGTATAGTTAGGACCGTAAGCTTCGATAGTAATAAATATTATTGAGATACCCTTTTTTAGAGATGCCGTAGCAATATCTAAAATAAATACCGACTACGCAGTAATTTTACTAGATAAAAAATGTGTATCGTATATAATCTATACTAATATTATAAAGAAGTAAAGTTTGTGAGTTTGTAACTTTTGTAGGGGGTAATATCAGGACTTACTAGTCCCATTAGAAAAAATCTTACAATGTCACCTATTTAACTCATTCATCGAGGAAGGTTATAATCATAAAGGTCATCATCACGGTAAGACCAATAGGAGATAAATACCAATGAAGAATGTTTCAATTTTTTTTGGAGTTTTTTCCTCTGGAGAGCTTTCGCTGCGAGTTAGCGTTAGTCCAAAGTAATTAAGTATTCCACGCGGACGAAATCGCGGGCAGAGGCTAGTATTCAATAGCAGCGTAGTTATTATCTTGATTTATATATCTTTTCAATTGTAAGGGATACTTACTTATACCAGGCGCTTATTGTCTTGACAATGTATTATATGCACACCTTGGCAACACGACGGAGACAACGATAAACGCAAAGCGTTTAAGGGAATCGTAGTTTCTGAAAACTGTAACAAATTTATATTGGATTTATATTCAAAATCTATTCAGAGGTTTCTAGTAATACGCGAATAACCTTAGATCTACCATTGTATTTAAATATATTATAGAATAGCCACCTACTTTCTTGCCCAAAAAACATATTCTAAATCGATACACTAAAGTTCATCGATTGCTATCAAATGAAAAAAATGAAAATCGTTAATAAATATTCAGAATAGAGCAAAATATAAAAGTTAGTCCAACAAACAAACGGCAATTGATATTCAAATGAGATGTCGATTGGAATAGTATTAACAATAAAAAGATTCATCTTGTGATGAGATCTTATCGGAAATTGCAAAGTAGAAAGTTCAATAACACAATTTTATTACGAAGTTGAATCATGTTGACCGGTGGACCGGAAAATTCTATGACGTGGAAGCGTTTTGTTTATAGAGGTAGAATATATCCCTTTTATTATGATAAATTCAACACATAATGTGAAATTATGTAAATACATATACAAGAATAAATAAATGCATAATTAAGTATGACTACGGAACTTCTTATAGTATACAGTTAATGAGCATTTAGTCAGGGAGCTCCACATTCTTCTTTGTTCTAGATCGTTTTCGGTCAGGCCGAAACTTTTCATAATATTGTTATCACCCACCTCCGAAAAATAAGAAGAAGAATTGATATTATTATTTACAATTCATTTATTACATGCATGAGATTATATTGATGGTTATCATTATGTTTGTGTTACGACGTTTACGGAGCTAACACTATAAACCAACGCACCACCTGTTATTGGTTTGCTCGCTTCCGTTCTGGGAATTTTGACCTGAAAAATGAACTTTGCGGTCGTCCGAAGACTTTAGTCGACAATGACGAATTAAAGGCGATTGTGGAGGCTGATGATACACAATCTACGGCTGAATTAGCAGCAGCTTTCGACGTTAACGTTAAAACAATATTGGTTCATTTGCGTCAAATTGGAAAGGTAAAAAAGCTTGACAAATGGGTGCTCCACGAACTCAATGATCGCCAGCACGAAGTACGCATCGAGACGTGCCTTTCACTGCTCAACAGACACACAAATGAAGGAATTTTGAACCGCGTTGTTACCTGCGATGAAAAATGGACTTTGTTTGATAACTGCAAGCGCTCAGCAAGTTGGTTGGATCCCTGGTTCAGCACCTAAATAATGCCCTAAACGAAAACTTACCCCTAGAAAAGTGATGGTCACTGTTTGGTGGTCTAGCGCCGGTGTGATTCATCACAGCTTCTTACCAAACGAGGTGAGCATTACTGCAGGTGTATATTGTGAAGAACTGAACACAATGATGGAGAAGCCGGCACATCTCTAACCAGCATTAGTCAATCGCTCGTCTCCGCTGCTCCTGCACGATAACGCGCGACCTCATACTGCACAGTAGACGGTCTTCAAGTTACAAGAACTGGGGTTGGAAGTTCGCCGTCATCCGCCCTACTCACCAGAACTTGCGCCTAAAGACTACTAATTTTTCCAGAATTTGGATAACTCCTTGGCGGGAAAAAAGTTCAATATCCGAGAGGCAGTACAAAATGCCTTTGAAGAATTTCTTGCCTCCCGTTCAGCTGATTTCTTTAAGAAGGGCATCAATAAACTGCCGCTGCGTGAGCAAAGATGCATTGATTGAATGGGTGATTACTTCGATTAATACAAATAAAAATACATTTAAAAAAATTATTTAATTTTTTTCATACACAACGGCAATTTCATAGGTAGTATATTTAGTAGTAGTAGTATTTATTGGCATCCCTGACCTCACATGTACATGGGCGACTGAGCCTAGCTCGGTTCTTTAAAAAAACATTTTTAAAATAAAATAATCTGCTGTCACTCGGATTCGAACTGGGATTACACGGATTATTCGAAGCAACCGATTTCCATCTGAGCTATTTTTGTGTTGACAGCGGCGGCGAAATTTACCTATATTTTTTCATTGTCTGAAAACCTAATTTTTTTTTCTATGAATAAAATCTAGCTAGAACGATTTATCGTCCCCGAAACGACCTACATACTAAGTTTCACTGAAATAGATGACGCCGTTTCCGAGATCCCGAATATATACAAATATACGAATATATAATAATTACTCGTTTAAAGGTATTAGATTAGATAGATACTCTTTTGTTCTGAAAGAATTATTTTCCATTGTAAGTAGCCACTTCACGTGTAAAAACCTTAACACGTAGCCAATAAATGAGACCAGATTTTTTAAAACGATTCTTAAAGTATTATTACAGATAATTCTTATAGCGTAAGTGACGAAAAATTCTTATCGTGATCGTTACGAACAAACATCTACTACTCTTAATTGTATGAAGCAGTTGTATAATGAAATTAATAACAATGATATCATCTTCACTGCTCGTTCAGGAAATATCGCCAGATCTACTGAAGTTATACGCATATTTACTTGCTGTTAAATTATAATTTGTATTCAGTTCCTTTTGTTAAAATAAAACATGGTACAAGATGTGCACATCTATAAAGATACTTCACTGTACTGAACTTGTGGGTTATTAGATTTATGTAATACTAGCCTCTGCCCACGACTTTATTCCCGTGGAATAGTTACTTCGGGGATAACGCTAACACGCAGCGGAAACTTTCAAGAGAAAAAAATCCCGATTTTTAAACATTCTTCATTGGTACTCCGCTGCTATTTGTTTTAGCGTAATGATATAAACATCCTTGATAAATAAGCTATATAACATTGAAAGAATTTTTGAAATCGGACCAAGTAGGTTCTGAGATTATCCCTTACAACGTCACAAACTCACAAACTTTACCTCTTTATAATATTAGTATAGATTTTGTGAGACCGTCGTTGATGTGTCAATGGAATAATAAATCGTGTACAAAATGTAATAAGGATCAATCAAGTCGCCTTTGTATTAGTTATAGGGATAACAGATCGTCGCAACAATTTCTTTAATATCTGTGATGAGTAATATTTAAATAATTGGAAAAAAAATGATCAGATACACTTATTAAAATAAATATGCATATATCAATTGGCCTTCTTAAGCTTCAACCCGAGAGTGATTTATTTGTAATTTTCACAAAAATTAATACCGCATTAGTATTTGGTACATTCTGTATGATAAAGCTAACAGCTAAGGAATATCGTATATATTTGCCACTCTATATCGAATGTTTCTTTTACTACTTTACTATGATATAAGTAAATAAAATTTGTCCCCCAAAAGTGTATTTCTATAATACGTCATTCCAACGGGAACCCACGAAGTCGACTGGCAAATAAACCAATAAAATGATATTATCGTTTGCCTACGTTTTATTTTACATTACAGAGGCTCACGGAGCCGACGAAAAAGGGGGATTGACATCAAAGGAGAAAGAATAAGCTAAAATATGATTGCCTCCCTCCTCGTGCTCGGTGACATGATTATTTTCGAAAAAAAAAGATTTTTTTGAAGCTTTAAAGCAAATCTCTTTTCGCTCGCATATAAATGATAAGAACTTGGGTATTCATGTTTGCGGACGCGGGAAAATTGGCGTTTTCTTGAAATATATCTGTCAAGAATCTCTGTTATTTCGTGACTTCGTCGCATAGCCTTTGGTGCTTAATGAGTGTAATAATTTATTTGTAAAATGTTTTTGTATTCCCGTCTTCTGACTGAAAAACTTATTCTTCTGAATCTGAATCGCTTTGTGGGGGTATAACGATTTTATAATTATCTTGGTCAGAGATGCTTGTTATCTAACATTATTGTCAGCATTTTATGAAAGGCTGTACAAACAATAAATATTTTTCTCATTTTTGCATTTAAAAATACAAGTAAAATATTTATAATTTTGTACCCAATAATAGGCGAACACTGATACAACAAGCTCAATGGGAATCTAAACAATAACACGAAGTGGCTTCGCATGCTCGTTACAACCACAATAGAAAAGGGTTAGCGGTATCATACTGCTTGAACGAACACGAGCAATATTATTTCTATTTCAATTTATATTTCTAATTCACATTCTTAAATATGCTGTCTTGTTCGACATGTTTTTATAGTGAACATTTTTTCTACATACGTTTTAGCTATGCCGTTTATATTGAATTATTTACTTGGAAACCGCTATACTGACGTAGATACAACATTTTATATTACAATAATGTTTCCCTACCCTAGATATACATCAAACGTTTTTAATGCCGACATTATTTTTATGAAGCTTTTATTAGCTTCACCTGTACCTATCTATGTATGTATCGAAATTTTTAAACGTAATTTTAACGCATTTCAAAATGTATGTAGGAGCCTCGGGCTCACTACTGTACGAATCTACTGAATTGGACAGCGTAATATTAAGAATCGGAATACATAAAATAGACTGTTTATTTTTAACTCCATGTTTTAGTAAAGCAAGAGATTGTTCAATTGTTTGAACAACATATTTTATTTTCAATATATTCAAACGGCCAGTCTGCCAAAGATCCGGATAATTCAATTATTTAAAAAAAAACTAATACAATAAAAGTTGAATTTTCGAGTGTTACTTTCGTTTCTTGTTTTAAATACTAAAAAGGTAAATATAAATAATTATATAATAGAATACAATTCAGCCTCTTATAGGTAAACGAATTCAAAAATAGAAAGTTATTTATAAATATTAATATGGAGTATTCATGTTATAAATTGACTGTAAAAAAGCGTGTATGCTTTTTAGTATCATCATTTATATTAATACGTGAAGCAAAAACGTTGTATCCATTTTTAAGTGAATTGCGTGAATGAATGAACTTGAAATTGGACATAGTTAAAGTTTATATAGCGGAGAAGTGCAGAAAGCTATTTATTTTATATAAAATACATTAGAATCACATTAAATTAATTAAAATAGGCATTACTCACACTACGGCTTGAATTTATACAATATATACACCCAGTTAAATAAAAAAGACATTTTGACAGCCGTCAACAACGAACTTCGAAAATAGTTGCTATGCTCGACTGTATGTATTTTTTTACTCTTACGTTCCAATTACCCTTTTTTCCTACATTCAACAATGATATTATAATATATAACTATTATTATAATATTTACAACACGACTTGAACTGTGGTATTGAATGTTGACCACTGGGTGCCCACTAGTAACTTATAAACAGCCAGCAATGAGACTATCCGTACCTCACTGTCACAGTCATAATGTCAAACACTCCACACTTTTGTCAAAGAAAATTAACTATAGCACGAACATTCATATTTAAAAATTATTCTCTATTCTTTAGTTCTTTAAAAAGGTTTTATACTATTATGTTTAACTAGCTATACCCCCGACTTCCTCTGCGTGGAAGCTTATGTAAAAACAGTGATTAATAAAATCATCTGAATGTATTAAACCCATTTATTTTGTCTACTTTTCTCTTGTACTTACGCCGCGTCGTCATTAAAACTACAATAACTTTTGATAGAGTACACCGATTTTAATGAAATAAAAATTAAATTACTCGCGAGGATATGCTATATGATTTTCTTGCCGAGGGTTTATTGTGAATTCAGTACTTTACCAATGATGCGTGTTATTACAAACAAACAGACAGACATTTCTAAAAATGATTGAAATGTATTCTATAACTTATTCCTAGACACCTGCAACAATTTTTTTCTCGAAAATCGAAAAAATATAGACAAAATAAGTTTACATTCTTAATGTATAGATAATCTACCTCGTACATGTTCGAAAGGGTCGAGATTGCGTAAAATTCGTCGATCAATAGCCATATGAATGTTTATTACCTGTAAACTTATACGTATTAATATTTCAAGCAGAAGTTATTTTACGGTGACATAAATTAGTTCACAGGTTACAGCATTAAATTGTGGAACCATGGATAACTCTCTTTACCTATTTCTACTTCTACCATATTGTGCGAATAAAGTCATTTATAACTATAGTTAATACTAATAAAATGCATTGTTTTACACAAATAGTATCTAAGGTGCAGTTTGTACTGTAGTACTTAAAACTTGGTTCAATATATACTTTCTTTTATATTACAAATCTATAATGTCATGAAATTTACAAATCTATACTAATATTATAAAGAGGTAAAGTTTGTGAGTTTGTGACGTTGTAGGGGGTAATCTCATGAACTACTGGTCCGATTTAAATAATTCTTTCGATGTTATATAACTCATTCATCGAGAATGGTTATATCATCACGCTAAGACCAATAGGAGCGGATCACAGATGAAAAATGTTTACAAATCGGGATGTTTTTTCCTTTTTAGAACTGCTGCGTGTTAGCTTTAGTGTATCTAAGCCACGTGAACGAAGTCGCGGGTATAGGCTAGTAAAATATATATCTCATTTTCGGTGAGTGACTTTGATGAAGTATTGCAAGATTTCATTCGTTACTTACGAATATTGAAGAAATATCAGAAACAATATAAAATTCTCGACAAATACCGTATGAAAATTCGTATTAATAAAGTTGCGTGGTGATTCATTCATACCATGAACATAAATACATTGGAACCTATATTTTTTTTCGAATTAACTACGCGATTGACCCAACAAGGCCTTAACAGCTTCACCGGACTATGGGATCTATATCATTACAAGTATTATAATGAGTAAGTAGATACAAGTTACAAAATACCTTTAGGTCCGATCCCTCTGAGGGGAGCCCTTGAGGGCGTTGCTTGCGAGATACAGTGACTCAAAATGTTACATCACTGTAACAACACTACACTATCACTCCCACACACATGCACGCTTACACGCTTACTCAAAAAGTGGAAAGGTTTTATTTTTTCCCTTATCGAACTGAAATAGTTTAGAAATTTTCCAATAAGAAATTTATGTAAGAGTTGTTGAGATATGTATGCTTGGTACACATATATGTTTCAACAATTCATACATATATGAATAGTTAGCTAGGTTAGCTAAGATAGGTCGCGATTTTGCATGCAACAGGCAACAGCCAAGCCGAGGTGTGCTGAGGTGGCGGGAGCTAGTTGTCCAAATAAAATCGCCTGAGTGCCTTAAGCGCTCGCCTTAGTAGTCCGGTGAAGATGTAAAGGCCTTGAAAGGCCAATAGCGTTGTCAGTTCGAAAAAAAAATTATAAAATACAGTAGGTACCCTAAAACTTTCTCCCTTCGTTTAAATATTTTACAAATTACTGTACATATCCTTTTTTCTGTAATATCAAATTCCACTTCTTTCCACTTTTGTCTATGTATGTAAAATTTAAAATACTATAAACTAGTTCTATTTTTAGCATTATTTATAAATTTGCATGTCAAGCCACGGTAAATTCTCCAGTGCTTTTCTAAAAAATGCATTCATAACACGAGTTGTGAACCCTTTGCGAGGCTGTCACGCTTATAACTTATGAGCGTTGGAAAACTTATTTCACAGTCCCTAAAGTTGCTGTAAAAACGTAAAAAAATAATAATTTACGTAATGGAAAGTCATTTGTGTGTGAAAAATGAGGTGCTGTACGGATATTATTTATGACAAAACATAAAAAAAAATCCGAGAACGAAGTTTAAATTTTGATGTCCATAAGGTCCATAAGATTTTTAGTTTTTTTTTTTATATCAAAGGAGGCAAAGGAACAGGTGTGTCATCTGCCTATAATACTTATTATACTGTTTGGTCACCTGATGTTAAGTGACCACCATCGTTCATAGACGCTAGCAACACCCGAGTCACAAGTGCGTTGTCAGCCTGTGTATGTGATGGGGGAGGGGAAGGGAAAAAGGGGAGGGGAAGGGAAAAAGGGGAGAGGGAAGCGACGTGGGCCTCCGGCGCTCTCACTGTCCGAACGAAACGCAACAATGCAAGCACTGTTACTTCTCGTGGGTGTTTCTCTGAAAGGGTGGTACTACCCCGGACGATCCACGATAAAGGCTAAAATTGGATTTAATTCATTTTGTAATGTAACGAGTCATTTCATAGAGATTAACAAATACGAGCAAAGATTTATAACATACATTGTAATTGTCGCTCCTATTGGCTTCTCTGTGTTTATGTCATTACGAAGCTATGCACAATCAATTCCGGCATATTCAATTATTGTCTGATTGCAGCGCAAACGTACTAATTATGCAATCGCATCGGAACATTACACAGCGAAATGAACATTAGTACACGGTTACTCATTAACCCCGAAGTCTAAATGTATTAATACATTCGAAATTGCATGTAACGATTTATGATCACATGAATTCGAAAATAAGTAATTCTTTGTTTATGCAGTTTTGTTTTATATCCACAGTACACTATTTTAAAGAATACATATTACTAATTTTAACATAATAAATTAATATATGGGATGTTATTATCAGTTTGCCATTTTCAATTGTTTCTAGTTGGTTAATTGGCGATGCGTGTAAAATGTACGATGGTTTACTAAAAATACATATATATATATATATATGTTTGTAGCTCTATGATTCGAGAATGTCATCTTTACGAAGAGTGACCGAAATGTATTCTTTTATCGAAAACTAGCCTCTGCGCGCGACTTCATCCGCGTGAAATACTTTGGACTAACGCTAACACGCAACGGAAGCTGTCAATAGGAAAATCCCCGACTTTGAAACATTCTTCTTTCAAACATCTAATAAGTGCTCCGCTCCTATTGGTCTTCGTGTGGTGAGATATAGCTAATAGCCACTTCCTCAATAAATGAGGTATATAACAATAAAATATTTTTTTCTAATCGGATCAATAGTTCCTGAGATTACCCCCTACAACGTCACATACTTTACCTCTTTATAATATTAGTATAGATGTCAAACAAACAAATGAAATAGCTCTCGTTATTAGAAAAACATTGCATTTATTCAAATATAAACAACATATTTCACGCTCTCCGAGTTTTAGATCACATTCTCCGTTTCCGCTAGTCTAGGCTCCCACATTGTTAATAAATGAAATTGCGTTTTTTTTTTTAGAAATTCATGCAAATATGCAGGAAATCAGATCTAATATTTTCTATCAAGTTTGTGTCTTCTATTATTCGTTTTTGATAATTCAAAATATTTTGTAATAACAATAGTATTAATAAATTAAGTATTTATTATTATTTCTGAATACATTTCTTCAGTATCACTAATTTTTAATTTACATAATTTGAAATAAATGTTTAAACCTTCTGTTATTACTACTTTCGTTGAGCTGGAATGGAAATACTTTTGGCAACGAGCAACTTATTTGACCTATTTTATCCATTGGTTGATAAAATTCGGTTACCACATTATGAATACTATATAGTGTAGATATACGTGATTACTACTTTTTTTTATGAAATATGATGTAATTTTTAACGTTAACGTTTATACTTAGATAAGATTATTTGCCGTAATGCTTAGTTATCATTATTTCTGACTAATGTCGTATGAAGAATAAGTTCAAAAAGTAATGTTTTATTAGATAAACATAGTATGGAACAATATTCAGCTACATGAAGAAACATAAATTGAAGACATAAAAGATAAAAAAATGTAAATCAACTCAGTTCTAAATTTAGCTTTAAATATAAATTGATTATTTATGAAATATGAAATCAAAGTAAACTCAGTTATCACCTCTCGTCTCGCCCCGACTCAATTTGATCGCGCCTCGACGCTACGTTGCCGACCGAGAGATTTATTTTTATTTAGCCTTTTGATATTCAATAAGATATCGATAGATTTATTTGAAATTTATCATTTTGAACTATGTCATAAATTATATACTACGTTACGTGTATATACGTATGCATATAAATAAATAGCCATAGATAAGTACGTTCTCATTAAGCGATAACATGATGGTAGGGCATTTTATCGTAACGCTGGCCTGTTTAGTTATTGCCCTCAAGCTGAAAAACTTTATATGAAAGCCACCATCGCCATAGTCGGATGGTCAACTTAGCTCCAGTACACCCACCGCAGCCTGCATCTCAAGCCTAGGATTAATTATCCGGAGTGGAGCATGACCGCATGCCAACGTCTGTACATAGGGGTTGTGCAGTCCATGGCAGCCTACGGGGCACCGTTGTGGGCGGACACCCTCAGCGCCATCAATGTTCGTGCGTTGCGAAATGTATAGCGTACCGTGACACTGAGGGTAATACGAGGCTACCGGACAGTGTTCGTGGTGGCGACCATGGTGCTTACCGGCTGTCTTCCCTGGGAGCGCGAGGCGAAAGTGCTTGCCACCGTATATCGTTATACGGCGGTCAAGAAATATATGAGGCTCCCGAGGAAACAGAGGAAAGGAGAAGGACGGAGAGAGAAGGGCAGATGGTGAGGTGGAGGCGGGACCTGGCGAACGTATAGTATGGTAGAACGTCTATCGACGCCGTCCAACCGGTCCTGCTGGATTGGTGTCAGCGGAAGTGGGGCTCCCTGACGTTCCGTCTGGTGCAGGTGCTGACCGGGCACGGGTGCTTCGGTTGGTACCCGCACCAGATAGCACGCAGGGAGCCGATCGCCTTATGCCATCAGTGCGGCATTGACTCCGAAACTCCGAAGTTTGGCCACTCTGGCATCCTTGAGCTTCTTGCTTTTCTGTTGAATGCTCCAAGCACTAGCCCTAAAAGCCCAACGAAACTGTGAAGGCCCATAGGATCAAAAGCGGTTAATCAGTTCGAAAAAAAAACTTTAGGTAAAGGCTTTAAGTAGGTCCCGGTAGATGTAAATGGGAATCAGTTTCTTAAAGATTTCTTACGTTTTTGCCCATATTACTCCACATTAGATCAGGTAGTGTTCAAACATTTGAAATAATGATAAAAGGTAAAAATTTGATATGGAAAGATTTTGTATTCCTATCTATAACAAATTCATACAAAATTGCTTTGATATGCAACTCCATAAAACTCGGTCTCGTGTAATAAGATTTCTATATTTTTGAATGAGGAGGGCGATGATTTATAAAACTGATTTATGATAAAAACTTTTTATATGCATCAAGTTTCAAATGAACAATTTAACAAAAATAACACCGTAACGCCGCCGTCAGCACGCGATATTCCGTGTAAGTTTATTATTAGAACAAGCAACATTAACTTTCGTGATACGCATATCTTGAAGACTTTTTGTGTAACTGCTTTACGAGTCACTTCCACAGATATTTAAGAATAACTTTATAATGGATTCCCATTCAAAATTGTATACAAACGTAGAGTTTGAAATTGTTATTTCTTCATTAGATAATAATAATCATAGAAACCAATATCATGGAAAAGTTTTTATATTTTTTAAGTATTCTTCAACTGTGGTAAAGACTTTGTTTTCAACCATAAGAATAATTACCTCCAAATATATAAAAATCTAGTTTCATGATGTTTGTCCACGGTCCAAAGTTGGCATTTATGTTTAATTTGGTCAAACTTAGTCGAAAGCATAATTTATATTTCGATTAATGACCTGAATATTTCTTAATTACACATTAAATGATTGTGGATGTTGATTATTGTTATTAATTGTAAGTTTCATCATTCTCAAACAGATGGCGTTTTAAATTTCGTTTGTTGACAGAAATCCATAGGACCGACTGTTATAGAAATTTCAAAGATGGCGCCACATTTTAATTTTGGAATGTCTTCTTCAATTTTGATTCAACATGTAATAATTGAGGCACAGCAACGTAGTTTGTCAGTTTGTATCTAAATTTTTGTTTTTTAATTTGGTTAAATCGTTTTTAGATTAGCCCGGACAAATAACAGATATATCATTTTTTATTCACATACAGAGATTATTTAACATAACATAAACGTTTACGGTGTACAGCTCATTTTCACGTGCAACAATCTTACGAAATGTAATATTTATGGATAAAAAAGTTCCACAAATGTTTATTTGTTGAGGTAATGATATGATCCAACGTGATAATATCGGGCTGAAATTTGATTTTGTCTGCGAAAACCTTCTTTTATTATGCAAGTTACCTTTTTTAGGGTTGGTAATATGAAAGGAAGTATCCACACTGCGGGATACCAATGTCTAGTTGATGTTTAAAGGAGTTTTCGCTGTATTACTTTATGGTTTTTATTCATTATAAATTCATTTCTCTAAATGATAATAGTGACAATGTGGGCTATAGTAACTTAGAAAGATTATTAACGAATGTACTTAAAGTTTTGGAAGGTAATAGACCTTTAGCTTGATGATAGTAGCTATTCAAGTGAGTATTAAAAGATGAATTACCTCGTGCAATGGTTTTATCACGATTTTGTTAATCATCGAAAATTCGAGATGACAGTACGATTCGATACGTACAGTATCCGGGATTAGGACACAATCAGTTTAAAATGTCAATATATACTTTTAAATAAACAACTATTAAATCCCCAGTCGAGGGATATCAACAAAATAAAATTTAAAATGAATGTTTACTAAAGAAACTAACTACAATTAATGTTAATTTATTGTGTGGCGATATGTGATCAAAGAATGATCAAATAGTTACTATTAAACTAAACTACTATTTTGCCTAAATATGTGACTAAGTATCGATATATGAGCAAAGAGTTACATCTCTGACCTAATTCAAAAATGTGACCACTAATCCAATTTCTTTTAATATCCTATAGGAGGCAATCGGACAGGGGGCTCACCTGATGTTAAGTGATCACCGCCGTCTATAGACACTAGCAACACCAGGGGAGTTGCAATTGCATTGTCAGCCTGTGTTTAAAGGGATGGGGGAATCGGGGAAGGGAGAGGAGAAGGAAGGGGAAGAGGAGGTGGGCCTTCGGCGCTCTCACTGACCGAACGAAACGCAGTAATGCAACCACTGTTACTTCACGTCGGTTTGCTGTGAGAGCTGGTACTACCCCGGACGAGCCGACCCATTCATATTGAAACCAGTTATAGCTTCAACGTGGCCTACCACCTACCAAAATACTCGAGTTGGATTGGGTATCTACAACTGTGCTCAAGGAGGTGGCGAGTTGTTCTTCCATGAGTCAGCATCTTGCGCGATTCGCATCCAACTTGTGCATAACTAAAATAATAGATATGTACATCGAACATTTAGAATATAATCTTTACCTAATACTTTTAGGTTTTTACTTCTAAATATTCTCACAATCACTGGCCCTCATAAAGAAAATACTATACAAACTTTAAGCAGTAAAACGGACGAAAACTTATTTACATTCTTAAGCCATTTTAATTAAAACTTAACAAAGGAGGTTATGAAAATATTAACATTTCAACACGTTTTTCTTTGAATAAAATGTTAATTCTTTTTCCCTACAGCATAAAGAATCTTTTATCTATCACGAATAGCATATTATAATAAGAAGCAAAAGTCGTTTGCAAATAAAAATCCTTTCCAACTCCTCGAGAAAGGAGCAAGGGATCTTTTGAAAGCGCTCCTCGGCAATTAACTAATGTTTTCACTTTAGCGGAAGCCTTGAAAAGCGGACTGATAAATCTGTGTTATTCATAAAATTTTCCATTCATTCTTACAAGTAAATGAACATATGCAAAAATAACTCCAACTTTTATATATAAAACAAAATAGTAATATAAAACTAATATTAAATCTGTTCTGCGTACGTATTTGTATCAAATTGTGAGGAGTTTTTAAAAAATGTTGACCCCCTCTTCCCTCACGGTAAGACGTGAGATTTATCTCTACACTCTAATCTCACCTGAGATCTTACAAAATTTATAACTGGGTATAAATGCGTTCGATTTATTAAAAAAGGACAATTTCCTTTGTCACTTCTTATTAGAGTTTTTTTACTGATATTACCTTTAATTACAATTACTTGGCATATTTATTTAGTCCAGAAACAGGTTTTACTTTAAATCAACCTAGTTTTGTCACACCTACTATTCCTATTTTTGTTTTTAGTTATAGTTACGTGATATTTGTCGCGGCCTCCTCTCTCCCTCACGTGCCCCCAAGAGATCCACTGTAGAACAACATACCTCTTCCCGAAGGATGGTATAAGCATAATTACCACGCCAAGCCCTCGAAGTATTAACGATTTCAAACTCTGAAAAATCCAAAGTTCTGTATTTCCACACATATAGTGGTACTACGTGATTTTATTTTTTATTTGCAGAAGTCCTAAAGAATCTTTTGAGCTACCAACATTTATCAAACGTGCACGGTCAGTTTTGATGAGTCACTCGCAATCACTTACTATATATAATGTCACTTTCTGTTCTTATAGTGGAAAGTGTTACAAAGTGAGGTTGATCAGAATCAGCCAGCGGAGCGGCAAAGAAATAAGGGTGCGGGCTATATCCGAATAAGGAGTACATCAACTATGAATTAGTGTTGACAAAATATTATACAACTTTAACTAAATGAAATGATTATAAATGATTTTTTATAAACGTGAGTAATTTTTGACCGGGATATTTACGCTTGTCTTGCATAAAATTGTGAAATTCCATTGAAATTCCTTACAGAATAATGCGCGATAAATATTTGTTTGGTTTACTTTACTGAATTATACATCTATTTTTAGGCTTTGATATTATGTATTGGTACTTCTGATTTGTGCATAAATCCTGTACGGTATGTGATGAATAGTTCACCAAAACTAGATACTACAAAACTTGCGAAAATTGAGCGTGGAATTTCACGCTTGGTTGGGAGAGTTCGGAGTTGCGAGTTATGCCGAACTAACCCTTAAATACTTCACGCACCCACTGAAAATGATAATGTCGAACGAAAATATGTATACAAGGTTTATATTAGACGGATGGAGTCACTTTTATTAGATTCTAAAGATTTATCTTTTAAGTCGAGTTACTTATAACGGTTGTTTATGTATTGTTACAAAATTGATGGTTACATTCTAAAATTAGTTAAATCTAATTTGTATCGTTTATATAGCATGATTTTTTTTAATTTCCAGTTTTTATACGCCGATAACGAAGTTCGAATTTAGCTATGAATAAGGTTTTTAGTCTTATTTTATGATATTAATCTTAATTTATGATTTTACAGGAACGAAGATTTGAAGATCACGAAAGACAACGTAAACGATTAGGAACGGCTAAAATTGAATCTCGCCCATTTTGTAAAAGCTATTTTTTTTCTTCGAAATGACTACGCTATTGACCTATCAATGTCTTAACAGCTTCACCGGACTACATATGAAATCTAGTATCGTGAGAATACTTTATAACTTAGATAAGCATATAAAGTAACGCATTAAAATCGTCTAGATTTATTATAAAAGTGACTATTTCTACCGTCTGTTGTAAGTACCGTGTATAGAAAGCTTGAATACTTGAGCTTGATAGAAGTTATTTAAAAAGAGAATTACTACATTATATAATTAATATTTAAAAAAAAAACTGTGTGATACATTATTACTATAAAAAATAAAAACAATATTGAAAATAAAAGTCGAATTATAAAACTCGATTCCAATATTCGAACTATTCAGTTTGAAGTATTCAAAAATTTACAACTGTTCGAAGAATATGGAAAATTGGAATTGTTCAGACTATTCAAATAGTTCAATTTAAATAATTCTAATAGAATATGTCTCAAGTAATATTTAATTTAAGATTAACCGAAGGACATTTCTAATTAATAAAATAATTCGATCTATTCGAATATAGAGTTCAGATTTTTTATCGAATACCTTTATATTATTTCAACTGAACACCTGTATTTTTATTAACAATGAAAAAAAATATATTTGAAGGTTTTACCACTTTTACCTGATTTTAGTGTTTCATTTATATTTTTCGGAAATAAAGTTATCCGCCGTGAGATAACTCTCCGCAAACCTCGAAACTCAATTGTGAATTCGTTTAAAAATGTTATAATTTTTTTTACGTTGACAAAGGGGATTGTTTTTGTATAAACTCTGACTGTTATAAAACTTCCCTAGTAAAGTATTCCCCGTGTAATCCGACCAGTTTAAATACGCCTCATTTGTTTTGAGGTTTGAATGTTTTTTGCAGAATATTTTATTTTCTTTATATTCAAAGCTGTTTTGTCTGTGACTAATGTCAACAGATTGCGATGCTCTCGGGACTTGAATTCCGCATTTCTGCATTAATGGGGCTTAGTTATGTTTTTCCTTCCTACTATGTTACTGTATTAGTTTCTTCATATTATATTTCAATACGATGTATAATATCGGCGTATATAGGCCAATAAACATTTCGCGATGCTTTAAAGCAGGCAAAAAAAGAAAGAACTTTACGTATTGTTATTTGCGTATAATGGCTAGACTAATATCGTGATGATCTTTCATTAAAATAGAAATGGAACAGAGCGTGTATAAAACAAGATAAATAAAAACAGGCCATGTCGTAAAGATACACGATACAAGTGAAACTTTTGTATTAAAGGGAAACATTTTCATTAAAT
This sequence comes from Antheraea mylitta, assembly GCA_014332785.1. Taxonomy (NCBI): domain Eukaryota; kingdom Metazoa; phylum Arthropoda; class Insecta; order Lepidoptera; family Saturniidae; genus Antheraea; species Antheraea mylitta. The sequence goes on from JACEII010000008.1 coordinate 2,540,211, forward strand.
ATATATAACAATAAGTCAAGGTAATGCGATGTTTCCGCGCGGTCACCCATCCAAACGCTGACTGCTGACCGTGTTCGACGTTGACTAACTTTTGTGATCGAACGAGAACCGGTGTTTTCAGCACTACCCGACACATTGTTTACACCCCACCACTCTTCGTCACACAAAAAAGTTGCTGATCAGAATTTCAAACACTCTGCGCAAGAAATATCATTCCAAAATTATATGATAATGTTAAAGTCCTTAAATAAAATGATAATAGTGAAATTAACCTACACTTCAATTTTTCTCAGAGAATCACAAATGTATAAATCTACCTTATTTATTACTGACGATTAATTGTTACTCATACTACATCCTATATTTAAATTACCTAATAATAAAAGTGTAGTAAATTCAAAATAAAATACGCTCAAAATTCAAATCGTGTTTAAATTCAAAAGCTCAAATAAGTCAAGATAGAATATATTTGCGTTTTATTAATAAGGCAGAAGTTCTGAGCGATACGTCACGTCTCGTACCTATTGGAATATTCATAAACTATTCAAGAACTGAAATAAGTACATTTGTGTAAAAAACTTATTTCGTTTTAATAAATTCTGTTGTGTATACTTTTTATATCCATAATCTATTTCCACAATTGTCCAAATTACATTATAAAAGCATTTTATGTAAATGTTACGTTTATAATCAAAATTATTAAAAACTAGCCTCTGCACACGACTTCATTCGAGTGATATAGTTATTTTGAGCTAACGCTAACACTCAGCGAAACCTCTCAAGAGGAAAAAACCCGATTTTGAAATATTCTCCATTGGTACTCCTCTCTTATTGATCTTAGCGTGATGATATTAGGCTATAGCATTGCTCGATAAATGAGTTATATAACACTGAAAGAATTTTTCAAATCGGACTAGTCGTTCCTGAGGTTACCCTCTACAACTTCATACACCTACAAACTTTATCTCTTATAATATTAGTATAGATGAAAAAATAATATTAAGTAAATATAATATTGTATTTCAATAAATTTCATAAAAGCATAATTTTAATCTGACATCGTGGTAGTCTTTCAAATATTGAAAGGCTACAAAACTTTCCAGTCTACGTGACATCTAAAGAGGGTATTACACATGAGGCACTTTGATGAACGATCTATTTTACGTGTCATTGATTGATCGACACATATTGTTTATATGAAGAATTCATAAAAATACCAGTTTTGTATTTATTTTATTTCACACAAAATTTATCGTTTCATATATTTTATATTCAGTTATATAGATTTAATTTAACTACTGAACAATATGTAGAGTTGATCTTTGCAACAACATCTGTTTAATTGAAAATCGAATGTTTTTTTGTTTGCATGGGTTAATACTATCTGTAATCACTCAAAAGATTCTGGTAACTCTACATAGGCAAAAATATAGGATTTTTCAGAGTATTATATTACTATTTTTTTTTTATTGGATTCATGCCACTTAATATCTTTTTATCAACCTATTATACGCGTATAACCAGTTATTGCAAACTTGTAATGAGTAGCATAAAACATAGCAAAACAAGGCTGGTGGAAAGTTATAAAAATAAATATATTTTTTGAGATTATATTCCTATAAATAACTACAACCTTCGTCTCCCTTCATAATTATTAATGTTAGTATATTGTAAATATAAAATACCAATAGATCGCATAAATAATCATGTGAATAAAACGCATAGCAGTGAACGGTGTTACTTTCAGTAATGACATTCATTGCTATTAGTAGTTACTTTTCAAAAATATTTGCGACGTAATTCTCGCCAATTAATATACATACATACATAACACTTAAAAAAATCTTTAAAAATGTTATACTTAACATTACGCTTTACCGTATGGGTTAAGTAGTAAAGTCATGATTATAGTTAAAAACAAATATAACAAGGTAAAAAAACAGTTGCCTAGAAACAACAAGAACAATTTTACGAGAGCAAAGTCACGGAAACTAGCTAGTATATCAATAATTAATGCATTATATATTGAACCTTCTATAAAGATCACAAGCGACATTTGTGAAGAAAATGCTATATAATCACTAACGATTATGCTACTTCTCAAAGTCTAAAACAAAGAACAGACAATCTCAGTGTATTCTCTTTGTTTCAAATCGAAGGTGGATTCACAACTTCAGATAACAGGATATTCCGAAATATCTTTTATTTAGTAACGAAGTACCTGGAGGACCGAGCCTAACTCTGTTCTTTAACAAATATTTTTAAATTATAATAAGCTGTTAGTTTTGCCTCACAAAATTAGCATATTCCATAAAAAAAATATATCTCTCTTAAATTATAATAATAAAACTATTTTTTTATTAAAATAAACTTTTAGGTTTGCCTGTTTTTTTTTATAAATTAGCATTTTTTTACCAATAATAAAATATTAAAAAACGATACCTCTTTTGCTATCACTCGGATTCGGACTGGGGTTAGACGGATTTTCAAAGCAGCGTATTTATAATAAAGAGCTGTTAAGACCTTGCTAGGTCAATAGCGTAGTCAGTTCGAAAACTAAAAAAAAAATATTTTTGTTTCGTCAGCTGCGGCGAATTTTGCCTTTATATTCTACCTATATTTTTTCATTGCCTGAAGACTCAGATAAAAAAGTTTTCTATGAATGAAATATAGCTAGATCGATTTATCGTCCCCAAACCAATCTACATATTAAGTTTCACGGAAATCGCTGACGCCATTTCCGAGATCCTGCATATATAACAATATACAATTCTTGTTTTTGTGTTAATGTATTCGTTTTTTTATTAGCCACGTGGAAACATTTTTGGTAAGGGGGAATATGTATGGGCTTTAAAAAAACATAGGACGAGTACAGAAATATTTTATGGTAATTTTTTTTACAATTGCAATGTAGCCCATAAAATCACAAGATATAATGGCCGTCTTAACCACTTCAAACTATCCTCCATAAATAATCGAAAAATAATATTAGAACTTATGTGTTTATCTTAATATATAAATTTCTTCTGTACGTGTGTATGTCACTGAACTCTTCCTAAATGCCTGGACCGATTTGGATGAGATTTTGTGTGCGTGTTCCAGTGGATCAGAGAATGATTTAGATTCATAATTGGGCCCGGTAGGAGGTGCTGTGGTTGCTTTATAGAATTTTTTAAAATTATAAAGGTAGGACAACGTCCATGAGGACCGCTCTTGAACCACGTAAATGAACTCTTGAACCACATAATATTGTTATGTAATTATAGACGATTAAATTTTAATAAATTACACAAACTTATTAAACATAAATTAAAATAAGTATCTCGTACTACCTGAGTAAAATAGATAATTGTATAACGAATAATAATTTTATAATTTACGTTGAGACAATTTGTTCTATGGGTAGCCCATTATAAATTGAATGAAGCTCTCCGTATCTGTAGATTTGAAACGTCCTTTTCCCTGACGACTACTAATTAATATTAAATCTCAAGATCCCTTCACAAGATGAGTGAATCTTAAAACTTTCATGGGGTCTCATTTCATCCTTCAGATACCGATATCCCGGAATTTCATTTTATACCCTCGGGTACGAAATTTTATGTGAATTTCGTGTTTTCCTCCGGGAGCTAGACGAAATTAATAATTTCTAAATAATTCTCGTTAAAAATGGTTAAGATAAGGAAGCATATTGAATTTTAAACGAGATAAAAAAATTATGAGTTCATTAATTTACATTTTTATTAGCAATATCATCAATACATTTTTATCGAACCTAAACATTTACTTAGGTGAAAAATATACATACAGAAAAATGGATGGTTTTATTTTCTATCACAAATTAACAAAATGTCCCATTACGGCACGCATATATTAAGGATGGGTTGTAAAAGTACAAAAAAATCATCCATCGAGTTGTTTACGACAAGATATTAAGACAGATATTGTGTTGTTTTTTTTAATTTGAACTTCTGTAATTTTGAATTCTATTGTTGATTTTAAATTTTCAAAAATAGAAAATAAATAGTTTTTATCACTTGATCGGGTGTTAAGGTTAAAGAAACAATAGAAGCTTAAAATTAAAAAAAAAAAAAAGTTGAACAGTACAATAATTGATTAAAACTCAACTGAAATTTTAAAATAACAAAATGTTTTAAAAACAAATTTGAAAATCTGTAATATATTTATAAAGGCTATATAAAACCAAAGGATTTCAAAAAAGGATCAAATTTGAACCATTCTTTTAAAAGTTATGCCCAAAAAACTAAGAAAGGCTATCTTACATCATACTACAGCTTCACCGTTTTTGAAGACGAGCCCTTAAGATACTCAAATTCGACATCCAAGATTTTCACTAGTGAGATTCGTCAATTAAATAAGTCCTCATGGTCATAACCAACTTGAATTAATTTGGTCAGGATCTTTCACTGTGGGTAGTCTGTGTGTTGCAATCATTATACGCAAAAACAGGTATTAATTTAATCCATGTTTCTAAGCATTACAACGGTCATCTCCTATTGCGAGACTGTCATGCTTGCAAAGGAGGCGGCGGAGAGGTAGAGTGGCTTGGACCACTAGTTTCCCCTCCGGCGGTTGACGAACCACAAGGCGGCGATAGGTTGGTGATGACCTCCGGCCGCCGTAGACGTGGCCTGGGGACGATGGACACGGGCATGTCCGTCACCCTGGCAGTTTAAACCGCACAGGCACATGTGGTGGATGCGCATTGTGCCGATGCGATTTCCAGTTTTTCAAGGGGGGTTTAACACTCACTCCCGCTTTGAAGGGTCTGCCATGTTCACCCCCTCAGGCCGCAGAGAGGGCTCCTTGTAGGGCCAACACCTGTCGGGGGAGCAGACGCAATGTCAGTCGGCAGTCCCTGCTCCCCGGCCTAAAATGTGCATGAAGGCACCATGGGGTTTTAGTCCGTGCGAATCGGACATATTCCATCCTCAGATGCCCGTCAGGATGGATATCTGTTAGTCATCCTCCCCATGTAAAAAAGGCATTACAACGGTGTAATAAATAGCTATGTAATAAAAACACCAGCTTAACAACATGCATATATTCTATGTTCACCGAGATATATTACATGACTATATCGCATTTAGATGCAAATCCGCATTTAATTTATGTACGAGTTTTACCTTACCAAAATGAAGGGTAAACAAAAATAACCTTTATAGTTTACATCATAAAGCTTAAAATCTAGAAAGAATACTTAAACATTAAATTTCGAAGTCGGTAACAAGATGAAGTTCAGTGTTTTTGAGCTAAAAAAACAATGAATTGTGGTATTAGGTTTATCCAAGATCATAAATAAAGTACGTAGTAGTGTAAGAAAATAATGTATGTCAATTAAGTTTACGAATTACTAGTTTACTCCCGCCCAGTTCATTGGGCATTAGAACAATTGCGAAGTGTCGACCAACTCGAAAAACTAAGTAGCCAAGACCCATCTATAAAAGACTCTACATCGAATAGTCATGGTCCTATACAGATACGTCAAGTAGTTTTTATGTGATACAGCTTCAAAAGAACTGTATTTTAATTTTCTATATTGATAGAATTTAATATTATATGACTTAATATTAATTTCTGATGTCATAGTTCTTTTGACGTATAATGAAAAATTGTAATGTGTGAATTTTTAGCTTAAAACGGTTGTTTTGTACACTGACTTTACACAACATGAAGTTAATTGAGGAACAGTTATTTTGGAATTATATACGAATAGTTTTATTTAAACTATTATTTTGTATAATTTGTGCATGTTATTTAGTAAAATCTTTATTCATAGTATTAAATTTCGTCATTCCAACTTTTTACACAGTTCGAAACAATTAAAACGTGTTAAAGATTTTTTTCTATATTTACGTCAAAGAAGTTTAACTTTCATGTTCGATACAGTCTTCTTTCGCTTGTATTTTTAGTAAATAATCCAGAAGAACTTTATGTTTAAAGAAAAATGTTTTTTGGTATACTCGACAGTGCCCGCGAATTTGTTCACGTTAAAATTTAATATGGTTTAATTAGGTCGTAGCTAGTGACCAGTCTTTAAATAACCTGCATTTAATTTTTACCATTGCTGTTTAACTCTCATCAAAAGTATAATGATTTGTAGGCTAAATAATATATTAAAAACTCTTCAGTCTGTCAGTAAGTTACGTCAGATCGGTTCAGTTGTATTGAAAATTAACCCGGATAGTGAACAAACCCTTACTTTTATATGTATAGTTTTTGATGTGAGACATCTATAGGCCAGGGTAAACCTGATTATTGGATTGGCGAGACGTGGCGACGAACTTTGCACTATTAACGAAATATTCAAAAACATCTGCAACTCTATATGTATAAGAATAAGATTTAAATTGTTTTGTCAGCCACTCATTCTACTAGTGTTAAGCAGCACGCGCCGACTACTTAACGCCCTTTAATGCCACTTTTTTTTTCGAAATGGATACGCTTTTGACCTGGAAAGGTCTTTACAGCTTCACTGAACTATTGAGGCGAGCGCTGAAGGCACTCAGCAGATTTGGGATGTTTGGGTGACTAACTCAAGGATGCACGGCACACCTCGGCGTTTAATGCCACCAAACACACCATGCCTGTGCCTAGTTGAATTTTTGTATTCTTGTAAGAAAATAAATAAACAGTAATTATGTTATGAAACGAGTTTGTAATGCTTTATCTTTTCGTTATGCCATAGCTGATTCCTGTTGTAATCTGTTATTTTATGCACATAGCTTATACAAAACAATTTCGGTGTTTCACATCTGCCAGGCGTCCCGTGATGGCTCAATTTTTTTTATATTAGATTAATAATTAAGCACGTTAGAGTCTCATAATTTGCCAAAGAAATGGAGGGTCTTTTTCATAGGGACTTTGATTAGATATCAGAAAGCCAACTTACGTTATTGATTTTGATTGACATTTACAAATTTACGAAAATAAAACATAATTCTTCAGTAATATTTCTCAAAGGGAAATTTTCTCGGCTTCGTCACAGTTCATTAGATATAATACTACCGCTACTTTGTGACGAAGATTGATTTCTTGTTCTTCAATTTAGCACTTAATGTATTTACGCTAAAACGGTAATAAAGATTTCAAAATTTAAGATTCTTACATAACTGTTTTGTGCGTTTGATCACATCAAGTTCAACTGGTCTTACATTATCTATACCCGATTAGGCCTCCCACGGCAGCGGCTCAAGCCTAGGTTCGATCCCTCGGTAGGGAGCCCTTGAGTGCGTTGCTTGCGCGATACGTTGACACACAAATATACATCACCGCTACAACACTATACGATCACCCCCACACACGTGCACGCTTACACGCTTACACATGAAAGTGGAAGGGTTCACTTTTTTTTCCCTTATCGAACTGAAAAACTCTCAATTTTCCGATAATAAATAGATGGAGGAGTTGTTGAGGCGTGTATGCTTGGTACACATATACGTTTCAACAACTCATACATATATGAATAGTCAGCTAGGTTAGCTAACATAGGTCGCGATTTTGCATGCAACGGGCAACAGCCAAGCCGAGGTGTGCCGTGCACCCTTGAGCTGGTTGCCAAAATAAAATCGGCTGAGTGCCTTAAGCGCTCGCCTTAGTAGTCCGGTGAAGCTGTTAAGATCTTGCTGGGTCAATAGCGTAGTCATATCGAAAAAAAAAAAAAACGTTATCTGAGCTATTGTTGCATACATTTTTTTACAAGTTGGTCAGCTAAAGCCTTTCATGTTGTAGTAAATAAATCAAGGGTGCCATATCGGCCGGACATCGGCTTGGAATTCTTCTTTGGGTACATTGATTGCAACTCGAACTAAACTATATGAATACTAAGTTAAACATGCCATACCATTAGAAAATAAAATCCGTTCCTTCAAATGGCCCAAACAAAGCGTCGAACTAACAAAAAAAAATTGAATGGTTCTTAGCCAAGTAATTAACGTTGTAGTATTTCTCATACAAAACCGAAATTTTCCGCTTTTTGGGATTTCTTCAATTTTTTAAACTATTTTTTTTTATGTGAAACATCTATAGGTGGTATCAGGTACACCTGATTGTTGGCGTGGCGAGTGCGCGAGACGTGGTGACGCGATGCCATGTGCAACCGACTGTGCGCAATCTCACTTGCCACACTGAGCTCGCATACCTATAGTGTAATTTGAGACTTTTATACTCGTTCGATTCGAATAATTTCGATGTTTTACATCTGCCAGGTGTCCCGTAAAGTTTTAATTTTTTTATGTTCTTAAATTACTAAGCTTTGTAGCAGAATAACAATGTCTGCTTACATAGCATGATATGAAAGTATTCAAAAAAATTGATGTGCTTGATGATTCCTAGTTTTTACAAAAAGACTTGGAACGTTTTGAACAATACTGCTTTGCTAATAAGCTAGACTTGAATGTTAATAAATGTTACACTATAACTTTCACTTGCAAATTTAATCTCATAAAAACAACATATAAATTGAAAGATCAGGTACTACAGCAGGTAAATGAAATTCGTGATCTTGGTGTCTTGCATGACTCTAAGTTGACTTATGAAACACATATAGATCAGATTGCCAAAAAGGCTAATAAAACTATGGGCTTTGTTCTTCGCTCAAGTTCACAATTTAACAGTGTTAAAGTAATTAAGATCCTCTATTGTTCCTTGGTGCGTAGTATTCTCGAGTATTGCTCACAAGTGTGGAGAAATCGGCTGAGTGCCTTAAGCGCTCGCCTTAGTAGTCCGGTGAAGCTGTTAAGACCTTGCTGGGTCAATAGCGTAGACATTTCGAAAAAAAAAAAAAAAATTACTCACAAGTGTGGAATCCACGTTACCATGTACATATCGACAGAATTGAGTCTATACAGCGAAGATTTATGAAATTTATACAATATAAATCGGGAATCAACGATTGCAACTATGAAGCAAGATGT
>JACEII010000008.1:2554146-2605701 GCA_014332785.1 Antheraea mylitta
AAAAGATTTTTATCTTGTTACGCCGAAGAAGTATAACTTCTAACGCGTGTACATAGTTACACACACACACACACACACACACTTTTGTTCATTGTTTATGTTGTTTTAGTGACTAATATTTCGCTCTCTCTCTCTCTCTCTATTAATAGTTTCAGTCTTAACTGTTTCAGGTAGACTTCGCAGAAATACTGATTGTATTTGATTATTGAATGATTTGATTGCAGTGAGACGTGGTAGCGGCCAATATATTCCAGGCGGAAACGCAAAATAACGTCCACTATAATACTTAATGATGAATTTCCGTATAGTAAAACCTTCTTCAATCAGATCTCTTATTAAATGTTAAATGATTCCAATTGCTCTTATTATCATACTTTATGAAAGTACTAGTTATTACCTACGACCCGCGTCCTCGTTAATGAAGTTGGCATTACATTCTTTTCACTTCTTCATACGTATTTGGAAGAAATGAAAACGCTGTTGACCTGGAAAGTTCTTTACAGCTTCACCGAACTACTGAGGCGAGCGCTCAAGATACTTAGCTGATTTGGGATGTTTGGGCGACTAACTCAAGGGTGCACGGCACACCTCGGCTTGGGCTGTCGCCTGTTTTGTGCAAAAATCTCGACCTATTTGAGTTAACCTAAGCTAAGCTGTCTACATATACGTATATGAGTTATTGAAACATGCATTTGTACCAAGCATGCATAACTCAACAACTCCTATATGTATTTTGTGTCGGAAAAATAGTTTGGAAAGAAGTTAGATAATGAAATGTTGGCTAAGAAATATACTCACCATATACAGTAATTTTATTTTACTTTATTTTTGGCAACCAATCTACCATATTATTACTGCCATTGTCGAGCAATTAATAGTATTACAAGTGTCGTGTGATCATTTCAATATCAGTGTTAATGTTCCAACAAGGTGGTGACTCCCTGGTTAGATACATCCAGGAAATTATTGTGGCATCTCAGAATTCATGCGCCGTGGTATTATTTTCCATTTACTTCACTTATGCACAATAAACAAACTATGTTACATAAAATAATACAAATTATACACTATATAGAGTCAAGAAAAATAAAATTATGAATAAAATATAATATCCACTACATGATAGACTAAGATCCCGTCACGAACTTACTATACAGTAGTTATTATGTAACTTTGAATTCCCCTTTTCTCGACTGACATCATTTTGAGAATTAGATGTCAAAACTTATCTTTCAATATTATTTACTTCAAATTAGTACCTATGTAATTACTTCTGAAAGGTAAATGATTAGACCGTTGTTTTGTATTCCTCGTATTTTTTCTTCCATGAATAATAGTGAACCTATTTGTAAAATAAATATTTTTAGTTATTTTTCAGTCAATAAAAATGACATTTTCAAATAATTTGTACCCAGACTGAGTTATATGTCCATACAAGATGACTTAATCAAATCACTTGCAATATGACACCAGACTCTGACGTTTAACATTCCATCCGCGCATTCGAATATTCAATATAATTATACCGAATGCAAATCTGTTACGTTATTGCATTCGTGAATATTACCGATCGGAATTAATTAAGATACTTAATTTATGATTTCAATCGCGTTTTGTACATTTTAATATGACTCTATGAAACTTACAGAATGCATATTATACAAATTCATTTAATATGGGAATGGAATTCTATTTGGAGTAAAAACCAAATGATATTAATAATTAATCCAAAGAATAGTATGTTGGTCCTGTCCACTTGCAAAAAATTACAAACTCACATAAACTTTAGTGAGTTACAAAACAACTTCGTAGATAATACATCCGTCCATATAAAAGTTAGAAAAGAATGATTTTAGTACAAAAGTTTTGTTCCATACGTTGAAAGTAAGAAATCATTTATTCATAATGCATGACACGGTAATACAGGAATATATACAAATTAAGATACGATAGTAAAGGACAAACCTACATACATACGTTCATCTATCTATCTAAATTAATAAAAATGTAAGCGTATCACTTCAGAAGGTTGCACCGCACCCATTCATAAAAATCTTTTTCAAGTTATACTTCTTTTGGCGCGTTAGGAAAAATGATGAGAGTAAATTTTTACGATGCGTCACGAAAAATCGACACCCTGAAGTTAGCTACAGTCAACAATTTGTTTCTTAATATTTGTAGTTTGAATTACTTAGTATTAAAACTTTCAATGTATGAAATACCTCTTTTCTATTGTTAGTGTCGTTTTTTCTACAAACGTAGAAAAATGCGAAAGATAAAATTTTTGAATAAAAAGATTTTTATCTAAGTACGACAAAGAAATATAACTTCTAACGCGTGTACATAAGTACACACACTTTTTTATGTTTGTAATGGTTAGGACAAGATTTGTGTGAAAAAGACTGCAAAATATGCAGAAGTGTAAATTATTAATTTTCCTCATATATAAATGAGTGAGTCTGTGTTATTTCATTTAATTGAATGCTTGTAATTTAAAAAAATCATTTTCTTAGTTACCTAACTACACTACTTCAAACGTGCTAGCCCAGAGCGGACGGCTGGTTACAAATAAACAGAAACACTCACAAGAATTCTTCAGTCAACTATGGTCCCATTATTATTCCGTCAAAATATACTTCGCCAATCAATAATAAAACAGATATAGCAAATAAAGGTGAAGTTCCATTCGATTATTAAATATTTGTATGGTAACTGAAATCACTTCCAATGGAAGACAAAACAAACTAAATTGGACGTTGGTTGCTACATACATAAAATATTCAATTGAACTCTCCAAACAATGTCTGCCCCGTCGTTTGAAACCCAAACAGCCACAAATAAAACACGATAACACAGCTTCGTTCATCCCTATATGGTAGGGTTGGCGCTTTAAAAAATATTCACTATTTTGAATTTCAAACTTCTCTGTATGGCTCATGACTTTTATACAACTATTCCCTTTGTACATATTTAGGGGTGTCAAATGAGACCTACTTCATTAAATTTACTGTACATAACGAAGAGTATACGAAGAGGTGGAGAGTACCGTGTGGTAGATTCTAATCCATAACCACTAGGTACTTGTAGGTGATGATTTATATACAAGTGAACTTCATAAAGATTTTATGCATTTAAAGTTGTCTCCATACGGCGATGAATACAAATTTAATATATCAGTTTTACATAACAGTTACAATATAGTTATCTTCGAAGTCATTGTCTATTTAACTATATGAGTGGGCAGTGTTTTAAGGGCTAAATTATTACTTATAATCTCAGTACAATTTTTGCTCGTTAAATTTATATCTGTAAGGTTCTGCGATACAAGATTTGGTGCTAAGTGTTTGAGCAGTCTCTAAAAGGAACTCTCGACTGTGTAGGTGTAGACTTTGTAGGTGGTAGAGCCACCTGAAGCTATAGCATAAATGCTACAGCATAAATGGGTCGGCTCGCTCGGAGTAATAACACCCTCTCACAGAAAACCGACGTGAAGTAACAGTGCTTGCATTGCTTGGCTCTGCTTATTGGAGCACATTCACTTTAGTTTATTTATTTGAAACATCGCAGAGTGAAAATGTCCTGGAAGAATTCAAATTTATTAAAACAATAGCTATTATAACAGACAATAGTTTGCAGACATATTTCGTTGTCAGTTATTCCAATGTGTAGCGATCACGATCGCCTCAACCCCATAGCGGTAGACTGCTAAAGCGATTGTATTGAAAAGGTGTGCGATTTTAAAAATGGTAATTGTACTAAGATTTCTCCTTAAATAATTAAAACACAACCCTAGTCTGTCTAGCAGATGCTACGCGAGACACAAAGCTATGCTGCTACGTAAATGCACAGGACAATAGACAGCGCTGAGGGAGAGAGAGATAATGTTTTTCATAACGCAACTGAGCTTAATGGAGAATCTAGTGTCGGGATGTGCTCCACTGATTATTAGGAAATATATTTTAAAAATCGAAAAGACACAAATCCATTTTATAACGGTATCTATAGTATACTATATAGTTATTTTATTGTTCCTTATATTCGATACGGCGCGACGCGACGTCCAGAACTCCAAAACTGAACATTATACGAGTAGAATGAGTCACTATGCTGTGTTATCTGTTACCATCAATTCATTTGTAGCGTTCGTCGAGAATTCTGGAATATTCCAGACAGATGTTTAGCGTTCGAAAATGGTGCGACCTCTTTATAGTGTTAGACTACACTCTCCGTACTACTATTGACTATATCGAGGGTGTTACTAATGACCTGATACGCCATTGGTCGAAAGTTGTCGACTGGTCGTCAATTGACTGAATGCTATAAAAGGCTAGTTTGTCGAGTCATCACCCTTGAGCTAGTTACCATTACAAAATCGGCTGAGTGCCTTAAGCGCTCGCCTTAGTAGTCCAGTGAAGCTGTAAAGGCCAATAGCGTAGTCAGTTTGAGAAAAAAAAAATCATTAGGAACATTCTTGCTCGGTCGTCTCTCTGAAAGGTTGTGTTGCGTGATTGTTGTTGTATTGCGTGAGTTCCTCTCAGTTTACATTGTTATTTGTATTTCTCTAGGTTTCTATGATTAATTGTGTTACTGGAGTTATTTAATTGTTGATGTGAGTTTTCGTGTAGAAATTTATATTTTTGTTGTTGTTATATTTGTTTTTTTATTAAATCCATTTTCGGTATCTAAAATAGTTAGTATTATTATCGATAACTTATAAATTGTTGACAATTAACGTAATGTACTAACTGAAAATTCTAAAGGAGCTTGTATTCTGTAATATTTTATCGCTCATTCCTTTTACTACAAAGACGCTTTAAAATATTTTCAGTGATTCGCTGTTCATACTATGACTCTGCGGTTTATTCATTTTACACCACAATGGGAACATTCAGCCGTATAAAGGTTTTGATTTCCTTAAGCTCACTTATGTTGCGCACTCGAAAATTCATGCAATGAGTGAGCATGTACGCTATTGTACGAACATAATAACGTGACATGGAAGATCCTTCTTATAAAATTCAGATATCTATAAGTACATAAACGATGAAGGAATAAATGCGAGGTTTAAAAGTACAAGTAATGTTTATTAGGGCCTCAATTTATTGATAAAGTAATTCTGACGTTTTTTGAAATATTGAGTTTTATATATATAGAGTATCAGGGAAAAATATGCATCTGATATTTTTTTAAATGTGAAACATCTATAGGCGCGGTTAAACCGGATTGTCGGCGTGGCGAGTATGTGAGACGTGGCGACGTAATGCCATGCGCAATCTTTCTTGCCGCACTAAGCTCGCATACCTATAGTGTAATTCAAGAATTTGAGATTCGTTAGATTCGAACAATTTCGATGTTTCACATCTGTCAGGTGTCCCATGACGGATCAATTTTTGATCTGTGAGCCTTTGTTCTCAAATTATACTTAATCAAAAGTGAATTCGAGTTACTTCGTTAAAATGATAGGTTGCAGACCTTTTCACTTTTCTCTGATTTGTGTCTTTAGGAAGATACGGCTCTTTTCCTGACGGTGGCAGAATTGTCAGTGAAATTCTAAACTATAAATGCGAATGAAAGTTAATTTCTTTGTTACACTTTCACGTCTGTACTTTCGTAAAAAAATTTACCATTCTTTAAAGACATGTCAATCACCATCTTAAAATCAAATCATCACATCATTAACGTGAATAAAGCCGTATAACAAAAGTTAATGTCCTATAATTAATAACATTAAGAATAAAGAATGAAATGAATTGTCTAGACTAATTACTGAAATGCCTGATCCGTTTTAGACAATGATAAAATTTAACAGAGGCGACTTAAATTCTTTAAATATTGTTAAATAATATGATAAAAACTATAATTAAAAAAAAAAGAGACAGTCCACAATTAATTAAGATATAGCACTTACTTTCCGTTGCAGAATATATACGTTTTCACTGAAACAAAATCACGGGTGTTAACTAATTTAATATGATTAATCGAAATACTGTTTAACTCTTCAATCAATGACACCGATTGCACATTTTGTAATAGTCTTTTATAATAACGTTTCAATTAAGAATAGGAAATTATAAACTGAGTTATTAAATTGACATTATCCAAGAAATGAAAACTTGTATAATTTGTTTTTTATATGAGTGACTTTACTCTTCCAATTTAGTTGCGCTGAAATCCAAAGGAATTTTAAACTCATAGCTATATGAAAGCACTTTCCTTGGTTTTAATATTCATATATGCATAAATCAATTTCGTTTTTATAAAATACACATTTATAATGCATTTAACATTTATTTGATTAATAGTTGTGCCTGCGGATTCGCTCGCTTTGATTATTATTTGTTCTATAATAACAATTATTCTATTATTCTATAATTTTAATTATTCTGCTGTCAAAATGTCTTTTATATTTACATGTGTGTATATAAACAATTATTCTATTATTCTATAATTTTAACAATTATTCTATAATACCTTTCCGCTGACCACAGCTTCTGCCAGATGTTTTAAAGAAGACAGAAAAATGAATGAACCTTACTTATATTTAAATGCTTGATTTTCAAATACGTTATTCAGATAATCGTTATTGAAGTATTTATGTTTGGTACACATATGTATGTCAATAGCTCAAATCTATATATTAATACGTGAAGCAAAAAATTGTACCCCTGTTTAACCTATTTCCCGTCAACGTGTGAACTTGAAATTTAGCATAGTTAAAGTTTATATGGCGGAGAAGTGCAGAAAGCTGTTTATTTTATATAAAATGCATTAGAAGTACATTAAATTAATTAAAATATGCACTACTCACACTACTACTTGAATTTTTGCACAACATATACACACATGTAAATATAAAAGACATTTTGACAGCCGTCAATAATTACAAAGTTCAAAAGAGGTTGTGAAGGAGGTTGCTATGCTCGACTATATGTATTTTTTAACTCTCACGTTCCAATTACCATTTTTCATCCTACATTCAACAATGATATTAGAAAATATAACTATTATTGTAATGTTTATTATTTTTTATGGTGAACTCACTTCAAATGATGATTTAATAAAAAAATGAACCAAAATACTCCTTTGTATAATCAAAATAAGGATTTTGTTCATAAAAGTAATCCATGACTTAGACCTCCGCGGTTACAATGTTGCAATTCAACCTCATGTAGCAACAAAAAAGAATTTATTTTCAAAAGCCAATGGTAGTTAGTATTAAAAAATCTTTGTATTGGATTCACCATTTGAATTTATTGTGGGTCCATTGCTTTTCCAAAGGATGATACTGGGCATATCACTATTTCTTATAATGAACAGACTACATTTAATTCAATATCACCCAGAAATACCACCCACCCATGGTGTCGTGTAAAATTAATTGAAAATTGTGTCATGGGTTGCGATAAATTTCTTTATTTTCGTAAAGTTATGTTTGCTTAAAATTTGAGAGCTTTACCACGTGGTTTTTGTTTCAAATTTATAATTAATTTCAATTTTCATTTACACATAGATTTTTTTAAATGTTTATATAATTAAAGATCATGGCAAATAACTGAGTAGCCATGATGGAAACCTTTTATTATAGAAGTATACCCTTTGATAAAAGAACCCTAATAAAGTTCAAACTTTAAAATATCAAATAATTATGGTCGAATGTCGACCACTGGGCGCCCACTAGTAGGTATGAATATATGTATCTTAGCTTAGGTTAGCTCAGTTAGGTCGCAAATTTGCATGAATAAGACTACAGCGCCATGCACCATTGAACTAGTTGCCCAAATAAAATCGGCTGAGTATCTTAAGCGCTCGTGTTAGTAGTCCGGTGAAGCTGTTAAGGCCATGCTAGGTTAATAGCGCAGTCAGTTTGAGAAAAAAACCGTTTTGTGGGGTCAGACCTGGTGACAGCGTTTGAAGAACCTTCCTGGGCGTGTGTATAGCTGCTTGGGTGAGTGTCGTGCCCGCCCCTATCACCTGTAAGCCCTACCTACGACGGCTGAAAGTCGTCACCTCTTCAAGGTCGCCGCCCGATTAGGTTCCTATAGTTTTAATTTGTTACCACCTTAGGCCACAACGACTTATAATATGAGGTCAGATTGTAGTCAAGCGTTAAAACTTATTAAAGTTTATATATGTCATGAATGAATTGATTAATAGAGTATTTTGGGTAGCATCGATAAAAAGCCGATTAATAGGCAACCAGTCTGTGAAATGTTAACATAACTAAATCCTGTTGAACAAATAACAGCAACCAGAGTATATGGTTTATTAGCTTGAACATGTTTGATGATATTGAGGAAATGTTAGAAGAGAGACCGATGTCTCGATTTACGTGATATGACTTCGTTTACCGTGTAAATTGAATGTGGCAGGCTTGTAGATGGATGCGGTGGGGTGCGAGCGGAGACGCCGGGGACAAATGAGCTCTCTGATGACGGCAAACGTTAGCGGTTTATTTAACCTCTCCACGTTTAGTTAAGTAGATTGCTTGTACTATACATACATCCCTATTGTGCACTATATCTATACTAACTGCTTCCTACTACTTTGTGTATATTTTGCTTGGCATTGGAAAAATTATTTTGACGCATTAAGCGACAGAAATTTAAACATCACGCGCGGATATATTCGGCTCCAGTCGACATTGGCGCGTTCAGCTCAGCTAAGCTCTAGACATTAACCGTGTGTGTGTTCAATTCTATCGTGTGTATTTATTTACTGGCTGCATATTACTTCTAATAAATTTTATCATTACATCTTATCCATTGTAGGATAGTGTAGTTATGCTGTTTAGATATATAGTCTGATAAACCTTAATACTTAATAACAATAAAATATTGCTTAACGCCGTCTAGTGGCGAATTACAGTAAAATGGATAGCACAAACATCTTCTCCATTAAAAAAAACTTAAGTCTGTGAACTATCAAAGTGCACGGTCGAACGTTTATTAATCACAAACATGTATCTTATATAATTATTTCTTTTTACGTTACTTTGTAAGTGACACGTAGGTAACTTTTTAAGTTTATTACCACGACACACAAAAACTATGCAGAAGGATGGATTTAGATCAAATTCCTTTACCTATTTTTCTTAAAGACTGGACCCTTATCGAAAAAATAAGATATTTTCATTAAATATAAAATTAAAAGTTTTAAGAAACACCATTTTTATAAGAACTACCCATGCGTTCAGCAATATGTGCTTTTTTGCCGCGGAGAAATGGAGCAAGTGGTGTAGTGCGCATATGCAGGCGAGAGGAAGTAAATCGATAATATTTTTACATTTACATTTTGTAAGCAAAGTCCTTATTGTTTTGCGTGTATTTTTATATGTTTTTAATTCTGTACACATATACTTAATTACTTAATAATAGTGATGATATTAACGTTAGCCCATGTTAACGCTGCATGTTAACGTTAGCCCAAAGTATCTATTCCACGCGAACAAAGTCGCGAGTAGTACCATATATTTTCAAAACGAAGTCATACGTATCAGTTAGTTAATAACTTTGCGAATACGTGTCAAAGTAAAAAGAAATAGAGGCGTAGTAGGGGTGAAACTGACGCATGAAAGCTAGTTATTTATTCACGGTTCACGTTCAGTTCTTTGACAGGTGCACCGTGAAATATTGCGGTTTTTTTTCAGCAATGTTTTGAATTTATAGGTATGTATTAACATTAATTAAATTTATATAAATACTAGCTGGCCCGTGCAACTTCGTTTGCACCAAATCGGTTGTTACCGGTTTCAATTGTACTTTTAAATGTAAATGACCTTAAAAAAACCTAAAACCCGATTCCTGCGATATTTAACATTGACTCCTAACTATCCAGGGACTCACTTTAACATATACCCCGTTGGTATGTGAGAAATCTTTTAAAATAAGCGTATAACCTGTTCGCAGCATCCTCTAACGAGTTTAATGAAGATAAAAATTAACCTACATATATTGCCGATAAATGTCTTCGCAGTAACCCCTGTAATATCAGCACTTGACATAGGTACTATAAATAGTAAACTTTATCTACATTAAATTTCCTTTTTTTTTGTCGAACTGACTACGCTATTGGCCTGGAAAGCTAAGCTTTACCGGGCTACAAAACATACAATTTTCATTTTGATTTAGTAATTTGTTTTGTAAGAATTTGTAAAGTATTCGTGAACATAATAACATAATCTTGTTCAATTTAATTTACTTTTGACATATAAACCACCTTTTCGACTAAAATATTGAACTCGGGATAATATATCTATCTAACGGTGAAATAATTTTCAAAATCAGATCAGTAGTTCCAAGAATTGCCCGAAAACTAAACTTTACCTCTCTTTATAATCATCATTACATAGTACAAAACAAAACCCCCACTACGTCTGTTTGTCTGTTCGCGATAAACTCAAAAAGTACTGAATGGATTATCATGTGGATTTCACCAGTGGATAAAGTGATTAATGAGGAACGTTTTAGTATATAATTTTTCAAGGATTTTTATTATAATCAGGACGGAACGTTTACCGGGCCCGCTAGTATTAGTGTATATAGGTACATCATAGTATGGTAGTTGCAAACACTTAAACAAATTATTTTAATCGTTAATTCAAAAACTTGAACCAACTGTTTCAAGACTTAACAATATTTAAAATTTTTTTTTTTCGAAATGAAAGCGCTGTTTACCTGGAAAGGTCTTTACAGCTTCACCGAATTATCGAGGCGAGCGCTGAAGGCACTCAGCCGATTTGGGATGTTTGGGCGACTAACTCAAGAGTGCACGGCACACCTCGGCTTGGGCTGTCGCCTGTTTCGTGCAAAAATCGCTATCGATCTGAGCTAAACATGCATGTGTACCAAGCATGCATGCCTCAACAACTCTTATATGTATTTTGTGTCGTAAAAATTCCTCTAAACTATATAGGATAGGATAGGGATAAATTTAAAGAAGTCATTCTATCAAATATCGATACAACATACGTACTGACAGAACTCTAATTGAGATTCAAAATATTTCAATTTAGCGCCATCTATGGACCCTGGAATCTCTACTGTTTTTTTTTCTCGAACTGACTACGCTATTGACCTAGCAAGGTCTTAACAGCTTCACCAGACTACTAAGGCGAGCGCTTAAAGCGTTCAGCCGATTTTATTTTGGCAACCAGCTCAAGGGTGCACGGCACACCTCGACTTGGCTGTTGCCTGTTGCATGCAAAATCGCGACCTATCTTAGCTAACCTAGCTAACTATTCATATATGTATGAGTTGTTGAAACGCATATATATACCAAGCATATACGCCTCAACAACTCCTCCATATATTTATTATCGGAAAATTGAGAGTTCTTTCAGTTCGATAAGGGAAAAAAAGTAAACCCTTCCACTTTCATGTATAAGCGTGTAGGCGTGCACCTGTGTGGGGGTGATCGTGTATTGTAGTAGCAGTGATGTATATTTTGTGTCACCGTATCGCGCAAGCAACGCACTCAAGGGCTCCCTACCGAGGGATCGAACCTAGGCTTGAGCAGCTGCCGTGGGAGACCTAATCGGGTGTGCGGGAGCGAAAGTAACCCCCAGACCACGGCGGCGTGATCTGTGGTTACGTGGGCATGGGCGTGAGCACGCTCTGTTTCGAGGGATAGGCTGGTACTGATCGTTCGCTGACGTGATTTAATCAGGAGGGTCGGTAAAAATGCATCGTGGACGTCTTTTATAACGCGCAGCGTTAGGTACGGGTTCATAGTTTGCGGCGAATACCACTAACGGACTGGGATGATTCGCGGCTCTCTCGAAATAACTAGTCGTGAGTGATTTTATATACGCCCAGATGTATGATAAGCCTAAATCCTATTACATATTAGGTACATTTTTTTTTAATAACTTTGTCGAGGTTTCCTAAGTAGTTGAAATTTTTAGATACAAATTATATATAACCGTAGCTCAGACCTCAGTCGTCAGCGTACAGGACTTCATACATATCGACGACGGTCGACGGGGCGACTATTCGGAACCAAACAATTTGTTTGTTATTTTTTTTTTTTAAGTAGCATAGAGAGATGAAATATAGCTTAAATTTTTGACTAATCTGTCTGTTATATACAGCATAAAGAAAAAATAACAAAATCCATTAAGAATTTCATGAACTTCAATTTTTTTACTTTCATCCGTTATCCTGGAGAACCCCTTGGACAAAAAGTATCCTGGATGAGCCTTGTGATATTAGTTATCACTGTGTCAAGTTTCGTTAAAATTGGTTCAGTACTTTCCGAGTAATATGGGTTTAGATTCTAGACTTTATCCTGAAGAACCCTTTGCGTTTTATGAGACAAAAAGTATATTTGATGTTATCTCGTAATATTAGTTATCACTATGTCAAGTTTCGTCAAGATTACTTCAGTACTTTCAGAGTGATGTGTGTTCATAGGGACAGACAGACAGACAAAAATTGTAAAAAGATTATTTTTGGCTTCTATATTGATAACATAGTCTACCCTGATTAAAATTTTCAAAAAATATTTTATGTACAGATTTCGACTTGTTACAGTTTTATTATAGTATAGATAGATAGATAAAACGAGTGTGCTGTTAGACCACACTACTGAAGAAAACCTCTTTAGGTTTTTTTTTTTTACTTTATTTTTGGCAATCAATCTTTCCGATTATTACTGCCATTATCACGTAGTCAATAATATCACAAGCTTCGTGTGATCATTCCAATATTAAGCAACGTGTGAATCCATATTCTAACAAGATGGTGGATCCCTTGCTAGAACCTTCCAGGGAGTTTTTGTGGCATCTCAGAATTTCATGCTCCGTGTTATTATTTTCCATTCACTTCACTTCTGCATAATAAACTAACTATATTGCGTAAAACACCACCAAATTTACACAATATATAGTCAAAACACAAGATTATGAATAAAATATAAAATCCACTACATGACAGACTGAAATCCCGCCAAAAACTCAAAACCTCTTTAGTTTCATCTATATGTATCTATAATAGACGCTCTATCCTTCGCTCGCAGTTTAAAATGAGATGGGCAGGTCATTTGGCTCGTATACCAGATAACAGATGGCCAAAATCTATAACTCTGTGGAACGGGCCTCACGGATATAAAAGTAGATGTAGGCCAAAAGCTCGATGGAAAGACGAACTACAATCTATATCTGGTCGAAATTGGATAGACATTCCAAGGAGTTGCGACGCTTGCCTTTCTCTGGAGGAGACCTTTTCCCGAAGTCCACGAAAATTAATAATGTAACAATGTAATGGAATAACAGGCTTTTTTATTTATATGTATGTAGACTTCAGACCCTCAACTTCCGTTCGCATCGCCCGATCACACTTTTCGTAATCCTCTCGTCACATATTTACCAGCTTACTCCCCAAGTCAAGCGGGCGAAAAAAAGTTTACTTAAAGTATTTATATGCATGACTTCATAACGGCTACACCATTTAGCTAATATTTTTTTGATGCGTTTATTTGTATGAAGAGAATCTTACTGAAGCATGTAGATTCCAGGATGTGGAATGAACACATGGACAGCACTTCTGTAGACAAGTGTATTTGGTACAAGACGTTTGAATTTAAGTTGTAGCAGTCTCCTTGGACACATCAATGCTATGACAGAAAAATATCGCAACGCCGATATATCCTTTACGACCATCTAGCGTTGGATGTACCACCTAGAGACTAGATAACTAATCAACGTAATCAAAGTATGCTGTACGAACAATTATAACTTTGCATTTCCTAAAAAAGAGAAAGGGACACCTTCATAAAGTCTCTATTCCAAACCCAGCGAACTCCTGTACAAACAACAGAACAGATTAAAGGGGCTTGAAAAAGTTTTTTTTACAAAGTGTGTCCAAAAGTACTGGGGATGTTAAATTTTTCTTATATTGCATTTTCAATAACAAAATACACATTTAGTAGATAAATAGAATAGTCAGTTTTATTTGCTACCGAAGACATTTATGTTTTTAGACATTTTGTGGTTTGTCGTACATAATATATCGATCATAATTGATCCGATTTGGTTACTAGTATTCGAATCCACTTCCATCGACGTGGTGTACAAACAGGCTATCAACTCCAAAATACATTAGAGTCATTTTGATGGGATTAATAACATACGCTATCGCAGTCTAATAAGACACTTTACCTCTCAGTTATACAATGACTTATTTGTACCATCCGCCACTATAATTAATCGTAATGAAAGATTATAGAAGAAAAATTGTAATAAATATACGAAATCTGTGGAAAACTTCGAGCTTTCATAAAGTTACAGTCATATTTCACGGCCGTCTCATATTTTTGTAACGAAAAACCAATTTATTATGTCTGATGAAGAAAAAGGTTCTTATTCTAGTAAATTAGTTTAAAACGGAAACGGGTTTAGTGTTCCTAAACGTTTTCTTTTTTAATGTTTGTTTTATGATATTAAACAAAATATTCTTTACCAAAAGTAAATTTTCATAAAAAAATTAACCGAATTTAATATCAATCAAAAACCTCTAAGGCACTAAAAAGCGGAAAATAAATAGTTTATCAAGCCAAATTAATTTAAACATATGAATATGTGCACTACCTAGAGATGTATTGGAAGTCGGTGCCAACCGAAAATCACATTCAGGTGTCAGGAGTCGTTAGGTAGTAATGTTAGCATACACAATAAGGTCCTAAACACGTTACCAATTTGCCTGAAAATAAGTTCAAGCGTAAAGTAAAGCAGAATTTATTTAAGAGGTTTATTATATACTGAATGGTTACGTGAATGTGACGTATGAAAATGGCACCCCACTCTGCTCATCCCCTAAATACGAATGTGAATAATGCCTTGTCTAGTAATAATAAAAAATATGCAAAAAAATAACAGATCGTGTTTTTTCCGACTCTAATAGATTATTGTATGTCTCGTCATATGCTCCAAAATAATCTTCAACTATAGAAAGTTCCTGTTTAACCTTCGTGTAGTTGGAAATAGGGAAAAATGATTATTTACTTTACAACACAGTACAGTCATAGTCTGACATTAAGGTGCACGAAAGTAATACGCAGAGTGCGTGTATCAAATAATTAAACAGCATCTCTAAAAACTGGACTAGGTTGGTCAGTTTCTTCATAGTTTTAATTAAGAAACCTTCAGCCGATTTTTGTGAAATGAAGACATTTTTGTTGCTCCAAATTACGCTCAAGTCATTTGTCCAAGACAAGTCGTCCAGTGGTTTTGGAGACCACATGTCCAAACAGGTAAATAGATATACACACAGACAGATCTTTTGAATAGACACATTGTATTCTATTACTTGAATCAACACTTCGCGTACAAGATTTTAACAAAATTGGTTGAGAATAAAGGAAAAATATATTTTAGGGTTTACAATAATTTCTAAATGTATTAGTTACTGTTTATGCTTATACCCAATTAACATAGGAATAATACATTCGCTTATCGAATACATTAGCTTTTTGTGTATAAAATAAATCTAATTCGGCTAATTAAATCGAAACGAACCAGACACACAAACATATAGACGTTACATTTTGATCACATAAGTTTTGTTATGCGATTAGCTTACCTAAACACATATGTACAAAATATATATTCTACTAAAATATATATCTTAATACCTTTTGTTACAATTCACAAGCGTTCAGCGTAAATACTATATATTAATTATCATTTAGAGTTTTTTACCGGCTTTAGGTCTGTCGTGTAGTGGATTTTATATTTTATTCATATTTTTTTGTTTTTTGACTTTATATTTTGTAATACTGGTGGTGTTTTACATACATACAGCTATTGTGCGAAAGTACCGTGGGTGCGAAATAATACCACGGGTCATGAATACTGAGATGCCACAAAAACTCTCTTAAAACTTCTAACAAGGGGCCATTATCTTTTTGGAACATTGAATATATTTCACACACTTGTAATATTTTACCCACCTGAGAGTGGCAGTAATAATCTAGAAGATTGGTTGCCAAAGATAAAGTAAACATACTCTTTAACATTTATACAAACAATAATATTAGATTAATTATCATTCGTTACGAACAAAAAAATGACGTTTTTAAAATGAAGCGAAAATAAGAAATTCCTATACTTGTGAAATATCATAACAAAGTTTAGGCTTACTTCAAGTTTTTTCGTTCTGTCCCTTAATTTTCCTGCAACGTCATCCAGTCATGAACTATGTTCAAAATTTCAAGTCTCCTAATCGTGAGGAAGTTAGTTGAGAATCAATTATAAAATTAAACCCAAAGAGACGTACATAAAGTTAGTTAATTGAAACATTGTCGTCTATTCGGTTATAAAAATAGGCTTGAAATCGAGGTCTAACGAGGTTTTAGAATAAGAAGTAAGAAAACCACATGAAGCGAAATCGTAGCACGGTTATGATTTCTAACACTTGCCTAACTACCTATTAAATACATAAAAATTTACTGTAAACGAGATAGTTGTAAATCTTGTCAACTCAAAGCTATTTAGGAAAGCGCTGAGTAAACCGTATACAGTTACACGATGATCTATACTAATATTATAAAGAGGTAAAGTTTGTGAGTTTGTGTCGTTGTAAGGGGTAATCTCAGGAACTACTGGTCCGAGTTGAAAAATTCCTCCAATATTATTTAACTTATTTGTCGAGAATGGTTATACGCTGTTTAAAAATTGGGGTTTTTTCCTTTTGAAAGGTTCCGTTGCGTGTTAACGTTAGCCCAAATTATCTATTCCACGCGAACGAAGTCGCGGGCAGAGGCTAGTATCCCATCGTCATACAAAACACGTTGAGGTTATAATTAAATTAATACTAAATTGGAGGATATTAAACATTTAAAAGTCTTCTTTCCTTTTGAGTATTTCAAAAGTCAATTACACAATATTGTAATCCATACAACAATAATTTGACATTTATCAAAGCCTTACATCAGCCGTTAATTCGAGAACAATTCGTCTTTTTCAGTATTATTATTTATTGAAATTGGTTTTTAATTTTTAGTCGTAATAACTTCTCAGCACGATTAAGATTCTTGAAAAAATCGTGTATTTGTTTTTGGCAGTTAACATATTTTATATCCGGACATAGACAATTTTCCAACACTTCTTTTTAAAATAAAATGTTCAATAAATATTTCGTAAACGGATATAATTTGTTTATAATAATGCGACTGCATCATGCTCTTTATTACGACAATCAGACTGAAAACCAATAGTTTGTTAAAACTCAATTTTGTTACAGTAATAATATTTTGTAACCTTTTCCTAATGACAAGTTTTTGCAAAGAACACACACCTGATACTTTACCATAGTGATTTGTTGGTATACTCTCCTATCGTTCGAGTTAAACGAATAAATCGAATGGGTATTAACAGTTTTAAAATAATGATTAAAGAACTCTTATTTTGAACCTGTTCCTAAGCAATCGACCAGAACAAACAAACGAGGACTGACCCCAATTAAACTGCGATGACGGTACAAAAACAACGTAGAACGTTAAAATGGCACGTGCCTACATCCCTTTGGAGACACCATGACCACAAAAAACCAAAACCAGCTTAATCACTTAGGTAACGTAGAAAAGTATGGCGAGAGTAGTTATTTTGCCTACTGCTTTATTTTTTAACAATATTAATGCAATGTTAAAAGTTGCTTATCATGTAGTATTAATAAAACACAGTTGATATTCAAGAAATTCTTTGGAATTTCTTATGACATTCTAATTTCGTTATGTTTGTGTTGTATTTTGTTAAGTAATTTCGATACTGGAAGATATGCAATTTTAATATTAATATGCAGTGACTCGAAAAAGAATACCATAGAATATAAACAAATATTAGGTTCTAAAAAACAAATTAATTGTTGATCGAATATTAACAGCGATTATGTACGCAATGAACGAGCTGGTCTCCATAATATTTGCCATTCGATTTAAGCCCAGACCATGGTACAATGAACAGTATACATACAGGCTGGTTTTAAAAGAATATTCACTGAATTATTTAGCCACGTAAGATTTGTTTCAAGTGTCGGATATACAGTTTTCTTTATTCTAAATTAGGTCAGCCGTTTCTAATATACATCTCAATTTTAAATATATGTTTTGGTCAAGATTTTGCATTAATTTTTACATACATGTTTTTGATAACAATGAAGTTTATGATTATGAGATATTTTGGAGAGAACTTTTATGTGTATATACTTCTAAAAATACTGTTACTCCTATAAAAAAAAAGGGTGCTATCAATGAATCCCTAACAAGAACGAAGTTACTTAAGGTGAATTGAGAAATAGAATGCAAAAATTTAGTTTAAGAAGGATTTTACGAAAAACATGAAAATAGATATAAAATAGTATATTATAAAAAAAAATTTGCAAAATAAAAATGTTTTAAAGAAATCGTAACATATTCAGTATTTTTTTTCGAACTGACTACGCTATTAACGGAGCAGAGTCTTAACAACTTTTACTCGATCTGACTACGCCATTGACCTAGCAAGGTCTTGACAGCTTCACCGGACTACTAGTTCAGTATTGTTGAGCTTATACACAAGACAGCGCACTACACACTTCTGGTCAAATCTCCATACCAACATACACAAACACACACTCATATACAATAATAAGAGACACAAAGAAAAAGTAGCACGGAGAAGACATAACAAATTTTCCTTACGTGACGATTTCTACTAGTTCCAAAAGCGTGAAAAGTTATTTCAGTAAGGTATGTATGTGCATTGTCACATCTGCATTTTTTGTTTTACTCTATGCGAGACAACAAATTTTGCAGGGTTAGCTCCCACAATTAAGAGTTATTAGGGGATTTAAATTAAATCACATCCGTCCCTTTCCGTTATCATGATGTTAGTGAAGGACGGAACGTCAATTTGTTTGTTATGACGGACTTGCGACTCGTCCGAGCATTACCTATGTAACGTTCGTACGTCGTAATCAAGATTCAGAATCCTAAATACGGACACAGTAATTAAGCTCTGTAATTAGTCAACATGCATGATATAATTGATAATAATAACACGCGGGACAATTATACAAGCGGCTGTACTACAGTTTATATACATACGTATGTGAGTAATACACTCAGCCAATAACCTACAAAAGCATATCCAATGTGAAAAATGTAGTGGTAGAGCCACGCTGAAGCTATTACTTGTTTCAGCATAAATGGGTCAGCTCGTCCGGGGTAGTACCACCCTCTCGCAGAAGACCGACGTCAAGTAACAGTACTCACATTGTTACGTTTCGTTCGGTCAGTGAGAGCGCCAGAGGCCCACCTCCCCTCTCCTCGCCCCTCCGTACTCCGCTCCCTTTTTTCTCCTCAAACACAGGCTGGCAACACACGTGCGACTTCCCTGGTGTTGCAAGTGTCTATGGACGGCCGTGATCACTTAACGTCAGATGACCCGTCTGTTCGTTTGCTTCCTGACATAGAAAAAAAAACAAATTTGAGCTGAGACACTCTCAGCTTATTATAATAATAATAGTATAAATAAGTAGGTATTTTGCAGCGCGAAGAATATACTACCAATATTCACATATGATTTTAAGTTCGAATTTGGGTAAGCTGAACAACAAATAACGGTTTATTTAAAAAAAATATTTACTTTTAACTTGTTTTATACATATGTCATATAGGAGGCAAACGAACAGGCGGGTCACCTGATGTTGAGCGATCACTGCCATCCATAGACACTAGCAACACCAGAGGAGTCGCAAGTGCGTTGACAGCCTGTATTTTAGGGGAATGGGGGAAAAGGGATGTGGAGATAGGAGGGAAGGGGGAGAAAAGAGGGGAGGGCAGATAGGCCTCTGGCGCTCTCACTACCCGAACGAAACGCAACAATGCAAGCACTGTTACTTCACGTTGTTTTTCTGTGAGTCGGATGGTACTACCCCGGGCGAGCCGACCCATTCATGCTTCAGCGTGGCTCTAGCACTGGCGCCATGTTGTGATCGATAACGATTTTGATTGGCTGTATCTATGATAACGTCACGTGTTAATAATAAAAATAAAAATAATATGTAATGTCTGTTATTGATAGACGATAGTATGCAATCTTAATTACTTGTGACTGTGATTGGACCCTTATATGTGACGTCACATGGATTTGATGCGATGTAAGAAAGCGTTTTGGCTGGTTTTTTAAATAGTGTATTTTTATTTATAACTGCCTCTGCACACGACAAACGACACTTAATATGTGAGAAAACTTGTAGCAAGATGAAGTAAAATGAAGTGAAAAGTAAATAAAACGGTTAAAGTGATTCTAAACCTACTATTACCACATTTCTGAGAATAGTTGTTTGCGCAACTCTACAAACACGTAGCGAACACTTCACCACGGCTTCGCTCCACTTACTCTCTCTCTAATTGGTGGACTTTAGTCGATTATATTTTTAAAATCTGTGATATTTTATTCTGGTTTTCAATATTTGTCCTGTGTCTGTGATATCCGTATCAGAGAAAAAGTGTTGTTTAGTCGTCGTCAATCATTTTGTCCGCCATATTCAGGCCGTAAATTTATGGGTGTAATATAGTCAAGAATTTAGTAGAAAGCAAACATAAAATATTATTATAATGAAACTAAAATTAACATTTATTTATGTTGTCTTGAGATTATACATCTATATTATATTCTACATCGTCATTATCAGACTGTAAGAGACCCATACACTCTTCCCGCACACAGGCTGGCAACGCACTTGTGACTTATCTGGTGTTGCTGGTGTCTATGGACGGTGGTGATCACTTAACGTCAGATGATCCACCTGTTCGTTTGCCTCCTATGATATAAAAAAAAGATCGAAAAGCTTTGCGAGGACTGTACTTATTTTTAATATTCCTGTGTGAATTTATTCGTAGATTCACGCCTAACATGCACCACGTATAAAATCACCTAGATGGCTATTAGCCCATTAACATTTTGAAGATATAATAGAAAAATAGTCAGCAGTTAATTTTAACTACTCAATATTATGTTATCTTATATCTACAAATAAACAACCAATTAATAAAGTAAGAAAGATTACTTTATGTATTAAGATTTTACTTTAAAAATTTCCAAAGTACAATCAAACTTTAGACATTAATCCAACAAAGAATGCATAAATAAAACATAAAAC
Organism: Antheraea mylitta; assembly: GCA_014332785.1. Classification (NCBI taxonomy): domain Eukaryota; kingdom Metazoa; phylum Arthropoda; class Insecta; order Lepidoptera; family Saturniidae; genus Antheraea; species Antheraea mylitta. The sequence goes on from JACEII010000008.1 coordinate 2,575,284, forward strand.
AAAGCTGACAAACGAGCGGTCGCCCCAAAAATTGTCGGTATTAAGCGTGAATTATTCAGTTATCCCATGAAATATACATGAGCGTGTGAAATTAGCCGTGGACGCGACATGCAAACGACTCTCGAGCTTTATATTTTACCAACCGAACCTTAATTTTTCATTTCAACTTGGTACGCATTGTTTGGCATGACTGCAGATATAACCTGACTTATATGTTGCTTGAAGGTAATCGAGAGGGAAAATAAAATCTACTATAAAATTCGATGGCGACAACCTTCCTCACCCAATAAAAATATATATATTTTTTTAATATCTTAGAAGGCAAACAAATAGGTGGGTCACCTTAAGTTAAGTGACCACCATCGTCAATAGACACTTGAAACATCAGGGGAGTCGCAAGTGCGTTGCCAGCCTGTGTTGGGGGAGGAAGGGGAAGGAAGTTCTCCGGCGCTTTCACTGAACGAACGAAACGCAATAATACAAGCACTGTTAATTCACGTCGGTGTTTCTGTGGGTCGGGTAGTAGTACCCCGTGCGAGCCGACTCATTCATGCTGAAGCCAGTAATAGCTTCAGAGTAGCTCTACAGCTCAGAGAGCTGTTTGTATTGACGCGTTAACCTCAGCGAGTACTTATCGGACTTGAAAATTTATTTTTGCATTGTAAGATCTATTTATTGAGGTAGGTTGTAGGCTATCTAATGTGTGGGTAATAGTAGTAACAATTGCATAGGCTTATGGGTATCGCATGGACTATTGGGAAACAATGACGAGAAAAATTAAAGGTATATTCAACAATTAGACACTAAGTCATATATACAGATAAAGGGGTAAAAAATTAAATGTATAGATATTAGAGAAATTAGAGAAACTATGCCACACTTTTAAATGCTAATCTAGTTGATTAAACCATTAATTGAGAACAATTAGTGTTGTTTTCTGTAAATAAATCAGTCATTTGTTACTGGGGTGTAAGGGGTGACGAATAACATCATAAGACTTGAGACACCCAAGCCAACCTCACTTGCACGCGGTGCACCCTGCTGAATAACGAACGAGGCAATGGCGAAAGCGGGGTGGTAGGGTTTTACAGGTTTTACAGTCGCAACCACCATGCATATGGCGAAAAATCCCGTAATAGTGATTCGTTTCTGCGCGTCGCGTTTCGGGATCAGCCTGTGCATATCCAACTTTTTGCAGGCCGGCATGATAGTGTCGACCGGCGATGGATAGTGTATCACTCAGTGGTCCCTAATGTTTTTAGATTGTATTGTGCTTACCATCAGGCATAGTGCAGTTATTTTGCCGTACTACAATAAAAAAAAAGATAGAATTTAAAATTAAATAACATTGCAAAATAACTTCCTTAAACAGATCCTGCAAAACTCTTTTATGAGAATTGATATAAAATTAGTTTATAATACTTATAGTGTACAACATCTGAAGATATAAATCATATTATTAAAAAAAACATACATATAAAACGCGACACTCACGTAGAATGCATCGACATATTCTGTTTACCCTTTGACATATTCATGGAGCATGTTCAATATATTTACGAACTAAATTCAATTTCTGCCACGTGACGAGGACTGTAATAGAATTTCGAATTGGATATGAGACTTTTAAATATGAATTGCGTTATAGTTTTTTGTCCTAGCAAGTCTTTTTAATTGATTCATATTAACTTGTACCCGCAACTTTGTCGAAGTGGAATCTTATACACAAGAATAATTTAAAGTAATCGCAGATATATGAATGTATTGGAGTAATTTTGCATATCTGTAGCCTTTAATAGAATTTGATATTAACATAAAACTATGTTTGCTATCGAATTTTAAAGGCGCCAAGTGTTACTTGAAGGTCTTCCTTAGTTTCTACAATACGGCTCTTCTCCTTTTTTGAACGATAAAATACTATAGTAAGATATATATTACTAGTCCATTTTAAGGCAGGCATTTTTGCTAAAATTGATTGAACTACAACTTGAAGTTTATGTTGTAGATTACAGCAAGTTGTAACGCCATTTGTTATAACCCGTATTTCGAAATCGAAGGTTCTTTAACGATAATCAAGTATAAATAATTCAGTAATTCTCAATTTGTCAACTACTGTAATAACCAAAGGAAAAAAGATGAAAAGGTTATGTTTTAAATGCACCGCGCTCGCTGAATGTTCGCCCTCTTGCTCTTTTGTCTCGCTTTGGTTAGGTTAGGTTAGACTTGCGAAAAAAGGATAACGCGAACTTGCCTCGGGCGAGCGCAGTGCATTTAGTACAAAATCTTTCTAAAACAAATATTTAATATGTATTAAACTTTTTCGTAATAACAACGATAAGGGTTTATGGTGTGTACATGGTGTGTCTTTGTTTTAGTAAAGTGCTATAAAAATATTAGCAGTGAGACATACAAAAATCGTACGATCTTTATAGTGATATATATTATCGGATTTTAATTTCAATAGGCATAAATTTTAAAATAACAAGTTAACGGAAAACTTTCATTACCTTTGAGCAAATCAATTTATTTATATTCTGTTGCTTATATGTATTTTTTGTCTTTGTAAATCGATTTATCTTATCTCCTTCAAGCTACCATGAATGTACGTACTCTCATGTAATATGCATGCCCTTATTTATGACTTCAATGATCTTGTCGTTTGATATTTTTCGTATACAAGGAAACGAAAAATTCGATTTACCTCAACTGTCAAATGTGGATCACGATTTTTATAAAAAAAATGCTTGTATGTAACATAAATTTTTATACATTTTTTACATATTATAAATTTTAATGTTAGAATCGTTACAAAAGCAATATGTTAAAATAAATTGGTGTAACGGACGTTGTCCCGCCTTAACATTTTTTTTTTCTCAAACTGACTACGCTGTTGACTTAGCAAGGTCTTAACAGCTTCACCGGACTACGTCAATAAAATAACTCATGATAAATTATATTCTTAAATTGTCCTTGTGAATAACATTATTTACTGGTGAAAGACGCGTGAAAATCCGTGCAGTAGTTTTTGAGTTTATCGCGAATAGGCAGACGGACACGGTAGGGGGTTTTGTTTTATAATAAGTTTTATAGTTCGAAACAAAAAAACCATAACTCCTAAGCCTTAAAACTATTTTACTGCTCTTTTGAATAGTATAAAGTACAAGAGAATCAGACGCAAATACATAGCGAGTTCCGTTTATTTGCTGTTTGCATAATAAAAACAGATGCGAAGCGCAATTTTGAGATAGAATGGAAAGGGTGAGATTAATTAAATTGCAGAAGGGTATGATTATTATTTCTTCTGTTTTAATAAATATAACAAACTAGCTTTTGTCCGTGACTTCATTTAGGAAATGTTCTTCTATTTTGAATAATTTTTATTTTTTTATATCATAGGAGGCAAACGAATACGTGAATCACCTGATGTTAAGACCTTGATGGGTCAATAGCGTAGACATTTCGAAAAAAAAAAAAAGTCACCTGATGTTAAGTGATCATCACCGTCCATAGACCAACACCAGAGGAGTCGCAAGTGCGTTGCCAGCCTGTGTTGGTGGAGAAGAAGAAAGGGAGAAGGGGAGGGAGGGAATGGAAAGGGGGGAGAGGCGTTCTCCCTGACCGAATAAAACGCAACAATGCAAGCACTTACCACACATCGGTGATTCTGTGGGTTGGGTGGTACTACCTCGAGCGTGCCGACCCATTCATTCTAAAACCACTTATAACTTCAGCGTGGTCTATGTATATAAACTAAGTACTCGTTATTGACGGCTGTCAAAATGTCTTTTTTATTTACATGTGTGTATATGTTGTGTAAAATTCAAGCAGTAGTGTGAGTAGTGTATATTTTAATTAATTTAATGTACTTCTAATGGATTTTATATGAAATAAATAGCTTTCTGCACTTCTCCGCCATATAAACTTAAACTATGCCAAATTTAAAGTTCATACGTTCACAGAATTACTTTAAAAAGGGATACAAAGTTTTTGCTTCACGTATTAATATATAGATTTTGTAATGATCAGACCGTTAGAAACAAACGAACTAATATTAATATTAAGTTAGGATCAGTATATGAGTTGTCTTGTAAGCATTTGCAGTAATCATCTCTCTGAAAACTTTCATTATACTTTTCGCCGCTCGTTCTAGAAAGAGTCACTTTCAAACGAAACCCCTACCGTATTATATTTCCAACAAAACCTATTCATAAATCGTGAATACGTTAATTATTTACATGTCATGCCTCACTTCTATTAGCACAGTGAGCTTAATGGTATCGGTTTATACTGTTCGTTTAACTCAAAGAGACGATGCCCTCGGAAAATCTACGCCCTGACTCTACCCAGTCGGCTGTTCAAAGCTCGGAAAGTAATCGGTTTGACATACTTATACGGGTTCGGTAGGAACATTATTCCAGCTCGTTATATTAAATTTCAGTCAAGGAACTAAATCTAAAATCAATGAGCTATTGATATTTCATACGATCAGGTAGCGGCAACAATTACTAACAACTTGTAGGTCGAAATATAATTGTAGGGTTTAGGTTCGTTTTTTGTTGTCGCTGACGATTTTATAATTAAAATAAAATATTTGCAATACCGAAGACATTTATTATTACACTGTTTTTACAAGACTGATATATAATTATATTTTTTGTTTAGAACATATACGTTTAAAATTATAGAAACCAAAAATGTTTTAAATAATAATAATACTAGGTGTACCCTCGGTTTCTTTAAGAGTTAATATAAATATCATCTATCCCTGTGGACAGTAGATTTATTCTGAACTAGCTGACTCGTGTCCACTTCGTTGGGGGGTAAACATTTTTACTTGTGATATAATTATAAGTGTGATTTGGTTAGTATTGAGTGCAATGTATTTGGTAAGAGTTCATAATTGTTGTAGATAATATGACCAATAAACATCACTTAATTATTTAAATTATTTAATATAAAAAACCACGTTTTTGACTTGAATATAAAAGTTAAACATATGCTGACTTTATGTGATAATGCTCTTAACAGCTTCACCGAACTACTAAGGCGAGCGCTTAAGGCAATCAGCCGATTTTATTTGGGCAACTAGCTCAAGGGTGCACGGCACACCTCGGCTTGGCTGTTGCCTGTTACATGCAAACTCGCGACCTATCTTAGCTAACCTAGCTAACTATTCATATATGTTTGAGTTGTTGAGATGCATATGTGTACCAATCATACACGCCTCAACAACCCCTCCATATATTTTTTATCGGAAAATTAGAGTTTTTTCAGTTCGATAAGGGAAAAAAATAAAACCCTTCCACTTCCATATGTAAGCGTGCACGTGTGTGGGGGTGATCGTGTAGTGTTGTAGCAGTGATGTAAATTTTTGTGTCACTGTTTCGCGCAAGTACCGCACTCAAGGGCTTCCTGCCGAGGGATCGAACCTAGACTTCAGCCGCTGCCGAGGCGTGCCTAATCTGTTGTGCGGAATCGAAATTTACCCCCAGACCACGGCGGCGTGATCTGTAGTCTTAAGGACATTCTATTTGTAGATGTCTTCTATATAAATAAAAAAAATATTTCCGTATATCATCGTAGAACGGCAGTACTTATTTGATTAATTCTTGAAAGAAAACGTTTAAAAAAGCATACAAAAGAGTGAATAATTCGTTTAAAAAGAATCCATATAAAAAAGTTATTGAGTGTATATTGAGTGTGTATAGACTTGTATACAAATACGGCAATAGCTATTGAAATAGATATCCTAATTTGTAAAGTGTGGATGCGGTTTAGGGTTAATGTGTGTCGACTCGTTACGGTATTTACCTCTGACGTGCGATATTTAGGCCTCAGTGGTTTTCAAGGATCGCGGAACATGTGATCCGAAGTTACATTTGTTAGGTAATTATTGTCATTTTCTAATATTGATTTTACCTTGACAATGTATATATTTTGGAACGGCTTTGTAAGTTTTCGTATATCGTTTACCATATGTGTCTTGCTTTCTCCATTTAGACATATGGTTTATATTTATCGTACAAGCCAATTTGATATGATGGTTTATGTTTTATTTTCAGCTTACCAACTCTAAATAGAGGAGAGTTAATTCCATACATGATGGTACCGACTTTTCTTATATCCGCCTGTCTATCATTCTCAGGTTCAATATCTGTCACCAAGAATTTGTAAGTTTATCCGAAAGGACAGTGTCTAATTTAATATTGTCGTCAAGAGATAGCGCTAGTAGTCGATTAGATCGCGCTCTCGATAGCCTTTCTTAATAATGTATGGTTCCGTGCGATAGTTTGTAACGTTGTTCAGGACTCGCTCCATCGTCAAGTGCGCACGAGGACACCTACACCAGAAGCTCCGCGACACCGCCTGTCCTGCGCGACGATGCGCCGCACTAGCGCCGCCGCGTCCACTTCGTCGAGTCGACGCACCAAGAAAAGAGACGCCACTATGCCTCCAACTCTGTCGGGACATACAACACCTAGCCTGCCTACGGAACCCGCCGCCTCTACGAAACGAGATGCCAATATGCCTCCGACTCTGTCGGGACATATATCATCAAGCTTGCCTACGGAACCCGCCGCTTCTACAATGACGACCTCCGCAATCTCTACCGGACTCCGTACCGCTTCGCCTACGCCGCAGCAGAAGCCACCCACGCCGCTATCGCGGACCTCGGAGACGCTACAGAGGCCGTCCGGAGGGCCGTCAACTCCGGCAGACGCGTACGAGAGTGATATGCTCACTTTCGCCCAACTAATTGTAGATGGGGCGCTGTCGGAGGGGATGACCCGCTGGATGGCGCTGTTTCTGCGCCTCCTTGAGAACGCGAGACTCGGCAGGAATCCTTCCGTCGAAGATGCATCGGCGATGATAGACGTAATAACAGTGGGACGTATTACTCTGCCTCCGATTCGAGACGATCAGGATAGCCCCCTCGGTAGAGCGCTGCGCCGGAAGCGCAGCGAGCCCGAGGCTGGGCTCGCCGCGACAACCGCGTACGCGCAAATCTCGCCAAACGCCCGGTCTCCAGACATAAAGAAGCCCAGGACGGTCGAACCGACTCAACGGTTCCCGTCACGCGTTACCGCCGCCGTTATCCCAGCGACACAGGTGCCCGCAGCATCCGCGTCCGCTCCGCCGCATAGGGCTGATCGGGATCAGCCCGCACACGCCCCCGCAACACCTGCGCGTTCGCATGAAGCAATGAAGCCTCAAGACCAACATACCGCGATACCAGCGCCACAAAGCTTCCCGACAATAGTCGTGCATCACCTACCTCAATGGCGAGTGCACTTCTTGAAACTAGCGGAACTACTAGAAGTCCGCCAGCCGCCAGCTAGGCTTGTCAAAGGAGTTTTTAACTTCTTCCCGACAAGCCACAAGGAGAACCGAATCATTCATGATTATCTCACGAAGATCGAGACTGAAGGCGGTTTGAGATGGTCCGCCCCCCATCCCCCGCCGAGAGCAGCCCTGAACCACAAGCCGAGCAAGGAAGCACGGCCAATGAATACCCGCAACCAGCAATCACGGCACCTCGGCAGCGCTTTCCCCCGATCGTCGTGGAGCGACTGCCCAGATGGGCAGAACACCTCAGACATCTGGCGGAAAAGCTGGGACGCGCGCCGAACGCCCGTCCGTACGGGAAAGGAATACGATTCATCCCGACGGATTTAGAGGAGAGTCGTATGCTCACAGATTACCTCGCCGGATTAGAGCGAGATGAGGGAGTGAGTTGATTTACTTACTCACTCCCCTCTGAACGAAGCCTCAAGGTCGCAATACGCGGTCTTCCAGAAGATTCTAACCCAGACGACATAATCCAAGCGCTCCGGGATAAAGGACTGCACCCGGAATGCGTCCGGGAAATAAAAGGGAGAAAAGGAAGACAGGGGAGCATCTTCTTCTGCTCCCTAAAAAGATCGCCAAATGATACTCCCTTCAGAGTCTACGAGATTAAGGAAATCGCCTTCATGAGCGTGATGATCGAAGGGTGGCGTGGGAAGAGAGGCCCGGCACAATGCCACAGGTGCCAGCAGTTCCGGCACTCTTCCCACAACTGCCACCGCCCCGTCGCATGCGTGCGATGCGGAGGCCCACACTTCGCGCACCAATGTAAGCGCCCCAAAGAAGAACCGCCATCCTGCAGTAATTGCGGGGGCGCCCACCCCTCCAACAACTCAACCGCATGTCCGGTATACAGGAGGGAATTCAGAAACCGCAGAGCAGGCACCGCCGCCCGGTCAGGTGATACCGGAAAAGCGAAGGTGCCCGTGACGCAAATACATGTGAACGTCGAGGAGTCAGCAACAGGTAGCCTGATGGCACCCGCTAACAACCCTCCCACACAAAGATGCCCGAGAAGAAAAAGAAGCAAGAAGACGCCGCGCTCTGAAGAACGCAATAAATAAGAGGCCTGATGAAGAGGTAACACTTCATTCACCCCCGCACAGATTCCGAATGCCTACAGATTCCGATAAAACCACAAGCCGCCGTTACCACATCACCACAAAGAGCATGTTTTTAATGCAACCCAAGGATCGGCCCGTTTTCACGGGCTACAAAGGAAAGGCCACTGAAGGAGGCAGAACGCCTCGACACAGTTTCCTAATCCGCCCTCGCAAGGGGGTGGAGTGAGATGACCAGAGCAGTAACGTTGTTGTTTTCTAAAGTTAAAATATATAAGTGAAAAGTATAGTGAAGTATTTAATTAGTGTTCTGTTGTGTTGTGATACCTTAAAGTAAAATTTCGTACATGGTGCCGAAACTCGGGATGGACTTTGGACTTGGAGTTTTTAAAACACTTAGAATAATTCACGATAATAACAACTGGGACTTAGAAAAAATTCAATCGATTTGGACTTAGAAAAATTTCAATCAGTTTGGACTTAAAAAAATTCCAATCACTTGTAAAATTTTTCAAGATATAATCAAGATAGAATATTGAAGTGATTTGAAATTAGAAATTTTTAACGCATTTGGGATTTATAACTATTGAGACACACAACAGTTTATCCGAAACGTTTTGAAGGATTATTGAATTTTTATAAACTTTTCTTGTCTCATAAGTTAACTAGTTGTATCGTACTTTAAACAATTTGAGTGTTTTACATAAATATGGCTGCGAAGTTAATTAAAAGCCAAACAGAATTAGCTGTGAGATTAAAAAAGGCACAAGAGAACTTTTATAAGAGCCCCGAACTAAGAATAACAAAATCTTATATAGACACACGGATTGTTACATTGGATGAGTTATATAAAGAATTTAAGAATAATCACAAAGAATTAGTACAAGTAGTTACCCCTGAACAACACGAAGTTTCGCCTTATTTTAAAGATGACCATTATGATAATTTTGAAGAATTATATACAGACTATATGCACGAACTAAAGGAAAAGCTTGAAGAGATTTTAGATAAGTCCATATAAGAGAGCCGTAAGTCCACAAATGATGACTCACTCGACAGTACTGCGTTGTCGAAATAACCATCTGGCACGTGCAAACAAATGCGTGCGTCATGCGCGGCTGACGGATCGCAACTCCTTTTCATACTTCGGTTCAACAAATCAATAAGAAAACCGATGCTTTATGTCCTTTGTGTGGCGAGAATCATTACATAAATTTGTGTAAACTGTTTACGACAAAAATGATACAGCAAAGAAGAGATTTGATGCAAGCTAAAGGACTTTGCTTTAATTGTTTACAACCTAGTCATGTGGTTAGCAAATGTATACAATCGATGAGCTGCAAAAGGTGTGGAAGAAGACACAATACGATGTTACATTTTGATAAGGAAGAATTCACAGAAAACACTGATAGTATACAAGGAGAAAACAAACAAGGAATGGAGAATGGAAATGCGTCTACAGTAGGACAAAGAATTATAGCGAATTTTGCAAAATACGAAAGTAACAGTTATAACGTTCTTCTGGCGACTACATTACTTAAGTCTCAGACAAACAACTACGTGACATGTTTGATCGCGCCAAATCAAGCTTGCCTACCCAAATTGCTGAATTACTTACACTACAATCTACTACTTGGAATTTTATACCGCCACAAGCACCCAATTTTGGAGGTCTTTGGGAAGCCGGAGTTCGTTGTGCTAAAACCCATTTAAAGAAGGTTATAGGTGATAGTGTTCTTACATACGAAGAATTAGTTACGATATTATCGCAAATCGAAGCATGTCTAAATTCACGGCCTATTTCTGTTATTAGTAGTGAAGTAGATGACCCTCTCCCGTTGACCCCAGGTCATTTTTTAATTGGGGAACCTATTTTAAACATCAGTTATGAAAGTTATATTAATTGTAATTTTAATTAGAGAGATGGAATTTAACTTAAAAAATTGTTTCCGATTTTTGGCAAAGGTGGTCGAAAGACTATTTATTAAATTTAAATCAAAGGTATAAATGGAACTCCAAATTGCAAGAACCTAATATAAATGATATATGCATTGTTCGAGATCATGATGTACCGCCTTCTAAATGGATACTTGGTAAAATTGTTAATAAACATGTGGGACCTGATAATGTAGCGCGTGTAGTACCTATCAAATGCAAGAATGGATTCATTAAAAGACCCTTAAACAAAATAAGCATTCTAGATAAATAATTGCAGTGCATTATAGTTGATTGTATGTATATTGTCAAGGTGGGCGGTATTGCCATGCATATAAGGTTAAATTTGATAGCTTGAGTTAAAATGTTTTATTTACTTCTGTTTAAGTGCTAATATTGTATAGAAGCATTATTTGTGTATGATTATGTCGGTCGGTGATTAGAATTTATCGTTTTGCTTTTTTTTGTTTTTGTTTTATATTCAGTGTTAAGTATAATTTTGAAAGGACTAGTCCTTGGTGGGTGGATTGTCTAATTTAATATTGTCGTCAAGAGATGGCGCTATTAGTCGATTAGATCGCGCTCTCGATAGCCTTTCTTAGTAATGTATGGTTCCGACCGATAGTTTATAACGTTGTTGTTTTCTAATGTTAAAATATATAAGTGAAAAGCATAGTGAAGTGTTTGAAGTGTTTAATTAGTGTTGTGTTGTGATACCTTAAAGTAAAAATTATCCTTTTTTCGCAAGTTTAACCTAACCTAACCAAAGCGAGACGAACAAGATGGCGAACATTCAGCGAGCGCGGTGCATTTAAAACATAACGTTTTTAAAGCGAGTATTTAATACGTATTTAACTTTTTTTTTATAACACCTAATGTGTTTATTATCTTAGGCAAAAATGTCGATGAGATTGTAGTCAAAATGTATGTAAAAATTAATATTTCTGTTTTCCATAGAATCAACTGAACTACATCCTTTACATATCTTAACCACATTGAGGGTGAGTTTCGGACGCTCTGTATTATTATTTAAGCAATATCAAAAATAGTACCTACCTTTCAAAACTATCTATTACTTTTTAACTATGTTATAATCTTAGTTCTGTTTATTTCTGTTTTAAATAAAGGGAATCAGGCGATTACAGTTCCGTGAAATATCATATTTATTACGACTATCACTCTTGAGAATTATAGCGCAAGTGCGGGAGTATTATTTTCACAGTAGATTTTATGGTTACGCCGTAAAACTCTTGCGCTATGATTTCCGTCATAATACGTCTAAAATCCAGCGGGTCTATTATTCGTCAGTCGTCTCTCACTCGGAATGAAAGGCGTAAAACAGTTTTACACTCGATATAAAGAACATTTGTACGATTATGTACCAAGCGGAACACGTTGACGCTGAGATGGACTCAGAGAATCTAAGATAGAACTAATCTGTTAATAATTCTCTAATGGACATGTCACATTTCTTTAAAATAACGAATGAATATTACATTAAAGATAACACGTCTAAAACAGTGTTCGGATTGCTATCTTTCAGTATGTTTAGTGGTATGCACTGATACAAGGTTAGTGGTATGCACTGATACAAGAACAGTTCTGAATCTGACTACTTTGAGGTCTTCCCAAAAATAAAACGAGATCGAGTTGAGGTGTATAATGAAAACTTTAATTTAATTACAATTTCGTGCTTTATATGTAGTCGTACGCTATTCTGGACACTGCCTTTTAGTTTTGTATAGATTTTAACAACCACCATCTCTTGACGTCTTATGTAAACATACTACTCTAAACAACTAGAGTATTCATCTATTATTATCGTCGATTGATAAATTACTCTATTTGTCGCTGCCAGGTTCAATTTATGTGGAACAGTACAACAGACAAAAACGTGTTCATCGGCTATACAAAATTATAAGATATGATTGCAAATCTTTTTCTAATATAGGCGGACTACCACTCTCAAGTTTAAAACTAGTCACCAAGCACCTGTTAGTGTGTTTCGACAGCTGCACTTCAGAACCTGTTTCTTAGTTGTTAGTTCGTGTTAGGTCAACTATGCACAATTATTAGATATGATTGTATGGTTTTTTCTAGTGTAGGTGGACTACCACTCTCAAGTTCAAAATTTGTCACAAAGTACCTGTTAGCACAATTATCAGATATTATTGTAAGGTTTTTTCTAGTGTAGGTGGACTACTACTCTCAAGTTCAAAATTTGTCACAAAGCACGTGTTAGTATGTTCCGACAGCTGCACTTCAGAACCTGTTTCTTAATTGTTAGTTCCTGTTAAGTTAGCTATACATAATTGTAAGATATGATTGTCAAGCTTTTTCTAGTGTAAGGGGACTACCACTCTCAAGTTCAAAATTTGCCACAAAGCACCTGTTAGCGTGTTCCGACAGCTGCACTTCAGAACCTGTTTCTTAGTTGTTAGTTCCTGTCAGGTCAGCTATACATAACTATAAGATATGATTGCAAGGCTTTTTATAATGTTGGCGGCTATCACTATCAAGTTTAAAGTTAATAACCAAGTAACTGTTAGTGGGTTTAGACAGCTGCTATTCAAAGCCAGTCCTCTTTAGGCTTAGCATGTTTATCATCTTAGACCACATCGTATTTCATAAACTTATAGGCTGTAGTGATTAAATTTGAGTCAGATGGATTGCATGACATAAAAATCATACAAGCAGATTTTAAAGGATTTCTGCATTTTATATAAAAAAGAGAATGGAGCAATATTTCGAAAAATTTACCGGTAGGTGGTAGAAGAGTAGTAGTACATTTCGTAATAGATTTGTACCAATTTTTTGTGCATCCAATCCGACCCTGTCGTTCTGTTCGTAAACAGCTTTATCGCTCGTAATGTGACATATTATCTGTTATAAAATGTTCTACATCTTTTAATGTATATCCACATAACTAAATTCACCAACGAGCAGAGTAGTATTTCTGGTTTGATGAAAATTAATAATTAAATTATGGTTATTTTATTTTCTTCCCAACATCAGGGATCAAAGCGATGAAGTATTTACATAATTAAAAATATTTTTTTTTTCATGGACTGGTAAGTATATGAAGACCATACAATTATTACAGTGCAACCTCTTTTTTTCGATCTGACTACGCTATTGACCCAGCAAGGTCTTCAACAGCTTCACCCGACTATGCGGTGCAACCTCGATATAACAAATCCGACAGTAACTCGTAAATATTCATAATATCAAGACATTCGTTAAACTGATATTTGTTATATTGAGGTAAGGTTGATATAAAATTTGTTATAAAGAGGTAAGGAATTGACGAAAAGTTTTCGGTATTTTTAACCAGTTTAACACACATTCCTCTGCGTCATTGTGAGTACAAATGCATGATTTTAATCTTCTACTGTTCACAGGTAAACCACTTTCTTCCGGAAACTTATCTTTGAATTTTATAGTTGAAGCCATTGTACTTGCGGGAATCCCGAACTTATTAGCTATGTCTAATTTATTCCTCGTAGGATTTTTGTCAATATAATTAATAATGTTTCGCTGTTCTACGATTGATAAGGAACCTTTTACGTTTCTGAGCCATTGAAACTATAATCTTCAACAATAGTGACGAGCAGAACTGCTTACATTATTTTCCATCAAACGACTTCAACGGTGTTATTACAAAAAAGTTAATCGTTTAAAAAACGTTTCGTACGAAATTCACCGCGCTCGCCCGGAGTAAGATCGCGTTATTCTTTTTTCGTAAGTGTAACCTGACCTAACCAAAGCGTGACGAAAGAGCAAGATGGCGAGCATTCAACGAGAGATCTTTTTAAAGCAAGCGTTCAAAACGTGTTTAACTTTTTTGTAATAACACCGCAATTGTTTTACGAGAAAAGCGTGTCGAAACCTGTCGCGACTGAATCACATACTATGGGATTTAGGGTCATATTGATGGGAACGTTTTATAGAGGTTTTGAGTTGAAAAAAATCATGAATTAGAGGTATTCACACCTTTTTTGATAGTTGAAAATTCGTTGTAAAGAGGTTATTCGTAAAAACATCGTAATGTAAATATATTATATACACTGACCCTCATGGACAATTCAAGGGGATTATGAAAAATTTGTTAAATCGAGGAAGTCGTTAAATTGAGGTTCGTTATATTAAGGTTGCACTGTAGTACGAAACCGTTTTCACGGAGCTACTGTGAATAATTGATGTCCTTTAATATTTAATAAACTACACTCGGAACGTTTAGATAAATTTTTAAAAAGCATAATGGTTCAACCGACCCTTTTTATATGCGTTATCATATGTTTTGCGTATTCATTTATATTAATAGATGAAGATAAACACGGGAGATACATTTATAATTTCGCGTCTTGACATGCTAGTAAGCATGACCGGCCATATTGGGTCTGCACGGCTTTTGTCAGTCTAGCGACGCGTAGTTTATGGTCCTGTGTACATACATGTAGTATATATATTTTGCAGCTCATCATACGTTTCATCGATTAATAGATATTTTTAAAATGTAAATAATTTTTGCTCCGAGTGCCAATAGATGTGAAAATCACACTAATGTCATTAATTTCATTAAACAAATTCTGAAATTGAAATATCGTTGTTATTGACACTATAATTAACTTATAACTTCAAAAGAGAACACAGTTATTTAATTGCATTAAGTTTTCACTTCTATCGGCAGTCCTTCTGACCGCCAAAATTTTTTTATTGTTTAATGGCTATTGGAAAGCTATGGTATTACAATAAAAAAATGGAAATAGTTACTTTTCTTCAAGTCATCGAAAAGTCTAAGCCTTTATTTATAAGTCTCTACTTCACGATCATTGAGTTTACAATCGACAATAATTATACAAAATTAATTACAGTTTTACTAATTTGAAAAAACAACAACAGTAGATACATATAATTATTCTATATAAACGTATGAAGAAGAGGCTTTAATTATGATTATGGTTGAATTTCTAAAATCGAACGATTATTAGGTCTATGACAAGTGTATTATTATATTGCTTATTTCTGTAGTGTATAGTTCAGTTAAGAAAATGCCCTCTAAACAATTAACTATGTAGCTCTAGATTGTTTCAACTAATATTGTAATGGTAGGCCTACACAACGAATAACAGATTTTTAAAGGCCTCATCTTTATTTTGCTGTTTATTGGCCACTATTCGTTATTATTATCCGCTATTCGTTATTATTATAAATAACGACCATTGTGACCCGGTATTGAATAGCAATAGATATAAAAGAAGGAAGATCGGTTCATGTTGCTCATATTTAAAATCACGAACGAATATTCATTTCACTATTGTATCAACTTTAGAAATTGCAATACGATATAAAATACCAGGCTAATTAGTAGTAATTAGTAGCAGAATAATTGACAACAGGTTATAACAATAACTGTTGTAAAATAACTCAGTATTGTTATATAAATGTTATTACCTTCTATATATATATCAGACAACATTTCCATTTGATTTTTAGCGGAATCTTAGTCTGTCAACAAATGGATTTTATATTTTATTGAGAATACTGTATTGTTTTACTCTATATTTTGTAATTAGTGGTGTTTTATGTAAAATAAGTCCAGTTATTATAAACCAATGAAGTAGATGAAAATTAATACCACAGACAATGAATTCTGAGATGCCACAAAAACTCTATGGAAATTTCTAACAATGCACCACCATCTTGTTAGAACATTGAAGTCATCACAAGGTACTTATAATATGACCTACTCTCCAATGACAGTTATAATTAAGAAGATCGGTCTCTAAAATAAAATTTCAAAAATTCCATTCAGCTATATTTCATATGGATTTTTGAACGTCAGGTTACTTTATCAAATAATAATAATAAATTAATAACGATTTTTAAAATAAATCAGCAATTTTTAAATTACTTTGTCAAGCGAAAACTCGTTACAATAAAGAGTAAGGGATCGATTAATAACGAAACCAGCAGGAAACCACGTCGAGGGATTGGATGCCAGTCACCAACTCGATTACAAAGGGGCATTATTTAACACCCCTAAGTGTTGCCACGCTGCTGCTGTCCCTTACCCTGATAGAATATCTTTATTTTTATTTTTGACTTTCAAGTTTCAGATAATAAAACTCTGTAAAAACCTGAAAGAACTTGTCTACTTACAATATATTTCCATTATCACTAAATTGTTTCGTGAAACAAGATCTTGTTTGTGGTAGAGGTACATTGATAGCAGTCTACTAAGACTTTCTGCCTCACTGTTTATTTCTATTGTATAAGTGTGTGTGGGTGCATGCAAGTATCGAAATTAGAGTAGACCTATATAACTTCATTACTAAACACGATAAAATGACATTTTATTTTGTACTTTTTTATATATGTTTGCACCTTTTTAGGCAACATATGTCGGCTTAAGTCAATTGAAAATACGTGCGTCTCGTGATATGCGTTTTAATTTTACGTTTTACAATGGCTGTTAATGTGCAACTAATTGTAATGATCTTGTAACGAACTATGCGCTTTGTTTTTATTGCTTAGTTTTGTTGATGCTACGCTCCGGGTGTCGCGATGTTGATTTGAAGCGTGAACAATATAATTGGGCTGTTATGTAAATATATAACATAATGTCTATTTTATATCTATTTTAAATAAATGTTACTTACTTGCTTTACGTTATTGGCATTACACTTGTGATCGCACACATTCATTTTTTTATTTCAAACAAAACATAAAAATTTAATATATTTATTTATACATATTTCAAATTAAGTATTTTGTTGGCTGAATTTGTCAAAATGGCCATGGTTTTTAATAACGTAAACAATACAATTAAAAAACTGCAAGGTTTATATCTTCATTTGTCAATTTATTATCTTAAAGCTTTCCGGAATTTTTAATCCAATTCTGGCAACTCTGAGTGTTGATGTTATGTTTGCAAATATACAAGAGATATTTGTGAACGTTGATGACACTCTCGAAAGTTATAAGGGATTTTTTTTACAAAGTGTTTTTTATATCAAAATTGAAGTTTCAAACTGAATGATTCGATATTTGATAGAATAATAAAAATAAAATTCATATAATTGATAGATGAGACCTAAAATAGTAAAACTAAAAACTGTATTCAAGACGTTTGTCTGCTTTATTTTCTATAGTAACATTATAAAGAGGTAAAGATTGTGAGTTTGTGATGTTGTAGGAGGTAATCTCAGAAGCCACTGGTCTGATTTGAAAAATTCCTTGAGTGTTGTAAAGCTCATCTATCATCACGCTAAGAGCAATATATATGCAAAGCACTAATGAAAAATGTTTCAAAATGGTTTTTTTTTCTCTTGAGAGCTTCTGCTGCGTGTTGGCGTTCGCCCAAAGTAACTATTCCACGCAGGCGAAGTCGCGGGCAGAGGTTATTCTATAACAAAACCCTTATTATCATCTATTTTCCCGTAAGATAATCGATCACTTCTTAAATGTAGTAGTGTGACGGTAGATGTCTTATACTTTTTTCAAAACATAAGCTATAAAATCTAAAATTATTTATTTGCATTTGACCGGCATTTTTAGATAGTTATACTAACAAATATAAAACTAAACAATCTATTGCACTTTATAATGTAGGTATTGCTGTATCGTACACATAATAAGTACTATTTTCTTTAAAATATTGTCGTAAAAGTTAATTATCTGATTGTATAATAAATAAAAGTTATTTTATTATAATATAATAGTTTGCTGGAATAAAACTTTTCAATTTAAAATGAACTCTACAGTTTTGAATGCGTCTTCACACCTATACATTTGTAAAAAAACTGCGTTCTGTCTTCTAACATATAGCACTTTCCAATTATCTTACCATTTATACTCTTAGCTTAATCATAAGTGCATTTCTTTGACAGCAATGTTTGGTTCATATTAACGGAAAAGCACATCACAGACATTTTCTCTTTTATAACATTAGCAAAGATTATCATACTTCCTACACAGACGTAACTCAATATAGGTACCTTTATAAAATATGGTATCTACAAATATGACAATAAGATATTGGTTATTGTTATTTTTTCTGTATATATTATGAAAAAATGCATTTTTCTGTTAACATTACATTGCAAGTATGAAACAATATTTATTTATGCATAAAAAAGCGCTCTTCATAATTTCCATTATTAAGAAAGATAAACCAATCTGATATTGTTTTTCCGGAATATCCATTATTATTTTTTATCTAATACAATTTTCTAAAAACTATTTATTTTGCCTATAATTGATGCATGATTTCTTAAAATTGTAGCGTGCACGTTCAATATCTCGTTCCGTATGTTTTCAGTTGTCGTCTTGAAGAAGTTTCCAACGCGGGGATCGTGTTCTTATGGTTTCATGACGCTTATACAACACTTTCAAAACGTAATTATTCTTTATTCAGAGACAAACTAATTACAATAGTTTAGTGTTATGACTCTTCGATTTGGTGGCAGGATTTTCTAATGCACGCCTCGCTAGCTACCACCCTCAAGTTAATGAACGGTGTCCAAGTCTCGGTAATAGCAACCATAGGTGAGCTCAGGTAGTTACATATAAACCCTAGTTTATCTCTAGGTTTACCAAGTCGTATTACGTCACAAACTCGTTTAATATCAAATATAGTAATTACTAATTATCATAGTAATATATAGTACTATAAAGTAAAATAATACTATAAGAAAGCAATTAGTATTATAATTTTAGGTATTTAAGACATCACCGGTGTTATTACAAAAAAGTTAAATACGTATTAAATACTTGCTTTAATAAGGTTTCGTACTAAATGCACCGCGCTCGCCCGAGACAAGTTCGCGTTATCCTTTTTTCGCAAGCTTTTTTTTTTAAACGTGGGGAAATCCCTTATTGATACCCATCCTCCCGGGAGAGAGAGTAGGTTATGTTCGACTCGTACGTACTAAAACCCCACGGTCTACGTCTTCCGCTATAGTTGAGGCGGCACGAGATCTCTATAGACTTCATCGTGCCGCCCCAGCGGTTGGCCCAGCAGCAGAAGTGCCGGTACCGGGCCTCGTCTTATATAAGGAGACAGCCGGGTACACACCGGCCGCCTTCTTCGTCCGCCGGACCTGTGCAATGGGAAGTTGAACCCCCCGACCCACCTATCCCTAGGTCCGGCTATGGTGGCGGGAGAAGGCGCGTGAATTGGCGCCTCCTCCTACCAGTTCTTCTTTGGCGGAGAGGGCCGCTTAGCAGGTCCTCCTCGCGAACCCTCTCCGCCACCTCCTTCTGCGAGACGACCTCCTCACAGAAGGAGGCAACAACATTCCACCCATTCTCGCTGCCGAGCATGGCTTTGACGACGCTCGACAGCGAGAGATCATCACCTACCGCCGCAGCCAGAATGCGGCGTCGCTCCTCCCGCGCGGCACATTCGGAAAGTGTGTTCTGCGCGGTGTCGGGTTCAACGCCACACAGGTACCAACCGAAGCACCTGCCCGGTCAGCACCTGCACCAGACGAAACGACAGGGAGCCCCATCGTCGTTTGCACCATTCGGGCAGGACCGAGCGGACGGCGTCGATAGTATATCGACCGTACTGCGCGTCCGCCAGGTCCCGCCCCCACCTCTCCATCCTTAACCCTCTCTCATACTTTCTTCTCTGCTCCAATTCCCTGGGAGCTAGAAGCTCTCCCATCTGTTTCTTAACCGCCGTATAAATGTATACGGCGGCAAGCACTTCCGACTCCAGCTCCCAGGGAAGAGAGCCAGCCAGCACCATGGCCGCCGCAGAGGACACTGTCCGGTAACCCCGTATCACTCTCAACGCCACAGTACGTTGCGCGGCTCACAACGCACGGATATTGGTGGCGTTGAGGGCGTCCACCCATAACGGCGCCCCGTAGGCGGCCATGGACCGCACCACCCCCATGTATAGGCGGCGACAGGCGGCACCCGGCCCCTCCGTATTGGGGAGGAGTCGTCCGAGCGCCGCTGCCGCCCCAACTATGCGCGGTCCGAGCCCCATGAAATCCCCCCTTATGTCGCACGCACGTGTAAGTGTTCCCCCTGTTGAGGAGGGACAACCCATGTTGGGCTGCCCACTCCTCAAGGGCCTCGCCACGCAGGTTCGTGGCCCCCGTTCCCCACACCTTGGATTTGGCGTTAAAGTCGCCCAGGGCGAGGATGCGGAGCGGTTCTAGCCGCCTCACGACCGGCCCCAGCGTGTCCAGAAAGGACTCGAACTCGGTCAGGGGCCGGTTCGGGGAGAAATAGACCCCGAGGGTCGCAAGACCCCGCGAGGCGACTGCCACGAACCCGGAGCCCCTCTCCTTGACCGAGAGAGGCAGTCCCCCCCCCCAGACAATATAGCCACGGAACCGTCCGTGTCCCCGGTCCAGTGAGGCTGAAACTTTATTAATCTTCATACTGTGGCTCAATAAAACCACATTTTAATAAACATACATCTGCAATTAAAAATATATTTTCAGATACACAAGATGACCTAGGGTTGTCACATTATGAGGTATTAATTAGAAAGCATATATTTATATATTTCATACCTTGTCATTTTATACAAGTCAGATTCGATCTATAAGAGAAATACATGAGTGTTCGCTATTGTAGTTAAACATATTTACAATCCTTTAAATTATGTAAACCATGTCATTGTAGTCGTTTTATGTGTTTTATATGTTATATGTCGTTTTAGCATTTGACCATCATGAGATAGTGATTTAGTCAAAGCCGAAAACACGTTAAGTATAAAGGGAGACTGAATCTCAACCTCAGCTGTCGGAACACACCATTGTGTATCTAGCGACAACTTTATAACTTGAGTTTAATAACTAACCAGTCAAGCATTAGAAAAAGCCCTCTGTAATGGTCTCGTCACGGTGCTTTCCTTTATCGAAAACTAAAATTTATTGCGAGGTTCGTATTTAATTATCGACATGGTGTTGGAACATGCAACTACTGAGTTATTATCGCTTATTCTATTAGTTCTTCTAGTTCATAGGTCGCTGGTTCAAATAAGGCTCGAAGGACCATGACAAAATAGATGATTTAAGTGGTTTATAATAATCTGCTGCTAATGGTAAATAGCGAACAGTGGTAGTGAGTCGCGCGTGTTTGATTGCGAACTGAAGTTATACAAATATAGTGTCTTAATACTAAAACGTTAATGTGCAAACACCACACAGATTATATATATTACCTAACGAGCAGTTCGGTTGTGTAACTTTGAACATACATCTTTGTATAAATATTTTTCTAAAGCTGTGATATAAATAAGTTTGAATAATATCAATGTCAGCTAATTAAGCTATTAATCAACTTTGCTTACACACGTTTCCAAAAGAAGCTATTATGATCAGTTGATAGCGTGCTCTGATAGCTCCTTATTTAATGTAGGTTCAAATCCTAGTTATCGGTGAAGGAAAGTATAGTTATGAAACCATAGCATGGTGGTAGGACTTTTACTAAATCCACCTGGCTAATTACCACTTTCAAATAAAAAATCCATTGCCAAGCACGTGTTGCTGTGTTTCTACATTTGAGAGCTAGTTTCCTCTAGGTATAGCATACTTAACATGGCAACATTGTCATTGAACAGCAAATACAATTGTGGTCAAATGCTAAAGACCTATATATTATAATAAAAGTTATCTTTTTTTGATGTGAAACATCTATAGGTGTGGCTAAACCTGATTGTTGACATGGCGAGTATGTAAGACGCGACATCTTAATGTCATGCACAACCAACTGTGCGCAGTCTCTCATGCCGCACTGGGCTCGCATACCTATAGTGTAATTTGTGAATTTGAGATTCGTTCGATTCGAACAATTTCGATGTTTCACATCTGCTAGGCGTCCCGTGACGACTTAATTTTTTGTATATCATAGGAGGCAAACGAACAGGCGGGTCACCTGATGTTAAGTGATCACCGCCGTCCATAGACACTAGCAACACCAGGGGAGTCGCAAGAGCGTTGCCAGACTGTGGTTGAGAGAGGGGTAGGAGGTGGGAAGTAGGAGGAAGAAGGAAGAAGGAGGAGAGGAGCTGGGCCTCTGACGCTCTCACTGACCGAGCGGAACGCAACAATGTAAGCACTGCTACTTCACGTTGCTTTTCTGTGGATCGGGTGGTACTACCTCGGGTGAGCCGACCCATTCATGCTGAAACCAGTAATAGCTTCAGTGTGGCTCTACCACCTACAAGATACATTAGTTTTATGTTGATAACTTTGTAATAATAGTATTACATGACTAAATTCTAGTGCTGAAGTAGAATGCGGTGATTCAAGACAAACATTTTAATATCACAAGGGTTAAGTAAAAAAAACCTAATGAAATTCCCATAGTAGCCGCAAGTGTGAATAAAATAATCCCAACCCTAACCACCATTGTACTTATTACGAAGCTGTCGACAAAATCTCCCACTCGGCGGTTTATCAAAGATAATCTCACCCAACAGATACTTCGATCACGTTAAACGAATTTATATCCAATAAAAACGGTCTATGAAAAGCTCAGGAATTGGTAGAGGTGTATGAAATTTTTCTTATTATATTTGTTCTGTTCGGAAATTATCCGGTGACCTTTTTAACGAGGTCTTTTTTAAAGATTACCTTTGCCGTTTAATCGACGTGAAATTTATACGCTTTGAATACTCACAATATAATAAATTATATACTGTAGAATTGTGCTAAAATTACAGGGAATCAAAAACGCAATCATATGCCTATTTTTTGTCTATGTTTTTGATTGTCTTGTTATTCATTTAAATTTTTTAACTGGCAACATTATTTCCTTTTTATGTTCCATTGATCCTTTGCTATTTTTATATTTAAAACACAATAAAACGAGTGGGTATTAAGATGGTTATTGTTACATAGCCGCTAATAATATCTATGATTTTATTTTAGTATTGTTCAAGTGTACTCTAATAATTCGGTGTACTGTCAATGCTTCTTAGCTGTAAGGAGATTAGTTTATGACAGGACTGACATACCTCTAATGATAATCTCCATTAATAAAAGATAAAAAAAATATAAAAACATACGATAGTCATTATAACAACATTCGCGTGCACTATCAAATTACTCATTCTAATGCCAATAATACACGCAAGCTGTTAATTATAAAAATTGCTGTAATTAACCCCCAGCAGAGGTTAGAGATAAAGGTCGCAATAAGCCGGTACTAAAAATACACCTGTACTGTTCCGTCGAAGGTTCTCCCTTTAAATATCCAATTACGCGGGGAGTCGGTCGTGATAAAAATAACTTTTCTTTAATTAAAAATTCCGGGTCCGATTCTGGATACGTCAAAACTATTAAAGTGAGATTTCAGTTTTACACTATTTACTTCGAATATTATAATATTTGATAATACATTAGAATTGATGTCTTACGTTTTTACGCGTTACGTGTACTTTTAAACCGATCATCATGTAATTTTACATAAAGCGTGTATATAATCCTAGATACAGGAAATGACATAAAGTTCCCTTTATCCAGGAAAACAGTACTGTTCTCGCAAGATAGATCTGATTTACATTAACATAAGGAAAGCCACTTTGGAAACTAATAATAATATAAACAAGAAACTTTGTGATAATGAAGGATCTTTGTTATTATTTTACGGAAAAACTAAATACCGAATTAAAATAAAACGTCATAGTAATGTAGTTTATACGTTAGAAAACCCAATCAGAATACAATATAAAACTCAACAGAATAGCTAGGCTACACTACAGGCTAGCAGGCTAGCGCTATCTAGTTGCGAGTTATGGTACAATGCAGCGGTCCCTTACACTGTGGAATGTTGCAACACACTTGTGTGTGTTGCGATGTTTACTAATAAAACTTTCTTATTTGATACCAAAAAGTTTGCATATACGATTCTCGTGAATTTATAAGATATAGCGTAAAATCTTGTGCATGTAGAAACCGTTGTGTTGCTTTTTCATGATGATTAGCAGTGGCGGGTTTGCCCTAAGGCCCAGGAGGCCTGGGCCTAGGGTGGTCAGATATTAGGAGCTGCCAATCGTGACAAAAATGTACTAATGATAACAAGAAATAACTCAAAGTACGTAAATATTCTAAAGGTTCGCGCACATTATAGTGGGCCGCACTGCACCGAATTGTATAACAAAAATCCTTAAAATAAGTTGATTAGAAGTAAATTCATGATGTATACTCCTTTGGCGGTCAACACTGTAAATCCGCCACTGATGTGATGTGATTAGTCGAGCGATATTGATGCTTACTAAGAGAGTAAATAGAATGGATTACAAATAAAATATAAAAAGGTATTCATAAACTTAAAAAAAATAATTTTTTTCGTATTATTTACAAACTTATAGATTAAAATTATTGTTTCCAAATTGATATCGTTTCATAAAATTATATACTATCTGAATTTAATAGAATTAAAGATAATTATATGAACGCAGTTACGAACACCAAACGACTAATTAACAGAGATATTATTAAAACAACCAAACTTTTTACGAACATCATCGAAAACTGATAGCTAATTACCGAAGTTATTAAAAAAATGGCAAAGTAAATCTCATCTGATTCATGGTGACCGAACACGGAGGATTATTAATAAAATTCTGTATGGCTTATGCCGATGAGATTAAAGATAATCCTGATTTTTTTCCTTTCATGTTATTTACGATTTTTTTTAATTAATTAACGCTGACTCAACGACACGAACACGAACCTTTTTAATTGGATAATTTCACAAGTATTTCGGCTCGAAATCAGTCTTGTATTTTAAAGGTAGATGAAATATAATTACTCTGTAGACATTTCAGATATAAACTTATTATTTATATTTTTAAATTCAATACTACTGTTCTATTTCTTTATTTACTAGGGCGAATTGGGACAACAAAAGTATTATTAAGTATTACTGGAATATAATCATATTACTAACATAAAATAATATTAAATTTATATAATTCAGGCAACGAACTGACAACTTCGTTATCATTAAATTACACTATTAAACTTGACAATAATTCTAGCGCCATCTAGCGTCTTTAAGAACTAATATATGAATATTGTTATTTATATGGAATATTGTACAAATATTGTATATCTGAGACGTAAAGATCTTGAATTATGATGAATAGAGAGGTTTTTTTTCTTTATACTTGGCAATCTATCTTTCTGATTATTACTGCCATTGTCACGTAATCAATAATATCAAAAGCGTCGTGCGATCGTTTCAATCACGATCATCATCATCGATTCACTTCACTTTTACACAATAACACAAGATTATGAACAAAATATAAAATTTACTACATGACAGACTGAAATCCCGCCAAAAACTCAAAATAGAGAGTTATAAATACAAATTTTGATTCTTCGAGGGTATGAAAAAAAAGTTAAAAGTATAAAAACTTTTTTGCGATTTCGAATCCTATTTCAATAATAAATATGGTATTTTTCACCTCTCATAAACGATATGGTAAATAAATTCCTTTGTATTTAAAGAAACTGACATTCTCAAAAATATAGGTCATTTTGAAAATGGAACAGGAAAATAACAGCACAGAGACCTCATGTAGTACGACAATAGGAACCCATCGAAGTATGAACTGCCGTATGCAGCCTTTGTTTCCTCTCACCTTTGTACATACTAAAGAGCAACTAGCAAGCGACAGACACTAATGAGAAGAAGTTTTAATAAGGCCGTGGATTTCTGTCGAAATATTCGAAATTTGTCAGTAAATAAAATATAGCAACCAACGACGCTACGACAATTACGTGCGCTAACAATTAATGGATAAAATGACTACATTATGAAATCGTTTACAACATCTGTAGACATTGAATAAGTTTGAGTATATTTATTTATCACAGAAAAAAAAAACATATGTAAAACGTGATGATCGTTCTAACGGCACGACAAAATAGATAAGTTGCACCTACAATTAACATTTTTATGACATTATTTTGACTTACTCGGATCGATATTAATTGCATTGTTATACATATTTTTATATGCTTAATAAAGTTGTTATTTGCTATATATATTCAACGAATTTGCTAAGTATGTGGACAATATTTTATCATTGCCTTTGGCGTATGATTTTGAGACTTTTGTAAATTAAATCAAATCCTTGCAAAAGTTAATAAAAAATTTCAATTTGCCTTTGAAATAAATACTTCTTTTTACCTTCGTCCATTTAGGGTATATGCAGTCGCCTTTTTAATTATTATTTATATTAAGAAAGTTTTCTTTAAGCCATAGTTTGTTTTACATTGGAACATTCGTCGAATTTGGCATCTCACAGATAGTACCTGATTCAGACGCCATTCCGATCTGTCGTCGCGACGTATTTGCATCTCAAGGGTTGGGAGTTCAATCCCCAGTTGAATAGAGAGTAGGTTCGAATGCGCTGTGATACCTGATTTACGACGGATGTATAAGAATTGTATATATGTTAGCTCATTTTGCAATGATACCAGTGCCTTTTGGGTTTATCCGTATATGATTTTTTCACCAATTTCTGCAAACAATCTTATATTTAAGGCGTATCTATTTTCATAATTAATGCTGTGATAACTCGATGAGAGCTTATTTGAACAACTGTTTGATATGGATTCTAATCCTAAAATTAGTTAGACTTTCGGAGAAAGCAAGTTTCTTGATGATTTTCAGTCGAAAAATCAACGGCAAATAATCAGGTTGTATTGATCTTCTGACTTAACTAATTTAGTCACAGGTTTCATGTTTTATTCCTATAAATTGAATCGTCGTCTGCATTATGTAATATGAATCTTATTTCTTCTAATGGAAGCCTAAAATTATTCTTTTAGTTTTATTCTCAAATAAAGGGTTTCTTACAAAATAATCTTTAAGAGTTCAAATGAGAACTTAAACGTCATTAAGGTTTCTGTTACCAAATTTTATAAATTTATTTAATTTCCATAAAGGAAAATCCGACACAGTTTTAAATTAAACGGCGTAGTAACTAGATGAAGGGTACTTAAATTCTTAATACCCAGATGACATCGATGTTAACTCCGATGATTTCACAGAACTTTTTTCCTGACGCACCAATTTTGGAGAACCACTCTATACAAACCAAACCAATTTAGGCACCTTGCGTATGACAGGTTAACGACGAAGTTTTAATTTGATTCGCTCATCTCAATTTCTTTTCGAGCCTAAACGAAACGAAATGAATAGCGTCGTCAAAAATCAGTCAAAATTATGATTTACTTATAAATTTTAATTGTCTTTTGTTTTAAACTAGCTAATATTTGCAACTTTGCCTGCCTCGTTTATTATCGTAATAGTATTAATACCTGGGCGAGCCTAGCTGGGTTCTTTAAAAAACATTTTTATATTAAAATAAACTGTTAGGTTAGGTTTGCCTTATAAAATTAAATTTTTTTACAAAAAAAAATGAGAGAAATACATCTCTTCTGCTGTCACTCGGATTCGAACTGGGGTTTCACGGATTTTCAAAGTTACCGATTTCCACCTGAGCTATTTTTGCTTTGCCAGCGCCGGCGAAATGTACCGTTATATTTTAACTATATTTTTTCATTGCCTGAGAACCCAGTTAATAAAGGTTTCTATGAATAAAATCTAGCTAGATCGATTTATCGTCCCCGAAACTACCTACATACTAAGTTTCACGGAAATAGATGACGCCGTTTCCGAGATCCTGAATATATACAAATATAAAAATATATAAGAATTGTTCGTTTAAAGGTATTAATAGATAATAGATAGATAAAAATAGTAGTTTCTGTAAAATGATTATCAAATGAAGCTGTTATGATGGTTTTACATAAACATCAACAGTCTAAGAAGTAGAACAAAAGAAATTATCGAAATTGATCCAATAGTTTTTAAATGATGCGCACGCAGCGGCAGTCCTTTATAATGTTATTTATACATACTACTAATGGGCCTGGCAGACATTGTTCCATCCCAATTATAAAAAAATCTTTGACAAATTATCAAAACTTTCCTCATGAATCACTTTATCTACTGGTGAAAACCGCATAAAAATCCGTTTAGTATTTTTTTGAGTTTATCGCGAACAGACAGACTGACAGACGCTGTAGGGGACTTTGTTTTATACCATGTAATGATAATAGAGATCTATTGCAAGTTGAAATGAAATATATGTTATAAAATATAAGTTATTTATGAAGTTTTCTTTATAATCAGGTCGGGACAACGTCTTTCGGGTCTGCTAGTAATACATGTACACTATGTATAACCTTGTGACTAATGATTAGTCCAAGACCATAAGCTGAAGTATTCACCCTACTACGGTTATGATAAATTTCTTTTTCAATAAAGCTCACAACTGCGGTCATAATGGTTAAGCGATACACGCAGATTTTATATTAAATTATTATTATCTCTTTAACAAAAGCGCTCGCAATCTATAAAATATCACCATGATTTTTCTTTTCTATCATAGGATCGTTATTCTTTACTAGTATACTAAAATATTGGATAGAATGATATAATATTTATAATAAAAATAGCAATAAATTAGTACTACCATAGATATGAGACATATTGTTACTCCTGCCGTTTGTGTAGGAAGAAATTTATTTACAAATCAAACAGATTCACTAAAATGTACTTACAAACACCGCTTGTAGATTTCTTCATTTTGTCGCTCTTTGAATTCACTTCCATGTCCAGAGTAGAACTATGTTACGACATATTATGATGTACTTAAATATATCTCACAACACGGACAGTATAAATCTCTGTAGCTGACGTCATAACTTAAGAGATTTTACAATATTCGGGATATATTACTATTACAGCCATGTTTTTTGTTTATTTTATTAAAGCGATAAGGTGTCAATTTCTATATTCCTGGTTCCCACGTTCGATGACTCATCCGTTATTCATTTGCGACTACTAGTTCTCACATAGGATGTAACAGATTAAAATTACAGCGCTTGCTTTTACACGACAAAGTAAATTGAAATTGTTAAACGTGGCAGGCGAAATCTTTATCTTATTAAATAATTTAATCACCAACATTTAATTTATAAGTTCTTGCAATATTTAATTTAATTGCATTATTTAACATGTACTGTTTATAAAAAGACGCTGCAATAATATTCAGATATAAAATATATCTCATGTTGAAGGCAACAATTTTGTCATTCATGCCAGTGGAGCAGAGGATATTGCTACTCTCTATATTATCTATCTAATACCTTTAAACGAGTAATTCTTGTTTATTTTTATATTGTTATATATTCATGATCTCGGAAAAGGCGTCAGCTATTTCCCTGAAACTTAGTATGTAGGTGGTTTCGGGGACGATAAATCGATCTAGCTAGATTTCATTCACAGAAAACTTTTTTATCTAAGTTGTCAGGCTATGAAGAAATATAGCTAGAATATAAAGGAAAATTTTGCCACCGCTGTCAAAACAAAAATAGCACAGATGACAATTGGCCGCTTCAAAAATCCCTCTAACCTCAGTTCGAAACCGAGTGACAGCAAAAGAGATATCTTTTTAATTATTTTTTTAAAATGCTAGTTTTGTGAGGCAAACCTAACAGTTTATTTTGATAAAAAATGTTTTTAAAGAATTAGGGCTATTGTTAATGCATGTAACAATTTTATTTAAACACCACAACATATTCTACAAAACGACTCGTAAGTAATGTGAAAACGCTACAATGAGGTCACATTTATATTTCCCTAACAAATCCACCTGTCTACCGTTAAACAAGATAGATGCACAGAGCCGGTTGTCTGGGTAATTTTTACCAAACATTTTTGTCACGTCGCGTCGAGTCGGTGCGTGTGGCGTCGCCGCGCGCCTTTCTGATCCTTCCCTAAAAGTTTGATGGAATTGGGAAATAGATATAAATAGTTATTTACATATCATAGGACTTATCCTTTATAACATGGGTAAGAAAGAATCATAATAGCTACAATACTACTATAATACCTCGAATAGATACAATACTTTTATCGTAACGTATTTCTAAATTTATGTTACACAGAAATGAGCGTCCTAACCAATATTATAAAATTGATCGGTGTTATTACAAAAAAGTTAAATACGTATT
>JACEII010000008.1:2610701-2851171 GCA_014332785.1 Antheraea mylitta
AATACGTATTTAACTTTTTTGTAATAACACCTTATTTGTTTGTAGCTTGTTATGTTTTCATGCCGTAACTAAACCAATCATAAAAATAATTTGCGCATACACGTTGCCAGGGGTGCACAAAAGTATATAAGATATCTTTCGTCAAGAAAAAATATTGTAATGATCACCAGTTAGTGTATGATTGCCATATGTATAGGTTAAAGGTTAGACACTCGCAGTATTCTAGTATATGACACTCTATGGTCACATTTAGCATATAGAATAATAATATCAACACAAATAGTAATAGACAACTAAGAGAACCTTAGGTGAATTTTCTTCTAAGAATTTTATTAAAAAATAGGTTAATAACTTAAATAAACTATGTGCTTTAACATATACGCTTAGAAGATCAAGTATAATTTTAATATGTTTCTAGAGTCTTAATTAGGTCAAATATTAAGCACTTTTTTTAATTGCTTTAAAACGAGAATCGAGTGCAGTGTGTCCCCATAAATATTGTTACTGTCTAAACAGTCACCTGGTTTAGCCATTTACCAATATTACAAAGCGTAACCAAAGATAAAAGGTTAGGTTCCAAATTTGTAATAAAATTATTTTAATTGAGGTATTTATATTTGTTGAATTTGGTAATTAAATAAGACGGATAGATTTTAATTGTATCCACAAGTAATTAAAGTGAATATATTACTATCATCTCTGGGCGAACCTAAACCGATCGTAGTCCATAAAATTAATGTAAACAGTCTATATTTCCACCTATTTTTCATTTACTTATTTTGAGGGATTGTGTATACATTGATTAAGTCTAAACCAAGAATATGGACAAAAAAATCTAGTTATATGTAATAGATATCTTTAAGAGTATTTTTATATAATCAGTTATCTCCAACGCTTTTTCCATGCACACAACATTGAAACAGATGTTTATAACTCGTAAACAATGCAAAACATTACCTTATACATTATTCTCATAAATCCACCTGTCTACTTCTAAACAACAGTGATGCATGCCACAGCTTTTCTGAACATATTTCTTTTACCAAACACGTTTCCATTGCGATATAACTAAACTGAATTTTTCCTTCAAAATTGTCAGAAATAATATGTTCTACCGGTTTTTCTAAATGGTTTTAATTTTAATATTTATTTATCTGTTAAGTGTAATGAGACCTTTTTTGTAAGCAAAAGTTCATGTGAGATACATGAGACAGTTACAAAATATATTTTTGGATGAAAATCTTTACTATAAGTTCTCCATCCGTGTGAATGTGTCTGAAATCCTCCTAAACGGATGGACAGGTTTTGATGAAATTTTTGTGTGTTCCCGGTAGGAGGCGTTGTGGTTGAATTTAAAGATTTTTTTTATGTTACAGGAGGCAAACGAACATGCGAGTCACCTGGTGTTAAGTGATCACCGCCGTCCATAGACACTAGCGAAACCAGGGGAGTTGTTGCCTGTGTTTGGAGGGTAGAGGGTAGGCTGGAGAGGAAGGAAGGGGAGGGAAGGTGGGACTCCGGCGCTCTCACTGACCGAACGAAAGGCAACAATGCAAGCCAATGTTACTTCACATCGGTTTTCTGTCAGAGAGTGGTGCTACCCCAGGCGAGCTAACCCATTCATGCTGAAACCAGTAATAGCTTCACCGTGGATTCTACCACCTTTTTATTATCAAGGCAGAACAACGTCTGCCGGTCCCCCTAGTGATTATATAATAAAAATATTTCTAATAAGGTACCTACAGTAATAACACTTACATTATTCACATTATCAAATGAAGAGCATTAGTAGATTACAAGGAAATATATTTATTAGTTACCCGAGTTATTTTTTTTCTCGATCTAACTACGCTATTGACATAGCTAGGTCTTAACAGCTTCACCGGACTAAAGTTACCCGAGTTAAAGACTAACATATTGTTGATAAATTCATATTGTGAATTCGTGCGAACTGTACACAACACAACAGTATTGAATCATATTTTTCGAAACATGAATTTATTACATTACAATATTTATAGACTCGATGCCGTGGCGGTCGATTTCTGGTTAATTGTCAATTCGATGTCCATAGTTTGGATCTTAATTTCAAAAATAGTATTTTTTTGAATGTAAAATCTACATATAAACAAAGTGATTTGATTTCTAGTATCTATATAAGCATAGATGATAAAAATCATATTCAGTGTCCAGAAAGCAAATCATTAAACATTTATTTATGGCTGGCTTAAATTCAATAGCAAAAAGCCAACATAAAACATTGGAAAAGAAATATAAATAAATCTTTACTTACTTTGTAAAAATCTGCAAGACATAATTCAAGAGCGTAATCCCACCCTATAAATACTCGAGTGAACTGAAGCGAGGCTCAACAAAAGGACTCACAGTCCGGGGAAATTGTCCATACACCGTTACTCAATGACAACAAACTTTTCTACTTTCGGTTACTTAAGTATCTCTAATCTTTATCAAGGGAAGAATACAGTTTCCAGCAAAAAAATATGCTATGTATTGGTTTGTTGCGTACAAAATCTTATAAATACTGGAATACTTGTGCCAAAGTAAAATCTGATATCAGTAATAGATTAGCTGCAGTCCGGTGAAGCTGTTAAGACCTTGATAGGTCAATAGCGTAGTTAGATCGAGAAAAAAAAGTAATAGATTACAGTCAGAATCTCCCATATAATATGTTAGTAGCTTTATTTTTTTATCGATCTGACTACGCTATTAAGCCAACAAGGTCTTAGCAGCTTCACCGGACTACTAGTACTTAATAGCTTTAACTAACGGCTTCGCACGCTTTAGTATCAAAATGTTAAAACAAGCAAACTGACATTCACATTTACAAAATGTGGTAATAGAATTTTCCGGAAGCCGGCAACGCATTTGCGACTCCCCTGGTGTTGCAAGTGTCTATGGACGGTGGTGATCACTTAACATCAGGTGACCCATTTGTTCGTTTCCCTCCCATGATATTATAATAAAAAAATAACTATGTAAATCTAAGACAGTATCGTAAGAGCAAATTTGTACATATTCGAAGCAATAAGGCTGTTAGCGCTAACCGTTTCTAATTTTTGCTCCCATACTTCTAAGATAAAGATTTAACCTCAAAAGGCATATGAGTGCCCGCATAATCATTTTTATTGTAACATTAGCATAATCTACTTATAATAGAGTTTGTGGTCGAACTTTGTACAGGTTTTGTCAAATTTAATCCTATTCGGCTTAAATTGTGTTGGAGCGATCTCGTCTTTCGTTAAGTAGATTTTGCCCATTATGTAACTATTTACTTTTAAGATAGAGATAAACGCTAAACGGTTTTAAAATGGAGCTACCTGAATACTACGGTTTGTGTTTTAGCTACAGATGTCGACTAAACTTTCAGCGTAGAAAGACGATGGATTAGAAATTATCCACGCTTAATTAATTTCAATTAAAATTATCTACATATAGTGTAAAATAAAGTGATGCATACCTTTGTTGTTATAAATAAACTAAATATGTTTCGATTAAAACTTTCCACGGTAGCTTAGTTTAAAAAGTTTTCGGCAACTATGACTTTTATAAGCACATCAGCGCTGTATATTTTCTTGCTGTGGAAGTGTAGAAATAAGGCAAGCGGTGTAATTTTTTCTCTCTGTATATAAAATATGTTGTTAGGACAATACATGACTCAGCCGGAGTTGTAGGTAGCTTGTATCCGGTTCCGCCATTATCGATAAGAACCGTCAAGAAACTCGATCTGATTATTATTTTTTATATATACATCATATAGGAGGCAAACGAATACGCGGGTCACCTCTTGTTAAGCGATCACCGCCATTCATAGACACTTGCAACCCCAGACGAGTCGCAAGTGCTTTGCCAGCCTGTGTTTGGGGAAATGGAGAGAATGGGAGATGGGTTAGAGGAGGGTGAAGGGAGAGGAGATGGGAGGGGAGATGGTTTATCTTTTCATACATTTTTTATACATATTTCTATGAAACCTAAGTGGTTATATTCGTTTTTAGTGCAAAAAGAGGGGCGTCATTTGCAGAAGTCAACATCATTCACATATTAACAGTCACATAAGGAAAAAGAGAGTACTACGATGGATATCAAAATCATTTCCACAGGAACAGAGCCGCAGAAACCAACTAGTATTTATATAAACTTATATAGATATGTATGTAAATGAATCAAGTTACTTTCATCATGATGAGATTATTCCATTGCGATTCAGTAGTTGGTCCAACTAGTTAGCACTTTTATGTCCTGAACATTTCACTGAACGAGCTTTTTGCATATCTGAAAGTTTCTTCTTTCTATACTTTGTTATTAAATTTGGAGTTGGTTAGAATACTTTAAAACTTTTCTACTTGTCTCATGGTTTTTTTTAAATATTCAAACCTATTTTTTTTTTTCAGAAATTATTATATTAGATAGAGTATGAAAATAGCACCAGTTACAGTAGGTAAGCAGTGAGAGGGTAGGTTGATATGGGCATTACAATAGGAGGATTAATAAGTATGGAGAGCCTATACTATAGTTAATTTTATTGTAAAAACAGTATTGGCTCCTTGACTACTATTTATTAATACTGTTATAAACAGTCTATTAAGAGCCGGTTCCTCTCTAGGTCTATCGTATATACTTACTATCTTAGACCACATCATATAACATTCGGTGAATTTGTGATCAAACGATGGAAAACTATAAGTTATAAACAGAGATTTATTTAATTATTTATTTATCATAAAAAATCAACAAGAGTAACATACAATAAGAAGCTAAAAACATACACGCAAATACTTATAATTATTTAATTTACTAATTGTAATTGACTACAGCATTTATCAACATAAGAAGCGATGCGGGAAAACAATAAAAGTAGAAGAAAAATTTATGAAAAAATTAAGAAGAAAAAAACAAAACAATTTGACAATTTATAGCTTAAAAATTAAAGATAAAAAACCTGCAGAAATTAATTAAATAGAAAACTGATTTTAGATTTGAAATTAAATAGGGAATTACTAAATAAGTCTATCGTATGATCTTTTTTAACAAGGTCGTTAAAAAATAGATATTCAAAATGAAAATCTAATATATCATCACGATACCTTCATTTATTTTAGTTTAATCTTTAATGTTGTCTTCTTGATTACAAGATATACCTATGGTTTAAAATATGTTTCCTGCTGTGAGCGAGAGTAGCTGCAATATTGTTTTTAACTATTATTTATATACTAGCTGACCCGTGCAACTTCGTTTGCACCAAATTGGTTATCACGCGAAAAAATTGTTTCTTTTTTTTATCGTAGCACGGCAAAATGCCTGCACTATGCCTGATGGTAAGCACAGTACAATCCAAAAACAATAGCGACCACCGAGTGACAACCTATCCATCGCTGGTCGCCACTATCATGCCGGCCTACAAAAAGCTGAATATGCACAGGCTGATCCCGAAACGCGACGCGCAGAAGCGAATCACTATTACGGATTTTTTCGTCATGTACATGGTGGTTGTGACCCAGTCAGGCTGTAAAGCCCTACCACCCCGCAAATAAAACTGATACCCGATTGCAGCCACAACTACCGTTTCCAATTGTGAATCCAAACTATCCACGGATTCACTTAAACATATACCCAGATTACATGTATTCATTTTTTAAATAAACCTAGTACCCATTCGTAGCGTCATCTACCAGGATCAATTAAAATAAAATCTAACCTACATAAAACTGAATAAACATCTCTACCACTTACTTTATCATAACTATCTTCGACTTGTATTAAAACCTTTTTATACTCCATTGTATTAAAGAAAAATATATGAACACCGTATCGAAGCGTCAAACATCCCGCCGAAAACGTCAAATGTCACTTGCTTGAAACTATTGTCTAAGAGTTATAAACTGTTTCAAAAACGTATTTGAAATATATTTCCAATATATTTTTATAAATAATCTCTGTACCACTCACAACATAGTACCTATCACCTTCAAACCAAGCCAGTTTTATACATCAGGTTCAATCCCTCGGTAAGGATCCCTTGAGTGCGTTGCTTGCGCGATACGGTGACACACAAATATACATCACTGCTACAACACTACATGATCACCCCCACACACGTGAAACACATGAAACACTGAATGATGATGAATGAAACATGTTACACATGAAAGTGGAAGGGTTTACTTTTTTCCTTATCGAACTAAAAAACTCTCAATTTTCCGATAATAAATATATGCAGGAGTTGTTGAGGCGTGTATGCTTGGTATACATATACGTTTCAACAACTCACACATATATGAATAGTTAGCTAGATTAGTTAATATAGGTCGCGATTTTGCATGCAACAGGCAACAGCCAAGCCGAGGTGTGCCGTGTACCCTTGAACTGGTCGCCTAAATAAAATCGGCTGAGTGCCTTAAGCGCTCGTCTTAGTAGTCCGGTAACTTATATACGTATATAAGTTATTGAAACATGCATGTGTACCAAGCATGCGTGCCTCAACAACTTCTATATGTATTTTGTGTAGGAAAAAATCCTCTAAACTATGTAGGATAGGATAACAAAAAATAAGGGTAGAACTCTTGTGTCACTGTACCGCGTGAGCAGCGTACTCAAGGGCTCCACGCCCAGGGAACAGATCTAGGCTTGAGCCGTTGCCGAGAAGGGCCTAATTTGGTGTACGGGAGCGAAATTTAGTCCCAGATCACGGCGGCGTGATCTGTGGTTATGCGGGCGTGGGTGAGAACACGCTCTGTTTGAAGAGACAGGCTGGTACTGATCGTTCGCTGACGTGATTGAATCAGGAGGGTCGGTAAAAATGTGTCGCGGTCGTCTTCTATACTGCGCAGCGTTGGGTACGGGTTCATCGTTCGCGGCGGATACCACTAACGGGCTGGGATGATTCGCGGCTTTTTCGAAATAACTACCTGTAAGTGATTTTATATACGCTCAGACAGAAAGCATCTCCAGGTCCTGTGGAGATCCTTATTCCGGACGTACCATGGGGTACCGGTGATTTTACGTAGGGCTCAGTTCTGGAGAACCTGCAACTTTTGAATACGATTTTGCGCATGTGCAAAGACCGAACAACTGTACGTCACAATCGGACGGATGCAAGTTTTGTATAAAGTGAGTTTGTCTGGGGGATATTTTACTCTTATGACAAAGCAAATGATAGAAACGACCTAAGACCATACGGCTTTGTTTCGCACTCTTTCTGTGTGTGAATCGAAATTTAAGTGTTTATCTAAAGTAACACCAAGATATTTCACCTCGCCGGCCCAAGGTATTTCGGCTTTGTATAGCCTGATGGTCGACGACGCATATATTTGAGATGGCGTCAATCCCAAGTCATACGTTTACGTTTATCGTTGTATATGGTGGTCAATAATGTTTAATAAAATGAAATTGGTTCTTTGCTATGAAAAAAAATAATTGATTTGAAATTTATTATTGGAACGAAGTTCCTTACGGCAGGCTTGGAGGAGACAGAGATTTTGCTGCGCGACCGAACTGAAAAAAATGTGATAGTAAAACTGTAACGAAAAGTGCATGGAATAAAACAGTTAAATGAGACGTGCGCAGGCGCGACAGTCGTATACATAAGCGAGTAGTGTATAATATCTTTCTCTTTCTCCTTTTTTGTAATTATTTCTATTTCTATGTAATTTTATGTTGTCAAACAAAAATAAAGAGACATATTTTGTTATTTTAATTGATAATTTGAATTACGATTACATAAAATTGAGCACGATTTTTTTTCCAAATAGTGTCGATTCTACATTAGCCGAAAGAACTTCGTTCCTACCTGGTGTCCCACGACACCACATTCTTTTTTTTATTTATAAAATATATCAGCGGGTATATATATGATTGTTTATAAAAAATGTGTCTGAATGTTTAATTGCGTTTAAAAGTTACTGAAAAAAATGTTCCTAAACTTATTATTGATTAATCATAAATCAAAATGCCTATTAAAAATACAACGTTAACCCGCTACCAAGTGTCCTAAATTCTGTCTATTGATATATTGATAATTTCTGTAGGTGGTAGAGCCACGCTGAAGCTATTACTGGTTTCAGCATGAATGGGTCGGCTCGTTCGGGCTAATACTGCCAGAATACTTACAGAAAACCGACGTCAAATAACAGTGCTTGCATTGTAATGTTTCGTTCGGTCAGTGAGAGTGCCGGAGGTTCCCTTACACTCCCCCATATACAGGTTGGAAACGCACTTACAAATCCCCTGGTGCTGCTAGTGTCTATAGACGGTGGTGGTCACTAAACATCACGTGACCCACCTGTTCGTTTGCCTCTTATGATATAAAAAAAATATATTGTTGTATTAAAGAACCAGGTATTCTAAAATTCTTGTTCTTTTAACGTTGCCGGCTCTTGTACTAAGGTGTCGCAAAAAAGTCTAGTTACGTTAACTGCAAATTTTTGTTTTTCGTTATTCTGGAGAACTCATTGCGTTTTATGGGACAAAGAGTATCCTGGATGTAGTCTTCTAATATTAGTTATCACCGTGTCAAATTTCGTTAAAATTGGTTCAGTACTTTCAGAGTAATTCGGGTTTATATTCTAAACTTTAATCCTTTATC
Source organism: Antheraea mylitta (assembly GCA_014332785.1). Lineage (NCBI taxonomy): Eukaryota > Metazoa > Arthropoda > Insecta > Lepidoptera > Saturniidae > Antheraea > Antheraea mylitta. Next base: position 2,619,301 of record JACEII010000008.1, read on the forward strand.
CTGGAGAACCCTTTGCGTTTTATGAGACAAAAAGTATATTTGATGTAATCTCGTAATATTAGTTATCACTATGTCAAGTTTCATCAAGATTGGTTCAGTACTTTCAGAGTGATGCGTGTGCATAGGGACAGACAGACAGACAGACAGACAGACAAAAATTGTAAAAAGATTATTTTTGGCTTCTATATCGATAACATAGTCTACCCTGATTAAAATTTTCAAAAAATATTTAATGTACAGATTTCGACTTGTTACAGTTTTATTATAGTATAGATTGTTAACATTTATAAGATATACAAGGTGCGGACTAACAGTCTGCAGAATAGTAAACAAAAAAATATTATTATTGTTTGTTTTAATAACAGATTCAATCTAGAATAACATAGATTCATTTTTAAATATTAAAACTTAAATCTTGTTGTTTTTAAGTACATCTATAATTAAGTAGGTTAATAAGTAACATTGTTACATAAATAATTTTTAAATTCAATTCAACTCAATCTTGAAAATATAGTATATTAACTAAATGTAGTATCTAACTAGCTTTATCATCTATGCTTATACAGATACTATAATTCAAATTAATTTGTTTATGTGTAGATTTTACATTCAAGAGAATTTTTTTTTCGAAGTTAATAGTTATTACACATCAACCAGTAAGAGACCCAATTAAGGGCTATAGGCCACTACTCTAAGGAATTTATGAGCATAACCTCTACATCGCGGGCCCATGAGGTGTTGGCGATTTTAATCAAACTCAGAGAATTCCACAGTATACTTATTATATTTTCCGCACGCAATGTTATCACAAGAACATTTCTCAGGTCCATTTATAACACATTGTATATTTATATCATAAAAATTCTTTGCATGTATGTAAAAAAAATCTTATACTACTGTAATCGTCGTAGTAGTAGTTATACAAAAAATAACAGCTAATGAATTAATAACAGACAAGTAACATTAATAAAGGCTATGGCACGTTAGGCGCGTACGAACTTTATTGTTCATTATTATTAACTATGTAAATTCATTTTAAAATTCGAATTCATATGTGCCATTACTCGTCGGTATCATATAGACAATTATATGTTCATGAATTATAAAATTAGTCTAAAAAATATAACACAAATAATAAGTATATTCAATTATAAAGTTTTTTATGTTTTAACAATACGATTCATAAATATAAATTCGTCTATTTAGAAAAATAAAAAACAGCTTTTCCATTTCTACTGGAGACACTTATCCACTAGTTCTGATACTTAAACACATTCAGAAAACGCAATTGAAGACAATAGCTGAGAGTAATAATGCATTAACTTAAACTAATTTCTAGAAATACCTAACAGAACTATGCAGGTTTTAATTAAAAACAGCTCATACTTTAACGTAATCAAAGCGAATCGCCAATAAAACGTCGTGTAATATAAAACGCACACAGGTCTGTCCGCCATCGCTTTAGAGATGATCGATATAATTGTAATATCGATATCGCGTGTTTTACCATCGATTTTTTAACATCAATGATAGATTCGATAGATTAATAATATGATCAAAATATCGAGAATTTACATTTGCATGATATTATTGAAACATCGATTGAGCGTGATATAATTGATTTTTTAACATTAGTAATAAATTAGATACATTGACAATATGAACATAAACACCGAAAATCGATATTTCCAGACTTGCTTGCTGTGAAAAAGGAAAAGTCCAATAATTGCCAAATCTATACAACAAATAAGTGCAGTACAGAAGTACTACAGCACCGATACGACGGGAGCTCGGACGTTCAGTTGGTCATATTAACGTTACCAAGTTAAAAAAAAACAAACCTATAAGTGCAAACAGATAACACAGCCACACATAACACATCACAGATCACATTAATACAAATTCAAGACTAAACAAATATAAGTGTAGAAGAACATCGATATTTTTTTTGACATCTAAACTTTTTAGCCGCAGGGAATGATTAAAAATATCTATTTGGTTAGATTTCGACAATATATTAGTACACGTTAAACTAGTTACTGACTCTCAAGTGCTGCGGCCACAAAATACAAACAGGTGCTTGTCGACAGATTTTAAACATAAAGGTGTTAACTTACCAGGTGGACTTATAAAAAGCTCTTTCACCGTGATACAGTTTATAGATTCTCACTTAATTGCAAAGGTTTGAACCTACGGCGATTGAAACTATCAGCTAAGCCATTATCGCTTCGATTATCGATATATTTCTAATATCACTCATCCCTATTGATCACTCCGGGTGGTTATTACAAGTATTACGTAGGACGTTCGCACCCTCAGCTCCGGTGAGACTATCGCGAACAATAAAGTTTCTTCATAACGTTCGTACGCGCCTCACGTGCCATAGGCTTTATTACTGTTACTTTTCTGTTATGAATTCATTACCTGTTATTTTTTGTATAACTACTGCTCCGTTACATTAGTGTTAAAAATTTATTTACATATATATTGAGAATTTTTGAAGAGAGAATATAATAAGACATTACCAGCGGGCACTTGTAGTCCGGTGAAGCTGTTAAGACGTAGCTAAGTCTTTTTTTTCTTGTATTGGCTCCGCTGAAGCACTTGCCAGTGTCAATATTTTGTTTCAATGGACGTTGTAGTACAATGATATAACAAGCGTCGTGTGACCTTTTCAATATTCTAACAAGATGGTGGATCCCTTGTTAGAACCTTCCAGGGAGTTTTTGTGGCATCTCAGAATTTCATGCTCCGTGGTATTATTTGCCATTCACATCACTTATGCACAATAAACTAACTATATTACCTAAATTTACAAATTTACAAAATATAGAGTCGAATAACACAAGATTATGAATAAAATATAAAATCCACTACATGATAGACTAAGATCCCGCCAAAAACTCACATTGCTAGGTCAATAGCGTAGTCAGTTCGAGGGTAAAAAAAAAACCAGCGGGCACCGTGGACGCTGTCTCGCTCTGATAATAAAAAAATATAGCTACGAATAAGACTACAGCGCCACCTACTGGGTCCAATTATGAATCTAAACCAATCTCGAATCCACAGGAACACAAGTAAAAAAGATCATCAAAGTCAGTCCAACCGTTTAGAAGGATCAGTCACACACGGACAGAAGAATGATATGATTATAAATCGCAAAAGTGTTATGCATTCTTGTAGTAAATTGTATCATAAAGGAATAAATCAAAATATAAACACACACATTTTAATTTTTTATTTTATTTCATTGTTATTAAAATTCCAAATTTTAAAAGTTATTTAAACATATTCGATTATTTAATGATGCATAATCAATTTTCACGAGGGCAATGCGGAAACTTGGCGCCATTAGCTGGCACAAATTAATTTAGCAACCAAAATACCCTGGATTAACTCCAACAGGGAAATTTATAACTGGTTTTCTTTACTGGTATACTTCAGCTTTAATATGAAGCAGGTTTAATTAAATTATTTTAATCTCCCAAAGTTTTTATCTATACATATAATAAGAATGTAAATGGAAAATGTCTATACTCTTTCAGTTTTTGAGAAAAAGGTTGTTGCAGGTGTCTACGAATAAGTAACAAAATACAATTCATTCATTTAATGTAATAGGGGTCTCAGGGGTGTAAGGGGTGTCAAATAAGATCATAAGACTTGAGACACCCAAGTACTACTGCTGAATAACGAACGAGGCAATGGCGAAAGAGAGAGCAGAGAGGAGTCAATTCCAGACATCACTATCGTTCACATACTTTATACACATACACCTGCAACAATTCTTTTCTCGAAAATGGAAAAAGTACATACACATTAGGTTTACATTCTTATTATATGTATAGAGCATAGAAGACAATGTGGCGTAGGACGTGAAGATTTTAAACCTAGAAAGGGAAAGGTTCTCAAATGTAACTGATGAAATACACCTACAGCCTTACAACTGGTTAGCGACAAATTTCTAGCTCGAGGGTATTACGTAGGTGAGCTTCAGACAAAGCCATACGACCATATCTTGGTTTTGAGGCGTAAGGGGTGTCAAATAAATGGGGTGTAATGGGTGTCCAATAACATCATAAAACTTGAGACACCCAAGCCAACCTCACCTGCACGTGGTGCACCCTGCTGAATAACGAACGAGGCAATGGCGAAAGCGGGATGGTAGGGTTTTACAGCCTGACTGGGTCGCAACCACCATGTATATGGCGAAAAAGCCCGTAATAGTGATTCGCTTCTGCGGGTCGCGTTTCGGAATCAGCCTGTGCATATCCAGCTTTTTGCAGGCCGGCATGATAGTGGCGACCGGCGATGAATAGTGTGCCAATCGGTGGTCGCTATTATTTTTGGATTGCACTGTGTTTACCATCAGGCATAGTGCCGTCATTTTGCCGTGCTACAATAAAGAAAAAAAAATTTAGAAATGTTTTTCTGTCTGTCTGACTGTTTATATGAACACGCATCTCTGCTAAAGTACTAGGCTTACAATAAAACTTCAGGGAGATTTGGTTTCATTTTCGCCATTAGCGCAATAATAATCAAACAAAATATTAAGCAACTTAGAGGTAACCTTAAATAAATACAACAAATAGGAAATTGGTCTTCTTGTAACCATATAAACTAAAATGTCTGCAATTTTATATCTTCGTAGAAAAGTTTATAAATACTGTTTATAATTGTTGCAAATGCAATTATATAAAAGAGAAAAAATGGCAAAGTTTTCCTTAATATTTTATACTGCAACCGTATTTCATACTATACTTAAGTTATGCGAGTTTTCTCTTTTAGTTGCGAAATATCCAAAGCAGGATACAAAAGCTCCGTAAACTCATTACTTAATTTGTCTAAGGACTCGGAATGAAGTTGTTAATTTAACAAATTGGTCAAAGGCGGGGGTATTTTCATCTCAGTAAATAAAATTAATTTGTCTCCATTCAAATGATAATAGACTTCCATCGTTTTAATGAAGTATTAGGAGTACTGCTCGTTAGTGTAATAAAGGATCTGATATCATCTTGTAATCCTCATTACGGGGGTTTCCTTTTAGGACAATAATGTAACTCTTTTGTACTTAAAGTGTATAGAGCTAGTTCTGATCATTCTTTTTAATTCTTTCTTCGGATGACTATGCAGGCATGAGGCATGAGAGCGTAAGTTTTTCGTAGAAAACAGTAGTTCCATCTGCCTGAACCAGAACAACTTTTTTTCGATCTATTTACGCTATTGGCCTAGCAAGATCTTAACAGCTTCACCGGACTGCAAAAAGACGCCTCTTTTGCTGTCACTCGGATTCGAACTGGTGTGACACGGACTTTCAAAGTAGCCCATTTCCGTCTGAGCTATTACTGTTTTTTAAGCTATTACTGTGTTTTAACCAGAACGACGCGACGTGTCGCGTTACGTTGTAATTCGATGTATATTTAACGTATGTATGATCGATCAATAAAGATGAGTTACATTGTTTATATACGGTTGGATCGCCGCCACGTCAGAAGCCTGTCATAGTGACTCTGTATTATTTTGTTATGTAAATTTAGCATCCGTATTATATTTGTATTACACTGTGACTTACGGGTACTATCGGGTAAAATGCCGCCTCTTAGTTGTGCTATCAAAATGTAATCTAATCTAAAAAAAATATAACTTTAGTGATGTGAAAACTTATTTAGGTGCATTGAACAGTGAATGAGAATGAATTCTCACGTTTGGTCCATGACGCTAAATCAGGTTGACTCAGCTCGACTCTACATAAAGGGCGCTCGGATCAGTGAAGTACAGAATCGTGTATGCTCAGCTGCAGTCGTTTACAATTTCACAAGGAGTTCATTATATTTATAAGTTTTTTTATATATCATATAGGAGGCAAAGGGACAGGCGGCTCACTTGATGTTAAGTGATCACCACCGTCCATAGATTCCAGCAACACCAGAGGAGTTGCAATTGCGTTGCCAATCTGTGTTTAGAGGGACGGGGGAGTGGGGGGAAGGGAGAGAAGAGGGAAGTGGAAGGGAAAGGACAAGTGAGCAGAAGGGAGAATTGGGTCTCCGGCACTCTCACTGACCGAACGAAACGCAATAATGCAAGCACTGTTACGTCGGTTTTCTGTAAAAGGATGGTACTACCCCGGACGAGCCGACCCATTCATGCTGAAACCAGTTATAGCTTCAACGTGGCTCTACCACCTACAAATCACCTAAGTATAATAAATGCAGTATTTCAAGGTTATTTAATGTGAGTGATACATTTAGTTTTTTAAAATTGTTTTAATGTCCTTTTTCGGTTAAGGTCAAATATATACACAGAGTGATAGAACTTTTTTATAATCAATTCATAATTCTATCACTAATATCTATCACCAAATTTGAATAAAAAATTACCTTTACATACAGAAGTGTGGATTTAATCATACGAGTAAGATATAAAGGTAAAATGGTAATACATATATTTTTATTTCTGAAATTATTATATAAGTATACATTCGCCAGGTAGCTTTGTTCATAGGGGCTCGGACCGCGCATAGTCGGGGCGGCAGCGGCGCTCGGACAATTCCTTCCCAATACGGGGGGGGGGGGGGGGGGCTGGGTGCCACCTGCCGTTGCCTTTACATGGGAGTAGTGCGGTCCATGGCCGCCTACAGGGCATCGTTGTGTGTGGATGCCCTCAATGCCACCAATATCCATGCGTTGCGAGCCGCGCAGCGTACTGTGGCGTTGAGGGTGATACGGGGTTACCAGACGGTGTCCGCGGCGGCGGCCATGGTGCTGGCCGGCTCCCTTCCCTGGATTCGCCGTATATTGTTATACGGCGGTTAAGAAACGGATGGGGGAGCCTCTAGCTCCCAGGGAACTGGAGGAAAGAAGAGAGATTGAGAGAGGGGTGAGAATGGAGAGGTGGGGGCGTGACCTGATGGACGCGCAGTACGATGGATATACAACCGACGCCGTCCGCCCGGTCCTGCCCGAAGGGTGCAACAGAAGATGGGGCTCCCTGACGTTCCGTCTAGTGCAAGTGCTGACCGGGTACGGGTGCTTCGGTTGGTACCTGTACCGGATAGCACGCAGGGAGCCGACCGCCGTATGCCATGAGTGCGGTGCTGGACCAGACACCGCGCAGCATACACTTTCCGAATGTGCTGCGTGGGAGGAGCGGCGCCGCATTCTGGCTGCGGCGGTAGGTGAGGATCTCTCGCTGCCGAGCGTCGTCAAAGCCATGCTCGGCAGCGAGAATGTGTGGAATATTGTTGCCTCCTTCTGTGAGGAGGTCGTCTTGCAGAAGGAGGCGGCGGAGAGGGTTCGCAAAGAAGACCCTCTAAGCGGCCGCCTCCGCCAAAGAACTGGTAGGAGGAGGCGCCAGTTAACGCGCCTTCTTCCGCCACCGTAGCCGGACCTAGGGGAGTTGGATCGGGTGCCATTCTTCCCATTGCACAGGTCCGGCGGACGAGAAAGAGACGGCCGGTGTGTACCCGGCTGTCTCCTTACAAGACGAAGGCCCGGCGGCGGCACTTCTGCTACTGGGCCACACCGCTGGGGCGGCACGATGAAGTCTATAGAGATCTCGTGCCGCTTCAACTGTAGCGGAAGACGTACACCGTGGGGTTTTAGTCCGTGGGAGTCGGACATAAAGGGGAGGGTGAGTATCCATAAGGGATTTCCCCACGTTAAAAAAAAAGGTAGCTTTGTTCATATGAAAACGATAATCGTTATATTAATAAATGTTTGATTATTATTATTATTTGAACTGACTACCCTATTGACCTGGCAAGGTGTTTACAACTCCACCGTACTGTTAAGACGAGCGTTTAAGGCACGCAGCCGGTTTTATTCAGGTAACTATCTCAAGAGTATACGCACACCTCGGTTTGGACTGTTACCGATATCCCGTATGTGAACTAAACTACTCGATTCAGTTCGAATAAGGGAAAAACCCTTCCACTATGTGTGTAATGTGTGCACGTATGTGAGGTGATCTCATGTGTGTACAAATGAGTATAAGTAGGTGAGTATCTATATCGCGATATTAACAGCTAGTGGGCTCCGTCCTGGTACGACCTAGGCTCGAGATGCTACCGAAAAAAATGAGATGTATGTGCGGGGTCGAATGAGATGTTTGTTCACTGTATACTGAAGGAAATAAAAGAATTGAAATAAAATACAATGCACGCTAAACAAAAGTCGGTCAGCGACAATAAAGATATAAATCTATATGATTATTTGCTTAAAATACCCTTGAAGGAACGAAACTGCTAGTATAGGTTCGCTATTTGTAAATAAGTCCGCTATTTGTCTTACTAAAGATATACATTATATCGCTTTCAGCGTTTCCCCCTTTTCCCTTATATTAAATAACTAGCTGTGCCCGCGATTTCGTCCGCGTGGAAACTTATGTAAAAACAGTGATTAACAAAGTCATCTGACTGTATTAAGTCCATTTACTTATCTGCTTTTCGCTAGTGGATGCACAGAGAGGAGTCAATTTCAGACATCACTATCGTTCACACACTTTATACACATACACCTGCAACAATTCTTTTCTCGAAAATGGAAAAAGTACATACACATTAGGTTTACATTTTTATTATATGTATATAGCATAGAAGACTATGTGGCGTAGGACGTGAAGATTTTAAACCTAGAAAGGGAAAGGTTCTCAAATGTAACTGATGAAATACACCTACAGCCTTACAACTGTTTAGCGACAAATTTCTAGCTCGAGGGTATTACGTAGGTGAGCTTCAGACAAAGCCATACGACCATATCTTGGTTTTGGGGTGTAAGAGGTGTCAAATAAATGGGGTGTAATGGGTGTCCAATAACATCATAAAACTTGAGACACCCAATCCAACCTCACCTGCACTTGGTGCACCCTGCTGAATAACGAACGAGGCAATGGCGAAAGCGGGATGGTAGGGCTTTACAGCCTGACTGGGTCGCAACCACTATGTACATGGCCAAAAAGGCCGTAGTGGTGATTCGCTTCTGCGCGTCGCGTTTCAGGATCAGCCTGTGCATATCCAGCTTTCTGCAGGCCGGCATGATAATGGCGACCATCGAAGGATAGTGTGTCACTCTGTGGTCACTATTGTTTTTGGATTGTACTGTGCTTACGATCAGGCATTGTGCAGTCATTTTCCCGTGCTACGATAAAAAAAAATGTTTTCCTTTACTATAAGCCCGGGCTCATTCTTCAAAACGTGTCTACAGACGGTATTCCATTATATTTATTCACATATCTATATTTACATTTACATTTACATTTTAATCTAACCAAGTCCTTGAGGTCATATATCAGAAAAGCCATTACGTAATTTAGTATCTAGAAGATTCGCATAAAACTTTTCCAGTTTGTTAATAATTCGCTGCCATCGCCAGTGTATGAAAGTTAGGAGATCGCTCTTATGACGGAAAACTCAACAACAGGTACGGATGCAGATCATTTAATTAAAATTATTTTATTGGATAACTGTCGCAATGGATATACTTGGATTTTGTTATAATATTATCTATTAGCGTCAAATCTTCATTATCAATCAAAATAAAAATCGATTGCCGAATGGATGTAAGCGCAAGAAATGGTCCACCGGCACTCTCATTGACCGAACGTTACGCCACAATGCAAGCACTGTTACTTCACGTCGGTGTTTCTATGGGTCGGGTGGTACTACCTCGGACGAGCCGACCCATTCATGCTGAAGCCAGGTATACCTTCAGCGTGGCAGTCATTTGTTCTTCAATAAAGTTCTTATTTCTATTTAAATTTTTAAAGAAGATTCTTCTATCTTACTTATCTTTTCGTTGTAAATATTATTCATAAAGTTAGACACATCTTTAAGTATTATGATTATTAAACGCATTTTCTATGTTAATACAACTTAACTTTTAAATAAACATAAAATAAACCTTTATAGTTTAATCGGATTAAAAACTTCATTAAATACCTCTCTGCTAACACTTAAGAATTTTCTTCATAATCCCAACATTAAACGGACAGCTCCAACTTCTCTCCACTATTTTAATATTACTCCTGGTAAATTTCAACAAACTTTTTAGTTTTCTGCTTCAATATTTATTAGGTGAAAAATACGAAGATACTTGAAAATAGACAGCATTTATTAAAACTTATGGTTAACCAAACACAGCAGATTATAAATCAAAAAAATAACTACAGTATTTATGAAATCCAAAAAGTTTGTATTCGCATTGTATATTAAGATTTTTATTTTGATAAAGGAGAACCTATTAGGCCTATATTTTATCACAAAAAATGGACTCGAAACAATGCTGCGCTCGCGACGCGCAAGTGGCTACACCACCCCTTCTTGCAGGATACAAAACTTTTTCTCGTGATAAATTAGTATTTTTTTTATAACGTAGGAGACAAACAGGTGGGTCACCTGATGCTAAGTCATCACCACCGTCCATAGAAACTTGCAACACCAGGGGAGTCATAAGTGCGTTGCCAGCCTGTATTTTGAGGAAAGGGTGAATGGAGAAAGTGAGGGGAGGTGGTATCCGGCGCTCTCACTGACCGAACAAAACGCAACAATGCAAGCATTGTTACTTCACGTCAGTCTTCTGTGGGTCGGGTGGTAATACCCTGACCGAGCCGACCCATTCATGATGAAACCAGTAATAGCTTCAGCGTGGCTCTACTACTTACGCCTACAAATAAATATTATGTGGTAATATGCATTTTCGTCCGATACGTTTACATTACTGCTTTACGATACTTTTTTTTTTTACTTTATTTTTGGCAATCACTCATTCAGATTATTACTGCCATTTTCACGTAGTCAATAATATTACAAGCATCGTGCAATCACTTCAATAATAAGCATCGTGTTAGTCAATATTCTAACAAGATGGTGGATCCCTTGCTAGAACCTTCCAGGGAGTTTTTGTGGCATCTCAGAATTTCATGCTCCGTGGTATTATTTTCCATTCACTTCACTTATGCACAATAAACTAACTATATTACGCAAAACACCACCAAATTTACAAAATATAGAGTCTAATAACACAAGATTATGAATAAAATTTAAAATCCACTACATGACAGACTGAGATCCCGCTAAAACTCTCCAGTGTAGTCTTATAAGCCTTTACGATACTTATCTGATATTTCTTTGATTTAAATATTCATGAAGTTTGAAGATTGTTACATTTCACTACGAGCTCAATACAATTTTTACATGTAAAATATGAAATTCATGAAAAATTATTTAAAACTTTATGAACCGCAGAGTTTGAACTTCGTTCTCGGTGTATAAAAACAGGAATTTTTTATAAAACTAAACATATTATATAAACAATTTATCATTTAATTTTGAAAAGTAACTCGAGTGTCTTAAAGAGATATTTAGTAGCTTATGTTTTTACTTAAATTACGAGAGCCAGCGAAACTTGAGACCTGAAGGTATGGTATACGCTCAGTCAGTAATAGAAAATATAACTACTTTTACATAAGATAGTACCTACTTATTATATAACAATTATAATAAATGTTAACCTCAAACAATTAAAAATATCCTATATTGGAGCTTATTTCCTTGTTTATAAAAAACTAGCCTCCGCCCGCTACTTCGTTCGCGAGAAACAGATACTTGGACTAAGACTAACACGTTGCGGAAGCTCTCAAGGAAAACAAACCCCGATTTTTAAACATTATTACTCCGCTCCTATTAGACTTTGCGTGATGATATATAGCCTATAACAATCCTCGATAAATGAGCTATATAACATTGAAATTTTTTTTCATATCGGACCAATAGTTCCTGAGATTACCCCCCACATCACAAACACACAAACTACCTCTCTATAATATTAGCATAGACACTATAGACTAGTATAGATTATCAAATAATTGATCCATTCAGAAGTACTGGCACCAAATTTAACAAGATGAATTAATTAAAGTCGTAATTAATTTTTGTTTAGTAATTTTTACGTAACAATTACTTTAATTTAATTATTCAGAACGTTCTGGAATCCCAAAGTCCCTAAAGTAATATGAGATCGATATTAACTTGCTCAGTACATTTACATCAAACACACGACTTGATTGAATTCATTCTGCGATAACTAGGGTTGAGAGGGTGACACACTTGTTTGACCTACGTGTATTAAGTATAATTATAATTATACCTCAGTGACACGCGGCTTCGTTTCTATTAAATTATAAATTAAGAATGAAGTATAGTCTAATGCCATTTAGTGACGGGCTGTAGCATAGGACGCTGTTTCACGATAAAATACTTTAGAAGAAACAGGATGTGTCGTGAAGACACACGATAGAAGTGAAATGTTTGTATTAAAACTAAGTCGCGCGACGGTCACCCATCCAAGTGTTGACCGCGCCCGACGTTACTTAAATCAGATGATCAAACGAGAACCAGTGTTTTCAAAACTCTACTCGACAGTGTTTACCCTTACCACTTTTCGCCAAACAAAGTAAAATATCCACTACATAATAGACCAAGATCCCGCCAAATAAACCTTACTACTCGTTGTTACTGTCTTATAATGGATTACCTAAATCTCTTATCTATACTCGTGTTATTTGGCTCTAGTTAGTAACATTGGTTGTGTTTTACGCAATATAATTTGATTATTGTACACGAGTGGTGTAAGTCGGAAATAATACCACAGAGAATGTATCATGAATTGCCACAAAAACTCCCTACAAAGTTCTAACAAGAGAGCCACCATCTTGATAGTTATTGGAATGATCGCGTGAAGCTTGGAATACGCTTGCGTACTCGACAATGACAGTAATCATCTACTAGAAAATTGATTGCCAAAAATAAAATATTCAGTTGCGACAACAGACTGCTATTAGCGGCTAATGTATAACGTTTAAATGTTTCGTTATTACAAAGCTGCACAGCTCTAGTACCTATATTTTATTTGTGTAGCGAATGAAAAAGTCTCATTTAAAGCGTATTTATTTGTTTTGTACCTACGTCTCCGTCTGATTTTCTTTTTTCAATTTATTAATATTTCTGAAAGAGATATGGTATGAAATATTTACCATAAAATATGAATTACTTATTACGTTATGAAATGTTTAATCAAACTAATGTGTTTAATGTTTATACATGTGTCAGTTTTTTTTTTTTTTGTAATTCTCTCTTTCATTCAAGCGAACTACTTAGACTGATTTTGTTAGTGAAATCATGTAAAAGGACATACGATATGTTTTATTAAGTAATGTTTAATTTGTTGAAATATGAACACAATATGAAAAGTTAACATTATTGTAAACTCAGATTCACGGTAAAATTATTTTTGAAAAGCAACGCTAGTAGTTTTCATAAAATTGTGACGTATACCGTTGTATGTAAATGTAAGCTAAGGGAAATAAAAGATTTTGTACAAATTGTGTTATTTAAAAAAAAGATAAAAAGGCAAAATTCAACATAATTTGTACCCTAAACGTGGATAAAAATAACGAATATACAAATTAATGTCTTTTTTTGCCCGGGCTAAGCTCCACAACGGATAAACCGATTTTGACCGAATTTTCACTACTCAACCTACACTAATACAAGACTTTTCAAAATGTTACCTATCTTTACGCTTTTCTGTAGAGACAGTAATAATGAAAAACAAACTGGTTGTCTGTAAAGTCGGTTTACGGACGATAATTTTACGTGATAACACTGTTAAAAGATTGCATGTTTTTATGAAATGAATTATTATCACTGAACTATCATTATTTTGTGTAGTACAAAGGAGTTGATTGAAAATCAAATTTCTTTTCAATAAATCAACATTGTTGTGCACTCCTTAATTTAAATATTTTTTTACTTAAATTATACAGATTAATTACATGCGATACAAGCCGAACGCTTACACCGATCGCGCCTCTCTACCTTTTCCGCGCTCACGCTTGCACGCTCGGCTCAGACAGAACGTGACAATGAGTCATGCTATTTTATGCGTGCAGCTGCTGTTCATCGATTTATTAGACGTTATCACTTCAAAATGTAACAGAGATAACTTAAAATCTTAAATGGGATGTAGGTGTTAATTTGTAGTTTAGTTAATTTGATCAAATTACAGTTACAATAACCATAAACTTGTGAGTTATTTATTGTGATAAATCTAGACAAATTATCTACTTCCCGTGATACAAAAAAAAAAAACATTTTTGCAAAAACTAAAGTCGCCTGGACCACTTAATTATTCATTCGAATGGCCAATTTATAGTTATCACTACGATATTATGACGATACTTCTCCCTTTACCTGTTTATGCTTATTCCTTACAACTAATATATTATTTAAAAGTAAATTTAATTACAAAAGCACTTAGTGCTAGGTAGAGGCCGACATGCATTAATGAAATTGGTTTATACTCGACTCCAGACCAGCCAGTGAAGTGATATAACGTGAAACACCGGCACGTTTCAATATAATTAAAAATATTCAAGCACATATTCCTATACATCGTTCATGATATGCAAATCGAAATTAAAATACACTTTACTAAATTTAGACCCTGAGAAGGCACTTTAATGAACGTCAAAACCACCACCGATTCGGAAAACAACCGGATCATCGACAAGAACCGGAAACTCAACTTGGTTTATTTTTTTATTATACACTAGCCTCTGCCTGCGACTTCGTTCGCGTGGAATAGTTACTTTGGGCTAACGGTAAACACGAAGCGGAAGCTCTCAAGAGGAAAAAACCCTGATTTAGAAATATTCTTTATTGGTGGTCCGCTCCTATTGTTCGTAGCGTGATATATAGCCTTTCTCGATAATTGAGCTCAAATCAGATCAGTAGTTCCTTTTAACTCGTCAGTTTTGAGCTATTTATTATATATCATCGTTCGACAATTGGTAATTCCCTAAGCTTGCATAAACAATTAAACTCATTTTATATCGCGCTAATAAATTTGAGCCCATCAGGCTATACGGAATCGATATCCCTTGGGTCGAAGAGGTCAAATATCTCGGTGTTACATTAGATAAACATTTAAAGTTAAATTCACATATAGACAGAGTGCGAAACAAAGCCGCTATGGTCTTGGGTCGCCTCCATCCGTTGCTTTGTCATAAGAGTAAGATGTCCCTCAGACACAAGCTCACTTTGTATAAGACGTGTATCCATCCCGTGATGACATATAGCTGCCCCGTTTTTGCGCATATGACCAAAGATAACTTTCATAAGCTGCAGGTTATCCAAAATCGTGTTTTACGTAAAGTGACCGGTGCTCCGTGGTACATTCGGAGAGTCGATCTCCATAGAGACCTAGAGATCCCTTCTATCTGGGCGTACGTAAAATCACTTACGATTAGTTATTTTGAAAAAGCCGCGAATCATCCCAGTCCGTTAGTGGTATCCGCCGCAAACTATGAACCCGTACCTTACGCTGAGCGTTATAAAAGACGTCCGCGATGCATTTTTACCGACCCTCCTGATTTAATCACGTCAGCGAACGATCAGTACCAGCCTGTCCCTCGAAACAGAGCGTGCTCACGCCCACGCCCGCGTAACCACATATCACGCCGCCGTGGTCTGGGGGTTAATTTCGCTCCCGCACACCCGATTAGGCCTCCCACGGCAGCGGCTCAAGCCTAGGTTCGATCCCTCGGTTGGGAGCCCTTGAGTGCGTTGCTTGCGCGATACGGTGACACACAAATATACATCACTGCTACAATATTACACGATCACCCCCACACACGTGCACGCCTACACGCTTACACATGAAAGTGGAAGGGTTTACTTTTTTCCCTTATCGAACTGAAAAACTCTCAATTTTCCGATAATAAATATATGGAGGAGTTGTTGAGGCGTGTATGCCTGGTACACATATACGTTTCAACAACTCATACATACATGAATAGTTAGCTAGGTTAGCTAAGATAGGTCGCGATTTTGCATGCAACAGGCAACATCCAAGCCGAGGTGTGCCGTGCACCCTTGAGCTGGTTGACAAAATAAAATCGGCTGAGTGCCTTAAGCGCTCGCTTTAGTAGTCCGGTGAAGTTGTTAAGACCTTGCTGGGTCAATAGCGTAGACATTTCGAAAAAAAAAAAAACACTTTTATATCCATGACCATCTCAACAGTTTGTATATTTTAATATTCATAACTTATGTTTGCCCTATTGTTTTTTTTCCATGTGTTAATTTTAGTTTTCATAAATGAATTCCTTTGAACTTTTTGTTTATTCTTTTATATATAGTTTTTTAAATCGAATGTATCTAAATATTTCTATGTGATAAAGCGTTCTAGGTCTTCAGTTTAGTTAACTTCTTTTTATTATTGTTATTGTATTATTATTTTTGATTGTCGACTGTTGTTTGTGTTGTTTTGACATCTAACTTTGAAATAAATATTTCAGTCATCACCTGTGTAAATAATAATACAAAATAATAATGTAACTGTTATTCATACTTAAAACTTCGAAACCTAAACAATAGTAAACAATGTAGGAAGCGTTTTACTTATTAAAGTTTCTAAGAACATGGCCCTACCGTAAATTCACAGGTTAATTTAAACCAACACCGGCAAACTATAACCGATACCTATAAATAAACAGGTCCATCCTCCATAACTTTATTGCGGACGGGTTGACCTCGGCTTAAATAGGCTGCGGTCGCCCTCTAACTTAACTAATTACGGTAAAATGTTAGGAAAACTTTGCAGAATCTGCACAAATTGCGGTCTGAAACTTTTTAATGTATATCTCTTAACAGATTGTTACTTTTCATATGGATTGAAAACTTAATCGTTTACAAAAAAATGCTTCACAATTGATATCAGAATATCTAAGTTGATATATTTTTATATTGGTTACACTGAAAAATATTATTGAGGCCGTTACTTTGCATTTTACCTGAAGTTAATTGGCCGCTACCTGTGTGTTGTCACATTAAAGCCTTGTTTTTACTAGCTCTACTATGTAAATAAAACACAGTGGGAGTTTTTGGCGGGATTTTAGTCTGTCATGTAGTGAATTTTATATTTTATTCATAATCGTATGTTACTTGACTCTATATTTTGTAAATGTGGTAGTGTTTTGCGTAAGAAATGAATGGAAAATAATACCACGGAGCATGATATTCTGAGATGCCACAAAAACTCCCTGGAAGGTTCTAACATTTTGTTAAAATATTTAAATAATCACACGATGCTTGTAATTTTATTAACTACATGACAATGGCAGTAATAATCTGAAAGATTATTTGCCAAAAAAAAAAGTGATGAACGTAGCATAAAATTAAAATTATTCATAATATTATAAATACAGATTTCGTAAAATAACACAAATAAATAAAGGCATCCTTTATATATAAAATTAATTTAATGCCATAACGAATTATTTGATACATTTATAACTTAAAAATATTTTTCCAGTGGTTCTCCGAGTATTTGCTCCAGCTTTCTAATTGCATCCTTTGTAGACGTTTCAATTCTTGGATCACCGTCTTCTAGAAGTTCTGCAAGGAACGGAACGCTCTCGGCCAGGAGAGGTAACCAACTAGTGCCTAGTTGTGTTGCCATAGATACCAAACATTCCAGAGCTGTTAATCTGTAATTAGAAACATAAATATAATATTTTATCTCTCATACTAAATAATTCAAATCATATAATCAACAAACTTCCTCGAAATTTCTAGTACAATGGCCACCATTTTGTATTGTATCAAGATTAGAAATATATTCTATTTACGTGACATTGGCAGAATAGTATACCAGGTGACTGTTTAAAAGGTGACACCGTTCAATCGTGTTCACATTTCATGATCACATTTATTATATAAAGTATTAATATCAAAACAAACACTAATAAACAATAGAGAGAGCATTACTTAAAGTTTGTTCTAAAACTATTAAAAGTATGGCAACCACCAGTTTGTTTTTGTGTAAATCATCTGATGTTGAGTGGATTTTGCATCTCTCGAGATAATTAGGTCAAATATTAAACACCTGTTTTTTAAATTAATTTAGAACCACAAACATATACTCAGTGACCTCTGTGAATATTGTGACTCTTTAACCATTCAGTGTGTATAAGCACATGTTGCAATAACTTAATAGTAAGATTATGAGTCCATAATTTATAAAAATATAGGGAGATTAAATTCGACTAAAATGAACTGAGAAATGGTAATTTCGAAGTGATAATTAATCTTGTAATTTCTTGAATTATAGATAAAATATAGTAGATATGTAACTGGGAATGCATATAACTTAATACAAAAACCAGATATGCATATGCATATTATGCATAATGAATCCATACTAACCTTATATCGGCATCATTATGCCTCGTCTTCAATAAAATCTGATAGTTCAGTAACTTCCATAAGGAATCGTCAGCAGTAGCTACAGCAAACTGAGATATACACGGTATTATCAACTCATTTGCTTGAGTCTTGAAAGTAGAAACATCACCCAAAATATTCTCAAGCTGATCAACAATGGGCTGCATTAGTGTCTCGAACCTATTTTTGTTCAAGAAATTTTGGCTATCGTACAAAAACACTACATGTAGTGTTTTTATGATATACTTTATGAGAGTTATGCATTTCTGTTCATCATCAAAGTATAACTCTTCACTCTTAGCTCTATTACAAGCATCAAGGAGGTCTGCTGCATTTTTGATAAAGTGACCAGCAAAGAGAACGAAGAGACCCTTCAGCTTGTCCGCTATTACGCTGCTTAATCTGAAAATGGAAACGAGTTATTGTCCTACTTCAAGAGTATAAAGTTATCATACATAAGTTAAGTGATAAAGATCATATAAGCCAATTAATAACATCTTTCAATTTATATCTGCTTGAACATCGTCTATGTGAGTACCAAAACTAGTAAAAATTAAAAAAATGTTGTTTTTTTGTCTTAATTTAATCACAAAGTAGCATTCATGTTAATGAAGTTTATTTTCTTGAAATGATCTAAAAAGGAAAAAGACATAAAAAACAATAAGTAGAGTTATTATACCAAATTAGGAAAAAATAATTTATGGTATGAATGTTTTACCATGTCAAAGAAATAAATCATGCAGAATACAAAAATTTATACAACATACCTATAGAAAGTAATTGCCCTATCTTTCTGTCCTTCGACATTAGTCCTTATCGCCCAATCATATATCTTGAAATACAATGGCCTGAAATTTGTCTCAGATAATTTAAGTACGAGGCACACAAGAGCATTTACAATTTCGTCTTCAGCTTTATCTATGACTGAAATTTCAATGTCCTTTTCGACTGCATCGCTACGTAACTGCAATGCTGTTAAGAAGAATGCTGTCAAATCTTGTTGCAACGCTTGGAAATCTGCTGTTGTTACATTGGCAAAGCTGTCAGCTAGAACTGACATTACCGGTCCAATTGCATCAAAGTTTTCTTTTTCCAATAGCAACTGATGTGTTTCATTTACAACAGGTATTAAAACTCTCGGGGGAATGGATTCCGCTATCTTCTTTTTAATGTTCGACAATTTACCCACAATCGCTGATACTTTACTGCAATCTTGATCCTCATTCTGCCACTTCGCAAATAAAATTGAATATTCGTATAATATCTTTTGTAGATACGGGCTCAAAAATAACGGAAGACTTTCGACAATCTTCGCTATAGCTGTCACTGTACTTAAAAGTACTAATTCTGGTGTCTCTGCTTTTCTTTGTTTCTTCAAAACTTTTATCAGAGCAGGCATGAATTTGCGCAAACTAGTTAAAGCATGTGCTTTCAAATTACTGCACAATTCAGCCAAACACAAAACAATCGAGGCCATAACATTCCCAGATATATTCAAATCGCAAGTATATTGCGTAACTTTTTCTAGAACATTTTTAAATGGTTCTGGATTTTCGGATGCAAGCATTCGTGTCAGCAGTTTTAGAGACAAAAGAGCTGTTTGTTGATTTAGTTCTATCTCTTGAGCAACAGTTTCACTAAGATTAACATCTTTATCTTCTATTGTTTTTATTATGTCTAATAAAGCTGGTATTAGGGAATATATTAAATCTCGATCAACATCTTCAAATAATTCTGGATTAGTTTGAATTTTTGAGTTCAACAATTCCATTGATTTTCTTCTCACCGTTTGTAATGTATGCCTGAACAAACCTCTGATTACCAGCATGAACATTGTAGGCGATAATAAATTGTTAGTGTGATCTAATAAGTCGTAGCTATGATGTAACATTACACGCCAATACTTTGCTGTTTTTTCATCACTAACTTTTGAAACTGTTTGTATAAATGTCAAAACATTAATAATGAAACTTTTGAAACAGCCTTCCATCTTGGCGATATCAGTAGCTTGACTAATATGGTGAATAAATCTCGATGAGGCTAGACACGTATTCATAAACGTAATAATAACATATTTATAATGCCGTAATTGTACGGCTGTATGACCATTAATACTAAATATATCGCTCGGATCGACATCTGTCTCCATTGAATTCTCGTCTTTTTGCATTGGAAGGGATTTTATATATATTATTAATTTTATAAAGTTTTCTAAACAAACTTCTGGTGGGAATTCAAGCAAGATACTTTGCCCAAAATCGAGCCTGTTTATTGGTGATTCTTGTTCAGCCAAACTTCGTGCATGTTCTTTATTTTTATTCTTGTTCTCATTGAAATGTGCAATATGAGTCTCTAACAGTAAGGCCAAGAACACCCAAAGGAATTGTGTCGGACCTAATGTTTCAATTAGTTTCTTAAACAATGGCAATCTTCTGTGTTCAGGTACATGAAGAACTACATCAGCAAATATACGTAATATTGGAACAACACGATTTTGTAACTGCTTCAATTCCTTGTCAGTGTATTCTCCAACATCCTTATCTAGTTTTACCAATATAGGTATCAGAGTTTCTATTATTTTGGAAATAATTTGGAAGCTATAAGCGTCATCATGTCTTAGAACAGATGAACCCATAAATGTGAATATTTCCATTGTGTGATGCAGAACCTGTTCAGGAAGCATATATGCAGCATGTGATAGCAATATTAAAGCATGATGGTGAGTCTGCGGATTTTGAGTTCCTCTAATACACTGAACAACAACTTCCACGTCAAATGAAGATTTCAATGTCTTCAATTGATCCTTATCTTTATCATCAACAAATTTCTTACAGTAGTACCAGAGAGCGGACAAAATCAGTTGCTTTGTATACTCTACATATGATTGTTCTTCAAATCTTAAGCATTTATTAAGTAGTTGAAATAGAACAGAAACAAACGAGTTATCCAATTTTATTTTCTTTTTGCTCTGAACATACTCAAGTAGCGTGACTCCCAATCTCCACTCATCTGTTTCTATTAATTGGTATGAGAGCATAGATACACTAGCTTTCTTTTTCTTGGGTATATTTGCAGCAGGATCCACAGCATTTAGCATATCCTCTAATATTGGTTTAAAATCATCAAAAGTAATATGTATTTTCTTCATAATTCTAGAAGCTACACTTGATATAGTTGGATTATTGCTAAGTGCTCCACCTGAAGCAATCAATCGTACAAAATCTTTACGTTTCTCCTCCGGAATCTTAGCAAAGACATCTTCACTTATTTGTTTCAATATTAATACAGAGGGACTTGTTAAAGTATAATCCTCCTCTAAAATACATTCTCTATATTCTTTCAAGCCCAAAGCAATCGATCTCCAAATATGTTCTATATTGAAAGTGGTAACAGTTAATTCACTAATGTGAGCATAAACACTTCTAAACATATTCGATTCATAAATGTCAAATGTGAGTTTCTTTGTAATTTCACTGGCCGTTAAAGCTTTTTCTAATGAATTTAAACATGGCATTAAATGGGCAAACGCATTAGCATTATTAAAGGTACAAAAGAGCTTCAGGAGACTTGATTTTATGTGCGATGGCGTGTTATCCTTCAATATACCTGTGAGCTTCAAGAGACAATTGCGTCTAAATAATTTCTTCTGTGAATCTTTCGTATTCAAAATTGTGTTCAGAATTTGACTTGTTTGATTATGATCCAATAAAATTTCATTTTTATGTAACATCAGTTCATTTAATAGTTGTACATAAACAAGCTTTTTATCTGGATCTTCCCTCAACAACTTAATAACCATATCTATAATGCATTCTCGGATAATTGAAATAGGATTGTTTAGGTTAAAAAGAACAACTAGAATGACAACATCAGAGTCATAAAGCCATTTTGCATCATCTTGTATAGCAAGAAAATTTATTAGCAACTTTAGACTTCTAAGTTGAAGTTCTGGTGAGATAACATCTTTCGGATTTGTTGCATATAGAATATGACCACAAGCAAAATTGGCTATGAATTCAAATTTTTCTTTAGCATCATTGCAAAATTTATCTAAAAGTTTCAGAAGAAGCTTAACGTAACTTTCTCCATAACTTGGAATAGCACACCCAGTTATACATATTTCATACAGTCTTCGGATTAAAATCATTTCAGTTGTTTGTACAACATTACACCAAGGCTTTGCAATAACTGGAATATTCATATCTTCAATCGTTCTACTAAATATATATTCTATAATTTCAAATAATATTTTATTTTCTTTAGCAGAATTGATAAACTCTGGCATTATTTCATGGGAAAATGAAATGCCTAGTGAGCTTTGAATTATAGGTCGTGTTTCAACAGATTCTAAGAGAATACTCAAAAGTAAAGATAGTTCCTGAACAGTAGAATTTTTAAATGTACAGGACTTAAGCAACATATAAAAGCACAAATCCAAAGTGTTGTTTTTATTTAATAAAGTCTCATCAAGTATATCATCAAAACCTACTGATTTAGCAACAAATAGTTCATGAAATACTCTGAGACCTATTTCAGTAGAATTATTTTTATTTATGTCTTTGGCTATTTTACTTGTGAGTTCACACTTTTGCCCCCAATTCGATGTTATTATTTGTTTAGCTACATAAGTTGTTTCATCATTATGTGGAAAAAGAAATGGAATTATTGCTAAAAGTGTACTATGATTTACAGGAAGATTTTCCAAGGAGCAAAATTTTATAATAATTTTTTTAAGCACAGATCTCCACTTTTTAGATTTTCTTGATATAACAGTTACAAAGATATTTGATATGTCATCTTTATTAAAAATTTCTTCGAGATATTCATTCTCAATATCCAAAGCGAAATCAACAACATCAGGATTATCATCATTCATTCTATCCATAATAGATTCTTTTACAAAATCAGGATTTTGTATTTTCAAAGTTAAAAATTCTTTACTTATATATTTGACTGCCTCTATACGTAAATCTGGGTTGATATGATTTAGATTTTCAAACAGATATGTCCCTTTCACTTTATGGGCAATCGCTGGCTTGAATCCTAATAACTTTGAAAGATAATTCTGCCTTGCTGAAGAAATATTGCTATCGGAACTCATCTCAGCTTTTACAACTTTGTCAAAAGCTACAGGATACTGACGTTCAACATTTTTCAATAATATGGCATACCAATTCAGTAAATTTGTAGAAAAATCATCTTCTTCAATTATTTCTATATCACTTCCGTCTTCATCAGCAATATTGTCTTTCTTTGGATGATAAGCATGGAGAATACACCTGAAATTGTAAATAATTGTTCCTTACATTTGGTTTCAAACTAGCATTCAATTTTTTTTTTTTTTTTTTGATCTGATTTTGCTATTGACCCTGCAAGGTCTTAACATCTACACCAGACTACTAAGGCGAACACATAAGGCACTCAGCCGATTTTATTTGATAACTAGCTAAAGGGTGCACGGCACACCTTGGCTTGAGCTGTTGACTGATACATGCAATTCGTGACCTATCTGAGCTAACCTAAACTAACTATTCATACATATATGAGTTGTTGAAATATATATGTGTACCAAGCATAGATACCTCAATGACCCTTATATATATTTCATATCGTATAATTTTCTGAACTGTTTCAGTTCCATAAGGGAAAAAAAACCCTTCCACTTTCATGTGTAAGCGTGTCCATGTGCATGCACTTGTGTGAAGATAACGTGTAATGTTGTCACAGTGATGTAAGATTTTGTGTCACTGTATCACGTGAGCAGCACACTCAATGGCATCATGCCGCGCCGAGGAAACGGACCTAGGCTTGAGCCGCTGCAGAAGGGGGCCTAATCTGGTATGATTGTTTATATCTCATAATATCTACATCCCAACTTCACCAACACTTGTAGCATCTGTAGATTACTAAATGAAGATCAGGCAACATACACTGTATTTATCATTCATTTTCTATACTATTGCTACTAAGTATCGCAACAACATATTAACTTTTTTATGACAGTTCATGTAGTGCCCATTGAATCCAGGACTATGCACTGTATACAGTCAAGTGAAGATAGGATATTTTATCAAGCCCAGACTCCCAGCTAATAATAAGCCATAGGGTACCTTTCATCCAGAAAGAGAATGTTCTGTTTCTAAGGGATAGATCAGTTCCACAATAACAGGAGTAGTTCTTCGAGCAAAAGCTAGTATGGTTGAGCTACGTTGAAGCTATTATTGCTTTCAGCATGAATGGGTCGGCTCGTCCTGGGTAGCACCACCCTCTCACAGAAAACCGATGTTAAATAATAGTGCTTGCATTGTTGCATTTCATTCGGTCAGTGAGAGCGCTGGAGATCCATCTACCCCCCCCCCTCTCCTCACCCTTTCTCTCCATTCCCCCAAACACAGGTTGGCAATGCATTTGCGAATCCCAGAATTGATGGTGTCTATGAATGATGGTGATTGCTTAACAACAGGTGACCCGCATGTTCATTTGCCTCCTATATGTTATAAAAAAAACACATTCAATTATATGTATATCACTGGTGTTACACATTAAGTTTGATTTTTAAACTGCATGGCACAACATGTGTTAATAACATTATTTAAGAGTTTAATTATTTTTTTTATGAGTCAGGTGGAAATGACTAACACTTTTGGAATCATTAGGAAATTAAAGTATGGAATATATCATATTTTAAGTCCAACATTTAATCCTTAAGATTGAAATATTGCTGGAGATTAAAAGTTTAATAATCAAAATAAAAAGGTAAAACATTGAGCTCTAATTCTTTCTGTTAAGATCTTCTTTATAATTATACCTAATTGGTATCCCTGACTATTTTATCATGAAATGATTTTGGAAATAACACTTATATCTGAATTCATTGCAGACAGTCTTTAATATTTTTTTAATTTAATCTTGTAATTACTACCTAATCCCTTTATTCATTTTAAGTCACTGTTCAGTTCTATAATTACTACTTAGCACTTAAGTGCATAACCCCTCGGCTTCCAAATTAATCACATTCGATCAAAATGGCCTATGCTAAGTTTTTAAATGTTTATAAAATTTCACACCATCGGCACTGGCACTTATGTACTTAAACTACAAACTACCTTATAATTGTCTCTGGTTCTTGTGTTTTCAAATCGACTTCCTCTATCAGTATTACTGGCAACTGGCTGTATGTTTTAAACTCTTCCGTGTTGTTCTGTATGCACACTAGCATCTTTTTCAAAAATGCCAAAACAAAGGGCCGAATATTACATTTCCTTTCCACTAATGTTCTCAAGTGGGTACAAACAGTACTCATAGTGTCAATGGAAATGTTAAAAATAGCATCAGACATTTTAGTGAAATGTGTTTGATGTTCATACATCATTACCATGATAAGTACGACATCATAAGATAAGTCACATTCTGTGGACAAAAGTTTATCTAGGATCTGTCTGAGAGTTCCCGATTTAATTTTTCCTTTAGTCAACATATAACCCAGTATGATATGAGATGATGCACGAAAATCATCAATAGGTGAATCAATTCCCTTTATTATGGTGGGAAGAAGGGCATTTATAATAGGCTCTGTAAGATTCTTATTTGTTTCTATTACACCAAGACAGACTTGACAATAAAATGCAAAGACAGTATTGAGCTGTGTTGATTTCTCTTTATATTCCTTTATGTACGTCAATACAGATTTAGTAATGAAGTGGAATGTTCCGATGTTTGATACACATTGATTGAATAAAACTTGACTGGTTAGCGGGACTCCAGATTTTTTTATTGCACGCAACCAATGCCATTGCTTGCAGTCTTTGTTTATCTGTAAAAGTTGTACAAACCTGACAAATATCATTGTCCGATGATATGGGAGTATTAGTGTCATTACCTCATCTATGTTATATTGATGAATATGGTATCTGTTTATGAGCCATTCTAAGGCTTTGTGCGAAGACTGGAGAAGAAAATATGGCGACAATTGCAGTAGGAACTTCTCAATAATTTGATCGAGATTTTTGTTCAATTCCTTAGACTGTACAGCTCGCTCAAAGTCCTTTGAAGTTATGCTGAAGAGTGTATCTTGATACACATTAAATTCTGGGCACAGAGCGATCAATTCGTTCAGACCACTCAAACCAATTTCATAGAAAGTATCTCTGTCTTTGAGCGCTGCTTGAGAGGGATCGAAAAGTAGAGAAACTTGCTGCTTCGTGTCTTGGTAAACTGAAGATTGTGGTGCTGACAATTTCTGCAGCTGTTGCGCTAACGATGTTGACGCCATCATTTAAAACTTACTAATTTTTCTGGAATATATAAAAATAAAACATATTTTTATAACCTATATTCCTGGTATACACATATTAAAAAAACCGAAACTATCACTAAATATGCAATAATTACACTGAATACCTTTTACAAAGAACAAGACTAGCGTTATGTTAAATTATATTTCATTACCATCATTCAAAAACACTTGCTAAATTGAAATAAATTACTTGACATAGGTACACGTTTATTTCGTTTCACCGTATCTCGTACCTACTACCACAGAGTAGCCTACTACTAGTACGACTAATAGTCTGTGGTACCACCTACTTGTACGATTATTAGTCTGTGACAGTGTTGCCGTTTATGAAATAAAAAAGTCTCCAGACGTCAATTAAAAAGTCACTAGATTTTAAAAAATAGATGATTAAAAAACCACCAGAATTCGCTAAATATTTTATACAATTTCATGGCAAAAAATTCGGTGAAAATACAAACAATATTTCGAGTATTTCACTGTAATAAAACGAGCAAAAAGCTTTAGTTGGATCAGTTGTAACCAGTTTTAGCAACATTATAACTCTTCTTGATGTTTCCATTCTAGTGCATATCTTCTTACTTTTGAGCATAAGTCTTCTTCTTTAAAGGGATTTCCATCCATTATAATTTAACAATGAAACTAAGAAAGACGAGTTTTTTTTTTAACTTTCTTTTTGGCAATCAATCTTTCAGATTATTATTGCCATTGTCGAGTAATCAGTAATATTACAAGCGTCGTACGATTATAACAATATCAAGCGTCGTGTCAATCAATATTCTAACAAGATGGTGGATCTCTTGTTAGAACCCTTCTGGGAGTTTTTGTGGCACCTCAGAATTTCATGCTCCGTGGTATTATTTTCCATTCACTTCACTTATGCACAATAAACTAACCATATTACATAAAACACCACTAACTTTACACAATATAGAGTCAAGAAACACAAGATTATGAATAAAATATAAAATCCACTACATGACAGACTGAAATCCCGCCAAAAACTCCAAAGACGAGTTTATTTTGCGAAAATGTAATATAGTAACTAGGGGTGTGTGAAGAATTCGAACATACGAATTATCCGATATTATATTTGATTCAAAACTAGTTTCGATTAATATAAATTATTCAAAAGTTCCTAAATAATTGGATGAATAATACGAAAAATCGAATTTTATTATTAAATGAATCAACATTTCTTATTGTTATTCTCTAAATGCGGTATAACTGCAAAATATTTTAGGTGACAATGATGCAAATGCAACAGTTCTAAATGTACCCGTAATCATTTATGTATGGTCGTGCATAAACTTAAATCTGCTGTATGTAGATATTTATATAAGATACATGTATTTTACATCGAAGTGTTATAAAAGAAACTTCAACCCTAAGAGAAAACTAAATCAAAATCCATTTTTGAAGCAGCTTAAAAGAACTATCGGACCACAAAGACAGACGTGCAAAATTACTTTGTTTTATAATATTTATGAATATAGGAGAGTTTATAACAGTACACTGATAATACAATTAGCAACAACGCATGCAACGTTACGCAATTACTATTTATTTCATGCGCCAAGTAGCTTGTAAATGCATCTACTTTTTTTATTAATAATTTTTAGATAACATACTCATGTATTCAAATTTACGTTAATTTATGTTCTAAACCCTTGATGATTAAATTAAACACATTTTGGTATTACTGAGCACGGTGTCTATTGAAACTTCTAACTGCACATCGTGTTAAGTTATAAAAAATATGCTATCTTCTTCAATTACATAAAACCATTGATGTATATAAAAACTCAATATGCACACTCAATTTCCCAAAACCTTCAGTATGAAATATGCACAAATTGAAAACTTTGCTCTCATTTCAAATAGTCTCACGTCGCTTGCATTTACGTAATTATTATTAATAATTATTATTGCGCTTTGCGTTTGCGTAAAGGTTATGTACTTTTGAACTTTATTAATAACTATTTTTAACATATTGACACTGGCAAATGCTTCTGCGGAGCCAAAACAAGAAGAAGAAGAAGAACTATTTTTAACAAATATTTAAACGCTATATATTATAACATGCAGTGGATTTAATTTATGACGGCCATGTTTACATATCATGTTGACATGAGACTTCTGGTATTCGGATATGGTTGAATTTGCAAAATTACTCTCTCGAACTGACTACGCTATGGCCTTACTAGGCTTTCACAGCTTCACCGGACTACTAAAAAAAAAAATTACAAGTTTATCACATACTATAAGTACGTATATTGGGCAGTTTTTGGGGACGGTTTTGAGCGCTACTATTATTCGAAACTGTAGGTCTTGGGTTTTTATATGTTAATGCATACAACACATAAAAATATACCTCAATTTTTTTTTTTAATTTGGGACGTAGAATCGCTTACAAAAAACACAGATATTTCCATAGAAAAATATATTTTAAAACAATATAACTAACATTGTGGGAACTGTCACGTAGTTCAGATCACTCTCATCGTTCGGTATACCACACTCAGCGGTTGGTTTTTTAACAAATCAACGCATGGCTTTATGTGGTTGTTGCATACGATGTGCACACAACAGGTACGGAGCTTTATTTGCGTGCAATAACGATCCATCGTCTTTACCCTAACGTTAATTATGGGAGGTGTATCAAAACCAGAAAAAGAAACAAACAAGAAATCGAGTGATAATATGTTCGGCGGCCGCGTATCTTAACTGGTTGCATTTGAGCGGTGTGGCAAGACAGGAGAACAAGTTAAGTCGTGCTTTGTTTTTTAAAATGTAAACGCTGTTGACCTGGAAAGGACTTTACAGCTTCACTGAACTATTGAAGCGAGGGCTAAAGGCACTCAGCCGATTTGGGATGTTTGGGCGACTAATTCAAGGGTGCACGGCACACCTCGGTGGCTGTCGCCTGTTTTGTGCAAAAATCGCGACCTATCTGAGCTAACCTAAGTTAAACTATCTAGATATACGTATGTGAATTATTGAAACATGCATGTGTACCAAGCATGCGTACCTCAACAACTCCTATATGTATTTTGTGTCGGAAAAATTCCTCTAAACTATTGTACATAGGATAAGATAGGATAGGGGAAAATAAGGGTAGAACTCTTTGCCGTTTATTTCTCTGAAAAAGAAAAGCAGCGTATAAGCGTGTAGGCGTGCACGTGTGTATAGGTGATTAGTCGTGCGTAATACCACTACTCAAACTTGCGTAGACGTTGTGGTTTGCGCACATGTATAGTAAGCAATTCCTTTCTTAATCGTAATATCGTAGCCTCAATTTATTTTTACTGGTTACTAAAGTGGTTACGATAAGTAAATATATTATCACCAATTTATAAAGAGTGAGAAATAAATCTTTCACGTCAACGCATATTTCTAAAACATCTTGTATAGATATTGGGAGGAATGTCATAAACCTATACAATTTTAACTCTGCTTTTGTATTCTCTGTTTTTTACTCTTTTACTACTCTTAAATTCAGTGGCTTAATGCATGTTAATCAACTAATCATGGCCCTCTATGGATGTCAAGCAATTAAAGGCGAGTGAGATATTGACTAAAACTGTATCAGTGTGGGTCGTGAGGAATCGAGCAGGCCAAGAATACAAAGATACCGCTACTTATGACGAGGCATCGTTTATAAAGAGAGATGTATCATTGATGTTTATAGATGTTACATCGGTGTATCGTTTTCATCCTTATATGTGACAGAGGAAGTAGTAGGTAGCAAATGCAATAAAAACACATGACGAAACATCGTTTATGTAGAACTATTTATGGTTAACTGGGGTAGGCGCTATTTAAAATTTTAATTAAAAAATTAAAAAGTAGGAAAACCAGTAAAATATATTTTGACCTCATCAAAATAAACAAATGAAATTTCCGATGTATCATAATAATATTTGGTAAATTTTCAATAAAATTAGTAAAAAGTGTTTGAAAAGTGAAAACCCCATACTAAATGAATGCCAACAGAAACGGATAAACGGCATAGAAAAAAGGGTATATTGAAAAAAAAATTGCTTAAATATTGATAGGTTATAATCTAGCGATTAAAATAATACCCAAGTCAAAAATCAATTTGGTAAAAACGGACATCCAATGTAAAAGAGTTTCCAATACCGATTAAAAAAATTGATGTAACAGTTGCATCCCTATTTACAAATCGGTCAATGTCAAATTATCTTTGAATGTCATTGTTTGTGTTATCAAAATAGTAAATATTGTTTTAGTTACGATTTTGCGCAATTTGTGACATTGAATATAATCGTATAATTTATAAATCTACGCTGATGTTTTATAAAACATTTTGTGGAATTTTTCATTGATACAGTGTTATTATTCTTACTCTCGATCGATACTTCCTCAAATTCAGACATTCTTTTGTTCTCAAAGCAGAACAATGGAACTAAAAATCGTTATTTTCACTTTAGTATTATTTATAAATCAATGTTTGACTTACAAGCCTGTCGTATTAATTCACGGAGTTATGACGGGAAGTGGGAGTATGGAAATGATCAAAAATAGGATAATGGAGGTAAGAAAGACTTTTCTAATGTAATCGTATATTGTAATTTAATTTCTACCTATATTGTATTTAAGTCAATAACTAATTTCATTTGTATTTGTGATTTTTTTCTCAAGTATTAAAGAAATATTACTTCCACTTGAAAATTTCAGGATCTTAATCATTTTAATAGTAGAAAATAATGAAATAACTAGAAAAAAAAAACGCTTTTATACGATCTTGGAAAATTTGGCAAAATTTTGAACTAACGATTCAAGTTTTTTTAGAACTGCGGTTTGGAGTAGGCTCTTAAAACATAATAAACTATGAGTAAATGTGAAATTTATATAATTTGAACACAACATTTTTGTGATGTTTTGATTCTTATTGTTATATATGGAACAATTTTTTAATAGATGTCTGGAAGATTAAATTTATATTTATTTATTATTACTGAATATGTATGTAATTTAATTGTGCTCGAGTATATATATATTTTTTCTATGATTATGTTGAAACAAAAGTTTTACAAATTAAAAATGTATAACGATGTGTTGTTTAGGTTCATATTACTTTTTTATGCTAGAAAATACTGTCCATGGTGTTATGATGTTAAATAAATCAAGAACAGATTAGAAAATCTCTATTATATATAAGAATATTTATAAAACTACATTCAAAAGGCAGAATTTTTTGTTTTTCAAACTGACTGCGCTGTTGGCCCAGCAAGGTCTTAACAGCTTCGCCAGACTACAATGCAGAAATTGTTTTGGTCTAAAGCAGTGGTTTCCAACCTTTTCTACTCTAGTCAAAGTAAATATGCTCTTGTCATGATATCCTTACATACTTATATACATTTTTTTTGATAGTACAAAGTTTATGAAAATAATTGTGGTCCGGTGAAGCTGTTCAGACCTTGCTAGGTCAATAGCGTAGTCAGATCGAGAAAAAAAAAATGAGAGTTTGTAAACCTTGCAACACACTTGACAGGTGGTCATTCGAACTTTTTTGTCCATTAACCATAGACACTGTATCAGTAATAGCTGGTTGTATTGTTAAAATATTATGTTAGCAATAATTATGTAAATGATAGAGATATTTGAAACAAGTCACACTCTGTACATTTACCTAAAATTTTACTGTACATCTTCAAATACTATTTGTATAGATAAAAACACTTTTAAAATATTATTGTTATTGATACATCTAATCAAGTTTGTTGGTGGCTCTTTCTTCTTTGTTTTTCAAACTTATGTTAAACAAAAACATGATTTATTTTCAGAAACATCCAGGAACAATTGTGTATAATGTTAATCGATTTGAAGGTTGGTCCAGTCTAGAGTCAATGTGGCACCAAGTTATGGAAATTGGAAATGATCTTGCAAATATATCTACTTCCCATCCAGAGGGGATTAACTTAATTGGTAAAATAATGTTATTATTTCTATTCAATATTGTTTATTAAAAAAATATACAAACACAGCCATTAAAGTACTAAAAACTTTTAAACAGAAATAATATGTTACTTCAATTTTCTAGGGAAAGTATACTGTTTATTAATAATATCTTGCCATATTCATACTGGTACTTGGATGTCAAGTTTATAATTGAAACTTGTGTAAATTTGATAGACATTATTTCTTGCGTCGTTAAATCTGGTAACATAAAAGGACATAAAAAGACATAATTATTGTCATCTTCATATCCATATCCAACAATGTAAGGTATTCCACTCTTCATTGTCAGATGTGGTCTCAGTAGTATATCTTCTATACCCATATCATCTTTAATATTTTATATATATACTAAAAACTATAAGTATGTAGATAACCCAAGTAGAACAGTTATAAAAATTGGTTGTGAAGTTTCTCCGAAACGTATATGCTATTAAATAGAATCCACAGTATTTAACAATCAAATAAATGTAACTGTATATGTAACACTGAGCACTTCGTCAGAAAACATACTCTAGGTAAATTCACTATAAAGCAACCAAAATCTTTTTTCAATATAGACAAAGCTAACAAGTTGTAAGATAATATATCTTATGCATATAACAGACTTTTTGAATAAAAAAAACTTTGCTTTTCACTTAACAGTTTGCTTATTATTTGTCCCTAATTGTATGTAAATACGAATTGTAATTTTGAGTTTCATTCATTAGTATATGTTTAATTATTCCTGATGTACGAATATTAATTTTGAAATAGTTTTTCAATGTATTTATATAACTCAAAATCATATTTCAGGATATTCTCAAGGGGGTTTAATTGCGAGGGGCATTGTTCAAACTTTCTCAAATGTCTCTGTTAGCACATTTATTTCTTTGAGTTCACCACAGGCTGGACAATATGGAGGTAATGACTTAAAATTTTTATAATACTAATTGGTACTTGCAACTATGCTTACATGACATTGAGTTATGACATTCGTCCATTACTACTTAGCCCTGTGGCAATGTGTAATAGTTTGTAGACCCTGACTTCAGTCAAAATGGTCCACTACTTTTCTTTGCACTGAAATGTAAAAGTACTATTATAAGAGATATTATTTCTTTGTCTTCCGGTGAAGCTGTTAAGACCTTGATAGTTCAATAACGTAATCAGATTGAGAAAAAAAAATCAGTGTATCTACGTTTATTTTAATTTGTAGTTACAGAATTAACTATCAAATCTGCATTTAAAACTGTTGGTGTCCATTTTTTGGGTAGTAAAGACACAATTAGTAGTTAGTCTTTACATATTTATTCTTCTGTTTTATCCAAATATAATTTAATTTTTTGCTATATAGTTTATAGGTATAAATCAATGTTAAGTATTGTTCTTTCCATAAACTAATCAATGTAAGAACTATGTGCCTTCTAAAATTACTAACATTTTCCAATTATATTACTATGATGAAATATGTGTCAAATAGAAAACTAAAAAAAGAGACAGTCTGATTTTTTCCTTTTTGACTTCTTTTTTTAAGTACGAAACAATACGAAATTGTGATTTAGCCTATTTCTATAGTTATAATATGATCCAAATAGCAGTTGTCTCTGTCACTTCTTATTCAATAGATCATAAACCATAACAGCAATATAGAGGCCTTTTAAGACATATTCTTGAATGTTTTGCTTATCACATTTCCTGTTATTGTGTCATCCATATTTAATGCTAATAATTGTTGTTTAGTGATTATTAAAAAAAGAATCTGAGTGTTTTTTACTGACGTATCTTCAAGATATGGTGCTCTGCAGGGGTTCTAAAATGCCACACAACTTCCTCAACACAGTATATGGATAACCCTTGACATATGACATAAACATACTTATCTTATATACCTATTAACTGGATATTAATTGAGTTGTACCCATTTGACTATAAGAAAACAACCTCCCATTTATACAATGTAACAGAAGTCCGTAGTATGTGACATCATCAGACAGTGTTATTCTAACAACAGATTTAATACTTTTCAGCTGGTTTCTTGCATTTGGTATTTCCCGGTCTTGTCAAGGATACAGTTTACGAATTGTTCTATTCCCGCGTCGGACAACACACATCTGTGGGCAATTATTGGAATGATCCGTACCATCAAACACTTTATGAAAGCTACAGTGTCTTTCTACCATACCTTAACAATCATATAAGGTGAGTTTTGACTATTTTTAATAACCAACTTCAAGTACTCAATTTCATTTTATTTTTTTTATGTTTGTTACTTCATAATGTCCCCTTTTATAAAGATGACTGCTTCAGGAGACGTCGAACTTCGATCGCAGAAAAAAAAAACTTTTTTCATTTCTTTTTCTAATGATAACACTAAAGGTTGTCATCAGCTTCAAATTACAAAAAGTTGAAGAAAGTCGGCTGAGCAACAGAGGAGGAAAATGTTAAAAAGTTGAAAAAAGTCGGCTGAGCAACAGAGGAGGAAAATGTTCTTAACCGTTTACCCACTGCCTATTTATGCTATATAGATTCAGAAAGTTTTTTTTATTGGCAGTATTTTCAAGGTGGTCTCCTTTTAGTTTCATAAGCATTCTTCTATCATGAACAGATTATTATAAAGCTATGTAGAATACTATATTTGTACCTGTTCATAATTTTGAATATGTATAAGTCTATTAGAAGTATGCGAATGAAAAAAAATGCAATAATATTTTGTTACTTTATGTATCCCAACCAATATTATAAATTCTAATGTGAGTTTGTTTGTTTGTTACGAATTCATGCCTTAATTGATAAACTTATCTGAATGAAATTTTGAGTACACCTTGTAAGGGTACAGAAATGGAAATTATTATTTATTCATATTTTTTGTCCGATTTAATGTCCTCAAGTCAAAGATTAAATCTACATAAATACGAGCGAAACAGCAGTTATAAGCTAGTTTCTATGATAACGAAGTTCAATGCCATTTTAATTATATTATCGTTGTTATAATAATCACATGCTTATTATGCTTGGAGTTTATTGTTAGTATTGGAATAATGATAAGATGATTAACATACAAGTATGAAGTCCATTGTTTAAAGAATACTGTTTACATATTAGGCTAATTAAGTGGAAGGGTTTTGTTTCTTTCCCTTATCGAACTGAAATAGTTTGGAAAATTATCCGATACGAAATATATATAAGAGTTGTTGAAGTATGTATGTTTGGTACACATATATGCTCCAACAACTCATATATGTATGAATAGTTAGCTTAGGTCAGCTCAGATAGATCGCGAGTTGGATGTATCACGCAACAGCCCAAGTCGAGATGTGCCGTGCACCCTTGAGCAAGTTGCCCAAATAGAATCGGCTGAGTGCCGCAAGCACTTGCCTTAGTAGTCCGGTGAAGCTGTTAATTGCTGGGTCAATAGCGTAGTCAGTTCGAAAAAAAAATCCCTTTAGCACTCGGAGACTTTAGTAGTATTGAAGGTTACCTATTTATAATCATATTTATAAACCAAACCTCTTTATGTCAGTAGTACAGATAATGCTAGTTTTATGTTTGTATATGGATTACAATAATATGTAATCTGTAATGATATTACAAGGTGAAGCTTGTGAATATGTTGATATGAAATAGTTTGTGGAATTCTGATGCAATTTTAAAAATTATTTTGAGGCGGAGGTTAGTTGCTTATGTTTTATTGTTATGAGGTTTCATGTTGTAACTAGCAACTGTCCGCGGCATTAAACGCGTTTTTTTTGTTGTAATTATTGACAACTCGTTTTCCGTCGTTTTTTAATATAAAAATGTTTTTTTTTTTTTATGATTTCTGTGAGTAGTACTGATAATACTGAGATATATGCAATAATTCTCATGTACAAAATTTACGTCTACAACATTTCATGAAAATCAGTCTAGCTGTGTTTACATCCAGACAGCGTTTTATATTGATATTATTTGTTATTATTTACAATAACTATTTATAACAAAACTGTAATAAAAAAAATGACAGACAAAATTACCAAATTATTAATATAGATAACATGGACAAAGTCACAGGTTATTGTTAGTGTATCATAGTTTTGTTTCTACGATTCTACTACAATAAGCTAATTTTAATGTCATTGGTGCACGGTTCCATGGTGTAATGGTTAGCACTCTGGACTCTGAATCCAGCGATCCGAGTTCAAATCTCGGTGGAACCTGTTCTTTTTGTGAACTTTTTTTTAAATATACAACCGACTACTATTGTTATCAAATTAATATGTTATGCAATTAATGTTAAATGTTTCCAATTATAATTTTATTCATTTCCGTTACTTTGTAATATTTTTATATGTCCAACATTTATGGCCGTGGTTGCATATATTTGAATAAAAATAATTACAATATAATACTAATCTCAGAGTTATGCTAATAAATGTTAATAAACAGTTATACTTGAAAAAAAATTGATGTACTAAAAATATTGCATTATTTAACATTTTTATATTATTTTAACGTTATATAGATGATAGATTAAATGCGACAAAAAAAATGTAACGAATTCTATATAATAAAATAATTTTAACGCCATCTATTAATAACTTTTAAAAACTAAATTCTTCAATGTAATATTGGTAGTGGTTTACGTTATATGTTTGGTTATTGTGCACAAGTGAAGTTGATGAGAAATAATACCAAGCAGAATAAATTCTCGCTTGCTACAGATACTTCTGGAAAGTTCTAACAAGAGGGTCACCATCTTGTTAGTTCATTGAAACGATCGCAAGAAGCTTGTAACTTTACCCATTCGACAATGGCGGTAATAATTTATTGGAAGATTGGTAGCCGAAAATAAAATCATTAAAAATAATATATGGAAATTTTACAATAATAATAATTGAAATGTTTTTTCGATGTACTTTGTTAATTAATAATAATAAATCATATATTCATCACCTGAGAAAATCGAATATGTAGACGATTTGTGATTGTGACAAGTAGCTGTCAAATACCATCGCGTTACTTTCACTCACGTGTTGAATACCCTTTGCATCCCGCTTTCTCATATGACAGATATGATATTGGTGTTATGATTCAGGATCAGAGTAGGAATATGAATTAATTTTAATATTAAATCGTTTATTTCAGTTCAGAGAAGTCTGACAATTTTAAAGCTAATCTATTGAGGCTCAAACGATTGGTCCTGATTGGAGGTCCCGAGGATAACGTCATTACTCCATGGCAGAGCAGGTAATTACGAAAATATTATAACTTATTTCTATTAATGTGCCTGTATCAAACTTGATAAAAATATCTGTATTTTACAAATTTGTTAGTGAAGTATCAATAGTAGAATTACAGTCTTAGAAGTAGTGTTACAGTTTAGAATAGAATAGATAGATAGAATTCAGTATGAATGCGAACGCGAAAGCAATACGGAAAATTCGCCAGCTTACAGATATTGCCACTGCTAGGTGTTAGTCTACTTCGCTTATTTCCATAGCATAATGTCTTACGGTATTCTGCTGTGGGGTACGGCTGCTGAGGTAGACACCATATTTTTATTACAAAAACGGGCAGTTCGAGCAATATATAATATGGGACCTCGCGAATCATTAAAAACGAAATTCCAGGAATTCGGTATCTTAACTCTACCCTCCCAATACATTCTTGATAATTTAATGTATGTCCGTAAAAACTTTGAAAAACTGAATTGAGTAAAAGACCGGCATAATGTAAATACTAGAAACTGTAATAAACTGGTCGTCCCATGTTTCAGACCTAGTAAAACCAGTAATAGTTTCTTAGGTAACAGTGTTAGGTTTTACAATAAAGTCCCAAAACATGTTACCGATTTGCCGGACTGCAAATTTAAGCGCCACGTCAAGCGGGTGTTAGTGTCTAAAGGATATTATAGAGTGGATCAGTATGTGAACGATAGTGATGTCTGGAATTGACTCCTCTCTGTGCATCCACTATAAGCTGTATGATGTATTTAAATGTATGTAAAAAAAAATGTACCCGATCGAGTTTCTTGCCGGTTCTTCTCGATGACTGGGTTGTTTCCTAACCGGTGGTAGTTTTTGACGTTCATAAGCGCCTTATTAGGGGCCTAAACTGAATGAAGAATTTTTATGGGTTTGATTGATTAACAAAGCTGCGGTTAAATGTTAGCAAACAATTGAAGCGATGATGGTTTACTTGACAACGAGTATGGCACCGAGGCAGGTTTAGGTATATAATTTGTGCTGTTTTTTTTGGAATAACAATTAATAACAAAACAATTGAGATAATAACAGATACAACATAGATAATAAGGTAAATAACAGACGAAGTTGTTGGTATTAGCTTGTGGATAATACAAAAACAATTGTTACTTGATCAACTCTACAGCCAATCGAAACCACTGGCACGTAGTTTTTAGCCAATCACGGTTAAGAATCGCCACTTATAAAAATTTAAAAGCAGCGTTATTCGAGTGTTTTTTTTTTAATTTCATGAAATAATTATCATCAAAATTTTCCAGTCAATTCGGTTACTACGACGTAAACGAGACAGTCGTAGAACTCCACGATCAAGATATATACACGAGCGATCGTATCGGACTTAGAACTTTAGACAAAACCGGGCGGCTTCATATAGTCACCGTTCCCGGAGTGAATCATTTCAACTGGCACATGAATGTCAGCATCGTTGATGATGTACTATTGGACTATTTAGATTGAATTTTAGTACAGAATCACTGTACCAGTAGCTAAACTCGGGTTATTTGTGCTATATTTTAATTGTCTTTAATAAAACATGTTCAAAGATGGTCGACAACACCGTTAAAATCAATATGCATACTTAATTATTGTAAAATATATATCTCTATTATTTCTGAGGATATCTTTCATAGATATCTTCCTATTTTTCTGTTTAAAAACTCATGTGTTGTTTGATTTTTTCTGTTTAAATGATGAGGCATAAAAATTTAGTTTTATGAATTTTGTGATATATTTTCTAATAATTGTTGCTTATCCTCTAGTGTTATTAAGCTTAGCTATAACTTAGGAATCCTTAATTAATTTTTTTTTATTATCTGAAATTTATCACCAAGATATAATCTTGAAGTTGATAAATATTTTATTGAACGGCCTTATGAATTCATTACTAAAAATTCTATAAATTTAAATGGGCAATAAAAATGTAAAAAAGATAACTGGCAATTAATATTATGAGATAATTAATATAAAGTATCCAAAACATGACATACATTAATTATAATGTAGATTTATACAATTTTTTATTGTCTTGTTAGTGCAAAACTTAAATTTAACATTTTATCAAATGTATTTTTTTAAATATTTTAAGTAGTGAAATTTACAATTTTTTATTACATTATTGTATGAATTGGTGATCGTGATATGTGACTATATTTTGTAAAAATCATTTGAAATATTATTTGGGCTTGTAGCCCTTTACTATTTGATTCTAATGATATTTGAATATTTTTATTCAATTCTGAATTTACGCTTTTAATAATTAATCATGGCCTATTTAGAAAATGTAATGATATTATGGACAATTGCAGTGTAAAATTAATTACTCAAATAGTTCGATTTTAAGTATAAAACCATAGAATTATACATTTATGTTAAAAGAAATCAATAAGCATATAATGTAACACATAATTGAGATTAAAATAATGTCACAGCCATATTTGTTAACGATCACATGAAAGATGAAGATTGAACATATGATTTTTTTTTTATAAATTCTGAAACATAATCTTTTGTTTGTAATTTTTGTAAAAAATTTACGGATTGTTAAAATACAACAAAGATACGGAACGAAAATTATTAATAAATGAAATATATGTTTAATGTAATCTTGTGAAAGTCCTTATTGCAGAATCTCGGTTATCATGTTCCTATTTTTAAAATGTGACATTGTCAATTGAAATAGACTCTTATGATGTATTAAAAATACTTAATGAATCATTGTATTTTATTTTAAGGTTGTAATCGTGAAATTAAAACATAGTTCTATAAGAAAATTTGTTTGCCAAATGGACGCTTTTTAATCTCATATCTGATTATAAGTTTTAGTGATAATATAATTAATATACTCATATTTGAATTTGTCTTTTGTATCTATTGTTCCAAATTAAAATGTAAGTATTTTAACAAAATATACAAAATTTTACTAAAGATACATATTGGAGTTTCTTTATTTGTAGATCTATCCCTATTCTGTAACGAGAATAAAATTGGCCAAGTGTCAGTTTTGTTCCTCTATATAATATACTAGCTGACCCGTGCAACTTCGTCTGCACCAAATTGGTTATCACTGGTTTCAATTGTATTATTAAACGCTAAAAAAATTAATAAAACTGGTATACGATCGCAATCACAACTACTGTTTCCAATTTTGAATCCAAACTTATCCAAGGACTCACTCAAACATATACCCAGATTATATGAGATTTTTTTTTAATTAGCCTAAAACCCGTTCGTAGCATCATCTACCAGGTTCAATTAAGATAAAAACTAACCTACATAAAGTTAAATAAGTTTCTGTACGACTTACTTTATCATAACTATCTTCACTTGTATTAAAACCTTTTCATACTCCATTGTATTGAAGAAAAATATATGAACACTGCGTCGAAGCGTCAAACATCGCGTCGAAGTGTCAACTGTCATTTGCTTATAACTATTGTCTAAGAGTTAGAAACTGTTGCGAAAACGAATTTTAAATCTATTTCCTATTTCCATATTACTATTATGTATTTATCCGAAACTTAATTATGAAAATGAATAAATATGTCAAAATGAATTTTTGTCACAAAATAAAATACATGAAACGGGTGGGGGAGTCGTTGATAGGAGGGTCGCGGGTAGAGGGGCGGCGGGTAGGGGGGTCGCGAAATATTTCTTCATACTAAAGGGTTGTGTCAAGAAAAAGTTTGAAAAACACTGATCTAGAGTGACTATGAATGTATGATGATGAAGTGTTGTCTACGAGAACAATTCACAAAGTAAGAAAGATTTAAGAAGAAATATGGAAGAGAAGATTAGTTTGATTTCTAAGCAACTTCTAAAAGTCTTCGATAACGTCCGCAAAATGTTTGAAGAGTGCCACCAAGCAAATGGTCGATATTTATCTTATTTAATATTCAAAAAGTAAAATTTCCTTCTTTGTGTACATTTTGGGATCAATAAATAAAACATTAGAATGATCTTTTTTTACTATTGTTCGAAATCGTTCTGAGACACCTGTACTATTTGTTAAGATATCCGCTGTATTTGTTACAATTTTAAACAGTTATCTCTTATAGTTCAAAGAACACTCGCTCCTTTAAATGGGAAAGGGACAGCTTAGGCTTACTAAAAGCGTCTTTTTCTAGGAAAAGAATTTCAAAAAGTACTCAGTTTAAGTTATTAACATGAACGTGAACTTTATAGAAGATAATCACGCCGTATCGCTCACCAGCATAAACTGGCATGACTCGGAATTTTTTTTTAAATTTAGATGGTAATAATTTATAAACATACGTTTTTCTTACGATCTGTTTCATAATATCCAAATAAATATCCTGATGAAATAATAAATCTGAAGATATAAGTAATATCTAATTAACAAGATTTTTAATAAATTACGTGCCACATTGAGTGACAAATAAAACAGTTATTTTCTAGTTTTTAGTAAGTTCTTTTATAAAATTTAAACTATGTCTAACACATTTTTAATTATATGTTATCAAATTTTAGTTAATATAAAAAAATGAGATATATCGAAAAGTGTAGCGGAATTATGTTAATCTGTCAATGTAATGTAATGTAATGATTGTAGTAGATAATGTAGTTGTAAATGATATGTTTATTGTATTAATTAAAATTTTTATGCATGCAATTTAATCTTTTATTTATTTTGTAGATGTTGTTTATACGAAATCTCTTTTAAACCGGTTTTATTGGTATTCTGATTGCGATAATTTACAGGGGCAAGGTCTTTATCAAGGTGAGTGACAAACAATTTTGATTATTTAATATCGACTAACTTCTCTTGCTTATATAT
The DNA here is from genome assembly GCA_014332785.1 of Antheraea mylitta. Taxonomy (NCBI): domain Eukaryota; kingdom Metazoa; phylum Arthropoda; class Insecta; order Lepidoptera; family Saturniidae; genus Antheraea; species Antheraea mylitta. The sequence continues at coordinate 2,661,867 of JACEII010000008.1, forward strand.
TAATGTCGATACATTATGTGTAACTTCAATTTAATCTAGTGCACAATTATAAATCTACAAAAATAGTCATGAAAAGGAGGAATTGACCTGTACAAGAATAGGTAGTGATCAGATCAAGAAACAAAAGAAAATCACATTCCGAATACTTTTTAAAATTTTGTCCCGCAATTTGTTTTTCATATTTACCATATATTTATGTTTTTTTTTCTCGAGCTGACTTAGCTATTGACCTGCTAAGGTCTTAACAGCTATACCGGACTAATAAGGTACGCGCTTAAGGCAATCAGCCGATTTTATTTGGACAACTAGCTCAAGGGTGTACGACACACCTCGGCTTGGCTGTTGCTAGTTTCATGCAATTCTCGACCTATCTGAGCTAACCTAAGCTAAACTAACTATTCATACATATATGAGTTGTTGAAATATGTATATGTACCAAGAATATATACCTTAATAACTCTTAGACATATTTCGTATCGGATAAATTTCTAAACTATCTCAGTTCGATAACGAAAAAAAAAATCCTTGCACTTTCGTGTGTAAGAGTGTATAGGAAGGAGCACGTATGTGGAGGTGATATGTGTAGTGTTGTAGCAGTGGTGTAAAATTATGTCACTGTTATAGCACGCACTCAAGGGCTCCACGCCGAGGGAACCGACCCAGGTTTGAGCCGCTGCCGAGGGGGGCCTAATCTGGTGTGTTTTTATGGTTTCCTCTTAGTTGAGAGAAAAAAAAAGTTTTGTTTCTTCGTTTGGGTTTCATATCACTCCGAAATATTCTCTATTCGTTAGTAAAAGTCTTGTCAAAATTGATCCGTACATGAATACAGTTTACATTCATACAAAAAGATACTACAACTCTATATATATACATATATAAATTTATAGGTAATTCACCTATTAAGACATTGAGATACAAATGTATTTTTATATCTATACGTTTAACGTATTGAAGGGAAACTTGTTTTTCTATTATCATTTTTTAAAAGTCAGTGTTAGCGCACACTGCTTTGCTGTGTATTCTTTAATTCTCATTGGAAAATAATCCGCAAGATTTATATGCGCACTATGGCAAAATTTCCCCGAGTTTTTCCCATTCGTGTCGCAACTTGTAGAAAGAGAGCACCGCCATTAATACAAAATTCCGAATTTTACAAAAGTCTGAATTTATTGCTTTTTTTTCATTCACAAAGATCAGCAGTATCAAATACATCAATAAACTGTAATGAAATTTTTTTTATCATTTTTCAGAACTAGTTATCTGCTCCTTCCCTCAAAACTATTTAGTCTTCTTTTTTTTTTCGAACTGACTACGCTATTGACCTAGCAAGGTCTTAACAGCTTCACCGAACTACAACTATTTAGTCTATACTAATATTATAAAGAGGTAAAGTTTGTGAGTTTGTGACGCTGTAATGTTGTGGCGTTGTAGGGGGTAATCTCGGGAACTACTGGTCCGATTTGAATAATTCTTTCAATGTTATATAGCTCATTCATCGAGAATGGTTATAGGCTTATTATATTATCATGCTAAGATCAATAGGAGCGGAGCACAGATGAAAAATGTTTCAAAATCGGGATGTTTTTTCCTTTTTAGAACTGCTGCGTGTTAGTGTTGGATTTAGTGTATCTATTCCACGCGAACGAAGTCGCGGGCAGAAGCTAGTAACAAATATATAGACATTTAAATTAACACTACATCTTTGTTATCCAAGTCCGTTACGATAATCTTCCTTCAACGTTTTTTATTTTCGAAATGACTATGTTATTGACCCAGCAAGGTCTTAACAGCTTCATCGGACTAAAAGCTTCACCGGCCTATAGTTCGGGCATTACTGCGATAGTTCGTCGTTTTTTTTCTGTCCACTGAGTTTCACATGAGCTAATAAGGTGGTAAAATTCATTACAGCGAAGTACCACAACAAATTTGTAGCAATCCACACAACTTAAATATATTCTGAATTTTTTATGCAAAAAATATAACACAACTTCAACGGGAAAAATACCTTACATCAGAGCTAAATGTCGTTATGCTGGGGAGCGACATTGTTGTTCTTGCTGTATAAGATATATTTATTTACGTATATATATTCTATGTTAAATTTAATTGTAAAAATGTAATAAAAATATACTAAAAATTATCGATTTTCATACAAATTTTTATTCCCTTTTCACCACCTTATGAGTTGAATTTCCAAATAACCTTCCTTAGTGCACAACAAAAGTGTAAAAGGAAATTTCTTGCAAAATTTTAGTTGAAGATGTGAAAGTCTATCAAGCCAATACCTTCAGTCAGATCAAAAAAGCATGCAAACTTTCATAACTAGCCCCAGTCGTTTGGACTATGCGGTAATATGACAATTAGCTTCTTACACACATATGTAGAAGATATCAGACAGATGTTTTCTTTAAATATAGTTTGTATTTTAAAGAGAAATCGATATATCGTAACTACTTTATATGCAGAACACTAAATTACACCATGTTATTTTCACACAAATATTTCTATTCGTTTTTCATGCGATACCAATATATTTATTATACACTAGCATATGCTCGCGATTTCCTCCGCGTAGAATAGTTACTTTGGGCTAATTAACACGCAGTGGAAACTCAAAGGAAAAAAAAAACGATTTTGAAACATTCTTCATTGGTGCTCAGCTCGTATTGGCGCTGATATATAAATGAGCTTTCTAACAATAAAATAATTTTTCAAATCTGACCAGTAGTTCCTGAGATTACCCCCTACAACCTCACAAATTTTGCCTCTTTATAATATTAGTATAGATAATATGAAACAGCAAACAGAACAGTGACAGTACTGTAACATCTCAATAATGATGTAAACAATTATTTAATCATAAAATTATAGCAAATACTGAATTTAAAATGTTACTCACCGATGTATTCTGACTAAGCACTTTACAAACATATCGTTATCTGTATTATTCGGTTCCGGTATTACCGTCGATAGAGCAGTTCTAGGGAATCGTTATCTGTGACGAAATGAATCTTGTTACGCGTAAAACCCTAAATGAAAAGTTATTGAATAATCAATAATTATTAAGAAAATGTCATACTATGTTTATAATGAGTATACTTAAAAAATAATCTTGCTCGCTAACGCTCTGCTCTATAATTGCGTCACAAATATAATATAGTTACCTACATTAAACAAGTTAAAAATAAAACAAAAATATCAATACGTGCAAAAAGTGAACGTCGTCATTACTTGTTTTTTTTTTTTGTAATAGTCCACAAGTTAGCCATGTTAACTTTTCTCTCGACTTTGTGTCGGTATATACAAAATTATATATAGCCTACTCTGAGTCTCGGGCTATTTCCACGGTAAATTTTGTTGTAATACGTTTAGAATTTTACTTGTGAAAAGCTAATAAAAAACAGACTGACAGAGTTATAGACAATAGTTAAAGAAGTTCTTACATAGACTACGTTCCACTAGAAGCTCACAACGCTCACGCTCACGACCGCGAGTTTTCCCGTTCCACTTGCACGCGAGCGTTACGATCGTAAGAGCTAGTGGAACGCATTTGTGGGCGTTTTGAGCGTTCAGATAAACAATAAAAATGGCGATCTAGAAAAAATAAAACAAAAGCTTTGAGAGGTTAAGTTACACTTTGTAAGTCTTAACAGTAAATTCATATAAATATTAAATTCATTTAAGTATATTAAAGAAATAATGTATAATTCAATTTTTTTATTTTAATTATCATAAAAACATAAAAAATGACCTTATTGGTTAAATGAAAAATATTAAATTATCATGAAATGAGTATAAATTAATTTTTAAATTGAATTTTAGAATTCACAACATTTTTCAAAAGATGTAAAATGATCAAAACTTTTAACATATTTCATTTCATATTTCATTTACGTATTTCAATACAATATGTTATTTATTATAAATATCCTATACCGTATCAAGTAATGACATTTTCACGGTCGCCATCTTTATTGAAAATCCCGCCAATTTTGACAACGCTCACGTCGACCCACGTCCAGACATGGGGCGTCGTGAGATTCGCGTGAGCGTATGTTATGACGTCATCAATGACGTTTTCGTCACGACCGCAACGCTCGCGGTTGTCTAGTGGAACGGCGAAAAGGGCGTTGTGAGTGTTGTGAGCTTCTACTGGAACGCGCCCACAATGACTATAGGCTTTTTTCTTTATAACAAAAAAGTCAAGACTGTCATAACGACTGTCGACAAAAATTAAAGTTCCAAACAACGGAATATCTGTGTTGCTTGTTGAATTTGCGAATCAATTATAGTTTTAAATACTTAAAATTAACAATTTGTAGATGCAAAATTGTAAACAATGGTCCGAATTTTACATATATTAAAGTACTAGTAATATTATAGTAAGAGTAATAATTATATACATTTTATATCTATCTAATCTAATACCTCTAAACCAGCAACTCTTGTATATTTTATATTGTTATATATTCAGGATCTAGGAAACGCCGTCAGCGATTTCCGTGAAACTTTGTGTGTTTAGGGTGTTTCGGGGACAATACTTAAATCTATCATAGAAATCTTTTTATCTGAGTTTTCAAGCAATGAAAACATAGTTAGAATATAAAGACAAATTTCGCTGCCGCTGTCAAAACAAAAATAGCTCGGACGGAAATCGGCTACTTCGATAATCCGTCTAACCCCAGTTCGAATCCGAGTGACAGCAAAATACGCTCATCAAAAAAGTCTAAGCCACATGTACTAATTTAAAATTTTAGGATGGTTCTTCACATTATAACGTTGTATTTTATTTTTAAAATAATATCTTTAGGGTTCTATGATGTAAAAATAACAGCTGTTGTCTTTATAAGTTCTTTTAATAACAGAAATGAACAATATTAGAATATACTGTAGAAACTAAGTTACATAAGAAACTAAACTTTTTTCTTACAAAATGAAATTTCTAAAGAAAATGTATTTATTGTGAAAGAATAGAACAATTTAATACAAAGTATGGTCTCCTCTGCTATTCAGAACTTGTCGGCAACGATTATTCATTGAATTAATGAGACTGTTTATGTCATCTTGCGGTATTCGCTCCCAATGGAATTGTAGCAAATCCTTCAGCTGCTGGGTTGTTGTCGCTCCGTCCAAGTCCTTCAAAACACGTCTCTGGAGCATGTCCCATGCGTGCTCGATAGGGTTGAGATCTGGCGATTGTGCAGGTCAGGGCAATACCTACGCACTTTGAGTAAATACTTAGAAATTAATTAATGTAGATGGTAAAATTTGTAATATCACGCATGTTGCTTAGACTTTTTTGATGTGTGTAGATGTCTTTTTTTAATATTTTGTTTTTGGTAGAAAAAATGCTATTTATGTGAGGCAAACCTAACAGTTTATTTTAATCTAAAAATGTTATTTAAAGAACCGAGCTAGGCTCGGTCGTCCAGGTACTAATCTATTAATCAATTAAGAATATGATAGGGTGCGTACGTTCAATACAAAATATCAATATTGCATATACACCGGCCGCTATACTAATCATCGCTAATCTGACGCAAGCGCTATACGTCACGACGACTTAATCGGTAATGTCAGTAACGCCAAATACAAGATTTTACCGTTTCAAAAATTCAGACACGCAAATCATATAGTCGAGCATATACAATGTTTTTGTTACAGGCACAATTCACGAGCATGTCGAGGCCATCGGTGACGCGAACACATAAGTTTTTCCCATCCCAAATATTTTTTTATTAAATCGCTAAACGCGGTTAACTTGAATAAATCTAAAATTATAAATTGTGTTTACCCTCATAAATCTACTATACACACTTATTATATCACAAATATTTTACAATTGATAAAAACAATGTTATATTGGTATGCATTTCGATAAGAGAATAAAAGCTTATCACATGGCGGTCGCTGAAACTATGAGGAAACCGCGCTGCTTAATTACGTGTACTTGTTCTAAGAATTTTGTTTTGTCCCTCGTGTATTGTTCATCATTGTGGGTTTGATCAACAACAATAGATATCCAAATACCAATACGGCACGGCTTAAATTGGTGGGTCGAGGATTGTAAAATTTGTATGGGAGATTCTTATTTTATCCATACTATCTATACTAATATTATAAATAGGTAAAGTTTGTGAGCTTGTGACGTTGTAACGTTGGAACTACTGGTTTGATTTCAAAATTCATTCAGTGCTATATAGTTCATTCATCGAGGAAGGTTATAGGTTATATATCATCACGCTAAGATCAATAGGCGCGGAGCACCAATGAAAAATGTTTCAAAATCGGAGCTATTTCCTCTTGAGAGCTTCGGCTGCGTGTTAGCATTAACCCAAAGTAACTATTACACGCCAACGAAGTTACGGACAGGAGCTAGTATCTTATAAAAGAGAAAGTTTATGATGATGTATTGATGTTTTGCTACTCTTTCACACTTGTACAACTAAAATATTATTTTTTAACTGACTACACTATTGGCCTGATAGGCCGTCACAGGTTCGTCGTACTACTAAAGCAAGCAGCATACCAAATTACCACGTTGAAAATATTGTCTCTCGTCCGGTTTCTTTGTTGGTCATCTAGTGCACTTTATATTTTATTTTTAATCTTGTGTTATTTGATTCTACATTTTGTAATATTGGTGGAATTTTACGTAATATAGTTCGGCTATTCTGCAGAAGTGAAGTGCATGGGAAATAATACTGCGGAGCAAGAATTCTGAGATGCCACAGTGCACAGAGACTTCATGGAAGTTCTAACAAGGGAGCCACCGTCTTGTTAGAATATTGAAATGATCTCTAAACATTTCTATTACCTACTCGACAATGGCAGTGATAATCTAGAACAGTGTTTTTCAAAGTGTGGGTTGCGACCCCTCGGGGGTCGCCAAGTCTCTTTAGGGAGGTCGCGAAATTTTTTATAGCGGAGTTGCAAAAGTTTGGGAAAGCGGCTGCAGTAACAATAAATTTTTAAAAGATTTCTTAATAATATTGATAACTAAAGGATATAATCACTTGTATGAAATAAACAAACGATAAAATAAACGTATGAGATCTCTTCCATCTTAAACAATTGTACCAAATTAACAAAAAATAAATTTATATATTATATATTTATATATAACAGAGGTCGCGAAATATTTGTTCATACTGAAGGGATCGTGTCGTCAAAATGTTTGGAAAACACTGATCTAGAAGATTGGTAGTTTAAAAAAAAGTTCACCAAAGTAGAACGTTTAGTGTTGTAAGTTAAAAAAATTCCATCTGAGAGGTTTCTCTATATAAATTCGCATAAACCTTTACTTACACGATTACAATGCATGATAGCGTTTTGCTATCCAGTTTTTAAAAAGTCTGCGAAAGAATATATCTTATCTTTTATGTGGAAGCCATTATTGCCATATTTAGGAATCATAAATACATTTAAACTGGATGATATAATTAATGCATGGTATTAAGTAAATTCTTATAGGAGTCCTAGCTTCTCTCTTAGTATATAAAATAGATAAACATGTTTACATCTTAAATAGATTACCATAATTCTATAAATATGTATACAAATGCAGATAAAGTTGCAGGTGACGGCTAGTTTTATTTATGAACTGAAATAATGATGGGTCATTGTAGTCAAATACTGCGTCAATTGACGGAGGTTAAAATTCTTTCTATTCATTCGGAACTTTCGATCAAAGAAAACATCGTGGTTTAACCATAGTCTGGTGGTGAGGCTTCTTCCAAGCATGCCTGGTTAGCTACTACCCTTAAATAAGCCGGAATATTCCGGTAACTGGACTTGAGAACCAGTCCTAAATTTAATACATTCAGCATCTTAAACCACGTAGTCATCTAACATCAGGTGAGACTATGGTCAAACTCAAAAACTTTTGAATTATTAAAAAAAAATTGGTATATCTTATACTTCAAAATCAAAATACTCTTTATTCAATTTAGGCCCTGTGAAGGCATTGCTGAAGGTCAAAATTACCTCCGGTTCGGAAAACAACCCAGTCGTCGAGATGAACCGGCAAGAAACTCGATCTGGTTTATCTTTTCATTAAACATAACATACTTTTTAATCATTACAACATAATAGACGTATAAAGTATTACATTCGTTCCGGGTGGATACACAGATAGAGGCATCATTTACGCACGTCACTATCATTCACATATTAGTCCACGCTATAATAGCTTTATGTAGCCGCTTGACAGTAGTCCGGTGAAGCTGTTAAGACCTTGCTAGGTCAATAGCGTAGGCATTTCGAGAAAAAAAAAACCCCGCTTGACATAATACTTCAATTTACCATCCGGCAAATCGGTAATATGCTTTGGGACTTTATTATAAAATCTAACACTATTACCTAAAAAACTGTTACTGGTCTTAGTGAGTCTGAAATATGGAGTGACCTGTTTGTTGTTTTCAATATTTAGAATTTCTATTGCATTACCTGGTATAATTTACCGTTCGGACATTAGAAAAAAGGTCTAATCATTAACAAATAAGCGATAACATTGTGGAATGTTTGCTATCCTTATTGGGCGACTTGAAAAAAAACAATACGAACGATGACTCATTCCAACGACGGAGGTGGTTCGGTCGTTGACGCGATTTTATTATACTTATTTAGTTACATCCTTAGACAGTTTACGGCCGTCTGGGATTTTAATAAAGTCTTCGTCGTCAATTGCTTTAGTTATGTTAATATCTCGAAGCATAAGAGCAGAGTTAGAACTAGTTTCGTGTGTCGATTATAACACTCTGTATAGCTTTAACCCATTTAATAGGGTGATTAAAAACAACGCCAATTCTTAAGGTTTTTTAACGTCTGTGTCAAAGATGCGACTAAACATTTTATTTAGTTAGTTAGTTTATCCTCTATGCTTTAAAATTAAATTAAATTGTTCTAGTAATTTCCAATATGGTTGATTAAATCAAGTAAACTTCAAGACAGATTGTCGACTTATTATATCGGCAAAGTATCATTACGCGTTTATATACGCTCTAGGAAGTAATGCTGATATAACAGAGGTATCTAAAAGCAGTAAAAGTGTTTTAAGGATAACTCAATAGTATTAGCAAAATTTGAAAATACCTATAATCAATCTAGATACGACATAGTTCCTTTGAAACATCAAAATCAATTTTACGAGAATGAAGTCACAGGCACCATCTAGTATGTTTATTATTTAAGGTCTACTTCTCTAGCTAATTAATCTTGAGTATGGAGAGCCTATCACCACATTGTTAGATATACATCAGTTCTTTGAGTAACGTGACCTTCTTAAGGATAGCCCTATGACGGTGTTACCTAATGTATGGTGCTATCAGTCAAGTCAGACACAATTACTATATCTTACCTACCCTTGTTCACCCACTTTCATATATACTCCCTTGTGAATACTTCATTATAGAATTTATTTTAAAATATCTAAAATTTGTGTTAATCATAAGTAAGATTATTTCCAGATATAACACACAAATATTTGAAAAAAAAGACCCTAATCCTAGGGTAAAGGGCTGCCTACTTGCATTGATGTTTTAAAGTACTTAGCGATAACAAAAAAAACCCCATATCGAAGTCATTAGGTTTCAGTGAAGCAATGTAGATTAATATTATCATGCGACACAATTAAGGTCGTAAAGGCTTAAAGGGTTTTCAATGACAAAATTTTATTGATTAATGGTGTACATTTTTTGTATCTTTTCTTAAACAATAGTCATAATTGAATTTTTGAATGAAAATATTATATTTTTATTGTTTTTAGGTATTAACATTTGATACAATCCCATCTGATCTCAGTAACAATATTATGATTTAGGATGGAAACACGCTAAGCTTAAGAGAAATATGCTCTCAAATGTATTAACCGGGTCACAATTATTTGACGACGAATTCTCATCTCGAAAATAGTAACTACCAAATGGATATTTTAAGAAATTCCTACAACCACACTATGATTTTATCAGGATGTTTTCACTGAATACTTAGGTTGTGTGCAGGAATTTATTATGAAGCCTTGTGCTTTACAGTGTCACTACATACTTAAATTGTCTCAGTTTTATAAAGATTTTTCTTTTTCGTTCACTAGTTTGTAATTACAAGTTTTAATAGGCATGTGTCTGCTTCTGAATGGTCGAAATCGAAACATATGGGTTTTTTTTTCTCGAACTGACTACGTTATTGGCCCTACTAGGCCTTCACAGCTTCACCGAACTACTAAGGCGAGCGCTTAAGGCACTCAGCCGATTTTGTTTAAGTAACATGTTCAAGGGTGCACGGCACACCTCGGCTTGGGCTATTACCGGAAATAACCCGATCTGACCTAGCTAAACTATGCTAAGCTATACATGTATTCATTTTTGAATCATACAATTAAAATTGCATGATTCAAAAACACAACATGTAAATTGGAAAGAAACAAAACTACTCGATTCAGTTCGAATAAGGGAAAAAAAGTAAACCCTTCCACCAGTTTGTGTAAAGGTGCATGTCTGAATATCGGTGTGTGTGTATAATCGGTGAGGTGAGTACTGTATCGCGATAGCAACATCTTTGTGATCACCCGGGTAATCTCGAGCAAAGATGCTGCCGAGATGACGCGAAGTATGTGCGGGAGTAAAACGTGAGGGTCCTGCCTCGTGACGCACGAGAGAGGGGCCCGCGACGAGGCCGGCCACGTGAATTGAAAAGATCGAATTTACAGACTAAACGAACGGCGCCGGCGCCGGTATCTAAAAATAGAAATAACGACATTGTTTATCGATTTTTAGGGGAAGATAGATATAAACACGCGAGTTTACTCTATCTTATATTGAGAAAAAGTATTATTATTGCGAGACGGAGGCGCGCGCAAGCCTTTGAATGGTAGCCGCGATGGCGGGAAACTTCGCTATCGCACGAATAGGGCCCTGTTTTGGATCGTTTGCTACTTCATTGTACGCGGAGATCTCCGAGATCTCGTGGAAGACTAAGAGCTGTGCTGACCAGTCCATACCAGATAATTTGAACGAGAGGGCGGGGTCGGCCTGTGAAGGCTTAGCCGTCTGAGGACGAGGAGCAGGCTGGGGCGCGATCTTGGGGGCCCACGGGGCTTGAGGGGCCCGTGCGGGGCGGAGGGCCGCGCTAGGCGCGGGTGCGGGCGCTACCGGTGCACGAGATGTGCTCGGCAAGTTAGGGAAGGCCTCTCTAGAGTTGAGAGGCGGAGGTCGGGGACGGGTTGACGCCGCAGGTGCCTTAGGCGGCGAGACCTGCCTAGCGTAGCGGGGTTGTTTTATACGTGGGGCGCGGGGACACCCACGATAATTCGCGGTATGGCCCACGCGGCGGCACAAGACTCAACTCGGAGGATCGGGCGAGTCTTTTGTGCGAGGACACACCTTAGTGGAGTGGTCGTCGAGACACTTAACGCACCTGGGTTTCAGGTAACAATTAAGTGCGGAGTGTCCGTACACCTGGCAGTTGTGACACTGCGAGGGTACGGACGTTTTGCGCGGCGGCTCTACGGTGACGCCGGAGAGGCCGCAGAGGGTCGAGAGATTCGAAACATATGGGAATTGTGCGTATTTATACAACTGTAAAAAGTATCCGCAATAGAGCAAGGGAAAACAAAAACTCGTATATCAATTCATATATACATTGTCATGAAATGATTACTTCACTTACGAATTCTCGATTGTATGTGCTTCAAGTAGGTATTTACTTTTAACCCTTACACCATTGATATATAATATAAAAACCCGCAGTACCCGTAGCACAGTATTTATTTATTCTCAAACTAACTACGCTATTGACCTAGCAAGGGCCTAACACCTTCACCGAACCACCGTGCATATTCAGAAATAAACGTAACGCTCAAATCCGTCCACAAAAGCTCACCGATGTACCTAAGTAGTTCTAGTTATACTATAAACTTATGTTTTTGCAAATTCAACCTTACGCGAATTACTTAAAGAAGTTTTTACAAAGCAGTTGACAAAAATCCAAAAATGCGAGTAACGAGAGACTATTTGAAATGACACATTTTATGCGGACAGTTTTGCGACGTTGCCTGCATCTTGGGTTTTTTTATATCAACGCCTTTGAAATATTTCAATAGCTAATAAAATTCATAGACATAAGTGTTCATTAGGCGTTACCTGTAGAGATTTCAAATCCTCATGAGAATATAAATTATCTTATACTTTTTAGTTGATTTTAAAAATGCAGTACACTAAAAGTAATTTTGATCCTACATACATTAATGTTACATCCGTGGACAACTTATTTATTGTAAATTTTATTATAAAGCATTCAAATTCAAAATCTTGTAGATAAAATCCTTATTTCCAATATTGAATATATAAGATAATTCGTGAAAAATCTTAACAATTTTAATTTAGTAAAATTTGATTACCGCGCTCCTCTTACATATAATTTTGCTGTAAAATACTGCTAGCTCTGTCTTGTATCAGTACTTGGAACACACTGGAATAGGAGACATTCTATATCGTTTCTTATATATAGCGTTTCGAATAGCTATATATGCTGTTATACTCATTTAACATAAGGTGTCCTACATTTTTGTTCATTATTTCATTAAGGATCAGTGCGAGAGTAACAAGGATGTAAACAGCTAATGAGTTCGTTTTAATATTTGGTCGAATGAAATGTTGATATATACAGGGTAACTGCAACATACTGTGTAACAACCTTCAACTAATTAATTATTATGCTAAAGTTTAAAAGCGTTGTCAATCTAAATAATGCCTGTTGTGTGTCAAGTGATGTGAAATATAAAACCCCCGGATTTTGTGTAACGGTACTTACATTTAAATACACATGGACAAGTACGTACTTGAAATTTGAGTAGGAAAATAATTGTACCGCTAGAAATGGGAATGTACAATATATGATTGCGGATAATTCAAGCTATATACTTAGATTCAATCCGATTATTCAAAATGGTATTTGTGAAATACCCGCGTTTATATTAAACAATGAAGTCGAGGGCGCTTCTAAATATATTATTCAAAGAAAAACCATTTTTAACTTATGAGATTAGGCCTCCCTCGGTAGCGGTTCAAGTCTAGGTTCGAGAGCCCTTGAATGTGTTACTTGCACGATACAGTGACACAAAAATTTACATTACTCCTACAACACTACACGATCACCTCCACATACGTGCACGGCTACACTATTACACATGAAAGTGGAAGGGTTTACTTTTTTTTCCTTATCGAACTGAAAAACTCTCATTTTTCCGATAATAAATATATGGAGGAGTTGTTGAGGCGTGTATGCTTGTTACACATATGCGACTCAACAACTCAAACATATATGAATAGTTAGCTAGGATAGCTAAGATAGGTCGCGAGTTTGCATGTAACAGGCAAGCCAAGCCGAGGTGTGCTGTGCACCCTTGAGCTAGTTGCCTAAATAAAATCGGCTGAGTGCCTTAAGCACTCGCCTTAGTAGTCCGGTGAAGCTGTTAAGACCTTGTCAATAGCGTAGTAATTTCGAAAAAAAATCTATACTAATGTTATAAAGAGGTAAAGTTTGTGTTTGTGACGTTGTGGCGTTGTAGTGGGTAATCTCAGGAACTACTGGTCCGATTTGAAAAATTATTTTAATGTTATATAGTTCATTTATCGAGAATGGTTATAGGCTATATGTTATCACACTAAAACCAATAGGAGCGAAGCATCAATGAATAATGTTTAAAAATCGAGGTTTTTTTTCTCTTGAGAGCTTCCGCTGCGTGTTAGCGTTAGCCCAAAGTATCTATTCCACGTGAACGAAGTCGCGAGCAGAGACTAGTATACTATAAAGGTAGTTGTTATTGTATAGACTTATAGGGTAAAATATCAATTCTAGGCCAAATGTAACACATGAATATTATATATTTAATTTCCTATTGCTGATCCGATGTCCGCAATGCCATGACGGGTGATGTTACATCTCAACGTACGAAACAACAAGCACTATGCAACAAAATGTAAGCATGAAATGGAGACTAAAAATTGTACAGAACATAACAATGTTATTGACACAAATTAATAACAGACACAATTATTGTTCGTAACAATAAATATTTAGTTCATTATCCTGGTATTAGTATAAATTGCAATATCACACTGAACAGTGAAATTATACAAGAGCTGGATAAGATTAGAAACAGTATATAGTAACTATTAGTACAAACTAACAGCGCAATTTTTTAACGAACTGATTATGTTCTGAGCCTTCCGGCCTTTATAGCTTCACGGGACTACTGTAATTCATTATTAACATGTAACTATCACTGCCATCTGGACGAAGATTTTTTGTTTTCTAGAACTGACGACGCTATTGACCTGGCAAGGTCTTAACAGCTTCTCCGGACTACTAAGGCGAGCGCTTAAGGCACTCAGCCGATTCTATATTGGCAACCAGCTCAAAGGTGGACGGCACACCTCGGCTTGGCTGTTGCCTGTTGCACACAAAATCGCGACCTATCTTAGCTAGCCTAGCTAACTATTCATATATGTATGCGTTGTTGAAACGTATATGTGTACCAAGCATATACGCCTTAACAACTCCTCCATACATTTATTATTGGAAAATTAGGACGAAGATCTAATAACAAAATTATGAACATATAATCTCGATATATACAAAGATATAATGAGGAAAGGACTCATAAAAAACATTTTTGTCAAATGGACAGTCTTAAAAAATCATCATCAATTTTGTAAGAAAATAATCATTTGAAAAAGACACAAAATTTCAATGACTTGTTTTTATTAGAAAAAGCAAAACGGCAGCTACAGGTTACTACTATTCTATATTTGTCATAGTATCTAGAAATGAAATCAGTTGAACAACCGCTTAGAGTTCAACGGGTTTTTTCTATTTCTTAGACGTTAGGCGCGTGTCATGCGTGTGCGCATGAATCATACAACTTCTCACGGGGGCGAGTCGATCCGACCCGACGCGCGACGGTGCGTTCCATTACTACGTTCCTATTTGATTCGCAACAGTCTTCAATCATGATCAAATAAGGCAGACAGGTCATTTCTTAGTTTTCCGTTTAAATAAAAAGTTACTTCAATATTACATTACGTATAATGTACACTGTAACAAATTTTACAGGTATCCCGTTCATGTTACCATGGCATTAGCCCTTTAAAACTTGTATATAATGCTTACAAAGGTATAAAAATATGTGTATGTAATGTATATAAATGTTGTATATACAAAAAATAGCTTAGAATAGTTTAGCTAGGTCAGAACGAGTTTTCTTCAGTAACAGCCCAAGCCGAGGTATGCCGTGCACCCTTGAGCTTGTTACCTGAATAAAATCGGCTGAGTGCCTTAAGCGCTCGCCTTAGTAGTCCGGTGAAGCTGTAAAGGTCTTGCAAGGTCAATAGCATAGCCTGTTCGAAAAAAAAAGAAAAAGAAAGTGTCTTACATTCAAACACTGTATATTATAAAAACCGACTTACCCCTAAATAATATAAGAACTAGCTAATTACTCTATTCATTAAAATATAGTAACATATAATATCTGTCAGATTTCAAATTTAAAAGCTGATTAAAAAAACCTGGTAACACCTGATTATTATTTTTATCTATCTCGGCCTTTTCAATCTGTTGATAATTATAATTACAGATTATGTTCACGTATTTAATCAAAACATTTATGATAGATATGCAATTATTTTAAGTAAACATATTACATGTTATAACATATAATAATATACTGCAACGACTTAGAAATAACAACATATCAAATATCTAAGATTTTCTTATTAATAACGAAGTAAACATCCTACAATATAGTGCAGCAATTCATAAAATTTCAGTGTTCAGGT
Source organism: Antheraea mylitta (assembly GCA_014332785.1). Taxonomy (NCBI): domain Eukaryota; kingdom Metazoa; phylum Arthropoda; class Insecta; order Lepidoptera; family Saturniidae; genus Antheraea; species Antheraea mylitta. The sequence goes on from JACEII010000008.1 coordinate 2,677,700, forward strand.
TCCCAATAAAATTACGAAATTAAGGATATATATAATAATTATGAGACATAGTTATGTGGATTGAAGTTTTATATAAAAAGAAGAGAACCTACTCTTTGTGAGCGATAGGAAAGTGGTCGGCAAGATCCTAGGATCAGTTATGAGAGAGGGTTAAGGTAATGGTGTGAAAAGGCAACATTGTCGCTGAAATTAAATATTATACACTTTGCTCGCTAACTATAAAAAAATAACGAGCGAGGGTTGAGCGGCCAAAAAGCTTACTTGGGGCGACTGGTGGTCGTCATTCTGTTGTTTGTTGGCGTGATAGTATACAGAAAGATAAGCATGAGCTTCTAGCTGACAATAGTTCAAACTGCGCAGGATACGTCAAGTAGTTAAGGGCTATATCGATTTATATAATTGTTTATTACGTATTAATTTCATTATAAGTAGAAACTGTCCGTTGTTTACCTGGCATTAATACATACTTGACCTACAAGTATCCCTCTGGAACAATACTTTTTTGGTTGAAAGATGCCCTATTTTCTTTACTGTATTCTTGACAAACTATATGCAAACTTAATGCAAAGTTTTATTACAATCAGGTTGACGGTATGAAAAAGAACGAACAAATGTGTTTTTAAGATATATACAAAAATACCTAATATGATAAGTGTGGCACATCTGTTAAAATATTTGATCTGTGACGTGCATGGCGTCGCATCGAACTCGGGCGCTCTGTGTTGTGTCTACTTAGGATGACTCATCGAACTCCATCGGCATTTCACACAACAGCGATTACATCAATTTGGTAAGGTCGTGACTCATACATCAGCTATCATGTAAGAAATGGGTAAATGTGAACGACGATGAAATTTATGAAATAATGATTCAATTTTCGTGAAATACGTGATGCGATGTTACGCGAAAGATTATATTTTGATATACCAGGAACGAGTATGCGGCGTAATCGGAAACGCAGCGGAAACAAAGGAAGGAGGACAATCATTTCACTAAACTGTAAGTTTGTTATTATTGTCCTACAATTTCCCAAATTGATAATAATAATGATGTGACATGAATAACTTCTAAGTATATTGAGTCATTTATCAATTTTCGGTATTTCTTGGATTATTGTAGTAATCCTAAAGTATCTGTTAATTGAGCGGGGTAATTTCGGAAAGTACTGAACAGATTTTTACTAGACTTTCATTGGTAAGTAGAGGACTTTCCATTGTATTATCTAGGCTATATATCACTACACTATTCAATAGAAGTCAAGCAGCAATGACGAGTTTTAGCAAAGGTAGCTCAAATTTCTTAAACCATCAATAATGAATCTATATGAAAAAATGGCAAGAACGAAGTCGCGAATTAGTTTACAAATAAATTTATATTAAAAACATCGGCTTTATAAAGAAAAAACTAATATAAAAGTGAATCATTTAGTCATTGTAAATACCTACAGATTTCTTAACCTATTTTATTTAATATATAGGTTTTAGCATTCATTTTCAACTGTTATTAAAATTAATATTTCGGCTGAGATGATTATAGTCTAAACTCAGAGGAAAGCTAACTCTCAACCGCTACTGCATATTAGATAGATACTTGGCGTAAGATTTTCAATCTGAGGGTTATAGCTAACAAGACAGTTCAAGTTCAAGTTCAAGTTCAAGACAGTAACAAGATAGTTCATTAGATATAGATCTACTATATATATTTAAATTTAAACGGTGTTATTACAAAAAAGTTTAAACTTGTTTTAACAAAGTTTAAGTACTTTCGTATTAAATACACCGCGCTCGCCAAACGTTCGACATCTTGCTCTTTTATCTCGTTTTGGTTAGGTTAGACTTGCGAAAAAGGATAACGTCAATTTGCCTCGGCAGCGTTCGACGAGTGCGGTGCATTTAATACGAAAGTATCAAAACTTGTTCCTTTTTTACTTTTTAGCAATAAGTATATAACTTTTTTGTAATTACACAGATTTTTTGTTGCATCATCTACAGAAACAAAACATAAAATTATATCACAGTGTTATCACTGATAAAATTAAGTAATTATTCGAAGTATGTGCAATCAGATTATTAGATTACAATTGCTATAAGTATTATCACGTGTAATTAATACATATTCCAGAAACAGAAGCCGTAATAAACATGATTATACAAGTATAGAAAATGATTGTTTTTGCAAGAGTTAGCGTTGTATTATTTATTTAATATATTTCGTATCTAATAGGGTTATTGTTGAATTACATAGGCATATAATGTTTTCGTCATTGCGTCATAAAAATGATAACAAATTCACAAACAACATGATATTGCCAAAGTACCTAAATATCATCCAAAAATATAAAACAGTACAAGTTTGGTACACCCGCGGGTAATCATATATAATATTCTATGCTTTTTTTTCATAGGTATAGCAATATTAGAACATAGTTACTGTTTCAGATAAAGCGATCTATAAAATACTCTGTCGCAGCAATTACATCTTACCTCTATACTATAATCACATATTATAGTGATATTGTAGACTTCTTAATTTTGACGCTCCGTGTATTCGTCTCGTTGTTACGTACTTTGATTAGTTATCACGCTGCCTCATCTGTTATTACGAGATTATTCATGATGTTTGTAGAGAATTATACATTATTTCAGATATCTACTTGTTTAGTGTTCTAAAATGGTGCATTTTTTAATTATAATAGTTTAATTTATTCAAATTAAATACACTTTTATTTACGCGCACAACTAATAGATACTGGCAACGAACTTATTTCAATAGAAGGAAAAAATAACAATAAGAAACAGGATGTCTTTTAGGAAGTGGGCGTAGTTCGAACGGAGTTGAACGTGAGGGAAATTTATAGTTTATTTACATTTAGGTGTTTGTATGTTAAATACATAACCATAGTTGTTTACAATACGTAAGACATTTTGTTATTATTTTTGTAAAACCCACTCATATAATCTAGCACCTGAATGATGTTATATTAAAGGCCTGTAATGTGACACATTTGAATTAAGACCAATTTATATGAAACATTTATTAATCTATTCTTACTAATATTATGTAGGCGAAGAGTTTGTTTTCTTGAGTACGCAAATCTCAGGAACTACTGGTCCGAAAAAAATCTTTCAGTTTTAAATAGCTCATTTATCGAGGAAGGTTAGAAGACTATATCATCATGCTAAGGCCAATAGGATCGGAGCACCAATGAAGAATGTTTCATAATCGGGGTCAACTTAGGTATTATTATGTCAAGTGATCACCGCCTTCCATAGACACTAGCAACACAAAGGGAGTCGCAAGTGCGTTGACAGCCTGTGTTTGGGGGGGGGGGAATAGGAAAACGGGAAGGAGGAGAAGAGATTGGAAGGGAAAGGAAGTGAGTCTCCGGCGTTCTCACTCACCGAACGAAACGCAACAATTCAAGCACCGTTACTTCACGTCGGTGTGTCTGTGAGAGGGTGGTACTACCCCGCACGAGTCGACGCATTCATGCTGAAACCAGTAATAGCAGCGTGGCTCTACCACCTATTAATTTTTCCATCTTATTCGTAAACGAAGTCTTAAACTTAGCTGTAACTCAAAGTATATATTTACCGAGAACGAAGTCGCGGGCAGAAGCTAGTATCTAAACAATATTAATAAATATATATACTAATAATTGCGTTTATATAGGTGACTGCATCAGCAATGTATTTACACGAGGCAGAGAATAATAATTATATTGATAGCATTATGAATCATCGTTCGTCGCCTATGAATTTATATAAACTTTGGACTTTAATTAATAACAATCATCAATCCGTAAGTATTATCAATAATCATTTACAAATAGTATAAAACAAAGCCGGCATTCGCCTTGTCTTTTTGTATTCTTAGGTTTTGTAAGATATGCAATTAACTTTCTTGGTATACTCACTATTGCTTAGAGATATTAATTCTGAAGGAGGTGTAAATATATATATATATATATGTATATATTATATATGTATAAAATAATGAGACGTCGACATATTCTAATAAAGTTATAATATAGGGTACTTACTGCAAAGTTGTACATCTAAAAAAATTTAAAACAAAAGTTCCGGGTAATACATGCTTATCTTCTAAGCATAACTCAGAGTATTTGCGCGCGCTGCGCAGTACGCAGCGCACGGTGGCACTGAGGGCAATCCGTGCATACCGGACGGTGTCATCGGCGGCGGCCTTTACGCTCGCCGGCTCCCTTCCCTGGGAGCTGGAAGCTGGGGTGCTCGCCGCCGTGTACGAATTCACGGCGGCGAGGAGGCGTAGTGGGGAGCCTCCGGCTCCCAGGGAGATAGAAATTAAAAGGCGGGAGTTGCGGGAGGGGGCTATAGTGAGGTGGATGCAGGACCTGGCGGACGCGCGCTTCGGGAGGCACACCGTCGACGCCGTCCGCCCGGTGCTGCGGGAGTGGATTGGGAGGAGATGGGGCTCCCTGTCGTTCAGGCTGGTGCAGGTGCTGACCGGACACGGTTGTTTTGGGTGGTACCTGCACCGGATCGCTCGCAGGGAGCCGACCGCCGCCTGCCATGAGTGCGGCGCTGAGGAAGATACCGCACAGCACACTCTCTCTGAGTGTGCTGCGTGGGAGGTGGAGCGCCGCATTCTGGCGACGGTGGTAGGAGCGGATTTATCGCTGCCGAGCGTGGTCTCGTCCATGCTCGGCAGCGAGCAGGCGTGGCGAGCAGTGGCCTCCTTTTGTGAGGAAGTCATCTCGCAAAAGGAGGCGGCGGAGAGGGCCCGCGAGGCAGACCCCCTGAGTGGCCGTTTTCGCCGACGGGGGACCGGCAGGAGGAGGCGGCGATTTTCTCAACTTCTCCTGCACCCATAGTCGGACCTGAGGGGATGTAGTCGGGGGGCTCATCCCTTCATTGCACAGGTCCGGCGGACGAGGGGGGGCAGCTGGCGTGTACCCAGCTGCCTCTCTATAGGGAGGAGCCCGGCGGCAACCTTCCGCCGGGTGGACCGTTGGGGCGGCTTTTCAAGGGGAATAGCAGAGAACGATCCCTTGCCGCCCCAACGTCACGGTCTGTCGGTACACCGTGGGGTTTTAGTCCGTGCGAGCCGGACATAACCCATCCTCTCCCCCGGGAGGGTGGGCATCCATAAGGGATTTCCCCACGTAAAAAAAAAAAAAAAAATTCTATCTGTTATGTATTATTAACAATAATTAGTTATATTCAATTCTATTTCATATACCTACTACATTTTCGAGATTAAGAATACCCATTTTAGCATATTATTTAAATGAACATCCTGGAAAATATTAGATACTTTGTTGTGTACAGAGACTTATGAATTTTCTTTGACTTTGATCAATTGTCAAATAGATCGAGATATTATGTCCAAATTGCTTGGAAACATATGACGTCATATTGGTATAACGCACACGAAGTTGGAGTGAGTAATGTATAAATAATGTTATCTAATTAATTTATAGACAAACCAGCTTTTGCTCGAAGCATCGCTCGGGTTAATGTGGTTTTCATCTTTCCCTCACAGTATCTAACAGTACCCTCTTAACAGTATATTTTTTCTAGGTGATAGATACCTATGTTCTTTCCTGTAAACCTGACAGACTATTGATTATCGGTATATTAGTAATAGCGTAATAAAATCTCACATCTTTATAATATTATCGCTAAGGAAGCTCATCAACGTATTCTTCAAACTAGTGGTGACAAAATTAAAATTGGTACATACGTTTCACTGAAAAACACGCATATAGAACGTTCTATATAAATATGAAATTCTGAGAGACATGAAAATCCCAGTTTGAATTCTACATATCTGATTTATTTATAAATCGGCCTTCAAGAGAAATCCCAACGGAAATCTGAGTGCGTGAATGCGTTTTTATGTCTCATATATGTATATACTATAAGGATGTAAAGGTAAAGTGTTTGTATTTTTGAAATTTTTGTAAAAAAAATTTTAGGTGTTTTGGAATCAAATTTTTAGAAATGTATATGTGTCTGTTTTTATTCGCATCGCTGTTAAAGTACGGCGTTCACGATAAAATCATAAAGCATACATACCCTTGAGTGACATTTAATCTTCGTTTCATAAAATCGGTATACTCTATCAGAAGTTATTGTAATTTTAATGACGACGCGTTTTAAATACGAAAGAAAAGTAGATAAGCAAATGGACTTAATACATTCAGATGATGATATTATCACTGTTTTTTTTTTCATTAGTCTCCATGCGAACGGAGTCGCGCGCAAAGCTAGCTTAAAAATAAATGCAAAGGTGACATTTATATTTGAAGAAAAAACGGCAATTTTTTATAATTTGCGGATGTTTTGTTATTTGCATTGTATTTCACAATCGGACTCGGTGACGCCCCTCATAAATCCTTTACGCAGATTTAATTACCTGATTAAATAATGCATTATCAATTACATACATACTTATTCGTTGACAATTGATAAAATATTCACTACATTAGTATAGTACGACCACCTGAATCTTTATTCAAATGTACTATTAAGCAATGGATCCGGTCACAAGTTAGTGATATCCATTATAACGAAGATCCTTTTGAATAACCTTGTTAAGCCCCGAATGATTACGTACGGTGAATGTAGAAAATGTTCTGTTTTCGTTGTGTTTGTTAATTACGTAATTAAATGTAACCAGGATGCACTAATGTTAAGCCCTAAGTTAAAAAGTTTTCTAATTAACATAACGTTGTTCAACATATAAGACATACTATTTTTATATAACTATTGAAGCTAAGTAAAAAAAAGAAGCATTTTCAGTAATTATGCAAGTATTTTAAAATTATTTGAAATATATATATGTGTATATATATATATATATATATATTAACTATCATAACCCGAAATGTATGTAAAAAAAAATGCCTTAAAGAAGTCTGTCATTTTCGGATTCTATACTAATTATATAGGCTTATTACATTTTCCTATCCTACACTTTATGCTAAGAAGCATACAAGAATAATCTAGAACGAATTGACAACGTAACCTATTTATTATACTTTAAATGTAAAGAGTTTTAGCTTACATATAAATGCATTTTAAAATGCGTACAAATTAAACCTAATAAAACCTACTTGGAATATTTATTTATCATAATATTATTAAAATCGGCCCCTTTTTATATATAGGTCGTGGCGATACATTTATTTGAAAAGTTTTCCTCTTATCCATATTAACTTTATCAACATTCGATTGTAAAACAAACAGCTGATAGTCAATAATCACGAACGTAAATCGAAAAAGCAATTTAGTTATATGATAATGAAAACTCTTTGGGGAATAACAATAGCATACCTAAGTGCAGTGACCGTTACGAGGCGCTGTCGGTCAGGTGTTAAGGACATTACTATAGAATAAATCTTCACACACGTTACGAGTTTTATCAATTCAATCAATGAGTGACGCATGGCGCATAGTAGGGGAGTACCTATACCTCGCGTCCGCGGGTGTTGAGGACGCGTGCGCGCACCTTTATAAGCCGTACGCTTGTCTGAACCGCTTCATTCACATTCAGCCATCAGCACTGAACGGCTGTGTTCTACTAATTCTATTAACGCAATAAAAAAATAGTTAAAAATGAAGAAATACTCCGTCGTCGGTAATAAGAAGAAAGTTACAATGGAGAATAATTCCACGCTGTTGAAAGTCGTCGGGAATTACTGCATCGTACGAGTGAGCGTCAATTACGGTGATATAGAAGTCGTCGGGAACGATTGCAGGATTGAAGTGACAGAGAATTACGGTGCGATCAACCTTGTCGGCGGGAACGGTTCCGTGAACATCACTAGGAGGTTTGTCGGTGATAATGTGAACATGCTGGGGCCTTGTTGCCATCTCACCGTAGCTGGGAAGAATAAGACCACGCCTTCGTACGAAGCCCAGCTGTCCCCGTTCAGCAAGGACCTGGATGACGTCATCGAGTCCCTGTTCACATTCGTGATGCGGTGAAAAGTGTCAGTGAAAAGACAATGGTTTTCGCTTCTTCAGTTTTTGTGAAGAGTTTGCTTTTCTTGCGCCCTTTGGTCCTGTTCTAAGGACTGTCAGTAGCCAGTGTTTTTGAGGAGACGTTGTAAAAAGTTTTGAGTTAATAAATATGCTTTTGAGATGAATTTATTTTAGTTGTTTTGTTTAAAAATATACCTTTTAATATATCTGCAAGATATAAGATACCGTTCTTAAGTAATTCCCCGATATAATGAGTTAGCCGCGCGTCCGCTCTTCACGGAAGCAAGTTTTTTACCTGTAACAAATGATGATTTTTATATAATGATGGCTATATAAATGGTTATAATTGAAAAATAATTAACGTGAACAATTTTATTGTCATTTCGTACTGAAATGTTTAAAAATTGCATTAGGAAAATACTCGAATACGTATAGTTTTTTACATTATTTACTTTAAAATGCGTCTTCAAAATATCTTCAATCATAATATTAGTATATATTTTCTTTTGCTGTAGAGTTTCCAAATAAAAAATAATACATAGTTGACGTACACTTTTTAACCACACCATATCATGTTATATCAGCATTTTCTCACAATTTATACTAGAGTGATATTATAATGATGAACAAATAAAAATACGGATACACGTGTATAGTATAACCTAGTTCTGCTTTTATTGGACACGTAATATGTTTACTTTCAAAAACATAATTTGATGCAAAATGCAAGACAATATTTTTGCAGTAAAAACCAGTTTTTGAGTCGTAACATTACATACTATGTTATTTATTACTATATCAATTATGTTATTTCATATTTATATAATTAAATATCTATATCTAATCCTATACCTTTAAACGAGTAATTCTCGTATATTTTATATTGTTATATATTCAGGATCTCGGAAACGGCGTCAGCGATTTCCTTGAAACATATATAAAATGCTAATCTTGTAAGGCAAACCTAACACTTTATTTTAATGTAAAAAGTTTTTTAAAGAACCAGGTTTATCGTCTAGGATTGTTACATAAGCGACTGGCATGTATTAAATTAAAAAGTATAACAAAAACACGCGTATCACCAGTCAATATTTTAATCTACTGTATAAAAAACAAATCTTCTAACCAATTAAAAACATCCCAGTCTTTTACTGTATGTTAGATCTTATCCTTTAAAAGTGTAAGGGGTTTAAATGAAAACAAATGAAATAAAGTTTGGCCTTTATTAGATTAAGCGCTGAAGTTTAAACAATATTATGGTTTTAATTTATACCTACTTCTACGATTTTCTACGGTGACGAGTATTGTTCCTTCATATTATGTAGTCCGGTGAAGCTGTTAAGACCTTGCTAGGTCAATAGCATACTCAGTTCGAGAAAAAAGTATATATTAGCTTGAAAATATACACTTACTTCATGTCAAGTAATAAATACAATTCAAGGAAAACGGTGAACTTCGAGAGACGAGTCCATCCAATTGTAGTCGTTTTAGTTACACGGCGCCCGCCGTAACTTTCTACAAATTACACCCTAAAAGCCATTAGTTATCTAAATTACCAATTTAAAAAAAATTAGCAACTGCTGGTGTAATCAAAGGTGTATGTATTCATAATATAGGTCTGAATAATGTTTTAAAACTAGTATTACTTAGGTTTCAGTCTAGCATTCTCAATAACAGTAATAAATTGAGATTTAGTTTTAGAAAACAAATTGATTTAGAAAAATTATATTACGTTTAATGACCCAATCATATCGATTACATTTTACAGTAGTACATTAAGTAGTATTATGCATTTCTTTTTTTGTGGTATGAAGAAGGAAAAAGGTATAGTCAAACCAATTTTAAATTATCACAGTAGCTTATTGCTATGCATCACCGACCTCAAGCGAAACGTTGTCCTAAGGTTTTTGTGGTGACTGACTTGGAAATCCTCGCCTATATTAAATGAGAATGATATTCATTGTAATGTGCGTACATGTCCATAATTCGTATATACAGGCGTCTCTATACATGTAGTTTTTTTTCCTTAATAAAACTGGCAAGTAACGTCCGTAGCGTCGACCACGCATTTGCTCATAGCGTCTGACAATGAATTAAAATTATATTCACTGACAATTGAAAAAATATCTCTCCAAATTTCCGTAGAATGATTTTGGTTATGTAGTGAAAATTTCAGTAGTCCCGTTGTGATTTTAAACTCGATGAAACCAAAAAGCGATGTAAGGAAAAATAAACATAAAGATCTATAGGATTTAACATAAAAGAAAATGAAATAGAATACATTATCTATACTTCTATACTAATATCATTAAAAGTTAAAGTTTGTGAGTTTGTGACGTTGTAGGAGGTAATCTCAGGAACTACAGATCGGATTTGAAAAATTCTTTCATTGTTATATAGCTCATTTATCGAGAATGGTTATAGATTATCATTACGCTAAGACCAATAGGAGTGGAGCATCAATGAAGAATGTTTAAAAATCGGGGTATTTTTTACTTACTAAAGTAACTATTCCACACGAACGAAGTTACGGGCAGAGGTTAGTGGTTTATATAAATTTACATTTTCCCTTCTACTGAGTCTGAACTGCATACCGTTTTTTTGTTACTTCCGCCAGGAATTGAATATTTTGTTATCTCTCTATCATAGTTATTAATCAGTTCCAAACGGAAGTGACAAAGAAACAATAAATTAACGATTCTCGACACACTACCGCAAACAACATTCATAGCAAGTAAATATACGTTCAATAGGTATTTTAATTTTCACATATCACCATTAGTTCTTATTATTACTATAGTAATGTCATGTGACTCTAGTGGTGTATTTTACATCTTATTCAATAGCGGCACTACAGAGAAACCGTAATGTGCGTGTACATGTGACATATTTCAAGAAATTAAATTACACAAGGCCGTAACGTCAGTCACTTTCCGTGGTTTATAGAACATGAATACTTAAAGGAAAACCTAGTTGAAATTCTAATCTGAATCATTAGCGTTTTCATAGTAAATTCGACTTTAATTAGTTTAAAACAAGCATTCATATCAACCTATGTGTTAGTAAAAGAGTTATATATATATCATCAATTCAATTTAGGGGACTAAACTATATACTAAAAAACATACTAGTTTTGCCGGCGGCTTCGCTCGCTTTAATGTAGATTTAGTCTATCCCTCGCGAACAGTACATTTTTTGAATTAATTATCTGGTACCGTGGATAAGATGTATGGAAAATTCCACAAAAATCGGCCGAGCAGTTGAGGACTGAAAGCGTAATAAATATGCAAACAAACTAACAAACATACGTTTCCAATAATATTATAATTAAAGATACGTTGCCTGTATTATATTTGGCAAAAAAGCGCCACGATAACACACACATACGTAAAATAATATTGTAACGCCATACGGTCTAAGATGCAGACGTGAGATGGCCTATTCTCAATTTCGATAGTGAAAAAGAAATAGTTATATGTTGCTTAGATACGGACGGATTGACGGAGCAGTCGTCAAAATTACCCGATTAGGCCTCCCACGGCAGCGGCTCAAGCCTAGGTTCGATCCCTAGGTAGGGAGCCCTTGATTACGTTGCTTGCGCGATACGGTGACACACAAATATAGATCACCGCTACAACACTACACGATCACCTCCACACACGTGCACGCCTACACGCTTACACATGAAAGTGGAAGGGTTTACTTTTTTCCCTTATCGAACTGAAAAACTCTCAATTTTCCGATAATAAATATATGGAGGAGTTGTTGAGGCGTGTATGCTTGGTACACATATGCGTCTCAACAACTTAAACATATATGAATAGTTAGCTAGGTTAGCTAAGATAGGTCGCGAGTTTGCATGTAACAGGCAAGCCAAACCGAGGTGTGCTGTGCACCCTTGAGCTAGTTGCCTAAATAAAATCGGCTGAGTGCCTTAAGCGCTCGCCTTAGTAGTCCGGTGAAGCCGTTAAGACCTTGCTGAGTCAATAGCGTAGTCATTTCGAAAAAAAAAAACCGGCAAAAATAAGCTAACTAGGCAAGTTTTTACAAGGCGCTGTCGAAGCTCTTATGAAATATTTACCTATAGGTACTAGTGGGCGCCCAGTGGTCGACATTCGACCATAGTTAATTGATTTTTTAAAGTTTGAACTTTACTTGGGTTCTTTTGTCAAAGGTTATACTTTTATAATCAAAGGTTTTCATCATGGCGACTCAGTTATTTGCCATTTGTTATGATCTTTAATTATATAAACATATAAAAAATTCTATGTGTAATGAATATTGAAATTAATTATAAATATGAAACAAAAACCACGTGATAGAGCTTTCAAATTTTAAGCAAACATAACATTACGAAAATAAAGAAATTGATCGCAACCCATGACACAATTTTCAATTGATTTTACACGACACCATGAGGTGGTAATTCTGGGTGATATTGAATTAAATGTAGTCTGTTCATTATGAGAAATAATGATATGCTCAGTATCATCGTTTGGAAAAGTAATGGATGCACAATACAAGCAAATGGTGAATCTAAGACAAAGACGTTCTTAATACTACCATTAGCTTTTGAGAATAAATTCTTTTTTGTTGATACAAGAGGTTTAATCGCAACATTGTAACCGCGGAGGTCTAAGTCATGGATTACTTTTATGAACAAAATTCCTATTTTCGTTATACTAAGTATTATTTGGCTCATTTTTTTTATTAATTCATCATTTGAAGTGAGTTCTCCATAAAAATAATAAACGTTACAATAATAGTTATATTTTATAATATCATTGTTGAATGTAGGATGAAAAAAGGGTAATTAGAGCGTAAAAGTTAAAAAATACATATAGTCGACCATAGCAACCTCCTTCCATCACAACCTTTTTTGAAGTTCGTAATTATTGATGGCTGTCAAAATGTCTGTTTTATTTACATGTGTATATATGTTGTGTAAAATTCGAGCAGTAGTGTGAGTAGTACATATTTTAATTAATTTAATGTACTTCTAATGCATTTTATATAAAATAAATAGCTTTCTGCACTTCTCCGCCATATAAACTTTAACTATGCCAAATTTCAAGTTCACTCGTTGATGGGAAATAGGTTAAAAAGGGGTACAATTTTTTTGTTTCACGTATTAATATATAAATAATTAAAATATTATTGCACATTTGCATTTATAATATTCATTAGGATTTTTACTTATAATATTCAGATACGCAGCTGAGTCTTCTATGCAAATCAATAAATCATATAGAGCATATTAAGATACATTATTTGTGTTAATAATCAACAAAGAACAATCATATATATTTACTTTAACACAGTAAACTGATAACATTTATTTGAATAGACGACGTCATCTAATAGGTGTTTTTTTTTTTTGTACGCAGTAATAACAAAAAGTTGCGATAAATATATTTATCACGATATATGTATATGTCATTTGTTTTAATTAAAATTTTATTGACGAAATAATTAGAAACAGTGGGCTTGTTTGAAGTATAGTAAAATTGAATCTTGCAAAAGTGATTCAAAATATTTCTGAGCTCAATGCAGTATGGATTTTTTAAGTGAGAGTTTTAATATTTCTGAAGTGAAACTTCTAATGCGACTTCCAACAAGGTTGCGTTAAACGTTTAACGCTATCATGGATGGAATATGAAAGCACTGTTGCGTTAAACGTTCAACGCTAGAAACAATATGATTTCACTAAAAATCAATTTTTCCCCTTCCCATTTTCATATCCACATTACGAAGCTTCACTTCTTCCGCGCGGAGGGACTCCACGCACTATTTTTTTAATATACACAATAATGTATCACACCGTTTCACTGATAAGCTTTATTCATATGTTCCATCAAAGCACCAATAATTTCCTAAGATATAATAAATCATAGATCATTTTACAAAATTGAGTACATTCTAGTAGAGATTGGACCCGACAGGACAATGTAGTTAGAGCGGATGAAACTCTCTCACCTTTTATTGGGAGTTATAGTTATTTCTTTCAGCCTCAGATAGCGAAAAGAGGTCCCTTATAAGGGATTTTTATCTCCTAGCAGTGCAAGAGTAATCGTCGCTTCCAGAATAATGAGTGATAAAGGAATTCTGTGAGATTTTGGTCAAGCATATTCCAGCATAATCTACTCACAATGCATCTTAGCTTGGGTATTCTATGCAAAAAAAGGAGTATATAGGCTTCTTTTAATGTGTTATTTTCCCAACTTGAGGACACTCTAGTACTTTATAATCTCCAATTCAAAAAGGGTATTGTAATGCCTAAAACCGGTTATATTTGCATATCACATCGATAAATATTCAAAGTACAAATTATGAGCATTTGCAGCTTAAATAATATATCTTGTTCTACTAAAAAAATATAAATAATGCTCATGCTTAATAAAGATTTTTTTATTAAAACGCGTGACGCTAAGTATTAATATTTGAGCAAATTGACTTCTTCCTTTGAATTAATTTTTTATCTAGTAAGTCATTTTATTAATACGTGTTCATTACTTATTAGATATCTTTATTACGTGAGATATTCATGTTCGTGGAATATTTTTAATGTAAAACACAGTATTTTGCTAATTATTAAAACACAATGTTGATACTACGTTCGCGTAATAATAACAAATTAATGATTTATTTCAATCACATGCCTCGTAAGGAAAACTTAAGGAACGTAACGCACATTGGTTCGTTTTATGACGTAATTGTAATTTAACATGCGTAATTATCACACCGGATACGGGGGAAGATTTATATAAGTATAATTTTCTTGATTAAAGTACGTACTCGTTAGCAAAACTATAATTATAAGAGATGCTAATTATTATAACACCAAAAATGTACTATATAAATGTATTATTTATGCGCAATTAATCTATACTAATATTATAAATAGGTAAAGTTTGTGAGTTTGTAGGGGGTGATATCTTTCTATACTAAACTGATTATGAAAATTCTTTTACCAATAAGAAGCCATAGTTTTTTGTGAGTGTCATCTATACTAATATTATAAAGAGGTAAAGTTTGTGCGTTTGTGATGTTGTGACGTTGTAGGGGGTAATCTCAGGAACTACTGTTCCGATTTGAATAATTTTCAGTGTTATATACCTCATTCATCGAGAATGGTTATAGGCTATATATCATCACGCTAAGACCAATAGGAACGGAGCACAAAAAAAAAAGTTTCTAATTCGGGATGTTTTTCCTTTTGAGAATGCTGCGTGTTAGTGTATCTACTCCACGCGAACGAAGTCGCGGGCAGAGGCTAGTCGGCTATATATTAAAGTAATTTCACAAGCAAGTCGGAGCAAAAACAGTGAACGAAAACGTTTCTTACGAACGCTGCCTTATCGATGAGAGATATATGATAGAGTTCTAGAATAAAGTCGTAGAACTTGACAGTGCCTAGAAAAAAGTCACCGACAGCATATTTCTAACTGTTATATATAAGTCACAAAAAGTAGTGCTTTATTAAAATAATTTAAATTGTTGAGTGATGTTTATTGGTCGTATTATCAACAACAATTATAAATTCTTATCAAAATGTAATGATATACTAACTGTGCTACAGCAACGCGTGGCTGGGTCACCTAGTAACTAATAATTGAAGACATGTTATTGTTTATCCAACGCCTTACTACGTCAACTTACTTAAGATCGACACATGTTGTATTCTTCCGTGTTTTTCTATTTGAATTTTCTCCTCTTTAGTCTTCCTCTACTCCTATATCCGCTCACTTCTATACTCTTCTGTTCATCATTTTATAGGTGGTAGAGCCACGCTGAAGCCCGGAGTAGTAACACTCTCTCACAAAAAACCGAGGTGAAGTAATAGTGCTTTGTTGCGTTTCGTTCAATCAGTAAGAGCGCCGGAGACCTACCTCTCTTCCCCTTTTTCTCCTTTTCCGCCTTCCCCACAAAACACGGGCTGGCAACACAATTACGACTCCCCTGGTGTCGCTAGTGTGTTCTTTTGACTCCTTTGATATAACAAAAAATCTATTATTGTTCTGAAATTTGAAGTCTGGTATAGGTTTTGTCCTATAAAATCACTAATTTTTGCCAGTCTTATTATACAATAACAAATCTAAGGTATTATTACCTCACAAACAACAGTTGCTTAGTTTTGTACATAACGAACATAACGAAAAAGATACGCTAATATGGAGTTTGTTATTCAGTATTAAGGTATAAATTTTATTGAAATAAATGCTTCGTAGGCCATTTTAAGACTACCTTTCACATTCATAGCTTTCGCTTAAAGTAATTCCCCTTGCGTGTCCTACTTTTATGATCTCACCTTAACCTTACAACATCACGGATTCGAATAAAGTTACCAGATGAGTAATTAATAAA
The DNA here is from genome assembly GCA_014332785.1 of Antheraea mylitta. Lineage (NCBI taxonomy): Eukaryota > Metazoa > Arthropoda > Insecta > Lepidoptera > Saturniidae > Antheraea > Antheraea mylitta. The sequence goes on from JACEII010000008.1 coordinate 2,694,034, forward strand.
TACATTACTCATATAACATTGAATATATATGTTACCGCTAATGCTCGAAATCCTATTTTATATTGTCAACGTTACTTATTTATTCTGAAGATCAGCTAAGTTGACTGGTATGTTTATTTTTCACTATTGTGTGATAACATAACTTTGGTAACATAACCTGGCATGTTGCTACTGAATTACGGTAGAAATGGTAGCCTTTAACACTCACCGGCGGATAACTAAACTGTCTAATTAAGGAATAAAACAATTTTCGCTACTTACTTTATTTAGACAATTTGCAGAATAACTTATCTCTGCATTTTGACATGCTTAAGTTAAGAACCAGGGCAACAATCCGTATTGCTAAATTGACGTTCCTTTGGCTTTTTATAACAATAACGAACAGTCACGCGCGACTTCGTCCGTGTTTGCATCTTTATAAAGAAGTATATATCTGAGGAAACCTATTTTTTTTAATAAAAATAGCGACAGCTATTCCTTGGAATATCTGCTTACAACATCTGCCGGTAAAAGTCTTCAGAAAACAAACAAATTTTCGTTATTCTATGTTACTAAGTATCAAGGCATATAGACCATTTGGGAGCCCGGCGGCCACCTTCCGTCGGGCGGACCGTTGGGCGGCTATCCAAGGGAAATGGCTTAGTTCGATCCCTTGCCGCCCCAACAATACGGTCGTGCGGTACACGGTGGGGTTTTAGTCTGTGCGAGTCGGACATAACCCATCCTCTCCCCCGAGTTGGTGGCGTATCCATAAAGGATTTCCCAACATTAATATAAAAAAAAATATAGTCCATTTGATTTAAAGTGGTCTCTGCAGCCTTAATAACTAACTACAATAGGAGCACAGTTCTGATATCACTCATAATAAGTTGCTACTCTTGTAGATTGAGTTGAAACGTTTTGTGCGTCGTAGTCCGGCGAAGCTGTTAAGACCTTGCTAGGTCAATAGCGTAATCAGTTGGAGAAAAAAAGAAGCTTTTTGCGTCTTGATAATCTCACCTTTCGAACCAGAACGTAGAGTCGGGAGTACTAAGGCGACTGCGACAGAAAAAGGTTTGATGGAGAAGCCTCATAAATCGACCCTAGCAGAGACTCCACTCCTCTTAAAGTTAAAAAATAAACTTATTTATTGATGTGAACGTCTATAGGCGCGGGTAAACCTAACTATTGGCGTGGCAACGACGCGACTGTGGCATCCACAAGCGACTGTGCGCAATCTCTCTTGCCGCACTGAACTCGCATACCTATAGTGTAATTTGAGATTCGTATGATTCTAATAATTTCGATGTTTCACATCTGCCGGGCGTCCCGTAACGGCTCAGTGTTTTTATTTGTACAAATCTGTACATATATAATTGATTGATGTACTAGATCCTCTTAGCAATTATAAAGATTAAGTCGGTTAAAACAAGTTACAATAAGTTTTGTATTTTCTGAAAAAAAAATCGCACGTAAATATAACTACGAAACTTTTTTTGGTGTCCATTATAGACTGTTATATAATAGTTTATGTATTTTATATATAAACACGCGTTATACTGTGTAATAGTGATCGCATCTTTAGTATTATAGGCTAGTAATTACAAATAAGTTTTTCAGAACAACGTGAAACATGATTGATATAATGCAACAAAAATTCTCGACAAATGTGTTAATTATTTTGTTATAACACTGAAGTTATAACAAGACACTGTATTAATTACCGTATATACTTGATAGATATATATGTAAAAGGAGGAATAATTCTAAGTAATTCCAACATAAATGAAACCCGTTTGGATTATTTTTTTATAATATTTATTTTTTTTCTCTATCATTGACACTATAACATTTCTGACAATCAGTAATTGATTACTTTGTAATAAAGGAAAATACGTGTCCACGAGAAGAGAAATGTGCTCTTGTATTTGTCATATGAAATAGTTCAAACGAAATTCAATAAGGTGTGATAAGATAAAAAGTAGTGACATTGTGCTCAAGGGTCTGTTTGTCTTTTGTTTTGTATGAATTATACATTCATGTGTATATGTATTGTTTTCATTTCAAATAAGAAGATAATAAATACAAACGTTTTGGGAATCCGTCCCCACCGCTAGCGTTAAGTCTATGAACAAACTAATGAGTTCTAAAAAGAACGTTACAAAAGTGAAAATAAGTTAAGCTTTTACTAATCATAATTTAGCTAGGCACAGATACAAAATATCATTTCGGAAGTATAGATTCCGAGTTTATATATTAAATAATTATCTGTTATTAACCAAGGTTTTTATACGATACAGTATTATTTATTATCAAAGTAAATACATTACATACGTTGTACAAATCATGTAGAACAAAACTGCCCTTAACAGAATTTCATTAAAATGGATATCTACATTGCACCCGTGTGAAGCTGGGGCGGGACGCCAGTTCTAAAAATAAAACAATGATACATTTTCTGTTATTAATGTATTCTTGTAAACCCTGATTATACACAAATAGACCGACAGAATATTATAGGTAAATACAGGTGTAATTATTCGCAACCAAATTTGATTAAGTGTTTCTTTGTGTCGTTTGTTATCAAAGTGAAACAAAGAATAATTAGCGAGTAAGTATATTACTAAAATACTTATTATAAATCTAATTTAAGCACGTACAGATGTGGCTGTGAAGTGTAATATAAGCCTGATGTTTATTCTGTTAATAAGTGAACAATATAAAGAGAATTGTTTAACAAAACTATGGACTTAGATTTTGATATGGATTTTTGCTGCATTTCGGTAAATCCGATATCACGGTGATGACACAAGTTTGACTAATGTAATGCAATAATGAAAGGAAACACGTGGAACCGATTGTCGCCATTACAATGCAATCTGCAGCATATTTTAATTAATTATAAATTTACATTTTACGGTTACACACCGACAGTATCAATCGACGACGGGTTTAACCATCCGCTAACGTCGGATTCAACAGTCAGCGAAGAACACGTTTCAGTTACTTTGTTTTCCTCGAACTTACTACGCTATTGACCTAGCGAGGTCTTAACAGCTTCACCGGACAACTAAGGTGAGCACTTAAGGCACTCAGCCGATTTGATTTTGACGATTAGCTTAGGGGTGTACGGCACTTTTCAGGTTTGAGAGCAAGCCCAACCCATTGCTGCCCCTACAATCCAGCGGATGGTACACCGTGTGATTTTAGTTCGTAGGAGTCGGGCATAACCCACTATCTCTCCCAGAAGGGTGGCGTATCCATAAAGGATCCAGAAGGATTAATAAAAAAACGGAACACCTCGGCTTGGGGTTGTTGCTTAGTACGTGCAATTCGCGACCTAACTGAGCTAACCTAGGCTAAGCTACATATTCATACTTATATGAGTTATTGAAATTTATATGCGTACCAAACGTACGTACCTTAATAACTTTTATACGTAATTCGTGTCGATTAATAGGTTTTAATTGCCTTTTTTGCATCAGTTACGTATATTTCGCTTTTCCTATAACTAATTTCAGATTTAACTGTCAAACGTTTTTTGTTGCAGTGAGAGGTGGTAGCGGCCGATCAATACCAGACGGAAGTGCAAAGTAACGTTCACTATAATTTTCAACGATGGCTTTCCGTAAAGTGATGTCTTTACCAATAAAACGTTAGTTGATAGCGTATTGGGATATTGCTTCGATCAACATAGGTTAGAACCCTAATTAAGATTATTATCCTAAGATAATTAAAAATCCACAATGTTTTTCTGGTAATTGGAAAAGATCACCAGGGGAGTGGTAATTACGCTCAGGGAAAAAGAGAAATTCACATTACACCTTGAAGAATGTGTGCTTCAAATCTAGTTGGAAAATCTAACCTCACCGACAGCCGGATTCAGAACGGTTGAATCAATTCGTCCTGTCCTAAGGGAGTGGATGGAACGGCAGCATGTACCAATGACTTTTCAATTGGTCCATATACTGACTAATCATAGCTGTTTTGGGCGATATTTGTACAACATAGCCAGAAAAGAAGTGACAACTAGATGCCACCAATGCCAGGAGTGTGATATGAACACAGTTCAATACACAATTGTGGAATGACCAGCACGGTCTATTGAGCATGCAGAGCTCGTGGTAGCGATCGACCCTAACCTTAACCTACCAGCTGTGGTGCAATCCATGGTTCGGGAGGAGACGGCCTGGACCGCGGTCTTTCATTTTGTGTGGCCGTTATGTCACAAAAAAAAGAGGCAAAAAGGCAACGAGAGAGGGACGGCAGAGCAAATGACATATCGACGCGGACGCGGACGCGAAAGAAGAAGAGCCGGTAGACAATTCTACCAAAAGCCACCATGAAGGACGTCCCAGGTAGAATAAAAGAGGGGGGATTGTAGGGTATTGTGGTTAGGGCTAGGAGTAGGTCTGTAGGGAGAGGTTGGATTAGAGTTAGGTAGGATACGGAATGGGATTTAGGGGGTAGGTAGTGCAGGCTAGTTTAGGCTGGAAGATCCTACAGGAAGGTTAAGGTGGATGAGCAGTGAACCTCGATAAAAAATCAATGGGGGGAGGGGCGGGCGACTTAGGGGCCTGCCCTCTCCGCTGTTGGCTGAACCCAGGGGGAAAGGGGCAGGGGACCCGACTTCCCATTGCACGGGTTCGGCGGGCTGGGTTCTTGCAACCGGACTGCCTCAGCCGCGAGGTGAGAAACGCCTGCCACCGGAGGGTGTTATGGAACCTGCTCGCACACCTTGTGACACCACCCATAGTCCAGCGTAGGTTGTCGTGGAGATTTTTAGTCGACTAGATTTCGACTCGATTCAGGTCCTCCACGGGGACTTGACAAGTCTATGAAGAGTTTGAGAAATTGTGAACTATTCAAAAGCAACTTCGATCTATGAAGGGTTTAACGAATCTAATGGCACTGACAGTGGCTTTTAGGGATAGTTAAAGTACTGTTTTGATTCGTCTAATCATCCCCGTGAACAAATTTTTTGTTAATTAAACAGTAAATCTTTATCTCTCGGAATAGCATTTCCATTTTTTTTTAAATATCTCGCACAGATTTTTGACGATAGGCACATTTTTTATCGAATTGATTGGTTGAGAAATTTAAATAACCTGTTGTTTTGTTGTTCATATTTACGCATTAAAGTGATTGGCATTACTTACGTATTGGTTATGCTTAATTATTCACAAGTGTTCGTACGCTATACTTTGTGTATAGAAAGAAAGAAAGAAAAATAATTGATTACTCTTTTAGCGTGTTTGTTGTTACTTTTCGATGACATTACACCAGCTATTAGGTAAATGGGTGGCCATTCCGACGGTACTTTACCCTGTAGTTTGTCACATAATAACCGTGTATTAAATTGCTGGACAGACGCGGTACAGTCATAGACATACGAATTATGCGATTACATTTTTCTATGAATCTGTACAAATTACGGATATATTTATTATTATTTGTCGTTATTGAAATGAAATTTTTATGGAAGTCCTTTGTAATTCTGTATCAGTTATCCTTCTGTGTGACGAAAATTGGTGGGTGTAAACTCTGTCTCGGATAGAGTGTTAAAACACTGGATCTCGTCCGATCACCGAAGCTGTGCAACATTGGGCGCGGTCAGTACTTGGATGGTTGATCGCTTGAAAACATCACGTGACTTGAGGTTTTGTGTTATAAATTTTTAATTTAAATGTTTCCTTGTAATACAAAAGTTTCACTTCTATCCTGTGTCGTTACGACATTCCCTGATTTTTATTTTTAAGCTATTGCATAGCTTCTATCGCGGGCCTTGCGCGTGGAGACCGAATCGAATAATTCCGTAACGAAAAAACCTAACACCAAACAAGTCTCAAACTTGTTGTTTCTTATTTCAGTTACCATAAACCTATAATTTCAATGATTAATATTCCTGAATAACCTACATGTATTGTAAGATAATAAAAATATTTTGACCAAAAAAGAAAAAAAATTGATTTCTTATCGGTCACCACGCTCAAAAAGTGTGACTTGAATTAATATCAAAGAAAAAAAAACAAAGGAAAAAAATACTGCATCAATTAAATAAATAACTAGTTATAATTGCATAAGTTAATAAAAAATGCTATGCAATAGCTTTACCGCGGCAGGCCCCGAGTGCCACACGTATTTTTTTTTTATAATTATTATTATTTTCAGGAAATACTTGTGTAAAAACAAATTTGATATTATTGTTCAATTATGTATTAAAGCAATTAAAGCTGGGTTGCACTGTTTAGTTTTAATTTGCAGTAAGAAGAATAGCGTGAAAACCATCACGAAAAGCACTCGAGTCTGCTAACATTACCGATTAAAAGGTGTAAGAGTTTATATTAGTCTTATATAACTAAACCACCATACTTTCATAGACCAACATACAATATTATATTTAGAAAAATCGATATATAAATAGGCTAAGAAGATAAATCGGTTTAATTTCTTTAACTGTTGTGTTTCTCGAGCGGTCTTTTATACTTGTTTTAATTAATAGCTGTTGATGAGTTTTAGTGCTATCAATTAAAAAAAATGTATACAGTTTTTTTTCCATTGCCATAGAAGCGTTTGTTTATAAGTTTATATTCCTCATATTGCACGAACCTTACATTCACTAATCTACCGCATATATACTAATATTATAACGCTGGAGGGTTTGTTTGTTTGGTTGAAGGCGCTAAAACCGGGAATTACTGGTCCGACTTGAAATTCTTTCAGCGTTTGATAGCTCATTTATCGAGGAAGGCTACATATATATCATCATGCTAAAACTAATAGGAACGGAGCACCAATGAAGAATATTACAGATCGGATTATTTTTCCTTTACCACGCTGACGAAGTCACGAACAGAAGCTAGTAGTGTAGTTTTGTAGATATTGTGCATCCATTACTTTTCCAAACGATGATACTGTGCATATCACTATTTCTCATAATGAACAGACTACATTTAATTCAATATCACCCAGAAATACCACCCCATGGTGTTGTTTAAAATTAATTGAAAATTTTTTCATGGGTTGCGATAAATTTCTTTATTTTCGTAAAGTTATGTTTGGTTAAAATTTGAGCTTTACCACGTGGTTTTTGTTTCCAATTTATAATTAATTTTCATGTTCATTAACACAAAGATTTTTTTTAATCATTATATAATAAAGATCATGGCAAATGACAAATAACTGAGTAGCCATGATGAAAACCTTCGATTATAGAAGTATATCCTTTGACAAAAGAACTCTAATAAAGTTCAAACTTCAGAAAATCAATTAACTATGGTCGAATGTCGACCACTGGGCGCCCACTAGTGTTAGTAAATCTGTAGTTCCCTTTGTACCTGTTTTTAATGATAGATATGTATTGTAAAGGAAGGAGAATATAATATTCTATTTTATCAATCAGTTAGTCTACATCTGTAGATGGTAGAACCACGAAGAAACTATTACTGGTTTCAGTGTGAATGGGTCGGCTAGCCCGGGGTACTACCACCCGACTAACAGAAAACCGATGTAAAGTAATGGTGTTTGCATTGTTGCGTTTTGTTCGGTCAGTGAGAACGCTGGAGGCTCACCTCCCCTCCCCTCTCGCCTTCCGCCCCTCACTCGTTCCTTTCCTCCTGACTCCCAAATATAGGCTGGCAACGCATTTGCGACTGCCCTGGTGTTGTTAGTGTCTCTGGACGGCGGTGATCACTTAAGATCATGTTTGTTGTGTGTTGATCATGCCTGTTTGTTTGCCTCATGTGATATAAAAAAAAAAAACGTCTATTCCAAAAATGGATGGAGCATGTTACTTGCCTTACATAATGTGATTCGTGTTTCCGTTTGTGGGAATAAAGTTGTTTGTTAGGTCACAGTGATTATTCTGGCGTTACAGTATTGCTTTTGTGTAAAAATATTTTATAAGTATGCTGAATTCAAATGTGCTGATTAGCATACAATAAGTAGATCGCCATATAAATGTGTACATTTCAAAATGAGCAAAATCCCATTGTAATCATTCCTATAACATAACTTTTTTTAGGTTTCCACACCGAAGACGAAGTCCAAATTTTGCCGTCCATGAGGTTCTTAGGTTTTTTTTATGATCTTCATATTTTACATGTACAAAATTTGAAAGGATTTTGATAAATAACGTAAAATATTAAAAATTTAATTTTATATTAGAAATTTTAGCATTAGATATAGTTCATTTTGAAATGTAACGACCTAAATAAAACTTACGAAATATACGTAACCGTACAAATGGTTTTAGTGATATTTGTGACATTTTGTACACGGGATGTATACATATATAAATTCCTATTGGTGAGTTAAAAGAATTATTAATTATACTTTTAGAATTCACAAAAGAAAGACATACAAATTTATTCTCATCTGATTCTGATAATATTTTGTACACAATATCATTCTAAAATGTAACCTATGGTAATAATAATGAATAGTACTTTTAAAATACTTAAAGTATGGTAAAATTTAAATTATGGGACGAAAACAATTATTCTATAATAAAAGAGAACACAGCCGCGGACACAGCTAGTTCTAATACATCTAAAACTCATTCCGATGAACCAGTTTCGGCATAACTTTCACTTGTTATTTGGTTGAGTAAAGTATATACAGTACTCGGCTTTAGATTTGGAACGTCTGAGAAAAGACCGAAATAGTCACCTAAGTTCGGTTTCGTATGCCATTATCTTTGTCTAACACAATCATTGTGATGTGCGAAAGAGACAGCGCTTTACAAAATCAAAGCAAGCCGACCTTAGAAAGACGTCTCACTCTTTTCGCCGACGTGCCAAATCAAATTACGGGTATTATATCTGTAATAATAAAAAATACATACAATTTGTGTAGTGTCAAGAGTTGACCGATTACATAGCCTTTGTTAAGTATATGTCATCTTGTAATATTTCTCTTAGTAATAGTACTCTGCTTTGGTAATAGATCTATTTGAGAGTTTGCCATCCTTATTTGGAGATGATTAAATAGATACGGACCATAATAAAAGTTGGATCTATAAACATTAATTTTATTTAATGACCATTTATAAGCCAATTATTTATCAGAGCTGTATTTTTTATAATTGTTATAAATTTTAACACGAAAAATTATCCAACATCAAAATTATTGACAACAGTTTACTATAATTGTTGCTGAAAAATAATTCAATCATTATTGACACTAACTTTTAGGAATTATTGCCATTTGAAGTTTCTAAGTTTACTATAATTTTACTAAGCTATATTTAACCGAAGCATACTTTATTGTAGAAACTATCAATTTAAATTTGTTGTCGACTGTACTTTCGCCTTGGTCTTGATTAGACAAAACAGTCCATTTGTATATGAATAATTTTCCGATGCCAACATGAACTGATAACGAGCTAAGTGATACAATTGCTTAATTATTTTAACGGCTTTATTGCTAGTTAATCCGCAGTCTACTGAAAACCGATTAGGGAACAACAGTAAAATGTCTGCAAATCTATATTATAAACAAGATTAGTTTTATATACTATTGTGTTTCAATAACTCATTTGTAAAATATGTCTATCTTCTTTGAAAACAATATCAGAGATGGCGAAATCGTCCTTCAAATTGAAAATTAAGATTATATCTTAGCTATAATCTCAGCCTAACAACATTTTTGTAATTTTTGTTATTTCTTAATTAAAACTAAGGGAAGTTTTTATCACCTTTCTCCTCACAAGACGGTAAGCATCGGTTTATGTAATTATTGGCATAATTTTAACAAAATCTCTCACAAGGTTATTTCCAAGTTTTACAACAAAAAAATAATGAAGAGCAAAAAGTAAATATTGATGACGTAATCAGCAATCAGATTTCGTCCTCTACACCATTAAAAATAAGCAAACTGTAGACTTTCCCCTCTTTTGGTGCTGAAACCATATTTGAACGGCCTCTAACCTATTATTTTTTCCGAACTGACTACGCTATTGACCAAGCAAGGTCTTAACAGCTCCACCGGACTACAACCCCTAACCTAAACCAAAATACATATACACTAGATTGAATCGTAGGAAGGATATTGGGAGTACATATACAAAGGCTTTTGCTTTTTTAAGGCTCAATTATATATACATTATCAGATTTTGCTATACCGAAGTCGAGCCATTTCTACTATCGCTTTGTGTTTGTGAAATACATAACCCATGTATTTACGAACATACTAGTTTAGCTTCGTACAATATTGTGAAAGTACTCACTAGATATACTCGTTAAATAGTAAATTTTTTCGTGTTAAATACATCAAACATCAATATGTATAGATAACAAATGTACGTATTCAGTATATTATAGCTATCGATATATGATAAGTATATCTAATCGTTGACATATACTAATATTTAGAATTAAGGTATATACGAATACTTATGATCCATTTTTGTATATAAATACTATTGCATAACCTTTTTTAGACATTTCGTTATTGTAACAGGAATGTTGAATACAGATCAAATTATTAATTACAGACCGATTGTGACTATTTTAAACATTTCAAACTGTTAAGTAAATGCATAACAAATTTTATTACGTACTAGCTGTGCCCGCGACTATGCTCGTGTGGAACCTAATTTAAAAACAATGGCTAATAAAATCATGTGAATGTTGCAATTCATTCACTCATCTAATTTTCTCTCGCATTAGACTTAAGTCGCGTTGTCATTAAAATTACAGTAATTTTGATAGACTTTGATGAAACCGAAACTAGATGATATTCTTTGTTATTTTCTTGGTGAGGTTTTAACGTGAACACAGAGCTTTAGTAATGACGCGTGTTCAAACAAAGAGATAGATAACCATTTCTAAAAACGATTAAAAACTATTTTGTTACTTATTTCCTAAAAATCTAAAAATACCGACACGTTAGTTTTAAATTCTTATTATATGTACAATAGATTAGTAATCAACTGCAACTTTGTCAGCGATTGTTACAATATAAAGCTTATTTAATACTAACCTCTGCCCGCGACTTCGTTCGCGTGGAATAAATACTTTAGGCTAACGCTAACACGCAACGGAAGCTCTGAAGAGGAAAAGAACACCGATTTTTAAACATTCTTCATTGGTATTCCGCTCCTATTGGTCTTAGCGTGATGATATATAGCCTATAACCATCCCCGATAAATGACCTATATAACGTTAAAATAATTTTTCAAATCGAACTAGTAGTTCCTGAGATTACCCCCTAAAACATCACAACATCACAAACTCAAAAAATTATCTCTTTATAATATTAGTATAGATTATGACCTATTCAATGATATGTTGGCTATCTATTCGAAATCGGATTAGTACTCAACTGAATGCCTACAACTAAAAATTAGAGTAATAGACCGACAACAGTGACTCTTTAACTTTTTCGATCTGACTACGCTGTTAACCCAGCAAGGTCTTAACAGCTTCACCGGACTACTAAGATGAGCGCATAAGGCACTCAGCCGATTTTATTTGACAACTAGCTGAAGGGTGCACGGCACACCTCGGCTTGGGCTGTTGCCTGATACGTGCAATTCGCGACCTATCTGAGCTAACCTAAGCTAACAATTCATACATATACGAGTTGTTGAAACATATATGTGTACCAATCATACATACCTCAACAACTCTTATATATATTTCGTATCGGATAATTTTCTGAACTATTTCAGTTCGATAAGGGAAAAAATAAAACCCTTCCACTTTCATGTGTAAGCGTGCATGCGTGCACGAGTGTGAAGGTGATATGTGTAATGTTGTCGCAGTGATGTAAGATTTTGTGTCACTGTATCGCGAGAGCAGCACACTCAAAGGCTCCACGCCGAAAGAACGGACCTAGGCTCGAGCCGCTGCCGAGGGGGGCCTAATCTGATTGAGTGACTCTTTAACGATTAGCGTGCCTACATCGAGTTATCGAGAAGCTTACAGGCAAAATGATATTATAACTAAAAAGCTGTTTTAATTATCACCAGGGAAGCATGATAGTGGCTGTTGCGGATAGATTATAGATCTCTTTATGGTTCCTATTAGTATTGGACAAACAAAAAAGTGACCATCTGTACGCGATGATAAGCACAGTGCATACTTATCATCGGGTACAGATGGTAACTTTTTTGTTTTCATATAAAAAAAATCAGTTTAAGATCTTTATGAACAAAACGTGTGTCTGTGCAACACACCCTGTTTTTTTTACTATAAAACATCGGACCAACTTAAATGTATTCTATAACCGCATTAAACACTTCGATTTATTGCAAAATTGTGAGTTGTCTATATTTACACTTAAAATACACTGATAAGAATATGATGAATGGGAATTGTTAAATCCTTAACACATCGTGGAATTTCACGTTACTGTATTATTCTCAGTAAAATGATAGTAGTTAGTGTAAACATATGTGAAATATTTTTCGTGTGACCATTTAAGTACATAAGTTATCAAATAGCGAGCATCTGTGTTATCTTACGTAAGATATATTATGTTTACAATGATTAAGCGGTTCGGTGTTCTGACGTCACGGTGTTGTCTAATACGTAATTGTCTGTAAAATCCGTTAAACATACGATCGTGGTTTAGAATAGTCTAACGTTGAGTGTTATTTATTTTTGTATAAATTGTGTATAAAGTGTATTGGAATGTGACCATCTTTTGTTTTTCTTAATTGGATTCTTATTATTTCTGAATAACCCATTTAGACAGAGGTTTTAGCGGGATCGGGGATGAAAGGTGACCATCTTTTGTTTTTCTTAATTGTATTCTTATTATTTCTGCATAACCCCTTTAGACGGAGGTTTTAGTGGGATGGGGAATGAAAGATGGCCATCTTTTGTTTTACTTAATTGGATTCCTATTATTTCTGAATAATCCCTTCAGATGGAAGTTTTAGCGGGGTCGGGAATGAAAGGTGACGACCATCTTTTGTTTTTCTCAATTGGAATCTTATTCCTTCTGCATAATCCCTTCAGATGGAAGTTTTAGCGGGATCAGGAATGAAAGGTGACCATCTTTTGTTTTTCTCAATTGGAATCTTATTACTTCTACATAATCCCTTCAGATAGAAGTTTTAGCGGGATCGGGAATGAAAGGTGACCATCTTTTGTTTTTCTTAATTGGAATCTTATTACTTCTACATAACTCCTTCAGACGGAACTCGGTTAACTAGTTTCTTTAATATTTTTTATATACAACATGCATGGTTTAATTTATTTTTTTTACAATGAAAGACATTTTACAGACTCGACGCAATCTAACAAGATTAGCGTGGTTAGACTATAAAGTCGAAATCTACGATTGCACCGAGTAACTACTTAGCAAAGTTTACACTGAGCTAGGAATAACATAAGGTTGACTACATGCTATATATTTCACCCATAGTTTGTAATATCGTGGATTTTATATTCTTTCCATAATCTTGTGTAATTTTACTCTATATTTTGTAATATTAGTGGCATTTTGCGTAACGTAGTTCGGTTATTGTCCACAAGTAAGTCGAATGGAAAACAATGCCACGGAACACAAATTTTGAGATGCTACAAAAACACCTTAAAAAAATTTAACACATCAATTCAATATCATCTTATTAAATCATTGAAATTATCACAAATTACTTGTAATATTATTAAATACTCATTAACAGCAGTAACAATCTAGAAAATTCGTTGTTAAAAAACCCTTCAGACAAGTATAATTATATGTATCCGGGTAACAGAACTCGGCAATTGTGTTTTACTGAATTGTGACCATCGTAAAGAAATACATTAGTGAAAATACTAAATATGTACTCAAAAAATAGATTGTAGTGAAATTTAAACTAGAATTCCGAGAAAAGTCAGAGTACTCACGATGGGACACTATATACGTGATCAATTTAAGATAAAATCTTATGTCACGCGTAAACTTTTTTTACATAGCTTTCATTTCATTTTTTTTTTTTTTTCGAAATATAATTATGCACTTATTTTTCCAGTGGTGGCGCGTTGGGATACCGCAACAAACAACATAAGTTCAAGTTCTTTTTTTTTTATCTGACTACGTTATTGACGCATCAAGGTTTTAACAGCTTCACCCGACCGACTACCAGGTTCTAGTTGAGCAATGGGCAAAATGTAAGCCAAGGGCTTTTTGTGTTTCGACAGCTGCATTTTAAGCCTAATATGCTTCTACTTTTAGCATGTTACACTTTTAGGCCCCAGTGTCATTTATCACTATGTCATAATGTGATCAAACATTAAACCTATAACAAAAAAGAAAACAGCACTTCCAGCCACTAAGTCTTCGTAAAATATGGCTTCTGTTAATATATAGTTTTCTATTTGAAATAACTCATTTGTAGTGGGTATTATTTCTTCATCATAAATTTTTCCTTTATTTGCACAAGTGAACAGTTATACATGTGTATTGTTCTCATGATATACGTATGTTTAAACATATGTTAGACACGTATTAATAAATGAATTAGTAAATAATATTGACTGTATGATAAATGATGTTATACACAGACGGACTTCGCGAACAACTGTTGTGACGTAGTTTATTGTTTATCAACAAAGAATAGCGCCCATGCCTTATTTTATTATATCGTTGACTAGCCTCTGCCCGCGACTTCATTTGCGTGGAATAGATACACTAACACTAGCATGCAGCCGTTCTTAAAAGGAAAAAACATCTCGATTTTGAAACATTTTTTATCTGTGCTCCGCTCCTATTGGTCTTAGCGTTATTATATATAGCCTATAACCATTCTTGATGAATGAGCTACATAACACTGAAATATTTATTCAAATCGAACCAGTAGTTCCTGAGATTACCCCCTACAACGTCACAAACTCACAAAATTTACCTCTTTATAATATTAGTATAGATAATTTTCAATTTGTGAATTCGTGTTGTGACACAGCAATTGATGTCTAAACTTTTAACTTTCGATAGTGCTTCGTTTGTACCTGTTTGTACCGCTTTTGTTTTCGATTGTACCTCAAAGTGGAAAAAGTTATAACGATTTCAAAATTTGATCCACACCCCACTTTGACATATCAAAATTATGTTAACAAGGTTTCATTCCAAATTATTTCTAGACGTTTTTACCGCTTTTACTTTTTCTTTTACTTCAAACCCAAAAAAAATACAGAAATTTCAAAATAATATATATATATATATAGGAATCTTAGTTTAAACTAAAACAAAAACCTGTTAATGAAATTCGTCGTGCAAATGTATGAACTTGCAGGTAACAATTTCTAAAATATCTCAGAGATAAAGAAAATATTGGAACTTCAGATTTTACCAGAAAAATCCGGTGTTAATAAAGTCTCAACATTTCGCAAATTGATTAGTGAGACCTACAGAACCTAAAAAAATCCTCCCAACACTGAATACATACTGTCTATACTGCAAGCCTTTAAGTGCCTTTAATTTTAGTATCAGCTTGTATATGTAAATTAATGCTTAGTAAAAAAAACGTTATCGAATGTTTTATGACACTTGACAATTTATGATAATTTGGATTCAATATTAAAATGATATATAAATGAGTAGGTAAGTTCAATAAATAATATTCAGGGTTCCATGGTGTAATGGTTAGCACTCTGGACTTTGAATCCAGCGATCCGAGTTCAAATCTCGGTGGAACCTGAGATTGTGAATTGTCACTTTTTTAATTCGATATACTCTCCGTTTTTAGAAAATACAATGTTTTAAGACACGATCTTACATATTTAAAATATTGATAATTAACAGGTTTTAAATTCTAAGTAACTGAATGTCATGTATGAGATTAATAATTGGGTATCCAATTCTACGCAAGATTCAATTTCTCTTCTTCTTAAATAGCTATTATATATTATAAACCAAAGCCGTTTCTTATATTACACTATAATACATATTTTATTATATTTAATACCCGTTATCACTAATATGAAAAAATCTAACCTTGAATTAACTAAGTTACAATTCTAATCATTATTATAGGAATAAGGAAATTCAATGAAGTATACTTTGTTGTCAAGGTTCAATGTTAATTAATGACTCTTTGTAAAAAACATACACTGACTTAGAAGAATAATAAATATTTATTTTATCTCAATAAATACGAAGTTTTTAATAAACAAGAATAAAACATTATGCAATATAAATTAATCAATTTATGTAGTCTAATAGACTAACGAGATAGTCAACAATATCGACCTATATTACTAACCCTAAAATGTCAAGTATATAAGGAAAAGCCCCGTCCGCCTAACTAACCCAAAGGCTCGCCCAAACCGCACCGGGACCGTCGTGTTTAATGAAAAAGCATCAAATTTCATAATTGATGCGAGCGTGACGTCTCGGCGAGCTGGTCCCGGAGGCCGCACAATTTATTAATCAGAAATAATAATTCACAGGTAACGTGTGTGGCCGGCGAGTGCGATAACTATCGTTCGTAATCGGAAGGGTTAGATGGTAGGTTACATAAACTATGATTAAATATAACCTGACTTTTCGCTTAGACTCATTTCTTGTTGGGTTAATTATGTATCGCAATTTTACGGGTTAATATAATTGTATTAGGAAAATGATGCTACTGGTTATCCAATTAATGACAGGCATGTAAGTGGTTGAAGCTATCACTGGCTTCAGGCTTGTACCACCCTCTCATAGAAAACCGACATAAAGTAACAGTGCTTGCATTGTTGCGTTTCGTTCAGTCCGTGAGAGCGCTGGAGATCCACCTCCCTTCACCTTCCTCCCTCTTCTGTTCCCTTTCTTCCCTCTCCCTCTCTTCCAACACAGGCTGGCAACACGCTTGCTACTCCCCTGGTGTTGCAAGTGTCTATGGACGGTGGTATTACTTAACATCACATGTTCTCACCCACCCACATGTTCGTTTTCCTCCATTGACATAAAAAAAGAATTCAGTATTGGTAATGTAACCAAACCTAAACTAAATTAGTTTTTAGCGAGTAGTCTGGTGAAGCTGTAAAAACCTGGCAAGACCAATAAAGTAGCCAGTAGAGAAAAAAGTTTGTAATAGCAACAGTGGCCTTGGAGTAAAGCAACTTCTGAAATACAGCAGGAGAAAGACAGACTATCCACAACAATATGGAATTCTAAATTGGTAACAGCCATGTACACCCTATAATAGACAAAGCACTAAAGGGAAAGTCATATTATGATTCCATACTCTAAATCCAGATTATGATAATACTTTAAACTTATTATTGCTTTATCTTATACAATATAAATGTAATAAAAAGTATGGATAGATAAAATGATTGCCGTATGTTACAACGGCATGATTTTATGATAGGAATTTCCTTCGATAACAGTATATCATTTACAGATTGTTTAAACGTATCGAGTAGATATTTGTGACGTCAGTAAGTGAAAATACATTTGTAGTCTTTATATTAGACACGTTTAGTAATACCATACTACGAAAATATATGCACACGTAACTTAATATGTTAGTAATTAGTCACTGAATGATTTCGAAATGGTAACTTTGTAGACATATATATCATTTAAAATACCTACTTCACGATAACTGACCTACCGAAAACAGTCTATTATTGAATATGAACTAACTAAGGTATCCTGTCAATTATAACCGTTGTTTAAGTTTTCCTTTGATCTAACTAGAGGATTTCCTTAATTAAGATTTTCACAGGTAAAATTACGTTTAAAACTGATCTTATTTTGACCGTTGCCACCGGGATTATTGTTATTTTAATTCAGTTATGTAACTTTGTTTTTCTAATATAAATTTATTGTATTATCATCATGGTATCTAGTTCATTATGTTTATCTAGTTCCATTCTTACAACCTTCGAATTCCTTAGTTTTCAATATTAATCTTATAGTCCATATCTTAGCACCGTTTTTCAGAATGTGTAATACATCAAATTAAGCTTTCGATTGCTATTAGTGGTTAATAAGTGTTATAATTATTTTTAGAATCAAGATAAACTTTAGTTTAAGCTACGTTTATAAAGTCAGTGGAACTGACTGCGGTAGACATAGATTTTTATTTTAATCCTCGTATACACCCTCAAATCCCAAAGCACTGAGGTAGCAAAAGAGTTAGCCATTTAATTAAACTAATCAGTTAATTCACTAAGGTGTGGCCCTGACTTCATTGCGCATTTAAATGTATGGTAATTCATTTTATCGTTTATCTTTTCTTATCAGTACTCATGTACTCGTGTGTAGTCGGATTATGAACAGGTTTTTATACGCCTTTTTGAATCTTATCTTCGTTCATACCCTGGTGAGTTTGAATGTAATTATAAACCTACTTCATATTCGCTGGCGACGGAAAGCGTTGTAAAGAAAGTCGTACTTCCTTATTTTTGAAGTTATACTTCTTTTGGCGCGTTAGGGAAAACATTTAGTCAACATTTTGTTTCTTTGTATTTCGTTGTATTAAAACTTTCAATGTATTAAATACCTTTTTTCTTTTGTTTGTGTCGTTTTTTCTACAAACGTAAAATAAGGCTAAAGACACAATTTTTGAATAAAAGATTTTTATCTTGTTACGCCAAAGAATTATAACTTCTGACGCGTGTACATAAGTACACAGACACTTTTTTATCTTATTGATTATTCATACTATACTATTGTAGAGAGAAATTGTAGTCCGGTGAAGCTGTTAAGACCTTGCTGGGTCAATAGCGTAGTCATTTCGAAAAAAAAAAAAATTGTAAAGAGAAAATATTACTTTTTTTTGTTTGTAATGTATAAATTCAAAAATACTTAACCGATTTTAAAAGATCTGTAACCTATTGATTTACATTATTAGATAAAATGGACTGTACTTTGTATTCAAAATCTAAATTAACGCATATGAAGCCGTGAGCTACAACTATTAGTAGATTGAAGTGTCCTTGTGCTTTGAGATGTCTGCAATCCAACGCAAATCTTCTCTATCATATCGACATGCACGCTTCAGAAAGACAACCATGTGCTTGTAGTAGCAATTCAGTTGGGTGCAGAAAACCTACCAGCTCGTTTGATTGTTTGGTATACATCAACTTATCCCGGAACGCATTAATTTGAAACGTGCTAATATAGATAGTGTTAGACTTGGTGGCATCTATACATTCGGTCTATATTACCACAGCCTGACGTATGGTAGGCAAAATTTGGAAAAGTTGATAAATCTACTTTGTCAGTACCACTGAGAATTATCCTCTATAGATAATGTTTAGTTTACTAGCAGAGAATCCGACCATAATTATAGACCAAGATAAATGAGTTAATTAAACAGTTCAAAATAGATTTGAATTTTATATTTCAGTGCAATGTACTGCACTACCTATTATTGAGAATTTGAAGCTTACAACAATCTTCATTTCTAACAATTATTTTATCATTTTCGTACTTATGCGTACTCATTATTCACAAATAGTGGAAAAACGGATTCTACTTGATTACGTAGTCCGGTAAAGTTGTTAAGATCCTGCAAGGTCAATTGCGTTGTCAGATCTAAAAAAATATATTAATAGATAGAAGCTATAGAAAAAGCTCTTCAGTATCTATTAAACAAAGGAATAAAGAAAATCGGTTAAGAAGCAGAGAAGGAAGATCTTAACTATTTTCCAAATTTTAATATCCTTATAATATGTCCTAATTATGATGGGCACATATTTTTTATACGATTTGAGGCAAGCGAACAGGTCACTTAATAGTTAGTAATCGCAGCCGGAAATGCACACTTGCGACACGAGGTGCATCACGAATCCATTGCTGGCATTCGAGAAAGGAGTAGGCTCGTTTCTTAAAGGTTTGTGGGTTATATTCATCCGGAAACCCCAACGCTGCGAGTTCATTCCAAAGAACTGACGTACGTGAAAAAACGCTTTCGAAAACCGCATAGAAGATGACCTCCAACCATGAATGGCATGGATGGATTTCTTCATACACATTCATTCATTCATATTCTTTAACTAATGCAATATGTTGTTTTTTAAATTAAATATGTAAGTAATTCCATAAGCACAGGAAAAGTACTATTAATATAACAATAATTGGATGTTTATATAATTAATCTAATGTTGTGATATCTTTATAAGTAACAATTTAGTACAAAAAAGATCAGGTTCCACCGAGATTTGAACTCGGATCGCTGGATTCAGAGTCCAGAGTGCTAACCATTACACCATGGAACCGTGTTCGGTAACGCTTAATATAGTGTAGTTAATATTTTTTTAGTCTTTTATTTTTGGCTACAGATATTTTAGTAGATTATTACAGCCATTACCAAGTAGGTAAATGATATTACAAGTTCCTTGAGATCATTCCAACGTTTTAACAAGATAGTGGTCCTCTTACTACAAATGTAATGATCTTCTTAACCACTTCAAGCTATCCTTCTTAATTTTTCCTTTAAATTTCCACCAATTTTTAGAACTTACGATATTCAGTATATTTTATGGCAAAACCAACTGTCCGCTAATCACTTCAAATTTAATACTCTTGCCTCAACTTCCGAGACCTAATGAAATACGTACCATTTTACATTTCTCATTCATATACTAATTTGGGCTTTTACTCTCCGGTTAACAGAATATCTAGGTCATATAACTCATTCCATAAAACATGTGATATTTTCTCAAGTAAACGAGACGATTTCAGAACGACAATTTCAGTTTGATAGATACATATCATTCTATTCCCAAAATACAGTTTTAATTGGTTAAGTATCTATTTATTTTTTTCTCTTTCTGTTTCACCCGATTAGGCCTCCCACGGCAGCGGCTCAAGCCTAGGTTCGATCCCTCGGTAGGGAGCCCTTGAGTGCGTTGCTTGCGCGATACGGTGACACACAAATATACATCACCGCTACAACACTACACGATCACCCCCACACACGTGAACGCTACACGCTTACACATGAAAGTGGAAGGGTTTACTTTTGTTTTCCCTTATCGAACTGAAAAACTCTCAATTTTCCGATAATAAATATATGGAGGAGTTGTTGAGGCGTGTATGCTTGGTACACATATACGTTTCAACAACTCATACATATATGAATAGTTAGCTAGGTTAGCTAAGATAGGTCGCAATTTTGCATGCAACAGGCAACAGCCAAGCCGAGGTGTGCCGTGCACCCTTGAGCTGGTTGCCAAAATAAAATCGGCTGAGTGCCGTAAGCGCTCGCCTTAGTAGTCCGGTGAAGCTGTTAAGACATTGCTGGGTCAATAGCGTAGTCATTTCGAAAAAAAAAAATCTTTGTGTTTCAATTTCCTTGTGTTCGTATTATTATGTTTAATTTTTAAATATGTAAGTAAAAATTTATTATTGGAGTATGCCATGGTTGTCTCTAAATATGACAACATTTAAAATGAACCACGATGGTCCTACTTTTAATAAATTTACTAGTGTAGTGTCAAGTGGAGACCCTAAAATAAATAAATAAACTTATGGAGAGTTTTTATCAAAGTCAAAGTTGAAAGAATGGTATTATTCTCCGGAGAATATTGCCGGACAATAACCAAACTATATTACGTAAAACACCGCTAATATTACAAGAAATAGAGTAAAAGAACAAAAGATAAGCAATAAAATATAAATTCCACTACATAACATTCCAAGATCACGCTAAAAAACTCGTAGTTCGTATTTCTAGAACAATCTGAAATAAGCAGATAAAAATAATTATAATTTTAAAATTGTTTTAATTTTAAAATTAAATTTATAAACTTCATAGTTCTAAGATGTCAACATACACACACTTCATTTAATAAGTTCGCATTTATAAAGGTAGTTTCTAAATTATATATTTATTCTGAAAAAAAAAAATTAAAAGATCGAGAGATACACCAAATATTTCACCTATATCGATTATAACCTGACTTTAAGTATCTGTTTTTAATGTTAAATCCTATGTTTTGATATTATAAATACACAGAAAAATTACAAAATTCAACTGTTTTGAGTTAAATAAAAAAAAAGTAATCATTTACAGTGTTCTCATAGTTACTTCTTTATTTCTAATTGTTAATAGAATATTAGCCGTATATTAAATGTACTAGATATTATTGCTCACAGCTTCACTTGCGTTATGGTACATTTTAAAAATAAAATACAGACCACGATGTTGACAATGTAGCTATTTACGAGTGTAAAGTGTAATTTTCAAAATTGGTAGACTATTTTAATTGGTCAATCACAAACAGAGAAACAAATCTCTACTCTTTATTTTTAGTGATATATATTGTATAATCTTACCATTTGTCAAAATTTAAACCGACAAAAACACAGGTTCCACCGAGATTTGAACTCGGATCGCTGGATTCAGAGTCCAGAGTGCTAACCATTACACCATGGAACCGCGGAATTAGCTGCTGAAAATTGGCAACTGCTATTTTTTTTTACAATACTGAGTACATAATGTACAATATATAATAAGCAATATTAAAAAAAGTACTGTGTTTTCGACTATTTCTAAATATTTACCGACTGCAGACAACGATGTAGTATAATAAAACTATATTTTAAAGAAAAAACAATCGTAATCGTAAAATAAGTTTTAATAAAATGTGGATTATATTTCGTTTTAAATAATTACGTTTTTTTTAAATCCTAGAATCCCAATAAATTCTAATTTCAAATTACATGGAAATTATGTACACGCTTTCAAAGAAAAGCCTTTATTTATAGTTATTACTATGAAGATCATTTTTTGGCGTCCACCCAAAACTTTCTTTTGTATTCTATAGGTAATTTTATAATTAGAAAATTTGAATAGGGTTGACAAACTTTTTCGGTACTATTCATTCTATTCAAAATATTTACACTTATGCTATAAAAAAAAACTTATTTTTTAAATTGTATTTTTTTTTTCAAATCATAGGAGGCTAACGAGCAAATGGGTCACCTGATGTTAAGTGATCATCACCGTCCAGAGACACTTGCAACACCAGGGGAGTCGCAAGTGCATTGCCAGCCTGTGTTGGGAAAGAGGGGGAAAGGAAGGGAAGAGTAGAGGGGGAAGGTGAGGAGAGGCGGGCCTCCGGCGTTCTCACTGACCGAACAAAACGCAACAATGAAAGCACTGTTACTTCACGTCGGTTTTCTATGAGAGGGCGGTACTACCCCGGACAAGCCGACCGATTCAGGCTAAAGCCAATAGTAGCTTCAGCGTGGCTCTACCACCTACAAAAATTCGAAACAACTATTTTACGTTATAAATAAAACTAGTTATATGGTGTTGTTTCACTCGCGTTATATTTTCGAAAAGTTTCGATTTATTGTAAACAAATTGCGTGACTGCAAATCTATGCCACTTTTTACGCGTATAGGTGTTTACAATTTGGGCTCAGTTCGGTTTTTTTCAGTAATGCTCGCTATTCATCAGGTAACCAATCCGCCCTTCCTCCACACCGTACCACACGGCTTGCACGCTATATTTAATAGACGCAAAGAGAGCGTTTGAGATACTATATGTAATGAGATAGATGAGATAATAGTAAAATCGAGATCTAAGGGAATCTAGTTGGCTTAGTTGATAACACCGTGTTCCTGGGTATCACACTTGATTCTAAATTACAATGGGGTCCTCATATAAAAAAAATTGGCGAGAAGATTAAGTTATGCTGCGTTCGCATTTCGAAAGATTCGCCAGCTATTGCCACTGCTAGTTTGGTCTACTTCGCTTACTTCCACAGCTTAATGTCTTATGGTATATTGTTATGGGGGACAGCAGTTGAGGTGGATACCATATTCCTACTACAAAAACGGGCAGTTCGAGCAATCTATAATTCGGGGCCTCAAGAATCATGAAAGACTAAGTTTCAGGAATTCGGTATTTTAACTCTGCCCTCCCGATATATTATTGAGAATTTAATATACGTCCGCAAAAACTTAAATAATCTGGATTTAGTAAAAGACCGACATAATATAAATACTAGAATTAATAACAAACTTGTCACTCCATGTCTTAGGCTGACTAAGACCAGTAATAGTGTTAGATTTTATAACAAAGTCCCAAAACACATGATTGATTTGCCAGATAATAAGTTCAAGTATGATGTCAAATGAGTTTTAATTCATAAAGGCTATACCGGGTGGATCAATATGTGAACGATGGTGACTTCTGGAAGTGAGGCCTCTCTCTGTGCATCCACCATAAACGAATGTAACCTTATATGTTTACTATGTTGTAATTATACATATTAAAAAAAATGTATTGTGTAAAGATAAACCAGATCGAGTTTCTTGCCGGTTCTTCTCGATGATTGGGTTGTATTCCGAACCGATGGTAGTTTTGACGTTCGTAAGTGCCTTTTCAGGGCCTAAATTGAATAATATAAGAGAATAACTTACTGACAAACTGTCATCTCATCGCACAGCCTATATACTACTGAGGCTAGGGCTATCAAAATGTACATGTGGATTCTTTTTACACTGAGCATTACGAAAAGATTTTTGAAAATACAGCCCCTTAAGTGGTTAAAAATGGGTTGGAATTTCGTATGAAAATCCGCCACTTTCCATTCAGTCTATTATACACTGATAGAAATAAAGAGTCGAAAATAATCACTTCATTGAAAACGCGTGCCAAGTTGAGAGGAACTGTTGATATAAGTTTCCTCAATAAACCTCTATCTATATAATTCCTATCCGTATGTGTTTATGTAACAGATTTCTAGGATTCTGTTTTTACTCATGAGGTCATATATTTGGTTCTTGGTTATTATTGAAGGCAGATGGTCGCGATGAAGAACTTTTTAAAATTTTCTCGTAAAACGAGATACAAACCTAAATTTTCAGCTTTCCAGCTCCTCTTAATATTTATCAATTACTTGTAAATATTTATAGCTTAATTTTGATTTGATGTAAGACAAAATCAGCCTATCCGATTCGCTGTTAAACTATAAAATACGAATAAAACTCTTGAATATTTCTTAAAATGATAAGACATCATTAATATTTTGAACTCAATATTATAAGTGTGTATTTGTTCTTATTATTACTAGTCTATTTTTTTTATATTTCTATTATGATATATACTTATACTTTACTAGCCTCTACCCGCGACATTGTTCGCGTGGAATAGTTACTTTAGGTTAACGCTAACACGCAGGGGAAGCTCTCAAGAGCACCGATTTTGAACGTCTTAGCTCGATGATATCTATAACCTTCCTCAAAAATAAGCTATATAACACTGAAAGAATTTTCCAAATAGGACCAGTAGTTCCTGTGATTAGCCCCTACAACGTCACAAACTCCCAAACTTTACGAGTACCTCTTTATAATATCAGTATAGATAAACTCGTTACAAAAATAAACTATATCCATGGATTTAATAGATTATTTACATTATGATATCAATGGGATTCGTTTTTTTTGTAATTATCAAATAAGTTTAACCTTGATCAAGAGTGACATGATAAATCTCCTCCCTATATGAAAGTTACATAACAATCCTTTATTCAAAACGGTATTTTAGAAATGGAATGTAAAAGTTTTCAAAAGTGGCAAACAGTCCCGAGACGACCCACGTTTATCCCTCATTGTAACTATATAAGATATTTATTGGCGGGAAATACTCGAAAATGGAACGACTCCTTGGCGGTTACTAGACGTCGCCATAACGGGTGCACGTTCGCTACCATTCTACATTTTTATTTTGTCAATATTTAATGTGATACTCGGTAGGAAGCAATACAATGGATTATGTTACCGGCGATATGATATTTAAATTAACAAAATACTTTCTACATGTTCTTTTGATGGGAGCAATAATCTACCAATTGGAATGGTAAGTATATTCATATATGGTCTGTTTTCTGTAAAGATCAAGCCAAATCACACGAAGCAAGGATGCTAGAAAGTAGTCGTAGAATTACATTTAATTCTGTAAATGCATTAAGCATTATTTTTGCGTTGAAATAGAAACATATTAAGTAATTTTAGACATAACTTTTAAGTCTCTTATTCAATTATACGTAATTAGAGTCATAATTTTTATGTCATCTTAACTAATATTATAATGTGTGTGTTTGTATGTTTATTACGCTTTCACGTCTTAGCTACGCACCAGATCATCATGGAACTTTACACATACATTGTTAGAAGCATGACAAACGACATAGAGTACACTTATCTAGAAATGAAGAACTATTGCCGAGGGGTAGGGCGAAAGTACATTAATACGAGCAAAGATGTGGTCGAACGCTAGTTTTACATAGGTTATACTTCATCTAGAAATGAAGAACGATTGCCGAGAGGTAGGGCGAAAGTACATTAATACGAGCAAAGACGCTGGCGAATGCTGGTTTCCATATAATCGTACAGATCCTCCTATACGAATCCTAAACACGGATGTCGTACATGAAGAAATTTAGTAATTACAAAGATCAGCCAAAGTTAATTTGTGGTTAGTTTAAACACACTTTTGGTCCTAAAAATCTTTAGAGTGTTATTATGTGTTTTTTGCTGTTAAAAATTTTAATTTATGTGTTTATACACAAATGAAATAATTCTGAAAATCTTTTGTCAAATTCTAATATAGTTATCTTAAGATATATCAACGGATATGTTGCACACCTATAAAGCCGATGTCCACGAGCTTACATTTGCGGGCGATCGCTTAGCGACCGGTATAAAATATTGTATTTTATCAATATCCGAACAGGTTGTACATCTACAATTCATATAGACTAATAGCCACACAAGTTTCTGATACATAATCCCAATAGATATAATATCCGTTGTTATCATATTTTTTCTCCAAAATTACAGACAGCGTTTTGGCGAGTTCTTTTGGCTCTTTATTTATTCAAATTATCATTCTGTACATTCAGTATAGTTATAATATTCCTGGAAAGATAACTCTAATAATAAGCAAAAGAATTTTGTAAAACTCAAAGAATTAGCGCTGATATATCGAAATCCTTAGTGTAATAAAAACACGTATCAGTCGGTCAGTCAGGTAAATCAACCAACACTCTATAAGCATTGTGGTTATTTATCCGAACAGAGCTTTGCCTAGCAATAACTTCGACATAGAAGTGCAACCTGATCAACGACATCTTGCCTTTTATGGGCCGAGCTCTTTAACAGGATGGCGCTAGTATTAATGTTGTGCATCTCGGATGTGCTGTAGCGGTACCGGGAGTAAATTATAAGTCCGTTTAAATCACTAGAATATCATTTTAGTGAATAAAAATATTATAAAAGCCATATTAAGTCATTAAAATTAATTACAAAAATATAATTCATTACATTAGTCATTTAACAAATCAGTTACGCCTACTTTTGTAACTACTACTACTACTTTATTTCATTTAACGTATAGTTAAAGCTTGCAGGCGAAAGACACTGACATTTTTGTGTTTTCAAAGAATTATGCTTAAATAAACTATAACATTCTTATTATACCAGACAAGACAAAAAAATGGGAAAATATTATGCTAACAAAAACTCCTAGCTTCAGCACTATTCAAAGTAAAGTCGAGGTGGTAATATGAAATATGAAAACGCTCTCAGTCGTCCGACCGCGATCCTGAAAAAGTAACATATTGATTGATTTACTGAATATTTTATTCTAACTCTATCGTATCCACAAACTTTTTTAATATTCAAGGAATTAGTTACGCGTGGTTATAGATTATTTTATATCGTTTAACTATCTCTAATTTTTGGCAATTGTACTTGAGGGGCCTCTTCATGTTTTGCGTTGTATTATTATTATTATTTTTTATGTACAACAGATACGCGCTTGGCCACAATCTCACCTGATGGTAAGTGACGATGAGGCCGACGATGTATCGCGCTTACCCACTAGTTGCCTGTTCAATCTACTCTTGAAGACTCCCAAGTTATAAGATGACGGAAAGACAGACGCCGGGAGTGAATTCCACTCCTCAGCCGTACGCATAATGAATGTGGAAGCAAATCGCTTCGTACGAATTATGGGAATATCAACCACGTAATGGTAGAAACCCTCACGGCGTCTAGTCGTCCTCTGATGGAATGGAGACGGTGGAATTACATTGTGTAATTCCTGTGCACACTCTTCAAAGTGTAACCTATAAAACAATGAGAGACAAGCTACTTTTCGACGATGCTCTAAACTGAGCATTCTTGTCTCCCACAGCGCTTCATCACCGACAAGCCGACGAGCACGACGTTCAATGGAATCAAGAGCGGCCAGCTGATATTTGACTGATTCATCCCATAAGTGGCAGCAATATTCCACACATGAGCGTACTTGAGCTTGGTACAGGCTGAGAAGTTGTTTTGGTGTGAAATATCGCTTAACTTTAAAGAGAACCCCAAGTTATCTCGCAGCTGCTCTTCCTTTCAGTTCAATTGAGCGCCCAAAATTGAGGTCCGAAGATAGCTGGATTCCAAGAAGTTCCAGGTTGTCAGTTACTTGTAAGGAAACACCTCGAAAAGTAGGAGTCAAGTTTTTTACTGTAGTATAAACTTGATTCCTGATTGTGACCCTGTACAGGGTGGCAATGTTTTTCAAGTGTTAGTTTATATGTATATATATCTCTTGAGGAGTATCTGTAGCCTATAACTTCATGAATTTTTCATGTATCAGATGTCGTTAGAGTAATCAGCCTAAATAGCATTTAAGTATAAAATTTATATAAAAAATTGAGAATATATAAAATTATATATTACTTTATTCAGCAATATTTAACTAAACAGTTTATATATTAACACAACAACACAATAGAAAAGCAAGTCTATTTTAGCAGTTAGTTTATCTTTGCGTACTTGAATACTTATTGACATTTTTCTTTTAAAAAAATCAGTCAACAGTCGACACGGTGTCTTTCATTCGCACCGCCAGTCACCGTTGACAAGTATTTACGGCCGTGAAACGAGATGGAGAAAGTTTCAACTACCCACTTGTCATTTGAGTCGCAATCTACAAGTGAACAAACGAGGCTTGGACATGACCGCGTCTATCCCATTATTTTTTTACTCCGAATTTTTTTTTGTAGCTTCACTTTCTCATTATATTTTTTTAAATAGTAAGTAAATAGGTGTCAGTTACTTTTTTTTTCTAAATAACTGACCATTTGTAAAGTAAATGGAACGTCCGCTCGTGACGATAGCTAGATTAGTAATGACTGAATTCCATTCTAATTCATAAATTTGATATAGTTTGGACTATCTTCAAGATAATACGTTACTTTTTATCGCTTTTAAGGTATTTCTTTAATTTTATAGGGGGTAAACGAACAGGCGAGGGTGACGGATGGTAAGTGACTACCGCTGTCCTTAAACCCTAACAAACCCAGGGAAGTCGCAAGTGCGTTGCGGGCATTTTAAAGATGGAGAGGGGCGGGGAGGGGGAGGGGTGTAAGGGAAGGTGGGCATCCGGTGCTCTCACTGACCGAACAAAACGCAAAAATGCAAGCACAGTCGCTTCACGTTAGTTTTATGTGAGAGGTCGGTACTACCTCGAACGAGGCGACCTATTCATGCTAAAACCAGTAATAGCTTCAGCTTGACTCTACCACCTACGAGACACATCACAAAGTAATTAAAATGAGATCAACCGCAGAACAACGACGCGTTTTATATATTGTGTTTATATATTTATATATTTATATATTGTGTTGCAGCGGCTAAACAACTTGAGATAGAGTTGCTCAGTAATGTTAACTCCAATAATTAGAGTTTATTACTATAAATCTCTTACACAATTGATATTTTTAAAAAACCTACATTGCTACGCTTCTTAAACAGATAAAAGAAAATGTTTCCTCTAGAATCAAACCTCGTCCCCATTAACTTCTTCAACCACCGAACCCCAACCCAAGAGACATTTACACGCAAACGATTTGTAAAAATGTCGCAACCGGCACGATATTGCGCGACAAGATTGATGATCATCTTCAACAAGAACTCTAGACTTTTTAATAAAATATTTACTACGGAGACAGATTACATGGATACTATAGTTTTTTGGGCATACCTGGTACTCACTATTATTACTATGAATCGATTTAAATATTTAAAAAAAAACGTTATCACTGTTCATTTCAATGTTAATTGAACATTTGCTAAAATTAGATATAACAGGCATGAATATATCACAGGGAATTAAAAAAATAATAATTTAATTGGTTTTAGTGTATAACCACAATCATACCTGGTGTTAAATGACAAAGTGGTCCAAGTTGGTAAATACGCTAAACCTTCAGTGACTGGCTCTGAAGTGCTGCTATTAGAATATACCCACAGGTGTTTGGATAGAGATTTTCAACTTGACAGTGGGAGCTTGTCAGGCGGGTTTAGAAAAGGTCCTACCACCATCATCACGCAATTTTCCTTCACAGAAAGTTCTGGATAGTTTGCAAAGATTCGAACCTATGTATTGACGCGGTGATTGATCATGCTAAGAATTGAGCCATTATCGCTGGAAATACCATCAAAAATATAGCAGAATTTACAGAAGCTTACATAAGGTAACTTTGTACAATGAGTCCTAAGGAGTTAGATCTTTTTTTAATTCTTTTCTGTTTTTATTTTTTTTATTTCACAAATATTTTTATATGTTTTGCAGTTATATTTAATTACAGCTATAATTAATAAAAACTAACATATTATAGTCCTCGTCAATATCTAAATCTTAATTTATGTAACTAACCAAGTAAAATCCAATAGACGGATTTAACTTTACAGAAAAACTGGAAATGGTTAATGAGGTGTCATGTGAAAAAATATAATAAGTAAAGCTGACCATAAAACATGGGAAGTGGAAAAGATATTGTGGCAACCCTATTCGGTCCGGGATAAAGAGAAGATGATTTATTTTATCTCTTTTGTGAAGGTATGAGGTGTGTTATCATGAGACGACCTGATACAAGTCAATGGTTGATACAAAGAAAAAAATTCTTTAAAACCCGATATGGTTCCATTCGCATATTACCAATCTATCTCGAGGGAAATTCTCGTATCAATATGCTAACATTTCCCTACCCTATCACTCGACGAGATGAAGCCTTCTCATCTAATACATCCGCCAGAGAAAATCTTAATCCAATACGGGGCGACAGCAGAATGATTTATATACCGTGCCTTACTGCTGATCGGGAGCGATAAGATCCTACTTTTTGGTTATCGATTAGATTGATTGAACAATTCTTTTTTCTAAATAAATGTGCTGTACTTTACTGTGGATAAAGTCTAGTAAAATAACATTTATTGTCCTTTATTCTTTAGAGTTTGTACAGAATATCAACATCAGTTCACAGCAGGAAATATTGTGGTATAATTCACTAAATACAGTCCTCGTCAAACTCTTTGACTACTCTGAATATAGCCAAGAGTTCGGGATTGTGCATAATATAGCGAAGAATTTAATACAAAACAAAGTTAAATATTATTGCAGAAATTTAATGTGAAGCAATATATAAATTAGTAATATGTTATAATAAAGTAAGTATTGAATAAGCCTTCGTTGTATCATTTCTTTCATCATTTATCACCCGATCCCTACACTAAAACTGACATTTATCTATTCTTAAGATATTTAAATTTATATTTTGCTCATCTATATTCAAAGTAATCAAAAAGTTTGGCGAGCACTAAGTGAATATCACAGCTAGAAATATGAATATGAATGTAATATTGAATATTGTTCCGTGTAATTGTAATCCTTTACAAAGATACAAACGCAGACGAAGTCATGAGCGTCTGATAGTTTATTTCAATTTTATTTACAAGCAAATATCGAAAATGATGATTTTTTTTTTATGTTTAACACTAGTAACTAGTACATGACTGCGTTCGCATTAATTTGCAATATAGAACTTAATAACTGTAATTATAGTACGGTTAGTGGCTAGTTACTCGCGAATTTTAGTTAAATAAATAACAAAAAAATTCTCCACAAAAACCATGTAGATGCAACAAATTTTGATTAATCGACAATAGCAACTTACTAACATGCAAAGATTGTTTGTACGTTGCTGCTAGAATTTTTACCTCCGCGATATCATTTGTGGTTATAAGAGATTCGATTTTTAAAAATCTCAATAAAAAATTTGGTCGATTTGCAGCATTTTAGCGCTCCAACTATGTCCGCAATATACTCAGCTCGCACTGTCGCACACACCTGAGCGCAATCACATTATCCCATGCTCTTCCATAGACAGGATTTTTTGTTGATGCATAGCTTATATATAGCCTTTGTACATTAGTCCAGTGTTTTAATTAGATTTATGAAAAAATGATGTTCTAATAACATATTTAAGTGTTTATAAAGAATAAATCTTTACGTAAAAACCTTTCTATTCACTGACAACTAGCTTTATTGAAAATTTTCGGCACGGTAATTGAACATCAACTCCTCAATACATATAATCATCTGATCCAAAGGAAAATATTGAAAATGTTTACTTTCCTTTTGGTATTTTATAATTACGTATCATTTGTGTTTTATAAGTGTTTCATAAATTAATAGGTTTTATAACCGTTTCTACCACAGTCTTACTTCAAATTAGACGTGGTCTAAGATGATAATATGCTAAACCTACAAATGATCTATCTAACTCTCGAGTGTTGTCATCGTGACACATTTATATTGGTGACAAATTTTTAAACTTAAGGGCGCTAGTTAGGACTTCTTCAACCTAAATTTCGGGCTCACTACAATTGGTAAATCATCTCTTAACTGATCGAATAAAAATATCAATAATTGGTGCCACAGATTTATTTCACAATATTACATTTGTTATGAGCCCTTCTACAATTACAGATAATCCTAACTTAATCTATCGACAGTTAAACGCAGTTTTATCGACTGCGTTCTATATTTGAAATATTGTCGGCGGCAAACTCGGAGTTCAATTAACGGCGGTCCGTTATAAATGGGACATGCCCTGGCGTCCGATTAAACTCAATCTCCTGTAATCCGCGGCGCGGGTTGGGTCATTTTGAATTTCGTTAAATAATCGTAACCGTTAACTTTATGTTCAGTTCTGATGAATAACTAACGTTACAAGGCATTATTATTATCAGTAACACGCGTTAAATTTTTTTTGTTATGTCGCTTTTTTGATTACATAACTTTTAAATCCCAAATTAATTATAATTGCATATACTTTATAAAGGAGTATCTTGATATTTTAATATATAGTACCTGGACGACTGAGCTCAGCTCGGTTCTTTAAGAAGATAATTATTTTTTTAGGTATTTTCAGGCGTGTTGGAAGCATTACTAAAATTTTAACAATCATCATTGTTTTGGTTACCAATTGTTTAAAAAAGCTTAGAATAATAAAATAGTTTTTTAAATTAAAATATACTGTTAAATTTGCCTCACAAAATAAGCATATTTCCTAAAAAAAGGAAATAAAAAAAAGAGACGGGTCAGTTTCGAACTGGAGTTAAACGGATTTTCAAAACGCTTGATTTCCATCGGAGCTACTTTTGTTTTGTCAGCGGTGGCGAAATTCACTTTTATATTATAGCTATATTTTTTCATTGCCTGAAAACTAAGATAAAACATGTTTTCTATGAATGAAATTTAGCTAAACCGATTTATAATCCCCGAAACCACCACATACTAAATTTCATGGAAATCGCTGACGCCGTTTACGAGATCCTGAACATATAACAATATAAAAATATACAAGAATTGCTCGTTTGAAAGTATTTGATACTTACCTATATCTTTTTTCCTATATTTTACCTTTCCTATATTCTACCTATATTTTATTTTCGGGATTTATTATGAATCTATTGCCAATTCAGTAAGACAGATAATTAATTTTAGCCCCTACGTAAAAGTTCTAAGCAAAAACTTTATTTTACGCTTAGTTTTATAGTCTTCAGGCTAAATTAAAACACTGCTGTATCTATTGAATAGAACAAATCTTGATAAACGCATATTTGGAGAATAGTTTTCTTTTGTTATTTAGATACGCGTGGTACCTAATTTCTTATTATTATTTTTCATAGTGAAGTGAGGGTTAAAATAGTACAGAAATGATTCAAGAAATATTATTGTGATTTAATAATCTTAAGTATATATAAAATTTAATTGTGTGTTTGTATTCTACATCTTCGGACATTGTTAATTTTGTTGATTTAATAGTTTGTGTAGTTGTCTTTGCCGTTTAAGTCTAAAAAATAATAACCTCGGAACCGCTTCGAAAAATTGGTGTATTTTTATATTTGTAATGTTTTAACGCATGAAGAGAATTTAATCTGAATTATTTGTAATAAAAAGAATATATTGTAATTAAAAATATGATATTCAACATTTGTTAAAACTGCTTCACAGTAGTATAAGCAAGCAATAAATGCACAAATAGTAATACACTATTACAAATGTAAATTATGTTTATTCATGATAATAATGTCCATAGAAAAACACATGAAATAACGCAACATCTTGCTGTACGTAAAATGTTAACCGAAGATTAGTTATAGCTTAAAAACAAACATACTATGCTACCCAACGTTTCATAGGGTTGCGCGTGGAAGGCACGCACTAATTACCGAAGAGAATTCGATGCCATAAATCACGGACATAATATAACAGCGAGAGGCAGTCGTCGCGTCGCTCCGGTATGCACGCTCCAAATCCACTGGGGTCGGACCGGCCTCTCCAATTTGAATTTCGAAATTTGAATATGGTCGTGCTTGGACATTGGTTAGTTTAGAAGCCCTTGTATCCAGATAGTAAGTGTTAATATTTCATCTAGAGATAGAAATAAGACTCAGAATCGTAATTCTTAGCAGTGGCGGATTCACAAGTCTGCAGCCTGTACACTATTCAAAAATTCTCGCCCTTAAAGACCTACCTCTACAGTCAATAGCGTAGTCAGTTCGAGAAAAAAAACTACCTCTACAGTTCGATATCCTAGTTCATAACCATATTAATTACATTTTTTTTTTAACTTTCTTTTTGGCAGTAAAAATAATCGTAGATCATTTTAATATTAAGCGTCGTGTGAATCAATATTCTAACAAGATGGTGGATTCCTTGTTAGAAGCTTCCTGGGACTTTTTGTGGCATCTCAGATTTTCATGCTCCGTAGTATTATTTTCCATTCATTTCACTTATGCACAATAAAGTAACTATATTACGTAAAACACTTCCAAATTTACAAAGTATACAGTCAAATAACACAAGATTATAAATAAAAAATAGAATCCACTTCATTACAGACTAAAACCCCGCCAAAAATTCAATTACTTTATTTCTAGGATGGATAGCTTTCAAGAACTATCATAGTGGAACTTTTTTATTTCTGAAAGACATTAGTAGTGGTAGAGCCACGCTGAAGCTATTATTGGTTTCAGCCTGAATGGGTCGGCTCACTCGAGGTAGCACCACCGTCTCACAGAAAACCGACGTGAAATAACAGTGTTTACATTGTTACG
The DNA here is from genome assembly GCA_014332785.1 of Antheraea mylitta. Lineage (NCBI taxonomy): Eukaryota > Metazoa > Arthropoda > Insecta > Lepidoptera > Saturniidae > Antheraea > Antheraea mylitta. The sequence goes on from JACEII010000008.1 coordinate 2,729,365, forward strand.
TTTCGTTCGGTCAGTGAGAGCGCCGGAGACCCATCTCCCCTCCCCTCCCCTCCCCTTCCGCCTTTCTCAGCATGCCCCCAAACACAGGTTGGCAACGCACTTGCGACTCCTCTGGGGTTGCTAGTGTCTATGGACGGTGGTGATCGCTTAACAACAGGTGATCCGCATATTCGTTTGCCTCCTATATGACATAAAAAAAAGAAAAAAAAATTTAGCCCGAAAATTGCCGCCCCTAAAATCTGCCGCCCTAGGCTACAGCCTACTCAACCTACTGGTAAATCCGCCTCTGATTCTTAGTATTAATAAGTTATCATAATATTAATTACTGACGGGTATGCGATATAGTTTTCAATGTAGTTAAATGTTTATACTATATTATAAATTTGAAAACGATATAATGCTTTTTCTATGCTAACTTCATTAGAAGAGAAAATATATAATGAAATATTTTTTCAACATATCAGATATTTATTTTTTCATATTACTAATATTAATTCAAATATTTTCCCTTCATCTATTTTAATAAACAAAAAGTTATAAATTTCAAAGCATCTCCATGTGTTCTTTTTCTCTATGGCTTTATTTATGACCATTCACTGAACTATGTAATAATCTCTAAGACGGGATTTAATTTGTCGGACTGATTTCATGGTTCATGCGAGGGAGACTAACCTAACAATGAAACCTTGTGTTAGACAAATATTGTAGAAAAAAAGTTTGAAACACGAAGTAGTTTTTATTCATTCTATAGGCAAAGCGTAATCTGCGCATTTGCCAGTGTCAGTTTTAAATTAACAATAGGTAACGTTATCTAATTAGGCTTTGGTGAAATGGTGATAACCTCACAAATATTTGAAACTAGTGGATCCGGCGGACGTTGTCCCGTCCTGATAATAAAAAAAAACTAGACAAATTGTATACCTAAACATTCCTCGTGAATCACTCTATCTAATGGTGAAAACTACATGAAAATCCATTCAGCAGTTTTGGAGCTTATCGCGAACAGACAGACAGACATACGTGGCACAGGACTTCGTTTTATATTATATAATGATATGATTACTAGACATCACTATTTGGACTTCGGAGGGATTTGTCTTCATTTGTGTATAATATATTTAATACAATAAGTAGCCGACCACTAACCTTAATTAAGTAAACGTAAAGTAAATTAGGTTTTCTTAAAGGTGATTTTATTTCTTCCTTTTATACAAACTACTTACACAACATATTTTACAGCATGGTGTCTAAATCACAGTCTAGATATCGGAAATTTTTGCGGTGAAGATAAATATCTCAGAAATCTAAATCAAAGACACCTAGTTAAGAAGGAATTTGAACAAATATAGTGTGTTAAATATACTATATATAATTTATATTTGTTACTATTGTATTTGTTGTTATTGGATCTGTTTATGCTTCACTGTTAAAATTACTTCAGTTAATTTAATACCCCGTTTAGCCAATGACTGGAGCTGACCAAGGATCATGTTAAATGGTATCGTCTGGCTTACTAAGGTTAATTAAAATCCAATGATGCCTAATTCCAAATATTGAAGGAAACACGCATAAGTCGTTACGAGCAAGCCTTTTACCCTACCCAACCTGAGAGCACAAGTACTTTTCGTAATCCATCTGAGAGTCACAACTCTTCGATCTTGTCTCAGTTTGATATCCGAACACTCCCGAACACAAGTTTAGTTGCGATGCTGCCTATTTAATCTGTTAAAGGTGCAAATACTTTGGCACAAGGTGAATAATACTTATTTTATTTAATCTATGTATGTATAATGAAAACATAATTCTTTGAGTCTAAATCACAACAAAATTACTGAACGTAGATTGTTCTAGATTACTTATATATGTTTAAGATTCAATTGGCCTCTTGACATTTTTTTAATGTGCTCTAAAGTGAGTTGGAATCAGCTACTCACTCTTATATACATGCTATAATTAAAACATCTGTTTTTATTTGTAATTGTAATTTGTAATATAATTGTTTAGAATGTATAACACATAGGCGATGCGGTCAGGGATGCCTTCATAGCTACTGTCACTCTTTATTTGAGCAGATCTTCGCCTTACAATACTTTTTACTATTATAATGTGTGTAGAGCAGCGACATCTTGCCTTTTATAGGCCAAACTATGGAAGTCAAAGCAATTATTATTTATTCATAATTCTGCAAAATACTTTAAGTAACTAAAAATAATGATAAACATTAAATTAATGTTATGTAAGTAATAAATCAATTGTAAATAATAATATCAATTTTTATTTATGTCTTATTAAAATCTATATAATAACAATTATTAATTATGTATTTTTAATATGATGGCGCTAGTGTCAATGTGTCTCTCTAATATGGTGGCGCTAATTTCAACGTTTCGGTCGTGTTGTTGTCTCGCTTCTTGAATGTGACGTAGTGGTATCGGAGGTGGGTGATAACACATTACAAAATTCTCAGTTAGTGATGGTCGCGACCACAGAGTACCTTATATAAATAGAGTTCGCACTCGTTCTTTTCAATCAGCGCCTCTATAATACGAGGCCCGAACTAATATCTGTTGGTAGTCGATATACATATATAGTTATGTATGTACACATAAAGCGGTACTGTGTAAATCGTATACAAGCTATTAATCATATTTATTTGTATTGAATATATTCATCGAAAGGCAAATCTAAATCCAAGTATTATGTAGGAGTCAATGTTTATAAGTAAGTCCGTAAATAGATAGAATTGTTTGTGGGAGACAAAAAAAATTTAAGGAAGCACTTTCACGTAACAGAAACGTAAAGTGAATAAATATTTGAAAGTTGTCATTTTGAAATGTCAAAAGTAATTGTCGTCCACCATGTTTTGTTATCAAACTTGTCAAAAAAAATTGCTTAAAGTGCCATCTACATAGCGAACCGATAACCAACAATAGGCGAGGATTTTCCATACAAATCCGATTCTGAGAAGTGAAAACAGCGTGGTCGCGACTTAAATCAGTTGCCCGCACGAATAAACGTGTATATATATTGTGTTTCTTTTTACAACACCTTGGTCATTCAACGTATAGTTCAGGACGGAGAGTTATAGAGTGGATATAAGGAGATAACATACACACACAGAATATGCGTTGAAAGTCTCATCCCAACAATGGTGGAAACACATCTCCTAACACTTGTGTCTTTTTAGAATTGATTACGCTATTGACCTAGCAAGGTATTAACAGCTTCACCGGGCAACACTTATATGTCGACTTATCGACATCCTTTCGATACGTGAGCAGCAATCGTAGTTTTAATAACCATGGTGAACGTCTTCACTCTAAACCTGGTGATATTGACCATGTATAAGCATCGATAATTACAATATTTAGACATAAATATAAGTGCAATACATAAGTTTTCTTCCCGAGTTAATCTACAAAATGGTAGAACCGATTTTGATAAGAACTTTACTATTTGTAGACGTTTCAGGGTATTACGTAGACTATATATCATTAAACTATTCTTTAAAGGATTAACAATAAGGATAAAACTAAATAAAATTCAGCAAAAATCGTTAAAATCAGTGGTTATGGTGAAAAAACAGAATTATGTAGTATTAAAATAGTAAATTTATATACAATAAGTAGTTGCTGCGAACCAATAAGAAAATTTTCATGACAATAAATTTAGGGAAATTAAGCATTATTTCTCTGAATTTGATTTTTTTTGTTACGGTTTCAAGGCCCTAACATACAGATTGTCAGGGGTACAGAAAAGGACATAGGGTACCTTTCTCACTTAAATCAAAAGTACTGCTCTCAAAAGGTAGGTCAGATCTATATTTACGTGAGCATCGCTGCGAACAAAATTTAGTAAATAATAAAAAGATTTCAACACAATATTTTGGTAATGGTATCCATCTATGGCTCTAGTTCTATATTAAATTGGTGCCTAAATTCCATTCATATTCTCGTAATAAACGATTCTTAGTTACAAAGGGATATAGTTTAACCATGAACAATATACTTTAATCTCATTGTGTCACTGTGTGGGACGATTTATCCTGATTAATTGGTGTAGTACGATATAAACAAACCAGAACAGAGTGAGCTCTCATATAATATTTTCCATTAACTGCCGCGACACGAACATGGCCAGTAACGGAGTTCAACGTTACTTGGTCGTGATTTGCGTGTTGCGTACATAAAGGGACAATTAAGGTTGGTAATGAATCTACAAACGCTTGAAGATGTTGGCAACGATTAACGGTGTAACTGTTTAGTTAGGGGAAATGTAACGTAGGCATTTTTTTTTTATTTGGGAAACAGACAATAGAATTAATTATCTATGATATTTTTAAGTTTTAGTTGTTTAGTCTACGTTGTGGGTTTTTCTTCTTTATCTTCAAATGTCAGCAATAAAATTTTCGATCGGATAACTATGATAAAACAATATCTTTGTTTCTTTTTTATATTTCATATTGTATTAAATTTTATAAAATATTTTGATCGTTTGATCCAGATTATCTTTTGCTCAAAAAACTCGACCACTGGAAAACATGTAATGAAGTACTAATAAACGATCTAAAAAGAAATCTGTATTATATAACACCATGTTAGTAAAAAATGTTACGTGTTCATTTGCTTATAAAAAAAAAAAAAGATTTGAACCTATTTATTATCTCCCTCTAATAACAGTACTGGTCGCGGACAGAAAAAAGAATCGAATTTGTAATTCGAACACCCCCATTAGCGATGCGGCAGACTCGCGAGCACTTGTTTCACCACTCGTTAGTCCGACACCATTTGTTTGCCGCAACGCGACCTAATCCCGGGATTGTACCGGGATAATCCGGGATCACGAATCATGACACTATTGTTGTAAGTGTGAAACCGACACAAATAGGCCTACGGCTTTCCGCGGCCCCTGTGTGGTCGCACATCGATTGTAACACAGGAGAATTTATCTTTTACGGCATTTGGTATAAAGTCTTTTATAGTATGAACTTTTCTATGTATACGATGACATTGCAGCATTCAGTAAATTATTTTATGCATCTCAAATATTCAAAAGCAGCCCTTATTGCTTAGATGTTAAGCTTCACAAATCAATACAACAACGAGTCAAAAATGAAGTTTTATTCAATGCGAATTCACTTTCGGTTATTTTGAATGAATTGTTATTTATTATAGCCGTTTATTGTACGAAGTTAATAAAGAGGTTCTTATGTTGTTCACTTTTGGGGTGGTTTGTTCAAATATTGGTTGCGTTTGTCAAATGGATCGTGATATTTGTTCGAACAATATGTGATGGTTCTGGTTGTTTTTGTTATTAATTTGAACATTTTGTATGTTTAATTGGTTGGAATTTAATTTACGGGTTGGAAAGTCTTGAGACTGTTTAACCTCCTGGTTGGGCTTTTGGGGAAGGAAAATAGCATGATGTAACTATAGCATGATGTTAGGGCTTTTTCTAAAGACACCATTGTTAGCAACCACCATCAAAAACCTATAGGTGTGTTCCCGTGTTCCTAGCATTTTTACTTAAAAGTCAGGTTTTATAAGCTTAGCGTGCTACCTTCAGCTACATCATATAGTAGGTGGTAGAGCCATACTGAAGCTATTAGTAGCTTCAGTATGAATAGGTCGGCTCGCCCGGGGTAGTACCACCCTCTCACAAAAAACCGACGTGAAGTAGCAGTGCTTGCATTGTTGCGTTTCGTTCGGTCATTGAGTATGCTGGAGGCCCCCATCTCTCCACCTCTCCCCACCTCTCCCCACCTTCCCCCTCTCATGTTCCCTTTCTTCCCCCATTCCCCAACGCAGGCTGGCAACGCATTTGCGACCCCCCTGGTGTTGCAAGTGTCTATGGACGGTGGTGATCACTTAAGATCAGGTAACCCACCTGTTCGTTTGCCTCCTATGATATAAAAAAAACATCATCACTTACATAATGCAAGATTAAAATTTTAAGTAGAGAACCTACCTTTGTCACAGTTGACGTTGGCGGAATTGCCTTCATAGGCAGCGGCCATACCAAAGAAAAAAAGGTTGATCTATGCCCATAAAAAATAATAATGTGTCTATGCTATCTATTTTATTATAATACGCCACTAGGTGGCGCTATAGCAAGTCATCTTCTATACCGTTCAATTCATCATCATAATAATGTATTAGCGTGAAGGTTTGGAAGTAGTAATTATATTAAAATACTACGCAAATATTTATTATAAACAAGTCATTCCAAGCATAAATAAAATAATAGAGAGGCCTGGTGGTGTATGAACCACGCAGCAACTATTAGAGACGTTTCAATCTTTATATAATTTTATTCCTTAAACATTTGGTCGTTTTACTACAGAAAATATCACTATATCTTCGTTTAATATAAAGTTCTTAAAGTTTGACGAAACTACGATTTTTATAATCACCATAAAAATCCTAAAGAATCTTTATAAGCAAAGTATATGTATTTTTTCAATTAACTATCTTTCGTGTTTTTCTTTTGTACATAAAGCATATTTTTATACAGTAATTATATGTAATACAATAAGTGACGCAGACGTAGTCGCGCGTATAAGTTAGCAAATTGATAAACTTCTTCACCCTTTGACAGACCTCAATTAAAAGTATGTAGTTATTAGTGTTTCTCATATAAAACATTTCTATGTTGCCAACTTTGTTGTAAATCATAACTAGATGGCGCTTATCTACATTTTATCGTTATTAAGTTTTATATTGCAACTTAACGTGACAATTTTCCGATAATAAATATATGGACGAGTTGTTGAGGCATATATGCTTGGTACACATATACGTTTTAACAACTCATACATATATGAATAGTTAGCTAGGTTAGCTAAGATAGGTCGCGATTTTGCATGCATCAGCCAAGCCGAGGTGTGCCGTGCACCTTTGAGCTGGTTGCCAAAATAAAACCGGCTGAGTGCCTTAAGCGCTCGCCTTAGTAGTCCGGTGAAGCTGTTAAGACCTTGCTAGGTCAATAGCGTAGTCATTTCGAGAAAAAAAAAACTTAACGTGGACAAAGTTGTGGGTGATAATTTCTCATATAGTATAAAAAAACTAAATTATGGTATAAAAAATATATGACTCATTTCAACTACAATGACAAATACTGATGCCACTGTTTTGCGGCAGGATAAGTTGGTAGAAATATTTTTTTTTTTTCTCGAACTGGCTACGCTACTGACCCAGCAAGGTCTTAACAGCTTCACCGGAGTACAAGTAGAAATATCTGTTGAATGTCACTCATGTTTGATTGTATCATAACGTCACGTGATACACAGATTATATTATGTGATATAAATAATTAATAGTGATACTTCAAAGTCAAGAGATAGTAAAAAGTTATTGCGGCCGCCTACATGCATAGTGCATAACGATGTTATGCAAACAACGTACAAACGTTATGGGCAATAACGTTAACTGAAATGTTTACGAGAAACTGCCTCTGTCTTTCCGAACTACATCTATACGCTGTCGAAGCGATTGCAAATTTTAAAGCTTCAAATTCCAGGATTAATTGCTTTATCTAGAAATAATTTTATGTTATAGATGTAAATTTCAGGAAATGTAATTTTTTCCCAAATTGTACAATTTGTTTAAAGTTATATAACATATATACAATTTTATATACGAATCGTTAAAATTCACAGAATGTATTTTTTTTCTTGAGTTTATTTTTCATAACTATGCTAGAAACCGATAGATGGCGTTGTAGTCGTTTATAACAAATGATATAGCTCTTACGGAACACAATAATTTATATCCACTATATAATATGTTAGTTTGGCGTGAAACAAGATCATAGAATCCGGTATCAACAGATGACGTTTTAGTTGGGTTTTTAGGTATTGAAAAGAGCAGAATAACGTCTATAGGCACTAGGCACACTAGTCAATAGGCACACGATGAAAGTGAAATTTTTATATTATAGGGAAACATTTTAATTTAAAAAATATTACAAAACGCCATCGTCAAGCAGTGTTTTCAGGCGCCCTATCTAAGTAGTGACCGTGCCCACACTTCGGTCATCAGACGAGAACCGATGTTTTTATCACTGTAACAGATACAGAGTGTATCCCCACCACTTTTCGTCACCCAAAAAAATTAAAAAGTCCTCTCATAAGAAACATCACTTGAAAAATGAGTCACTGTGAAGGATTATATCACCATAGTTAAGGTGGTCGCGATCTCGTTTACACTAGTCAATTCCGGACAGCGAATATCCTAACTCCTGCCGGACTATTGTGTCGTACCACTGAACTAGACGAAATAGTTGTCGATAGTGGCTCTTATCAAAATAGCACATCACTAGAAGTTTAGACTCAAGTGTAATAATAGTTCGATAATAATTATCAAGTAGTACGGTCGTTTGACGACACCCCTGGGCGTCGTGGGCACGCCACGGTAACGACACGACACGGCTCGCTCTAACGCGATACGTATAAATTCATTTTTATTTGTTTCCAACAGGTAAATGTTGGCGACCATTAAGAGAATTGCTTTCGATTTATATGGTCTATCTTTACAGTTACTCTATGCTAAAATTGCCATCGGTTTTATTAGTTTGTATACAGTCCAATTTAGAATCATAGATACTGATGTAATTTCATCACGTTTCATTTAAATTTCCCACGTATTGTATTTACGTTTGAACTATAGTAGTAGCTCTGCACGATGTTATTACAAAAAAGTTAAATACGTATTGAATACTTGCTTCAAAAAGTTTTGGCTTATTTCGTATTAAATGCACTGCGCTCGCCCGAGACAAGTTCGCGTTATCTTTTTTCGTAAGTCTAACCTTATTTTTTTCTTTTAACCCCATGGTGCCTACTTACACCTATTTGGCCGGGGAGCAGGAGCTGCCTACGGCACTGCGTCTGCTCACCCGGCAGGTGTCGGCCCCTGCCGAGGGGCACCTTCTGCGGACTGGGTAGGTCAATAACTCCCCCCAGGGAGGGGCGGGTGTTAAGCCCCTCTCGACGAAATGTGGGAGTCGCATGGCACAATGCACCTCCACCACGTGGGCCTGCTGTAGCGCAGGGCGACGGACGTGCCCGCGTCACATCGCCCGCAGGTCCTTTACGGCGGCATAAGATCGTCTCCGACCCGTCGCCGCCGTATTCGTCGGCCGCGGGAGATGAGCCTGGTGGTCTGCTCCCTCTCCCTTTCCGCCGCTTCCATGTTGAACATAACTGCTTCGCAGTATGAAGCGACGGAGTTCCACCCGGTCTCACTGTCGACCATCTTACAGACGACAGTCGAGAGCGAGAGATCCGGGCCTATGGCCACGACGAGCTCGCGGCGTGGCACGTCCCAGGCGGGACAGACTGTTAATGTGTGCTGTGCATTGTCCGTTGCGTAGCCACAATGATGGCACCCTGCCGTTGGCTCCCGGCCTCCGTAAGTCTAACCTAACCTAACCAAAGCGAGACAAAAAAGCAAGATGCTAAACGTTCGGCGAGCGCGGTGCATTTAACACGAAATAACCCAAACATTTTTAAAGCAAGTATTCAATATATTTTTTGTAGCAACACCTAATATAATCTAAATAGAGTTTAATTAATAACAAGAGTTTTTGGCGGGATTTTAGTCTGTCATGTAGTGGATTTTATATTTTATTCATAATCTTGTGTTATTGGACTCAATATTTTGTAAATTTGGTGGAGTTTTACACAATATAGTTAGTTTGTTGTGCATAAGTGAAGTGAGTGGAAAATAATACCACGGAGCATAAAATTCTGAGATGCCACAAAAACTCCCAGGAAGGTTCTAACAAGGGATCTACCATCTTGTTAGAATATTGACTCACACGACGCTTAATATTGAAATGATCGTACGACGCTTGTAATATTATAGATTACTCGACAATGGCAGTAATAATCTGAAAGATTGATTGCCAAAAATAAAGTAAAAAAAAAATAACAAAACAAGATGGCGGCTAAAAAGTAAAAGAGGTTTACGACAAGAGAAGTTTATTATTAAATTCGTGAAATTAGTTTTAAAGGATGTTTCTATTTTTAATTAAGATTTGTGACCAGAAAAGTTTTATAAATAGAAAATATTCAAATTATTAAGATTGTTTGAATTATACCAGTTGTTCGAATATTTGACCCAACTTTCGTATCGAAATATCTGCTATGATTCGTAGATGAATAATTTATAATTTTAAAGAACCGCACGCCCTTAAAAAATTAAATAACTTTCACTCGAAGCTCAAAGAAACCATACTTATTTCCTACGTCATATCAAAATGGTCAATAAAGATATATTTCCAAAACGTAAAATCAACAAGAACTGAACCGTATTTTCTTTTCTTTATATAATAATAACAAAAATTATTTAATTGGTAGAAAAAAATGGGGTTAATTGTTAGAAGATATTTTATTCTTATTGAATTCTATATTGTAAATAGCGAACTTAGTAGTTAGACATTGTCCTATCCCAGCCGTCGATAAAGTATAAATAGCAATGTAAAAAAATCTAGAATTCTATATTTAATTATGTGAAATCTAGAACCACAACTATTAACAATCCAAGTTACCACATAAATACGAAAAAATGACAGACATACCCACACTAGAATTTTGTATACCTAATATCTTTAAACGAGCAATTCTTGTATATTTTTATATTTGTATATATTCATGATCTCTGAAATGTCGTCATCTATTTCCGTGAAATTTAGTATGTAGGTAGTTTCGGGGACGATAAATTGATCTAGCTAGATTTAATTCATAGAAAACTTTTTTTTACTAAAATTTCAACCAAAAATGTTTTTTAAAGAACCGAGCTAGGCTCGGTCGCCCAGGTACTATAGATTAACGCGGTCGGTTGTTTTTATTTGATATTGTTATGTATTAACCGTGTACTACAGTAATAGGAGTAGTCCGTTGAAGCTGTAAAGGCCAGTAAGGCAAATAGAAAAAAAAAAACAGTAATGGGATTTTCAAGTTCAGGAATTCCAGAGATTATTGTCATACAAATCGACAATACGTACTACTTTTTATAGTAGAAATATATATAAGACAATTAAAGCAAGGAGTATGAATTAAGAATCATTCCATCCCAAAAATGATCACAGTTCAAAACGAGTATTTAATGAAGAGGTAAACGTTTCTTCATTATTAGTTTTTCGCATGTTAGCGCCTATAAAAAATATAAGAGCAAATTTTCATAATACATATTTAGGTACCAGTTTTAATCATCATTCCTATTGCTTTAATAAAGTGAACGATTCAAAAATGATATTGATTGTACAATGAAATTCATCAAATCGTTACGCCATCATTAAATAAGTTACCAAATTGCCACGGCAGACGTTTTTTTTTCGAACTGACTCCGATATTGGCCTTACTAGGCCTTCACGGCTTCACCGGACTACACCACGGCAGACGTCTCGGAAGTGTTGCTATACAAATAAAATTTAAAAAAGTTTGCCGCTGTGCGCGTCAGTCCTCATGCAAAATCTATTTAAAAGATTTCGGTTGCGGAGTAAAATAAAATTGCACTTTAAGTTAGACTATGTTTATGTTTTTTTTTTCTCTGAATAAAGATTTACGCACTGATGTTTTATTAATACAAAAATCCTTAACAAATTATTCCTAGAAATGCTAAGTTCAATAAAACCGTATTACCACACGTGATTCAATTAAACATTACAAATAACAGTGAAATTTTGTAATTAAATTCGATGTTAAATCACCTATCGCATGCCTCAACGCTATGCATCTAAACCTTCAGGGAACTAAACTTAGTCAATTATGCCAGCTAACAGCCACTCGCAGACGTTCTCTCGTCCCCATATATAACAATTTGCACCCAATAATGGCCCTTAGTGCATTAATTTTTCAAATCGAAGAAAAGTTCATTTACTTCGGCTATTAATCGTTGGTTAGTTAGAGATAATTTTCGTTCACAATAACCTATCATCAATCATTGTCCAATTTTATAAATATACAGTGTAAGAATTTTGTGACAATCGATCAACCCGTTCTTCGGTTAATTTTAACATAACGACCAGATTAGACACCTCTAGGTAGTGGCTCAAGCCTAGGTGCGTTCGCTCGGCGTGGAGCCCTTGAGGACGCTGCTCGCGCGATACAGCGACACAAAATCTTACATCACTGCGCCAACATTACACATATCACATACATGCACCATACACGCTTACACATGAAAGTAGAAGGGTTCTATTTTTTTCCCTTATCGAACTGAAATAGTTTAGAAAATTATCCGATATGAAATATACACTCATCAAAAAAGTCTAAGAAACATGTACTAATTTAAATTTTAGGATGGTTCTTCACATTATAACGTTGTATTTTATTTTTAAAATAATATCTTTAGGGCTCTATGATGTAAAAATAACAGCTGTTGTCTTTATAAGTTCTTTTAATAACAGAAATGAACAATATTAGAATATACTGTAGAAACTAAGATACATAAGAAACTAAACTTTTTTTTTTACAAAATGAAATTTGTAAAGAAAATGTATTTATTGTGAAAAAATAGAACAATTTAATACAAAGTATGGTCTCCTCTGCTATTCAGAACTTGTCGGTAATGATTATTCATTGAATTAATGAGACTGTTTATGTCATCTTGCGGTATTCGCTCCCAATGGAATTGTAGCAAATCCTTCAGCTGTTGTTGTCGCTCCGTCCAAGTCCTTCAAAACACGTCTCTGGAGCATGTCCCACGCGTGCTCGATGGGGTTGAGATCTGGCGATTGTGCAGGCCAGGGCAATACCCGGATGTTCTCCGTTGCAAAGTATTCACTGGTTCGCCGAGCTGCATGTGAACGCGCATTGTCATGCATTAACCTAAAATCGAAGCCAAAGATTTATGCAAATGGGTAGACATAAGGTCTGAGAATATCCTCAATGTAATTTTCAGCATTCATGTTTCCATTTACAAAAACGAGCTCAGTTCGCCTATTCTTCATAATACCCGCCCATAACATAACTGTTGAGCCGCTGTATGGGTGAACTTCCTGAACGCACCTGAGCCTTTCAGTATTTCCGGGCCGACGATACACTCGCACCCTTCTTGTATCAGGTTTAAACCCGAATCGCGACTCATCGGAAAACATAATTTTATCCCATTGTTCCTGGGTCCATGTTACGCGTTCTCTACACCATTCATATCGATGTGCGCGATTCCCGTGACGTATTGGTGGGCACCTGATTGGGCGTCGAGCTCGTAGGCCGTACTCATCCAGTCGATTTCGCACAGTTTGAGGACTTATACATCAACACCACTTGAAATTTGTAGCCTCAAACTTATCTCTCGAGCGGTTAACATCGGCTGGCGTCTTGCAGTCAGTTGTATGTACCGGTCTTGCCGAGTGGTTGTACTCCTTTTACGGCCTGGATGCTGTTCATCGGGTTCTCCTGTATTATTGTAGAGCTGCCAAAGACGACAAATAACACTTCTATGAATTCCAAAATGTCGAGATACCTGAGATTGATTACTTCCCGCTTGCAACATCCCTACAGCTCTTTGCATTTCATCTGCCATTAAATGACGTCGCTTAATGACGTAAAGAAGATCTAACAATTCAATTTTGTTGCTAACTTTATTTAAATGGTTAGTAAAATTATAAAATCAAGACTAAACGTAGTAATTAAAACGCACTTAACACCTGTATTAGTGAAAAACTGTAAAGATTTAAGCGCCACACAAACGAAAATAGACCTTATGATGCAAAGGTTAGCAAACAGTTTGGCAGTATAAGGTTTAAAAAAATACTGGATTTATTACAAGATTTGAATAATTATAAATGATGTAATGTGAAATTCCAATTATTATGCAAAGTGTATTATTACATTATTATTTAATTTTTAAGAACTATCTTTTGTACTAAACCACGAAATGTCCAACTTAGCTATTGTATTTATACTTTTAGGTTAGAAAAAATATTTTACATTAAATACTGAACTAAATATACATTAAACTACTACAATATGAATATATCAAATTAAATATTGAATAATTTAGACAAATGAATATGATAACAATAGTTTTCAGCCAATTAACTTTACTATTATTCTTTCTCCTTATTTCATATAAAACTTATTTCAAGAAAATATACAATATTTTATCGATCATAAGAAAAAAAAACGAAATATATTTTAAATTAGATATAATTTTTATGAAAATAATATCAAATACATGATAATATAAAAACCATATATAATCTGAATATAATTAAATATATTATTGTGACCATAGATTTATAGACTCATATGGTACATGTACTAAATGTCTATGCCGATGGCGGGAAATTTAAATTTTTTTAAAAAGCGCGTTGGGACCAATGTGTCCCAATGCTAGTATCCAGGTTAAATTCAAACAAATTCGCAGTCATTTGAATTTTACGAAAAAACAAAACATAATCAAATTTTTTTTTACAACCAGCCAGTATGTCATCAATAACAAAAAAGTTTACTTACCTACGCACTTTGTTTGAGTAAACACTTAGAAATTAATTAATATAAATGGTAAAATTTGTAATATCACGCATGTTGCTTAGACTTTTTTGATGTGTGTATATGAGAATTGTTGAGGTATGTATGCTTGGTACACATATATGTTCCAACAATTCATATATGTATAAATAGTTAGCTCAGACAGGTCGCGAATTACACGTATGAGGCAACAGCCCAAGCCGAGATGTGCCGTGCACCTTTGAGCTAGTTGTCAAATAAAATCGGCTGTGTGCCTTAAGCGCTCGCCTTTGTAGTTTGGTGAAGCTGTTAAGACCTTGCTAGGTTAACAGCGTAGTCACTTCGAGAAAAAAAATGAAACATGACATATAAACAACCGGAAAGACGAAATTTCTTTAAAATATTCATGATCAGTGGTCATTACAAAAAAAAAATGTGCAAAAAAAAAACCACATATTTATTAATACTGATAGACATTAAAGGCCGCCAGATTAAAGATCATCCTCAGGTTAAAAACCTGTCGACGAGCACCTATTAGTGAGTTCCGATACTTGAGAATCAGTCTACTTCTAGATTTAGCATGTGTAGCATCTTAGATGTCATCATTTAACATGAGATGATAACAATATATTGATGTATCGACTTAAAATTCAAAGCACGTCACAGAACATCATTATCCGATATCCAATATCACAGTACCAAAGTTTTGCATCGGTATATGTACATATGTAAGAAATATGACAAGATGATACCTACTCTGAATATAAAATACGTGAAGCGCCCCTGAATGATTGATTCCATATAGTTGAGTGTCGCATAAAATATTGACGCTTTCTGTCATAAAAACCGTACCCTTTTTGAGTTACTCCCGAAGTTGACCATCGGGGCTCTTTGCATAATTTTCTGGTTCCACGCACCTTGATTCTGTGGAGTGGGCGAAGTAAATTTTATACGTTTTTCATGGCTTTGAATCGTGAATGTTCATATATTTTGACAATCATACGAGTGGTTTATATTTACGTACGAACCAACAAGACGTATATTACAGCTCGCAATAAAAAACGAATATGTGTAATCTTATTTTTGTGACTTTTTTGCCACTGCTAAAAAAGCTATCTATTTTTTTCTATTTATTTCGATTAAGGGACTAGTCATTATTCAAATTATTCTAAGTAGAATGTTCAAAGCCAAATCCCAGCTAAAATATCAGGTAAATCTTAAATATTTTATTAAAAAACTATTCAAACTTTATATTGAATATTTATGATAATACTTATATTTTAAGTATAGGTTTGGTACCTATATATAATTGTTATTATGAAAATTTTAATAACAATAAAATTATAATTTTTCTGAGTACTTCATCAAACTTTAAATATATAATACAATATTTGTTAATCAAATTGTTGATTATTAAGTGAACTATTTCGTATTTAAAATACTTTGAAATCCTTAGTGATATATATTTATAGTCATTATTAATATGGAAATATAATAATCGTGATATATTTTCATAGAAAACCTCATAAAAATTATGTTCGTTGACATTTTTTCAGCTATGCTTTCTTTATTGGACTCTTGCTATTTTTATTATAAGTTACATTTTATGTTATATTTTTTTACTTAAAAGTAAAGCATTTTAATTAATGCATAACCATTGCTTTAACCCCTGGAGCTCCTAGTACCATAATGCTTTTGTAGACCATGTGAGGCAGAGGTCAACAGAAAGTTTGGCTGTATAAATCTTAAAACATTACGGAATTTATTACAAAATTTTAAAAATTTGAATAACAATAAGTAATGTATAAACATATAACAAATAATGTAAAAAAATATATAATGTATTTTTAAATTATGTATTCATTTCTAAGAACGTTTTATTTTACGAAATCATGAAATTTATTTATTGGATTTATTCTTATATATAGAATAGAAAAAAATTTACACATGTAATACTCAGTAAATATTTATAGCTGTACTATGGCATCATTATAAAGTCTTATTTGTAATATTTGATCTTTTTTTTTTAAAGGTACATCATGTATTTGTTACAGCAGTTTTTGATAACTGTGTTCTCCTTGTACTTGCTGTAATTAATATATATATATTGTTTCTTTCATATATTATATTTGCATCAAAATATTATATTAAATATAATATTTACTACACTTTTACAATATATGCCCACTATGTAATAAAATAATGCAATTTATTCAATGATTTAACCCTATATTATACTCCTTTTAAGTAGACTTGTAGTATTATCGATTTTTTAGTCATTCCTGTTGTATACAATTTTTCAGTACATTAGTCCATCCAACATTTAATAATTCAGATAAAATAATATGACAGGGATAAGTTTTTAGCAAATAAATTTACTATTATTCTTTCTATTTATTATGTATAAGACTTTTTGCAAGAAAATATCTTAAACCTAGCTAAAGGGTATATATTTCATAAAGAATAATACAGAAGAAAAATGTGAGTAGAGAGCTAACTAGAGAAAACATTTGATTTTTTAATATGCAAAACATGAAGTTTTATATCAAATATGTAATAAACTTGATAGTCATATTCAATTATTAAAATTGATTATAAATTATTATAAATTAACTATATTTATGTATAATTTACACTAATAATGTTAAATATACGATAAAATAAAAACTATATATAATGTATCACATTGTCATATAGATAAATGTATTATTGTGACCATAGACCAACTAGAGTGTAGTGTATAGGTACAAAAGTGTCAGTGCCGATGGCGCGAAATTTTAAAAACCTTAAAAAAACTTAGGATCGTCCATTTGTGATCAGAAGTGATCACTGGATTTTGTGAGGTTAACTTGTAGATGTATTTATTACAAAATTTAAATTAACTTTCCCGTATCTAATATCTAGAAGTAAACAATAATTAAGTATAAAATATATAAGTTAAAATAATATAATGTGGTAATGGATTTTCCATTAAGAATTTATCGTTCGCCTTATTCTACGTTTGTAGAAAAAACGACACCAACAATAGAAAAAATGTATTTAATGCATTGAATGTTTAAATTCAAAGTAATACAAACAACAAGTACAAAGAAACAAAATATTGACTATAGCTAACTTCAAGGTGTCGGTTTTTCGTGTCGGTGTGCGCGCACATCGTAAAGTTTACTCTCATCAATTTTTCCCTAATGCGCCAGAAGAAGTATAACTTCAAAAACGCAAGTAATCATCTATTCACAAAAAAAACTAAACCTAAAAATAAACGCATGTTTCGTAGAATACCGACTATCAATGGATATAGGGTAAACCAGGCAAACGTGCCCCACAATTCGAAGGATCGAAATAAAATATTTTTTTAACTTAGAACATGTTTATTAAAATAATCAGTCTTACGCTTTAACTCAATTGACACTAAAAAAACTAAAAAAATCTTCTAAAATCTAATTAAAACTAATCGAGATCAACTATTTCTTTAAATGTAGGGTGGGGCACATTTCACTGACATATCAGTCTTAAGTGCCCCAGTGAAGCCTCTCATTTTGACGACGTTTTTCCCTTCCCTTTCCCTAGAAATGTAGAATATTTTGCACTACACTTGTTGCATTGTTCTGTACAATTTGTACAGTCTTCGTGTAACCAAACATAACACTCCGAACACTGGATCCAGTCACCCTTCTTCTTGGTGTGATAGTAAGACTCGAGATATTCCACACAAGTGTTTTCATTTTTATCGATACATTCTTCGCTAAATTCACTAAGCTGCAACTCTTCTTCATTCTCTGATGAAGAAGATAAATCCTTCAAAAAGTTCTTTTCACGCTTTGATGCCACAGTAATCAACTTTCTCTTTTGTAACTTCTTCTTATCTTCAAATAATTTACGAGTTGTTAAATGCTTTTCTGACGTCGAAACCTTAACATTTTGCTTCCTTTTGCTTACTTTTTGTTGAATGATAGGAGACGGTGACGGTATTTCGTAAAAACGACTTGCCTCATTCACTCCCTTTTTGCTTGTTACATCCTCCACTGCTTTTTTCATATTCTCTTCCGTCCACTTCCTCTTGTCTACAGATTTATTCTTCCCCATTTCCTGAAAACTTATAATTTAATTATATCTTCACAAAAATATAAATTAAAAATAAAATTTATGTAAGGCACATTAGCCGAAAAAAAACAGGGCATATTAGCCAAAGTTCAGTATAATGTGCCTCACTTGAAAGCAAAGGAAGAAATGACGAAGAACGAAACGTAATTGATGCCAAATAAAAGTTTAAAGAGGTTAGTTTTTGCATAAAACTTAGAATAAACTAAATTTTACCGATCAAATATTTTAATTTTATGTGAAAGCAGATCCAAAACAAATTCATATAGTTGTACAAACCTTTTTTTCACCTTTTTTCACCTAAATCGTATAAAAACCGGCGATGTGATGTTTACAACGCAGCTGTACTTGTGTTACTGACCTATTTCGATCAAATTCGCGGCAATTTAAAAAACGTATCCTAGAGTTTTTCGAATGGGGCACGTTTGTCTGGTTTACCCTAATGAAATGTATATTTAATTGGTCTACAGATTATGTAGGTATGCAAGATGAGTAAATTAATCAGAGTGTTAAAAATTAATCCATCTTTATTTCAATGGTATGAACATACGCCATTTCATTCTAAATCTTATCATTTCTGTAGTGACTCAGTAGCAATGTGCTAGGTTAGGTTAGATTGGAACCCTGCAACCGTGACGAGGCCTCTAATGAGGGCCGACACCTGCCGGGGAAGAGACGCAGTGCCAGTTCGGCAGCTCCTGCTCTCCGGCCTATAGGTGATTAAAAGCACCATGGGGTTTTAGTCCGTCCAGGTCGGACATACCCCACCCTCAGCTGCCCGGCGATGGTGGGTATCCGTAGAGATTTTCCTATGTAAAAAAAAGGTTGGAGCACTGTGATAAAAATAATCACGAGCCTATTATGAACGGCGAGTGAATACACAAAACTTTCCATTTCGCACACTAACCGAACAATCAGCAGATTAATGTGAACATTTACGATTTTTAAGCTTTAGCGATAACAATTACACTTCTAATGGATTTACAGCGGCGATGTTAACAAAAAAAGAAATTAAAACACCTATATTCAAAGAAATACCATCCACATTAGATAATTCAATAATCATCTCATTCCATTCATTGGATTCAATATATTTTTACAGCATAATATCGTGTGACGCACGGGAGACGAATAAATTTTATCGTCCTATCACTTAGTACCATATTGACTGTCGTAAATATTACCAGGTTTTACTTTGTCGTATTTATAGCTGAATCATAAAATTCAATATTATAGTATGATGTACAAACTTCCATATTTTCACATTTAACTCAATTTACTCTAATATCCAGTGAGAAATTATATAATATACCTATATGAAGATCTATCTATACATACCTATAAGGAGAATGAAGTCTAACATGTTTGTAATTTTTGTAAAAAAAAATGCTGCGTCTTGGAATAGGTATAAAATAAATTTCAATCATTTTTAGAAATGTCTATCTGTTTGTTTGTTTGACCACGTGTCACTGTTAAAGTACTTTGTTCACGACAAAATCTCAGAAAATCATAAAGCATATTCTCGAGTAACATTTAGTCGTTGTTTCATTGAAATCGCTTCACTATATCAAAAGTTATTATAATTTTAATGACGACGCGTCTCAAGTATGATAGAAAAGTAGATAAGTAAATTAAATTAATACATTCTGATGACTTTATTAATAACCTTTTTTTTTACATAAAGATCCGCGCGGACGAAGTTGCAGGCACAGCTAGAATTAAATATAAGTAAAATTACGTTTATTTTTTTTTTCGAAATGACTACGCTATTGAACCAGCAAGGTCTTAAAAGCTTCACCGGGCTACTAAGGCGAGCACTTAAGGCACTCAGCCGATTTTAAAAATTACGTTAATATATATTTCATCTCAAGGTTTAAGAAATTACTGTCGTATCGTAACTTCGAGTATCTTTGTTTGTTATGTTTTCACATCTTAACTACTCAATCGATTCTCATCGAAGTTTGTATACAATTGTCAGGAGTATAGAAAAGGTCAAAGAAAAAAGTACTCTACCCGAAGGTCTGATCTTCATTCACGTGGGAGAAGCCGCGAGCAAACGATTGTCAAGCAATCAAAAAATCTTTTGGTAGAGCCGAGTTTATTTTTCGTACGTAACTGTTCCTCTATTTACACTACTTTCAATATTAAACATTTATAAAGCAATTTTCGACTAAATTAATTTTAATCTAGACTATTTATTAATGAAAGCAGGTAGAAATTTATCTAGGAATTGCTCTACCTCGAGTAACCGTACTTTATATATGAAACATAAAATACGAGAAATATCTTTAGTAAACTGTTAAAAAACGAAAGAGTTAATTCAACTGAAACGAAAGTAGCTTACTCTCCTATGTTTGTTCAAATAAAATTGACAACCCTAATAGGAATTCATACTTTAGGCAATCAAAATATTTAAGCTTTTAATTGATTAAGGTATAATGAAGACCTGATGATTAAGAAGTCTAAAGTGACGTCTTCAATCTTTCTGGTAATTCATTTCATAGCTTTAGTCAGCGTACACAACAACCGAAGGCTTTTAGAGATCAATACGTTATAGCAGTTTTGATATATTAGAATATCAAAGAAGATACGCAACGGGAAGTAAACACGTACATTCATATTGGTTCACATTCTATCACACGCATTCTTGTCGAACAATTCTATCAGCACGGGGGCGTGCTGGAGGGGGCGTTATTTGAATGCTCTTCAACCGGCAGTAATTGATTCGTCGTTGTGCCGTTTGAATTTCAATTGGTTCGATTAAATTGATATAATATGGTGGAGGTGAGACGTGGCGGTGTCGCGTAAATCAAATGGTCGACGCTCAGTGGGGTTGGAAATGAAAATGATGCTATATTTGAACAGACTATCGAAGAAATTCTAAAGAAAAGTATATTCAATACAATTCTGATGTCGAAAGAAATAGAGGGCATTTTCCATTCTTTACCATATTGTATTTATTATACATTCGGAATCAGGAAAGAAGGAGCATCGCATTTTTTTTTTGTTCATCTATGAGTTTCTGTTATCAAAAATCGAGTTACACGAAGTTCACTAGTGTTGCAAGTGGCGCCGTAGGTGTTAGAGATGGCTTTAACACCTACGGACCTCTGAAGCTATTGTAGGTGGTAGAGCCACGCTGAAGCTATTACAGGTTTCAGCATGAATGGGTCGGCTCACCTGAGGTTGTACCACCCTCTTACAGGAAACCGACGTGAAGTAACAGTACTTGCATTGTTGCGTTTCGTTCGGTCAGTGAGAGCGCCAGAGACCCATCTGCCCTTCCCTCGTTTTTTCCTCTTCCCCTCTCAATACCCCTTCCCCCAAATACAGGCTGGTAACACACTTGCGACTCCCCTGGTGTTGCAAGTGTCCATGGACGACGGCGATCACTTAAAATCAGGAGACCCGTGTGTTTGTTTGCCTGCTATGACTTAAAAAAAATTGCAGATTTATCGACTTTCTTTCGATTTGTATTTTAGCTAGATATGACATCTTTCCTTAAGCCGGCAATATCTAAAGGTTTTGATGATGAGCATTTAAAATTTGTCAAATAAAATCTCAGGTTGCAGAGTTAATCTTATTAACATAGGATAAATATAGTTAAAAAATAACATGCTTACTATATAACATCGATTGAGGTGGAGAAATATTACTGCTTGTTGACAAGGAACATTTAGATTAAAATACAAGATCAATTAAATATCTAAGACCTAGTATGAAATAATTATGTTATAACTGTATGAGGGAGAGAAGGTTGGATGAAAATTTTGTTTGTCTATAATTAGTATCATAGAACTTCAGCAGATAGGTAGAGCTTTTTTTCAAGAGTTTTCTACTATATACCAAATTTAAAAATGACTCGATTCATCACTGGTCTTTATTGTAATTATTGAAGACTTGTTGATGTGATTGGACAAGTGTAACGGTGCCTAACTAACACCCAAGTTGGAATGCTGTGGTGATGGTTAGGAATTAGTCCATATTAGAAATTAAATAATAGGTAATGTACATTCACATATATATTTTTATAGAAAAGCAGATAGATGCCTGCATTACTATAGTTAGGCTTGTGGAATGTGGCTGATAAAATTAACTGGGAGAAGAGATTTTGCCAACTCAATTTATAGGAGTGTGGTCTTAATTGTGATTGGTTTTAAATATATATATGGTGAAGTAACTACTTGCTTATTACGCTTTACTATAACAATAATACAATATAAAATACTTTGCCTTGTCAATTGTGTTTCATGCATCTTTTTCAGCTTCTATTATCGTTGTATTTGCTTGGTGTTTGTAATTCGTTTTGATATCTGTTCTATAATTCTGTGTAAGTTAAAGCTTTTCGATCTTGTAGTTCCCATTTAATTTTTTTTTATATTACTTTATCGATCGATTCTAATTGTAGAGTCAAATATACGAACTAATGTTGTTCTAGCGAGGTTAAAAGTGGTGTATCTAGAATTTACATATAAATTTTAAACAATTACAAACTAATTATTTATTACTTTTGATTATGTTTCAAAACATCTTTGACTATGTATGTCATTCAATGTAGCAATCAATGGAAAGTGATCTATATAATTTGTAATAGCTTACACGTAAACAGATGTAGTAGGACTATATTTGAAACTAAGTCGTCATCAAGAATGATATCACAAACAAGTATCACAGCTATAACGTGTCAATTTTTTTGCAATTGGATGTTGGTTTTATATACTTTGTGGAAAGTACAGAAGTTACTCATTTCTAACCTCAGCTTGGGCTTAGGTCAGTTACTAGTCTTATTTGTTTTTTGTATTATAAATTATTTTACCGTGGAGATCAAATATATCCAAACATAGCTAAAACAAATCTCAATACACATTTTGACTATAGTAAAATCATTATCGTTGTGACCGTAAAGAAACCTTTCCGCCGAAATATTTCAATTTACCCCCATCAATAAAAAGTTCAGTATTTATCCTACGTTTACCCGTGAAGTAGGTAACTCCAGTGGAAAACTGTAAACGGATTCGACGTCTCAACTAAGCGACAGTTTTAAAGTACCCTCGCTTTCCTAACTCGATTCTGATGTTTCACGAAGTTCACCGGTAGCTATCTTTATGTAAATTCCTCGACAAAGATAAGTGTGCGTGCGGTGAATGCTCGAAACTAAGCTTTTCTATGACACTATAAGATAAGTAGCGACACTGGGGGTCGCAAATTTAAAGTTGTCAAATGAAGAGTGCTCCCAAGACGGCCCGTTTCATTGGTGTCGTGACGGGTTTTTGAATGTCGATCCGTGTGTAAGTTGATTTGTTAAGACATTGTAATGTAAATATGTTAGCTCATATGTAAAATATATAATGTTTAAGATAAGTGTATTGGGGCATATTGAAAAAAAAAACCTTAATCGTAACGTCCTTGGGTGTCAATTCTATAAGGATTCCCGATAATGGAAAGACGAATATTTTCAATTAGTAATTTTATTTCTCTTTATATGGTCTTGTAAATAACTTTTAATAAACAGATATTGATTTTCCTAACTTGACTGTAACGTTGTGTATTGTTTTTATTTTAGAGATAATTTTACAAAATGAATTAGGAGTAGGTATTTTCTGGGTTTCCGTGTTCATATTGTCATAACACAGAGAAAGTTTATTGTATCCACTGGCGATTATGTTAAAGTTAATATAATCGCTTCTTATTACATACAATGATTTTTAAACTATCAAAGCTAAAGAACATCCAATGATGCACATTAATGTTCTGAAACTTTTTATAAAATGATATATATATACGTAATATATTTTCAGAGTGGTTGGAAGAACTCGCACAACATTAGTTAAGTTTAAGCCAGTTGGCACAAGTCTATTAACAAAGCAGTAGAATGAAATGAAATCACTGACGAGAAAACCTCCATACAAAATGAATTTTCAAATATAACCATCCTGAGCCATCCTACCGTTATGTTCTAAATTCTTCCCGTCAGTTACATTGGGCGTTTTGTAACCGTATATTTAAAACTAATTTTCACTTTGCAAGCAATATTTGCTCCCATTCCCGAAATTAACAAGTTTCGTCGTTAATAGATACATAAAGTTGTGAAGGTCATCAGTACAATGTAATGACATTATAATATTCATAATTTAAAACGCCCAAAAGTTTTGATTATAACTGTGAAAACATTTTTTGACGAGAACATTTTCTGTTACCTTTAAACTCGTTCACACGAAGACTTGCAGACGTTTGGGTGCAATTCCATACGCTTACCCTAACATATTACATTTTTATAATCACAATCAAAATACTATCGAATTAGGTATGTAATAAAGTACAAAATTGTATAAGAGTTACAAAAGAACTTTCGAACCTCTGCTCAGAAGAAACGAATGTTATTTTGAGTGAAATAAGAATAACTATCTACAATCGTGTGCAAGGTGAATTGAATATATGATCGAACAATTTTCCCCTCTATGTAGTAAACTATACAGCATATTTTAGAGTGGTTTTGTTCAGAACAGGTTGGGGCTAGTGCGGTGGTGACAGAGAGCAATTTGAATACATTTTGATCGCGTCCTCACATGGAGGGGGTGGGTATTGGAAACTGATACTCGTGAAATTGGGTACGACTGCGAATTATCAAGCCTGCCGCGGAGATGTATATTGATTTTCACTTTACAATGCTCTTATAATATTAAACCAATGAATTATGAAAGTATTATCCATATATAAATCCGTATTAAACCTTAGGACTATTTTAAAAGATGATCTTTGAAGATGAATGACATTTGTATTGGACGCTATTATTAATTTTTGTGTCTATATTGCTGATATATATAATTATTTTGTACTAACTATTGCTCGCTAATTCCTTCAAGTTAATATAGATTTGTCCTATCTCTCGGTTCGACTATTTTTCTACATATAAGATAGCCCGTATCATTTTCTGTATCCTTAAGCGTGAAAGTTATTAACACGCATTCACGCGTGATTATTATTAACACATTTATAACCGCTTCATTATCTGCACGTGATTACTTGTGCGTTTTACTTACAGACGATAGAATGCTCGTGTTAAGGCTAATCATTCTCTTTCTCTTTTAAGAAAATATATTGAATTCACAAACTTCAAATAACTAAGGCTTACGCAATGTTAAAGTGAGAACATAATAATAACCTTTAATAATGACAATGACCATTGGAGTTCAGTACTTCTGCTGGAAATTCCACGTCGATGCTATAGTAATTGGAATAGTTACACAGGTTTGCTGTTGTGCGAGCATCAAATAAAAACTATTACATTGATTACGATGTTATTTTGAAGCCAAAAACATTTAATTGGGAGGGCTTCGAAATTTTTATCCGCAATCTTTTTGTGTGAACAAAAGTGGTGGCGGAAAACACTGTGTCGGGAAGCGTGGAAACAATGTCTCGCTTGGCTTGCGTGCTTTCGGGTGTTGGGGAACAGTTAGACATACCCTCTTCTCGCTTTCTTTTGAAGGGTTCAATTGTACATGCATTAATTTTAGTTTTACCTTTAATTGGTACTAATAAGTTATTTACCTAAATTATCAAAATATACGTCATGATGACGCGTTCAGCGATTTGTGTTTTCTTGCCGTGAAGAAGATGGAGAAAGTGCTGTGGTAAGTAATTGCAGGACAACGCAGACAAGTGCAGGTATTAAGCGAGTAAGTTTCATAGTCACAAAATATTAGGTTCCACCGAGATTTGAACTCGGATCGCTGGATTCAAAGTCCAGAGTGCTAACCATTACACCATGGAACCGGTTATGACCGTTGCTTAAATCACTAAACCGGACTCTAACATCGCTGTGATGTGTGATCGGACCATCCTCATGGGTCACGCTAAAATAACTCTTATGTACAATGTAATTATGATAAAATATTCGTTCGGAAGACCGGTTTCACGAAACGACTATTAGAAAGTTTACTGCTACCTTAATATATTTATTCGCTATATTTTTGTCATAAAATGGACGAACTATTTTTATTTGTAATCCATATATACATATTAGCTTTTTCTCCCTGCATCACCTGTGTAGAAAGATTATTTTGTTCCCTCGGGGAACTGTAGATTTTTTTTAGATAATATACACTTATATCCGTTCCTGTACACGTGTACACTTTACAATGTTGTGCAAAATTTCATGTTGCTCGGTTGTGTAATTAGGTCTTGAAAGCATAAAAACAAACAAATTTGGATACGAATTTATAATATTACTAGACATATGTAACGCTTTAATATATAAAACACTAGCCTCTGCCCGCGACTTCGTTCGCGTGGAATAGATACACTAACACGCAGCAATTCTCAAAAGGAAAAAAACATCCCGATTTTGAAACATTTTTCATTTGTGCTCCGCTCCTGTTGGTCTTAGCGTGATGATATATAGCCCATAACCATTCTCGATGAATGAGCTATATAACACTGAAAGAATTATTCAAATCGGACTTGTAGTTCCTGAGATTACCCCCTACAACATCACAACGTCACAAACTCACAAACTTTACCTCTTTATAATATTAGTATAGATTAAGAAAATGTATGCACAAATTCATAAACATACGTATTCCATTGCTATTCTTAGTTAAGGTGTTTTTTTTAATATTTCTTAAGAACTTGCAGATGGTGTTGGTCGGTGTTTGAATAATTTCGTCGGCAACTAATTTTTTAAAATTATAGTGCAAAGTATTATTTACCCGTATTTATAATTATCAGTCAAATAGCTTCGTAGTTTGGAATACAGCTGGTTTGTTAAATTCTTGCTTGTAAATTGTAGATGTGTCAATCTTGTGTAAAGGTGGTAGAGCCACGCTGAAGCTACTACTGGATTCAGCATAAATGAGTCAGCTCGCTAGGGGTACTACCACACGACCCACAGAAAACCGACCTAAAGTAACAGTACTTGCATTGTTACGTTTCGTTCGGTCAGTGACAGCACCAAAGGCATTCCCCCACCCCTCTCTCCCTTTCCCTCCATCTCTCGCTTCCCTTCCCTCCTTCCGCCATACTCAGGCTGGCAATGCATTTGCGACTCCCCTGGTGTTAATATAGTGTCTATGGACGGCGGTGATCACTTAACATCAGGTTACCTCTGGTTCGTTTACCTCCTATGACAAAACAAAAAAAAATAGCAAATAAGCATACTAAAGTTCATTGATTGTGGCAATTTACAATTCTGTAACCACAAACTTAAAAGGAACTCAGTATTGAACCTAAAATCTAACTAAACATAATATGCCAATATGTATTAATTAGCAAGCACACTTCTCAACAGAACACTGCAGCGCGAGCACTGCCATTTTCCGAAAGAAGTAGGAGTGGCAAGTACCACAGCCGCTTCAATTCCATTGCACTTACAACTTATAAGTCAGTCCGGTGAAGCTGTAAAGATCTTACCAGGTCAATAGCGTAGTCAGTTAAAAAAAACGTATAAGTCAATCACGTAATTATTACTTAAAAATGGTGGTCCCTCTCATTAGTTTTGAATTCTTGCAATTGAGCAGGAACTATGAAGGAAAACACCATGATGAGGAATATGAAATGAATATAATACAAATGAAAATTAGGAGAAATACAATGTTTGCGATTAAGATGAAAATCGAGTCTTCTTAACATTAAATTCTTCAAATTTAATTTACTCAGTTTAATCAAGTTTACTTTATATACTATAATGATAAATTATCCTAGTTTTTGCAAATGCAAGATAATATCTATCTATCTTTATATACCCAGTATATAAAAAGATCGTAATTGGTCAGAAGTTAGAAAAAATTTAAAGAAGACAGTGCTTATACTAACAGCAACAAAATTAAATAAAAATAAAATTGAATAAAAAAATAATGTCAATAATTAACATCTCTATATAAAAGGTTTTGTAAACGCGTAAACATACAGACATAAATTATGCTTACTATCAGCCTTTAAAATAAATAACACATTGCTTTTGGATAACAAGTTGTCAGTTAAAGCTATTTTTATTTTATTTTATCTAATATTACAGACATTTTT
The DNA here is from genome assembly GCA_014332785.1 of Antheraea mylitta. Taxonomy (NCBI): domain Eukaryota; kingdom Metazoa; phylum Arthropoda; class Insecta; order Lepidoptera; family Saturniidae; genus Antheraea; species Antheraea mylitta. The sequence continues at coordinate 2,757,938 of JACEII010000008.1, forward strand.
CACGTGAGCGTGTATAATCATAATGACATCATAAATCCACCAGGGCAGCATTGGAGGGCGGGGGTCAGAAATCTTCTTGCAATCTCGCGGGGCCGTACAATCATCGCCGTGGTGGGGCACGCGTGGACATCAATTATTCAGAATACTGATTGCGTCCGAGACGCACGTGGATGTTGTTGAATAATATATGCGTGGCGATTCCGACTATCCGAGGGTCGTACTTTGGTATTTTAAAAATAAAATATTAATCAAAAATGCGATGAAATTTGAGATGTATGGAAAAAAGGCAATTAATTATATTTTTGTTCATTATAATCATCACTGTTTGAATGAGTGGATTAAAGATGTAAAGATTATTAAAGATTTCTGTTATATAAAAATACTATAGGTTCCACCGAGATTTGAACTCGGATCGCTGGATTCAAAGTCCAGAGTGCTAACCATTACACCATGGAACCGCTGATTACACCGGGTTAATTTAATCACCGTATTTCTCCTCTCTCTTCATTAAATTTTATATAGGTAAGAAATAGGCAAAGTATTTTTTCATGTAAAAAGTTTTTATTTTACCGGTTAATATACTACATTATATGATTATAGGTTATAATTTTATAATTCATTGCGTCAATTTATTTCGACTTACAGTAAACGCTCGACGTTTCGGCCTGCTTAAAAAATTACTGATCAATATAATTCATATAGTGTACAAAATGTAGAAGTTGGAAAATTGTTACAGTACGGTATTCATACATATAGATGGATAGATACGTAACGTAACATCAATTTTCCTATAACTTGTCACTAGATGGCGTTGCTGCGTATCAACTTTTATACCATTCAACCAAACACCATGAAAATTGGAATGTGTTTGGATAAGAATAATATTTGCACGGTATCTTTATCTGCTGTAACAAATTGTAACAACAAATAATTATTGCCATGGAGACTCTGCCATAGCTAATGTATATAGTTGGCCAAATGTGTTGCAAATTTTACGTAAGCATATTTAATCATACTACCAGCTGAATTATTGTTTTCATCTTTGTATTAATACTATCAAACTTAAAACAAAAAAATATTTCTTACGTTCTCAATCTTTGAACACGTTATTCAAGTAATATTGAAACACATATGACCACACTAAAATCTCATATTAGGTATATCGACACAATAGAGCGATGTCAAAATCCGTCCCTGTACTGCGTGCTAACAAGCGTTTAGCGTCCACTGAGGCCTCCAGAGACGGAACTCCTTCCCGCTTTACTTCTAAATCTAACAATGTTTTTTGTTATATTTTCTACTTATCCACAGTAGTCAAATAGCCGGAGACACCGGGTTTCGTGAAGATATTCTGTTTGTCGGGTAATGCTTGTTTATTTTAGAAATACACGATAAGAAAAGATGCAATTTGAAAACTCGACTTAAAGAAATTAGCCAAAGTTTACAACAAAAGTATAAACAATAATTTAAAGAGACCCATTACACACGTAGTAAGCCCTTAATTTATAATCAAATGTATTTCCGTGACAAGCACGGACCTTCACAAAATAGAATCTTATCTATTTCTTTTATGGAATTAAAAAACCAATGTTATGAAAAACGTACGGATATAGTTTGAAATCCACTTACGTTATATATATATATATATGCATTTGGCACTATATATTTAGGATCTGATCGTAACCTGAATATTTTATCATAACTAGTATTAATTACATGAAATAAAATAATTAAGGAATGCATAGAAATATTGCCGAATCATGGACATCAAAACACTGTTTTATAGAATTTATGACTATAATTACGTGCCACGCGTATTTAATTTGATGAAATATAATACTGAAAGTCAAATCATCGCTAACTAAAAAGAAAAAAAATGAAGCAAAAGTATTTGGAGCGAGTGCTAAGTTAAAAAAAGTAATACTTACTTCGTCGCCCTGCATAATCACCTGAATCTATAATTAACACATAATTTTGGTAAGCAATATATATATTTGTTTGCAATTATTTTTAATCTTATTTCGTCTGCATATAATATTATATTATATTTTGTTAAAATAATAATTAACGCAGTGAAAGTAAAAAAAAAGGTTAGGTTCGAAATGGACTTTGGCGATATAGGCACGGATAAATGGAGATAGATGGAGTTTACCAATATCTATAGTGTATCCATAATGAGAATGAAATTAAGGTCTAAAAGTCAAATAATAATGAAGTAGTTCTAAACAAAAATAGCTCGATCCACTAACCATTAGCCTAATAATTGTCAATCGATCATAATAGTGCAAACAAGTCAACTAATCGAAGAGGCAAACAAAGCCCGTGTTAGCTTTCGAATCATTACCAGTTTAATTGGATTACTTTTTAATAAGACTTCCATTTTCATTTATTAAGTAGTTAGATTCCAGATAATTGATTTGATTTATAGTTTAGATTTTATGGTATTATTACTACAGTTTAAATTATGTATTGTTATTTTTTCATTTCTTATTTTGCCTCCGTTTTAATTCCCTTTTTTATTTAGATTAAAATAACTGGTATGAGATTGAAATGAAAAAAATTATTTTTTATATGAAACTATTGCAATATTTAAGTGTGTTCTATTATACGTTAATGGTATATATACTAATAATTACATCTAACATATTGCCACTAATGGCTCGAAAGAAGTAATATTAAAAATAAGCATAATCGGTGTTATTAAAAATAAAATGCGTGTTGAATACTTGCTTTAAAACGGTTACGTTTTAAATGCACCGCGCTTATGTTCACCATCTTGCTCTTTTGTCTCGTTTTGGTTAGGTTAGGCTAGACTTGCGAAAAAAGGATAACGCGAACTTGCCTCGAGCGAGCGCAGTGTATTCAGTACGAAACCCTTTTAAAGCAAGTATTTAATATGTACTTAACTTTTTTGTAATAATTCCGATTATATTAAAATATAGCTCGGAGGAAGTAAAATTAATAGATCCTAAAAATACATTATCATCGCAGTACATTAATATTACAAAGACTTCACTTAATCATTTCTTTGAATGAGGACCCTAAAAGGTACTTAATTATTTTTGTATTGTATTAATGTGCAATTGTTTCTATTAACTTTGTGATGAACTTGTATAATGTATGTATGTATAATGTAATAAAAATACAACGGATCTTTTTTCAAACAATCAACCCTTCCCTGACATTGTTAAACAGTAAGTTTATTTTTAGCAAAGTGACTACGAACCGGGAAGTATAATTTACACTGGATTAATTTGTCAATTTGAAGTTCATTACAAAAGGCGCTGTTGTATATTTACTCTCTTTTAAGAAACATAATATAAAGGTCGCCATTATCTTGTTTCGTGCCCCGAACTTACAGTAAATGGAAATAGCTTTAATTAATTATTTTGCAATATTATTGATACATTTTATGACTTAAATTAATAATGTTTAACCCATCCTCTTTCTTTATTCGATGAAATAGCAAATAAACATGGGATACATGGGGTCTTAAGTAACCACTACAGCTTATTTTCGATCATCATCCCAAATTATTCTGCCAATATCCCAATCATTCTCGCTGCCACTTTTGGAGCTATATCAAGCTTAGATAAGGATGTTGCAGAAAAAGTTATTGTTATTAAGAAGCGACATCTTATTATCTAGTCTAGAATTACATAGACTGAAATATGGATCTAACTATTGAAAGGGTAATATCCACTTTAAAATCTTATTGTTAATCAAAATGAAAGAAAAGTATCACAACTTATTACTAACTAGCTGATATCATAGGCTTCATCTGTGTTGACCGTTATTTTAATAACACATCTAGTGCACAGAAGATAAAACCTAAACACTACACTGCTTCGTAGACCATTTGGCTACGGTAAGGAAACATATTGCTGAATACGTAGTGTTTATCTAAATTGTAGTTTATTAAACTTTAAAAATACTATATTAAAGAAAGACATTGTGATAATTCTTTTTTCGATAGAGGCCTAGTGTCCAAGAAGAAAAACTAAATAATACAGAACAAAATATGTGTAGTAATTTTAGCATGCCGAACTTTTTTTTTTCGAAATGTCTACGCTATTGACGCAGCAAGGTCTTAACAGCTTCACCGGACTACAAATTAATGACGAACACACAACTGCAACTCTATCATTTTATCCATATTGACTAGTTGTGCCAGCGACTTCGTCCGCGTAGAATCTTATGCAAAAAATAGTGATTAATAAAGTCATTTGAATGTAGTAAGTTCATTTACTTTTCTTTCGTACTTACGCAGAGAAGTTATTAAAATTACAGTAACATTTGATAGTGTGTACCGATTTTAATGAAACAAAAATTAAGGTATTATCGAAGATATGTTTTACGATTTTCTTGCTGTTGTTTTATTGTGAGCTCAGTACTTTAGCAGTGATACATGTGCATACAAACAAACAGACGGACACCCTGAATTTGAAAATTTGTTGATAAGCACCTTTTGGTGTGATCAGACTACCGCATTTGAGAGACAGGTAACACCGTAGTTTAACATCCCATAAGATTATGGTCTAACGCTAAAAGCTAAGTATAAAAGAACATAGATACACCACGGGTAGGTGTGGACAGAACTTTCTTGTAAGAAGGTAAAATCTGATAACTGACATTTTAAAACATTTTGGCGGGATTTTAGTCTGTCATATAGTGGATTTTTTTTTCGATCTGACTACGCTATTGGTGGGTACCAAGGTCTTAACAGCTTCACCGGACTACGTGGATTTTATAATTTATTCATGATCTTGTGTTATTTGACTCTATATTTTGTAAGCTTGGTGGTGTTTTACGTAATATACTTAGTTTATTGTGCATAATTGAAGTGAATGGAATAGAATACCACGGAGCGTGAAATTCTGAGATGCCACAAAAACTCCCTGGAAGTTTCTAACAAGAGAGCCACCATCTTGTTAGAATAGTGAAATATGAAAATATTGAAATAATCACACAACGCTTGTAATATTATTAACTATTCGACAATGGCAGTAATAATCTGAAAAATTGATTGCCTAAAAAAATATGTTGCATAATTAAAAGAAACTGGTGTCTATTCCGTCATTATCAACTCCTATTTTATCTTTGTTCACCCCACGTAACAAGAGAACTCTGTAGATAGATATTAAATCCTATCCGCTCAGCCTCCTTGGAGATAATGGTTAAATGAAATTAAGATCAACATTACATTTCTGTATTTATTTACATAATACAATTTAAAGGAGCTTCTGGAAGACAGATGCTTGATAAATAAACCTTGGATTACATATCCAGTGTCATATAAAATACTTTTTGAATTAACATAATTTTATTAAAGTTTTATATTTCTTGTGTTAAATGCTACAACGTATATATATGACTAGATGATTCCTGCCCACTTGGCCATAAAAAATGGCAAATGGTCGATCGTATCAAAAAATAAATAGCCTAGAACCATCTACCAAAAATTCTACTTTGAATGGTTATAGTAATATGCGGGCGTTATATAGTTACGTTTAATAGTTTTGAGGTTATTGACAAGGAACTTTATTTTATTTATCAATTAATGCACATACGGACAAAAAGAAATTCTACCATTTTTGCTATCATTATGCGCATTGCATGATTTCACAGTATAATTACTTTTATTTAGGCAATGTTATCTGAACGTTAGCGTCAACGAACATAGCGTTTTCAAGATTTTGAGTTCGCATCCTGTAATAAGCCTAGGTCGGTAGGTTTAATTAACAGACACACTGTATCATCCACGCTACATTGGAAAGCCAGTAACTCTTTGAGACTTATCTGGTGACATTGTGGCCGGACTGTATTCTGGCGCATTTTTATCAAAACTGAAATCATATCTATCATTTAGGTAATTATCTAAGTAGTCCATGAGCGTGGGTGTGTATTCTGTTCGCATCCTTGTTTAAAAAACTAAAGTTTGTTCGTTTTTTTGATTGTGGATTTTATATAAAGCTCTTAAATTATAGAAGGTTCTGTACATAAACAAACAAATTTTTATATATCATTATATTTTATTGAAGTGACAATTTATGTTACATTTTATATAATAATTCGTAATAACTATGTATCGATTGCACATAAATCTTTGGGAACGTTAACTAACATAATTTATACACTATATACATTTTGTTATACAAATACAATTCATTATAAATATAACATCGAAAGTAAATATTTAAATTTTCGAGACATGAATCGGTTATATATTATTGATTACATATATATATACACTTTTTATGTAATTTTTAAATTGTTTGTTAAGACAATTATTTCGTGAATGTTTTGTAACAATTAATTTTATATATGTACATAGTAATGTCATAGAGTAATAATGTACAGAGAAACAACTTCTGCCAACAAACGAGCACCGAATGCCGAAAGGTGTAGTAGGCTTGGAGTGTTTTCAGCAAACCGAATAACCGAGTGTCAAAGACAAATTAACTAGCTGATCGGCGCGATGTACAGTGCGTGTCAATCTTTTCGGCCGCTTTGATTATTAACTTCGGGCTTTCGCATCATAATACAGTCATTATTCTAATAAAAAAAACATAGTTAAAAAATACTATAGGAATCTAAAATTTGTATTTATTTATGCTTAACTTGTTTCAATGTTATCAATATAATATATTACATATTTATGCTTAAAATTTGTGTTCTGAGCAGTCAAAAAGTTTGGCGTGGTCTGTACTCTTCGGCTGTTGTCGGCAAACAGAACAACTGAGAACCAAAGGCAACCTAGTAAAAGTCGGCTAGCTGACAAATTTTTTATACCTCGCTCGACATTTCGTCGGATACGTCGCCCTAAACAATACTATAGCGCTGTTTAGTTGTTTCTCAGTATATAGTTTACTGTTTTATAATAATGTCATATTAGAAGTTAAAAGTTATAAAAATTGTATTTATGTACAATTATTTAGTATGCAAGTGAAAACTTAGACTTAAATTTGTGGTGTATGATAGCTGACTGGAATGTGATATATTGTGTGTTATATGGAATATTTACATATTTATGACTACTTATCTTTGGCATAGTGGATTTCACATTTTTCTTATACAAATGCATTATTTTAACGTATGTAACACCTTTTAGTTTATTATTGAAAAAATACCGTATTATATTATTAACATAAAAGGGAATGTATGTAAAAATAACGACTTATTACTATTTGCTTTTTGTAATGATCGTATTAAATAAAGAATAGATTTTTATATTTATACTGAAAGAGGATTACTTCTAATCTGATTTAAATATTATCATTTAAATTGTATATTCTTTTACTTTGGTACAATTTCCACTGTAATTTATGTGATTCAGATAAATAATTATGAATATTTAAGCCTCGGTTATAGTATGGGCCCGTATAGTGGGTCAATACTAAAAAGGTTTCAAATGTATACTGCGGAGTTTCAAAATTATCTTCTTACGGCATATTAATAAACTCAGTTATTAAGTATTTAATAATTAGATATCTTCGTACATTTTGTAAAATTTAAATCTCAGAACTGTAATACAAACAGTTTTTTTATCATATAGTAATTCAGTGACAAATAATATACTTTACGTCTGAGTATTTAAAAAAATCGATTGTTCATCTTTGTATAGCTTAATGAGCTTAATTAACATTATTTTAGTAGTCCGGTAAAGCTGTTAAGATCTTGCTAGGTCAATAGCGTAGTCAGTTCGAAAAAAAAAAAACATATTTACTAAGACGGTGTTTGAAGTAAGATAAAGATATATTTGTGTGTAAACTCTTTTGAAATAGATGAAATGGAATGTTTTAAAAAACAATAGAATAATGAAATGTTTTTACCCTTTTAACTTTATAACTAACGCAAGTGATGTAAACCAAAATATCTCGTTTAAAGATAACATGCATACTGGAATGATTCTCTCAGTCCATTTTCTATAATAAATTGTGATCTTTCACAAAAAGGTGTTAGAAATAATATTTACTGTTTGAGATCAATATCACAAGTACAAGCGTTATTTTTAATCATAAGTGTAACTACTTAGAATTATGTTGGTAACGTATTTTTTAATGTCTCATTTGATTTTTTTTCGCCTTAAAAGTTTACTTGTCCCACATAGCGATGCGATGCTATGCCCAACATAATTGCTATAAATGATAAATTTCATACTTAATCAAAATTAAATTATGCGGATTTATTTGACGGCATTTAGATGTAAATAAAAAAATAATATCTAATATTTGGTGTAATAATGTCTGTGATAAAGAAGACTACATTCTTAAGTATATTTCCGTGCAACGAATATATACTAATTGTTTAAAATTATTAAGATTTTTTGGTAGTTAGCTATTTTACAAAGTTAATTTTATTTAGTAATAAATTAACAGTTTCATTGTTATATTTTGTAAAAATGATTTTCGTTCATTTGTTAAATAAACACAAAAAATCCCTTATGATTACTATAGAAAATGAATTGCTCATGTTTTAATTCTTCTACAAACTGGAAATTATATTACTATAATTTACTAATATACTAATATAATTTACTTTATATTCATCAGAGAGGCATGAGATTTATATGCCAAATTGTAAGTTACATCTAAGACGTTAACAGAACTTATACACATAGGTACATGTTGTTATCGCGTCGCTCTGAATCGCATAGCATCGCCTCGTCGGACTGTCACTATACACGGTGATTCTTTGGTGTGGATCTAATATTGAGCCTTAGCGCCAAGTGGTCGGCGCGAAGGCTGTTGTTGTTCAGGATGGTAGAGGCTGCAGCGGCGGTACAGCAGTGCTCATATGTGAAGCCCTGAAGTCTGGGTGTGGTTGTCTGAGCTCGGGATGAGGTTGGCGAAGGTCTGTGGAAAAGAAAGATGTTATTTTACTCAGTATTTATTAATATATAATAATAACGTCTAATAATACCTTTATTATTTTTGAGGTTGTATAGACAATTTTTTTAAATGCTAACTGATATTATAAATGTGATATAATATATATAAGTCTGTGTATTTGTTTAGTACAATTCTATACCTTAACTAATTAACCGATTATCATGAAACTTTAATATTCATTTTGAGTGATACAGAGTAAAGCATGCACACTCTTTGCATAAAAAGTACACAAATTAAGGTCCAATTCAATTTTACATTAACTAAAACCGCAATAGCTGTACTATGGGCAAACTCGAACTTAAGGTTTATTCAGAGCAACCAAGACTATTGAAGGGAACTGTAAGTTCCTTTTAACGAAACTTTAAGCTTGTCTTAGTAGCTACCATTCTCTCATTGTCTTATCTTGTGTAAAGAAGGGATTTATTTATAAAAGAAAATCTATTTCATTATACCATATATTTTTAAGGTTTTTTAGTTGGCTCTGTACTATAGAGAAAGTATATTAATTTACATATTTGTTTTATAACTTACCTATCCGATGATCAGCGACAGCGTGCATGTCCGCATGCATGCTGTGCACGTCGGTATGTGGAGGTTGCATATGCGTCTGTGTGGGTCGCAAATCGGCATGCTGGGTTTCCTTATGCCGTCTCAGATCGACCTTCCTCTGGAAAGCTCTGCCGCACAGTTCGCATGCAAACGGTTTGAATCCGGTGTGCTTGCGGGAGTGGGTGATCAGGTTCGAGCTCTGGCTGAAGGCCTTGCCGCACACTTGGCATTTATGTGGTTTTTCGCCTGTTGACAATGAATGCAAAATTTAACTTCGCTTGCAAAAACCTATCAATTATTAAAACTAGCATTGTAAAGAGCATATTATAAAAGATATATGTAACTAGGAGAATCTTGACGGAGAAAGTAGGAGTTAAGGAAGACCGAAAAAGATAAGAATGGACTTTGTGAAAAATAATGTGTATAAAAGATGTGGATACTGAGATGACATCAGACAGGGAATAGTGGAAAAGGAAAAGGAAGTTTATAACTTATATGTTCATCAGCTCGTATACTGCATCGCTATGGTAGGGTAAGGTATAAGTGTATGGAAGAGGCAGAAAGGCTTTATAGAAAGGACTACATTTTATTTAAGCAAAGTTCAAGATTTGTGATGGGTCATCAGAAATGCGGGACAAAATATTATAAATAACCCATCGTGAAAATTAGCAATATCAATAAAGAAACATTAAACAACTGAGTTAGACAGATTCAGCTGTGTTTCAAGTCATAGAATTATAACGCTATTAAATTTAAAATGCATTTTTATCAAATAGAGGACTCTTGGAAGTTTTGAATGCTCTATAACTTATTCATAGATTAAAGATTTTGCAAAATAACTTCGAAAATCTCGAGATTTTCCCGAAAATATAATCTAATGGCATAAATCAATGAATATATGCATAGGTATTTGTTCATATTTTCAAACAGTTAGTAGGTATTGGAATCGTGATATAATCTGCGCCGTATCCGGCATATCGATCGATTTTGACGCGACGTGTGGACGACCTAACCTCGACGTGCGGATTTGTAGGGCTGTCACCGAAATGTAGCATTTACTTCTTGTTTCATTAAATCGAGATTAATTATCCATTTAAATCTATATAATACTAGTTGACATTACTGATTTCTTTCATGTGAGTAAGTTTTTAATATTCCACGAAAACGATGTCTTATTTGAATTACTGTTGGTTGACTATTATTTTTTAGACTGAAATTTTATTGTTTTCGCTTAGTGTCTACAGAAACACTTAATGATTTTTAGATTTAACTATTTCTCAGGTAAAATTCTGTATTTATCTGAAAACTATATTCCATTTATTTTTTTAATTTTCAATTGACAAATAATGTTTTATCAGTAAGAAAATCATCGATTTTGTTTTATATACAGATTATAATATGCTCTAAGATTAATATTAGGGAAAAAATTATAAAAAGAGATACTTATGCCAACGCTATGTTTATACTATAAGGAAAAACAACTATAGGTAAATGTCGATTTTGTCTCGGGCGCAGATTGGATTTTATGTAGAGCATATTTCTTTATTGAACTATTTAACAACAATCTCATTTAAAATTAAACTTTAAACTGTATAAACTTTACTCCAATATATAGGTAAGCAATACGATAAGTCTACAGTGTAGAAAAGAATGTACGACACAAAGAAACCCGTATTTTTATAACAAAATATTTGGTACCTACAATTATGTCTTCAAAGATTACGTAACAAACTTCAAAAGTACTCAACATACGTGAGCTTTGGATGATATGATATAGTATGTATGGTATGGTATATTAATATAGATTTAATTTAAACGTATAAATAAAGACAACCCTATCGTATAAGGCTGGAGTGACTGACTCGTGCCTCACGCGTCCATATTAATACACGTCCGCGTAATCTCTGCGTAGTCCGAGCCACATTACAGATTCGAGACGCGACCTAACGCCGGACTTAGTTTATAGACGGATGCTTTGCGCTGATTCTTCACTTTAGATATAAAGCGTTTGAGATGGAAGGAATAACAACTTGAAGATCACTGAAAAATAAATTAGAACAAAAAAGAAATTTTGTTATGAACAGTAGTACCTAATTCATTTTTATGATTTTTTTGACAAACGATAATAAGTGGAGATTATTCATTAATTGTATAATACGATATTAATTATATCTTAGTAAAATGTTGACCTCACAAAGTGCATTAGTGACGTAAATGTGTCGCACTAGGAGGTCGGTAGGCGTTATTGCCACACTTTGTACTAGGAAAACATGATTCGCAACCAATACGATGCAGCGTACGTAATTATCAACAAATCACGGCACGGGACCGATACCTAACTTAGGTGTAGCATTTCGAAAAAGGGCCGCCGGAGTCCGTCAATCAAGGGGTCTGTGGACTGGCGACTTCATTAGTGCGAGTGAGAGGTCACAGCCCGTCCCGTTCTCGCATCAGTGTCGCGATGCGAGAGCAATTTATATCCGTCGTGCCATTGGGCCGTGATTGCGGCGGCTCCTCCCTGCGTCGCGTAGCAACGAGAGGGGGTCTCCCCACTCTAACCCCCCACAACTCATCCCACTTTATGGATCGCAATTTTCCTTTGAATTGGAAATCAGAGCGTTCGCCGCGAGCCTCGCTCGTTAGCCGTCTCTCCATCTTCACGATACTTCCACGGCTACAGATTTTTACTACCGTACGTAGAGAAAGATGTTTCCCTTTGTGAGGTGCCTACTGAATTGCAATGTTTATTTTCCTCGGAAAATTTTCCGTTTCCCCTTTGCCGTCCGTTCTTGAACTAACATTTACAAATTATTATTATGCCTACTTTCAAAAATGTATAAAATAATATAACAATAAAATATCAATATTTTATGGTATCTATTTTTTAATAATTGACACACCTAAAAGAACATATATATATAGAAACTATACTCTAAACAAAACGAAGATGAATATAAATATAGTGTTTTTTTATATATTGGCAAGTAGACTATCGGTTACAATTGTGGAAATTCGGATAATTTCAAGTAATTTTAAATTCATTTAACCAAACAAGAGTCAAATTATCAAAAATTTGGTACATACACTACTGTAGAAATGTAATGGAAAAATAAACAAGTCCACAATATACTAAGGATTTACTTAAAAAACCAATGAAATAATTATAAACAAGATACAAACAAACAACACGCACGTGACGAGCGGCGTGAAAAGCATTACGCGAACTTATCACAGCCTATATAATGCGTAAGTCTGTCTGGAGTGCGTAAAATCCTCGCCAGGCTCTTAACAGCGTAATTACGCCGCGATATTGCTGGGTGAGAAGGGGTGGGACCCGACACTTAATTGTTTCGAAGGGGCCACCCCGAGTACGGGCGAGGTTCTTCAATGAAATGGAAATACGATCTGAGATGAATTATTGATTCTAATGAGTTTACAGATTGATTTTTTGTTTCATGAAGGTTTACTATAATGTATATGTTTTCTTAGTAAACCGCATTTGAATGCCCGGGAGACTGGTTGAAAATTCGTTACAAAGCACAACGTCCTTGAAACTCGGATGAAATAGTGATCTAATGTTATTCCTTTATCATAGAACAATAATGGCGTAGTAGGACCCAAAAACAGAGGTGACCATTGAAAGGTCGTTATAAAGTATTCCTTATCTAGTACGAAATGTTAAGTTGTTCATGTAGGTATAACTTATATTTAATTGAGTACAAATATTTAGTAACCAAATCATTATTATACTGCCTCAACGCCTACAATAATATGATTTCAGTGTGTCCGAACAAGAATTTTGTTTGCCTATTCTTTAGTTTAAACAGGCGAGAAGTTTAGTTTTAATTTCAGATACGTACAAAATGTACCCACAAATGAAACAGTGCTCAATACTTGCACTAAAATAAATAACTAAAATACTATAATTAAATAATTTACACAAATATATAAAAAAATTGTGTTGGTAATTTAGATGAACTTCTCTTTTAAACGGCCGAACCGTTTTTGACGATACTAAATACTAAAAACTACTTTATTGAGAATATTTTACAACATTATCCACTTTACATAATAGCCTATTCTACCTTAGAAGCTAACCATTATAATAGAATTTAAATTAACTTAAAATCATGTAGTCCGGTGAAGCTGATAAGACCTTGCTAGGTCAATAGAGTAGTCAGTTCGCAAAAAAATCAAAATAAAGGACATACATAGTTCTCATAAAAATGTGCAGAATTTAATGCTTTCCAATTTTATAATAACTAGAGTATGTTATGTGTATGTATGTGTATAATGAAAATGTTACACATATATAAGAAACAAGTGCCGAATGCATATTACCGCATCACTTCATTTTTATTCAGAACAAGGTTTGTATGCAGTTGCAAGGAAAAGCAAAAAAGGGGTTAAATAATCTCCATTAAAAAAAATGGGTGAGTAAAAGAGATAGAAGACAATACGGAAGTCACGAGAAATATTGACGAAATTACATTCAGGCACATTTTAATGTAAAGCTAAGTTTTGATCCAATTGTTTTCATTAGTACATTTTTTCGCACTGAAGCCTAAGCAGACTGCTACTATAATATAATTAATAACCCTCTTAATTTTTATCATGAATGGGTCGGCTCGTCGGGGTTTGTACCACCCTCTCTCAGAACATCGACGTGAAGTAACAGTGTTTGCATTGTTGCGTTTCGTTCGGTCAGTGAGAGTGCCGGAGGCCCACTTCAAGCCACACTCCTCCTCACTCTTCTCTCTCTCCCTCTCCCACCTCCCCTAAACATAGGCTGGCAACGCACCTGCGTCTCCCCTGGTGTTGCTAGTGTTTATGGACGGTGGTTGTCACTTAACATCAGGCGACCCACCTGTCCGTTTGCCTCCTATGATATAAAAAAAAACACTTTATTCATAAGAAAAAACAGTTTAATATCTTGATACAGTTTCCATCATCGATTGTTAACTCTATATAGCTCGGTTAAGCGTTCATGTTATGGATTGTAAACTAGTTATAGGTATTACGATCTCAAACGAGAATTTCCACAGATTTTTATAGACGTCGTAACTTCGCATTATTGGTACGTTTCGGACCGTACGTCTCGAAGGAATAAAATATTTTCTTGTAATGAAAGAGAGTATTGTTTTTCTTTGATTGTTAATAGAAGTTTAAACAGCTTAATTTCTTAAAAATAAAATCGTATTACGTATAATTAAGATGTAAAGTTAGTGATGTGCAAATGCTTGGCTGAAAAAGTAAGAACGAATTGGAAAGGTAACAATAATGACGCAAGGTTGTAGTCCGATGAAGCTGTTAAGACCTCGCTAGGTCAATAGCGTAGTCAGATCGATGAAAAAAAAAGTGACGCAAGATAAACGCTGCAAGCCAAAGATGAATTTTTGGACATAACTACAGTTTTTTCGAACTAACTATGATATTGACCAAATGAGGTCTTTACAACTTCACCGGACTACAATATTGGTGGTGTTTTACGTAATATAGTTTGGTTATTGTGCACAAGTGAAATGTATGGGAAAAATACCACGGATCATGGATTTTAACTTGCCACAAAAACGCCCTAGAAAGATTTTATGAGATAGTGACCAACATTGGAATTAATGGGCTCGACAAAGAGTTCTACCCTTATTTTTCCCTATCTTATCCTATCCTATATATAGTTTAGAGGAATTTTTCCGACACAAAATACATATAGGAGTTGTTGAGGCACGCATGCTTGATACACATGTATGCTTCAATAACTCATATACGTATATCTAGATAGCTTAGCTCAGATAGGTCGCGATTTTTACACAAAACAGACGACAGCCCAAGCCGAGGTGGGCAGTGCACCCTTGAGTTAGTCGCCCAAACATCCCAGATCGGCTGAGTGCCTTTAGCGCTCGCCTCATTAGTTCGGTGAAGCTGTAAAGACCTTTCCAGGCCAACAGCGTTTTCATTTCGGAAAAAAAAGGAATGAATGAATGAATATTTCATTGTACTTTTTGTTTGTACACTGGCGAGCTTAATGCTATAAAGTGTTTTCTTCCAGCTAACCATGACAGTATTGTTGTCAATCAAACAGCTTTGTAGGTAGTGCATATACAGAAAAACACATATAAAAAAAATAAAGTGGTTAAAATAAAAAAAAGAAAATTGTAATATCACCTTACCTAACTTTAACCTAAAAAAATTGGAATATATACGAGAAGATACCTAAGTGTTGAGGATATAGAAATATATACGTGCAAGTAACTATACAAATAATTTGAACGTTTAAAATATGTGAGGATACGATAGATGCGTTAAGTATTAAGTTCTCGGTTGTGATTGAACACATCCGAGTAAGCGATAACCGTAAATCCTGGATATACGGATCCCGGGTAACCGTGATCCAGGGAGGCATTTCATAAAACACGGGATTTACGATACGCTATGTACATTATACTCTTGATTCTTTTTACTATACGCTGTGTTTCAGTAGACATTTTATGTATAGTAATTTAGAATCTTGTAATCTTTTTCTATTCTTATTTTTATCTTATACTTAAATATGCGAAATATAGTCAATTACCTTCTTCACCTTTGTTTGTCAATCTATTTTCTTTTTTGAAGTGAAGGTGATGAGATTGGCTTTGAAATTTTAGGCAGCAAATTTTTTTTTTGTGTGACAGTTACTGGTGTGTGTAAACACTCTGTCGGATAGAGTGTGTGTAGTATGTCGCTTGCATTCAGGTATTGAATTATAGTGAGCCATATACTTAACTCGCTTTCTTTTTGTAGGTTTCACACTTCTACCACGTTTGAACTACACACATTTGTTTTTTTTGTTTAGTGGCTATTAACTAGCTTCTCCGTTATTAATAAAAGAATTTTTGAAATAATTCGTATGTTTTCCCATAGCATCCATTAGTCACAGCCTTTATTTATAAGTTTCTGTTCATCATACTTTACGTTTGTTATGTTTACAATTTACAATACTTACAAAATATTCAATATTTTACCATTTAGAAAATTAATTAAAAAGTTACAAAGTATTATTTGGACAACACACAATTACATTCTTCTACAAGGCTTACGTAATATTATTGATAAAAGTTAACAGTGTTCACATTAGTTCGGTAATATTAGTATATGAAAAAATTACATATAATAAAAAATACTAGCAATTAGCCCACAATGAATGGAAACAAAATATGTATCTCATGAATCAACGAAACCATTCTTGAGATAAGAGGTTGAGGGTTCCGTAAACAACTATATATGGACTGTATATAAGAAAGTTATATGACGTCTAGAGTTTTCAAGATGTTAACACACTATTAGTAATAAAAAGTTACTTATAACCAGTAAAATAAATATATTGTCCCTGACCCTGTTCACATTCAACATACGTTGTATAGGTACTTGATCGATCAAAAAAGCAATTAAACCATTTAACTTAGACTGCTTGATTCCATTAAAACATAGGTTCCCAAAGTAATCCACATAGATCCCTGGGGGTCGATTACGAACTTTAAGGAGGCCACGCCAGTGAACCAAATTCTGGGGGGTCGACGATAATGAATTGCATATAAGCTAGTCGCGACGAAAATGTTTAAATTCTACAAATAAAATAATAAATGTACAGAACGTTTGTATTTACATAATACATATTTAGTTACAATAGACATATAAATAAATACTTTTTAAAAGGTAAAAACTATTCAAAAGATAAAGGATCTATCTTTTTTTGGTGGCAGAACCATGCTGAAACTGTTATTGGTTTCAGTATGAATGGGTCGTCTTGCCCAGGGTAGTACTGCCTTCTGGCAGAAAACCGACGTGAAGTAACAGTGCTTGCATTGTTTCGTTTCGTTCGATTAGTGAGAGTGCCAAAGGCCTGTCTCTCTTTCTCTCCCCTCCCCTTCCCTAACTTTCCTTCCTTTCTTCTTCACCCTCCTTCCCCACTCCTCTCTCCCTCCTCCTTTCTCCTCATTTCCACAAAACACAGGCTGACATCGCACTTGCGATTCCCCTGGAGTTGCTAGTGTCTATGGATGGTAGTGATCGCTTAACATCAGGTGATCCGGCTGTTCGTTTGCTTCCTAAGTGATATAAAAAAAATACAGTAAAAATTGGTAAGAGGTCTACGAGACAAAAAGTTTGAGGACCAATCCATTAAAGTTATTGGGCAAATAATATGTTCTGGTTTTTATTCAAAACTAAATAATTGTCAAAAGCTTTGCTTATCCCTTCTAGGTATCTATTCTTCTGCTATTTGACCTATTATTTTTATGAAATTCTTAGTTTCCACAACACTAACCAATATTATAAAATTAATTGAAATAAATATCCGAATCCTAGCAAAAAGAAAATCAATAAGGAACCAATCCACCATTAACAGTGATTATACCGAGAGATTCCTCGGGAAATCATTACTGCCCATTATCAGGACACTAAACTCGAGATTCGCAATAAAACAGACATTAATACAATTAAATTATGGCATCCGAAATCCGCCCCTGTGCGGCTCGCCTCATCTGCACAGTATCAAGGAGACGGATTTTTATGGGGACGTACTTTAGCCAGCCCTGAATTAAATATACGACGGCTGCAACTTAAAGTGCTTCCCGGGGTAAGATTTTAAGAAATATTGTACACATTCCGAGGTTAGGGTTTTCAGTTAAATTTTAAGTTATAGGTATAAAGTAAATACTGAACCGATTTAAATGAAATTTGGTATACCGACAGTCTAGATCCTGACAAAGATCATTAAGAAAAACGGTTGTAAGGGATTGAAAGAGGGTATGAAAAGTTATGTGGAAGTATCGTCATTATTATAGCTAAAAGCTTGGAACTTATTTTTAGGCTGGTATAAATAAATATGACATTCAAATCTTGTAAAACTTTTACTCTCTAGGATGTAAAATACCAATAGGAAATAGGGGATGAAATTTTGAATGGAAAAATGTAAGGTTCCGCTCCAATTTGAACATTTTTTTCAGTGTTAGATAGCTCATTTATCGTGGAAGGCTATAGGCTTATATCATTATATATCATCACGCTATTATCAATAGGAGCGGAGCACTAATAAAGAATTTTTCAAAACCTTATTTTTTTCCTTTTGAGAGCTTCCTTTGCGTGATAGTTATCCCAAAGTTCCAAATTCTACGCGGATGCAGTCGCGAACAGAAGTTAGTAGTTCTATATTTTCTCGATCATTGATGGACAAGTCGCTTTAAACCACTATATTACTTGTGATAATCACTACTTTATAGGTATCGCAAACACTCGTGTACGTGAATATTAGAAATGAAATGAAATAATGCTCATTTATTAATTAATCTACAATAATAAATAAGTAGTTGAATAGATTAGATTTTGTTTTGGTTCAAATTTCTATTTGTTTTATCCATTATAAAGATCATTACTATCACGTTATAGCGTTATAACTTATAACGTTGTAACTTTTTTGCCCATCTGTTATTCTATTATCAGATTTAACTTAAAAACGGTTATACAGATAAAAATTAATGAATGCACGGTTACTAAATATTCTAGAAAAGTAAAAAATGACAGCCGATACTTCTGCATATATCAATTCTTAAGGTATAGAAAATAAAATATATCTCGCTCAGATTTTTATACAGGTGTAATTTATTCGACCATGAATTATATATAAAACGGTTTCATCTAGACATACATCTCTGCTGAGTTAAAATTTAATGCTAGACGTGAATCAATACTTTACTTTAAAATGGAGGCTTTTTTAAATACATTGTTATTTTTATATAAGGATACAACGCTATTAACGGTTCTGAAACAGTAAAATATGATGGTGAACAATACCTCGTAGAAGTGTTTTCAATTCATAACGAATAAAGGCTTTTGGTGGCAGGCAACAGCCCAAACCGACGTGTATCATGCACCCTTGAGCTAGTTGCCCAAATAAAATCGGCTGAGTGCCGCAAGCGCTCGCCTTAGTAGTCCGGTGAAGCTGTTAAGACCTTGCTAGGTCAATAGCGTAGTCAGTTGGAAAAAAAAGAAACAAAAAGCTTTTGGTGGATAAAAAGTAAGAACTCAAAGTGAAAATGTATTGGAATCCCAGGCGAAAGTTGCATCTAATATCTGTTATTATTCTGATTTAAAATCTGATATGGTTTCGGTTAAGCGATATCGTAAAATTGGTTTTCTGTTCTATTTGCCATATACTGACAAAACTATTATATTTGTAGAAAAAGTGAAAAAACTAGTAAATATACTTCGAGCTACTTACAAAAACAATAAAGAAAATCAGGTCGCCATCTAAAAAGCGGCAGTAAACCATAATGATAATTTAAGAGACTACCGGCTCCGTGTTAATAATTTAGGGGCACATAAAAAACGTTGGGGCAAATTGGGGTGGGGAGCTGAAACCAGTACATTTACATGTTCATTGATTATTCAGACTCGTTCCGTGCAACGTGGGACGACGACACGCTGCTGACTGACACTCTACGGTTTTCTAGACACTTTTAAATCTAATGCTGGGGGAATATTCAAGATCTTCTTTTGAAAAGTTTTATTTCACTTTATTATATATAATATATATTATAAACGATTACTAATACTAATTACATTAGCTGTGTCTCACTATTTCAATTGTGTTTTTGTCTTCAGACTTTGATACTCCACGCCGAGCTACACCGTTCACCTGTACTATTACTTCGTTCTTGCTTACAGCATATTCTGACCTCATATCGAACGGTATTTGCTCCGTTCCTAAACGCCTTAGCATGATGTTAGTGAGTTATTTAAAAAATCGAACAATTTGTTTTTGATTTCGCAATGAGATCATTCGAAATTGGCAATATAGACGGAGAAAGGGGTGATCGCAATTTAATACGATTCAGTACTCACTCATTTGACGTGTTGCATGAGCATAATATTAAGTCACCAAGATTTGTTAGTTCGATATAGATGATACAAGTCAGAGAGTGTAAATCGAACTATTAGTTCTAGAGATGAAGGAATAGATTAAGAAACCAACAGTAAAACAATCTCATGAACAATATGACGATGGTCTGTAGTGTAATAGATTGTTATAAAATATATCAAATAATAGAAATGATCTCAGATAATGCAATACTTTAGCATAACTAAGCGATTTTCTCAAAATGTCTTTGACCACAATCAATACAAATTTTAACTAATAAATTATATGTTTTTTTACTATATACAGAGTATTAGAATACGGCAATATTATTTCTCGGAGTCAACCTAAATGTGAACGTGTATTTAAAACTGCACTTAACTGAAGCAGGTGCGAGATTAAAAGTGGGCGCTTAAAGGAAACTACTGGGAAACTGGCGTTCAACCTTCATGCATAATGCACTCGTGTGGTCCAAGTATATCCTCTACTTTACTATCAGCCCTGTATTTGTATTCAGATGTGTTTATAGTTAGTTATAAGAAGTACAGTGTGCCTTTAATAACAATATTAATTGCATAGTGTATGTTTTAGTATTAACTTGCTTTTTTTATGTTTTCTCTGATGGAATTGGTTTATGTAAATATACATACATGTTTGTTAGTATGGTCGAAGTGGTGGCAAATGGTTACCATCACATATGGACCATTGTGTGTTACTATTATTTTGTGTTCATAACCCTAGCGGAAAAATATGTAGAACAACCAATCCAGTAACTAGTTCACGCGAAATGATGGTTCTAAAGAACATTAGTGTTGTTGCAATTTTGCTAGGTTTTAGAATGTGAGTATGAGTAACCCAATAGCGGTTTAGGGTGCAACTAGGAAATTTGGAACACATTCAATTGTGTAATTTGCATCATATTGTGTTATTATATTTTAATTCCAGATATGGCAACTAGGTATTATAACTTCAATACAGCGGGTTCGAGTTGAATTATGTATACCCCATAGGATATAACTATACTAATATTATACAGAGGTAAAGTTTGTGAGTTTGTGACGTTGTGATGTTGTGGCGTTGTAGGGTGTAATCTCAGGAACTACTTGTCCGATTTAAATAATTCGTTCAATGTTATATAACTCATTCACCGAGAATGGTTATAAGCTATATATCATCACGCTAAGGTCAGTAGAAGACAGCACAGATGAAATATGTTTGAAAATCGGGATGTTTTTTCCTTTTAGGAACTGCTGCGTGTTAGTGTATCTATTCCACGCGAACGAAGTCGCGCGCAGAGGCTAGTACTTTATAAGGTAAAGTGCGAACAAAATCCGATTCGAATTAACCAAGCTTTTGATAGTTTTAGTTCGTGTGAACAATCGTAATGAGTAAACCATTATTAGAGTCTTTATTATTTTACGCAATATAAATTAAACAATGAATTAAAATGTATCTAATAAACAAGCAATAAGTAAAGGATAACACCAGCCTATTTATTATCTAATACTGGACAAAAGCATCCAAGAAGCTTGTAGGTAGTAGAGCCACGCTGAAGATATAATTGGTTTCAGCAGAATGTGTCGGCTCGAGCGGGGTAGTACCACCTGACACACAGCAAATCGACGTGAAGTAACAGTGCTTTCATTGTTGCGTTTCGTTCGGTCAACGAGACTGCCGGAGGCTTACCTCCCCCTTCTCCCTTCCCTTTCTCCACTTTCCTCCTCCCCTCTTCCCCACCAACAGAGGCTGGCAACTTGCGTTTCCTCTGGTATTGCTAGTGTCTATGGACGGTGGTGATCACTTAATATCAGGTGACCCACCTGTCCGTTTGCCTCTTATGATATAGAAAAAGAAACGCTATGGTAAGAGTATACTTAAAGAAATGATTTCAAATAGGAAAAATGACAAGTTTTATCTCCATTTATCACTACCCGGTAATACAACGTGAAACTGAACAAATATTGAAGTTTTCTGATGATATTACCAATACTTTTGTACAATTAAAATAGACTCTGCCCGCGACTTTGTTCGCGTGGAATAGTTACTTTGGGCTAACACCAACACGCAGCGGAAGCTCTCTAGAGGAAAAAAACCTCGATTTTGAAACATTCAACATTGATGCTCCGCTCCTATTGGTCTTATTGTGATGATATAGCCTATAACCATCCTCGGTAAATAAGCTATATAACACTGAAAGAATTTTTCAAATCGGACCAGTAGTTCCTGAGATTACCCCCTACAACGTCGCAAACTCACAAACTTTACCTATTTATAATATTAGTAGAGATTCAGATTAATAAAAGTACAATCATTGACACATATCGAAGTAAGATATATTGAGATCTTGCCACTAATGATACCACGACTTGTGGACTTGTAATTGTAACAATTATCTCTTGTACTGTTTTCAAACAAACAAGTAATTATTTACTAAAGTTGAACGAACGCGTTATTTAAACACCCACACGAGGTCGGAATTATACAAGACCGCAGCAAAACATAAGGCATATAATATAAGGTAATATCTCAACAAATCCACACGAGCTGAGACGGTTGGCGTGATTACTGGGGTCGGTAGTGAAGTGCGGATTTTCCCGGAGAATCCCGGTTTACGATCCGCATGCCACCCCGGGGGGAGGAATGACCATGTCTACTTTTACCTATAGCCCAGATATAAACACTCGAATCTTTTGTTTCCTATACTTTTTTCAGGAAATCAGTGTATATGGTATATAAAATAACAGCTTAAACTTAACAACATTTGAAATTAGAAAATTCCCTAACTATTATTAAGTTTAGTTTCGTTCTATATATTAATACTAGTTAATGCGCAGTTTACATCGCTTGAACAATAAAATCAGTGTTGTTTTATAGTTTCTTTTGGCGTCGAAGCGTAGTTAGTTACTGTGATTTTAGTATAAAGGATGTATATAGTATAAAGTAGTCATCTTCCGCTTTTTGTTAGATAATGTTTAGCAAAATATTGTAGTTAAATATAGTGACAGTATTTTTCTAGCTACTTAATTTATTTTTAACTTAACTAGTTATTCCTAATATTATCTAATGTAATAAAACATATTTCAAAACCTGACTGTATTTCAAAACCTGACTGTATTTCAAGACTATAGTTTTCGAGTTATAAGCACGCAAATGGATAAAGAGACAGGCCGAGATGTTGACTTATATAATACTAGCCTCTGCCGGCGACTTGGTTCGCGTGGAATATTTACTTTGGGTTAACGGTAACACGTAGCGGAAGCTCTCAAGAGGAAAAAACCCTGTTTTCCCCGTTAAACTTCATTTATTATTGTTGCTCCGCTCCTATTGGTCTTAGCGTGATTATATATAGCCTATAACCATTCTCGATAAATGAGCTATATAACACTGAAATAATTTTTAAAATCGGACGAGTATTTCCTGAGATTACCGCCTACAACGTCACAACGACACAAACTCACAAACTTTACCTCTTTGTAATATTAGTATAGATGTTAGCAAACAAATAGAAATAAGCTAATCGGTTGAGTGCCTTAAGCGCTCGCCTTAGTAGTCCGGTGAAGCTGTTAAGACCTTGCTGGGTCAATAGCGTAGACATTTCAAAAAAAAAAATAGAAATAAGATAATCAACTGGTTAAATTATTTCTATATGAAGGTTTTTATCGACTTTCATATTTTACTTTTCAAGTGTGATAAAATCTTTATGTAGGAATCAATTACTATTTTTCATATATCTTGCTATTTAATAGCAAATATTTTTCGACCAAATTATACAAATTAATTTACGGCTGAGAACCTAACAAAACTCCAAAGCATTCGTAAATTTGATTGAGCAAACAAAGCACTGGCGGTTACGACAACATAGGAACAACGATTCAATCTTACTCCCGTCTGTCACAACACTCCGTCCTAATGGAAAATTGGTGCGTCGGCACAATCTTGACGAGAGAGGTCTGCAAACACCGCCATCTTGGAAAACAAAACTACTCAAGCTCTGTGCCGAAAATAGCTTCGTAACGGTTTGCCAATTCAACTGATGAATATTGAAATATGATTTTTATGGACATAAATTTATACATTTTTTTAATAGATCGTTTGTAAATGAGCTTACAATTTTCAGTACCTGCTAATCATGTATATTATTAAAAAGGACGCTTAATTTCTAAGTATGTCTTTTTTCGAACTGACTACACTATTGACCTAGCAAGGTCTTAACAGCTTCACCGGACTACTAAGACGAGCGCTTGCGACACTCAGACGATTTTATTTGGGCAACTAGCTCAAGAATGCACGGCACATCTCGGCTTGGGCTTTTGCCTCTAAGTATGTGTAATTTGATAACATTACGACAACATGTTCAGGATTTTTGCTAGAATCTTTGTTGTGTACTGGATTATCTTAAACTTTTGTTACCTATTTGATTCTGTCTTATATAATATTATTGAATGGATTAGAGTTCTGTGAAGTTAAAAAAACTCGCTAGAAACTTCTTAGTGAATACTTATTTCACTTTTTGTGAATAGAAATAGATAACCACTTGACAATACCAATATTAATCTTTAATAGTCTCTTTTTTTTCGATCTAACTACGCTATTGACCCAGCAAGATCTTAACAGATTCACCGGACTACCAACAGAGTCTGACACTAGTCTCAATATAGCAACTGCTAGTCCAATTCAATTTCATTCCAATTATATCTATCTAATACGTTTAAACGAGCAATTCTTGTATATTTTATATTTGTAGATATTCAGGATCTCGGAAACGGCGTCATCTATTTCCGTGAAACTTAGTATGTTGTAGGTAGTTTCGTGGACGATAAATATTGTATTGACACACTGTCCATCGCCGGTCGCCACTATCATGCCGGCCTGTAATAAGCTGCATATGCACAGGCTGATCCCGAAACGCGACCCGTAGAAGCGAATCACTATTACGGGCTTTTTCGCCATATACATGGTGGTTGCGACCCAGTCGGGCTGTAAAACCCTACCACCCCGCTTGCGCCATTACCTCGTTCGTTATTCAGCAGGGTGCACCACGTGCAGGTGAGGTTGGCTTGGGTGTCTCAAGTCTTATGATGTTATTCGACACCCTTTACATCCCAAAATTTTGTATGTATAAACTTATACCGTAAATGTTAGTTTGTTGCCATCATTTATCTGAGAGTATAAACTGAAAGCCGGGTCACATAACGGGTCTGTGAGCATTTCACGTCCGCGACGTTTACGATTTGCTTCTTACACGAAAAGATATGTGTTGCGTGTAAATGCCACTTACAAAGAAGATTTATTACTGTTACAGTATACGGCTTTAAGTTCTTCTTTATTTATTTTTTTACCTTCGCAGATAATTCCACATTTTTATATATGTAATTGAAGGTTTATTTCGTTTTCGTCCTAGTTTAGAATATTGGGTTTCAGATTAAAAAATTAAAAATGTATTAGTAGTTTTCTCTTGCTTAACAAAATTAAATAGGAAACTACAAAAATTTATCTAACTACATATGAAATAAGATGAAAAAAATATGTATGTACTTATTTATGAACACGCGTTTGAAGTTATACTTCTTTAGTGTAACAAGATAAAAATCTTTTAAATTTAGATCTATTTATCTATTGCTTTTCTATCTATTTTATCTTCTTTTCAAATTTTTTGTTACCAAAAATATTTATCTTTCGCCTTATTCTACGTTTGTAGAAAAAACGATAACAATACAATAGAAAAAATGTATTTAATACATTGAAAGTTTTAATACAAAGAAATACAAACAACAAATACAAAGAAAAGTTTTTGGCGGAATTTTAGTCTGTCATGTAGTGGGTTTTATATTTTATTCATAATCTTGTGTTATTTGATTCTATATTTTGTAAATTTAGTGGTGTTTTACGTAATATAGTTAGTTTATTGTGCATAAGTGAAGTGAATGGAAAATAATACCACGGAGCATGAAATTCTAAGATGCCACAAAAACTCTCTGGAAGGTTCTAACAGGGGATCCACTATCTTGTTAGAATATTAACTCACACGACGCAATATTGAAGTGAATGCACGACGCTTGTAATAAATATTGTTGACGACAATGGCAGTAATAATCTGAAAGATTGATTACCAAAAATAAAGTTTAAAAAAAATACAAAGAAATGAAATGTTGACTATAGCTAACCTCAAGGTGTCTGTTTTTGGTGACAATATGCGCGCACATTGTAATAACTTCAGGGTGTCGGTTTTTCGTGACGGTGTGCGCGCGCATCGTAAAGTTTACTTTCATAATTTTCCCATAACACGCCAAAAGAAGTATAACTTCAATGACAATCTTAATGGCGGATAATTAAAAAAATGTAGTTTATTCATCTACAATATGCCTATTTCTTTGTCATCTCTAGATGTAGAGTATTTTTTATCTTGTAAGATCAAAACATAATTTCATAATTGATAGAAAATGCGGCTCCGAAATAATGGAATGATAGAGAATTTTTCTTCAAAAAACTAATAAAGTCCTTATAAAGGTGAGTTTGACAAATTCGTTAATTCCGAGTTCCCGTCGCACTCTGAGGGGAGCTCGGGAAATTTGACCCAAATAGCCACAAGGGAGCATGTGCAGTGTGTTCCGACCGGAATTTTTGTCTGTCCAAACCAGTGTGGATGTTGGGAGTTATTTTTTGTTACAATCTGATGTTATGTTTTCGTATGGAATTTTTTGGAACTGCGTTAAAGAAGCATTTTTTCAGTAAC
This sequence comes from Antheraea mylitta, assembly GCA_014332785.1. Taxonomy (NCBI): domain Eukaryota; kingdom Metazoa; phylum Arthropoda; class Insecta; order Lepidoptera; family Saturniidae; genus Antheraea; species Antheraea mylitta. The sequence goes on from JACEII010000008.1 coordinate 2,784,999, forward strand.
TTTCGAATTCATTGACTCTCTAATACAATTTGGACGATATCTATCTATCTTCTAATACCTTTAAACGAGCAATTCTTGTATATTTTTATATTTGTATATATTCAGGATCTCGGTAATGGCGTCATCTATTTCCGTGAAACTTAGTATGTAGGTACTTTCGGGGTCGATAAATCGATCTAGCTAGATTTTATTCATAAAAAACTTTTTTAACTGAGATTTAAAATATAGCTAGAATATGAAGGTAAATTTCGCCGCTGCTGTCAAAACAAAAATAGCTCAGATGGAAATCGATTGCTTCGAAAATCCGTGTAACCCCTGTTCAAATCCGAGTGTATACAATTTTTTTTTTAAACAATGGATTTTGCTGTTCATAGTTCAAGATATGCAGTACGTTTTTGCAACTTTGTTAACTTCGGGTCTGTCGGTAATAATGGTTGCGGAATGCGGCAGATTGCCGACCGGTACGGATTGCCGGCCATTCGGAATGTTCGAGTCACTTCACTTATTGCGACATATTTGTGTCTGCCGCGTACAATACGGAATTCGGGATTTTTGTAACGGTACTTATATTCAAGAATAACGATATGGAGTGCTCTGTTGAATCCTTACTTATTTTTTTTTATGAAATGTAAAAATAATAATTGTATTTTATTGTTTAATTTGATTAAGTCCATTTACACAAATAGCCAAAATTGAAGTGTCTGGTTTTAAATGCAAAATGACGACTTTTTACTAAATGATACTATATGGGAATATTTGTAATCGAAAAAAAATTGTCTATCTATCCGACTGCTTCCTCCAAATAATTTCCAAAACGGTTGAACCTATTTTGACGGACTTTTACAGATAACTGATGCTGTAAGGGTTAATTTAGGTTAAACTTTTTTAAAAAATAATAAAGCAGTGTTCCACGCAGAAATAATCCTTTACAGTGATACTAACTTAGACAAAATCACAAGCGGATGCTAGTGTTGGATATTTTATAACTGTGTTGTACTTTTTTCTGAGTTATTTAAACTGTGTAAAATATTTTTTCCACAATCTGATAAGAATGTAATTTATACAAAAAGCATGGAATAGAAGTGTTTATGCTATTCATTTTACTTAAGTTTGTCACTAGGTGGCGCTAGACGGAGTTTTATTATTATTTGACATAGCAGAGATCACAAGCGATTTATAGTATTAAAAGAGATTTTTTCGGTAGTATTAATCATTTTACGAGATATTACATTGATTTTGTGTTTTGTTCAAATGCTTGTACTTATTCTATCTACTGATATAAATTTGACAGCCATGACCATAAAAAATTAATTAGGTTTAATTCTTAGATGAACTACAGCTGGATTGGAACAAATCCATAGTGTCAACGCATTTTCAAGTACATTTACAGGACATAAAATCTCTCATGCTTTCACTGTTCCGGGTAAAGCTGTATTTCGAGGTCGCAGTAGGAAGGAATGCGACAGTCATCACGTTTATTGCTCGGTGACAATTGATGTTTGTAGTTTCGGGGTTCTCTATGCTCTTTTGTCTTTGGACATTCAATCCGAATTCAGAAGGTTCGTGCATTAAGCTTAATTCATCAGTATTTCTTGACGTACTTAAAGTAGTATTTAAAGTTACAGAGTGCTTAATGGAGAAGTGATAATAAGCTTTATAAAATTTCAAATTAATAATTGTATTCAAGTTCTTTTTTTTTAATATTACCTTTTTATCTCGAGTTAATATCAAATGACATATTTCTAAATTGATTTTTATTAGGAAAGGTAATTTGTGACTATAACATTTTTAATATAACTTAAATTAAGCAGAGATTATGTCACAGAAAAGCAAACCATACGAAAAAGTTACTTTTATGTTTTTACAGGCTCTTGCTCGCGTCGTAGCTCGCGTTAAATTATATTTGACATATACCTAGGACACATTACTGTTTTTGTAGTTGATTTAATAGATTATAACTATAAGTAATATTACAATTTATTAAAGCAAAATTACTATATTAAATATATTAAAACAAAACTAGTAGAAGGCCCTAAATGGTAATTATTTAATAAGCGGTAATATTCAATTATATGCTGACACCCTATAAGCCGCAATATTACCCATCGAGTCCAATATAAAAATAAAGATGACTAATAGATTGCTACTCAACTGCCAATAGACAATACGAGCAAGGGTTGGGTCATCATTTTGTCGGATTGCACGCAATGGTCGTAAAAGGTTTGTTTAGACGCAACGATATTTAACGCTCTATTTATCAGGTACTTATGGATACGATCCTAAAATATATCATCTTTCTTTATTAATAGCGATCGTACTAGTGGTCCAAATTCGATCATACTTTCTCCATTTTTCAAAATTCAATATTGAAGGGAAAAATGAATATCTTCTAAATATTATATTGATAACACTAAAGCTCGATAATATCTGATAAACCAAAAAAAAAAATGGTTGAGAGACAGTGGAGGAAAAGGTACTTTGTGGTTTCTGCTTACTTAATTATAAAACTATACCTAACTTTATCGAATTCGCTGTAATGCATTACAAATGGTCAAATTTTCAGAATATTGGAATTTGACCTCGAATAACTTTTAAGTGGTTAGGTTTTTGGAAAAATTTTAAGAGACCTTTTTTGTAGAGCGTTCAATTCTCTACAAAAATATGTACAGGGATTTTTTTTATGACTAATGATGGGCAAGCAATAAAAATCAGAAGGTACAAACGAATATTTTTCTATGTTATTCTTATGGAAAATAAAGAAGTGCGATGCGGATGTCCTTAATATTAATATTAAGGGCTCAAATTTTAACTGGGATCTCCTTACATGTAAATTGAAGTTTTAAGCATGCTGGAGAGAAGAAAAAATTTTTTGTTTTTTTGAATCACCCTAATATATATATTGTTAATTAAATAAATTCCCGCGCGGATGAAGTTACAGGAACGGCTAGTAGATAATTTACCCTAGCCGTATTTCAATTCATTAATAATCACTAATATCTATTTGGTATTTCGCTGAGAAGTCGATTGCTGAATATTCTTCAACTATAACATTTTGTTGACATATGTGGTATACCAATAGGAATATCAAACAAATGCAAAGAGTTACCTAAATACCATTAATTACTTCTACTCTTTATGAATTTGAGAACAGTTATTTTATATTTATTTCTGATATGGTATTACAATACTTAAAACCCTTAATAAAGACAAAGATTTTAATCATTTAGTACATTTTTTGTTATCATTTTTGTTGTTAAGCACCCTCGATATGTGTTGTGACTAAAAATTTAGAAAATAATTTCCGCCATTGGGCAACTACTGGTAAACTTTAAATAACGTACATATTAAAGAAACTAAATAAAAAATTGAAATATACAATAAATAATAATTCACAGGTAAATTTTTAATTCCTACAAGAAATTTTTTGTAAGTATAATATCCAAAGATTCATTCTATATCAAAGGTTGTGTAGATATCGTGTCGTTATCGTATCATATAAAGAGTTTAACGTTTAGTGGCTGTTGTTATCTAGGATATAAATTCATCTCGACATACAAAGGGGGTCCGTGGTAAAGGGAGTGATGTGAGGCTTTGCATAATTTTATGCGGTGAATGACGAATATCATCAGATCATCGTAATCTCGGAATTATATGTAATGGGATATTAATTGGTATCGAGTATGTAATTTAAAGGAAATATACTATGTGTTAATTTATATGGTAAAGCGTAGGAGCATACAAAATTACAATTACATTACAAGTAGGAATATACAACATTCACCAACATACAACATTCACCAAGACAAATTTCACGACAGTCTAAGAAATTTTAAGGGGATTGTATTTGAATCGTAGTGTTAATTTACACATGTGTATGATAATATTGCAATGTACGTCATCAATTGATTCACGGTGTTTATTGTTTGAAATGAATATGTTGTGTACCATTTGTAATTTAATTTTAAATTTATAACGCTATAATAATTTTGTTATTCATGTAACTATTAATCTGTAATTGTACTTTTTTGTCAAAAATAGAACAAAATAAAATGATCGATAAGTGGAGCCCACGGAGATGATATAAATCCTTATTATTTAATGAATATATCAGTTACAAGACTTTTTCTACTAACATTTATCTGGCTGACTATACCACCCTCAAATTGAAAATGTATCACGAAGCACCTATAGGTATATAATTTGCTGCAATTATATTTTATTTTCAACTCTTAGGAAAACTTACAGCTAAAGAAAAACTAATATTACATAACATATATAAACATATTCGAAGGAAATTTACCAGTTTTCGCAACTAGCTCTAAAAAAAATCCATACAAAGAAGGAAATCACAAATAAAAAGAAGCGGAATTTAGAAGACATTTGAGTTTCTGTAAGACTATGTTGAACAGATCTACATTCAGATCACTAACCAGTTTAATTGCGCTGATACCTACTCTAATTAAGTAAACAATTTGCCTGTAGGTCGCCTTAACAAGCGGGTTATAAAGTATGTTAAGATTTCTATTTTTTTCTTAGCCCATAAGGCTATACGATTCCGAGATACCTTGGGCCACCGAGGTCAAGTATCTCGGCGTCACTTTAGACAACCGTTTAACGTTGGATCCCCATATTAAGAGAGTGCGAGACAAAGCCGCTATGGTCTTGGGTCGCCTCCATTATTTACTCTGTCAGAAGAGCAAACTGTCCCTCAGACATAAGCTCACAATGCACCCTTGAGCTGGTTGCCAAAATAAAATCGGCTGAGTACCTTAAGCGCTCGCCTTAGTAGTCCGGTGAAGCTGTTAAGACCCTGCTGGGTCAATAGCGTAGACATTTCGAAAAAAAAAAAAAAGCTCACAATATATAAAGTTTGTATTCGTCCGGTAATGACGTATAGTTGCCCGGTTTTCGCCCACGCGAAGAATCTAGATACGCTTCAGGTTTTGCAGACCCGGGCTCTGCGTAAAATCACCGGTGCTCCTTGGTTCGTCCGAAAGGCGGATCTCCACAGGGACCTGGAGATGCCGTCTATCTGGGCGTATATAAAATCACTTACAAATAGCTATTTCGAGCGAGCCGCGATTCATCCCAGTCCGTTCGTGGTATCCGCCGCGAACTACGAACCCGTGCCCAACGCTGGGCATTATAAAAGACGTCCGCGTCACATTTTCACCGATCCTCCCGACGATATCACGTCAGCGAACGATCAGTACCAGCCTGTCCCTCGTAACAGAGCGCGCTCACGCCCACGCCCTCGTAACCACAGATCGCGCCGCCGCAGTCTGGGGTTAATTTCGCTCCCGCACACCCGATTAGGACTCCCACGGCAGCGACTCAAGCCTAGGTTCGATCCCTCGGTAGGGAGCCCTTGAGTGCGTTGCTTGCGCGATACGGTGACACACCCATACATCACTGATACAACACTACACGATCACCTCCACATACGTGCACGCCTACACGCTACACATCTTGGTGGAAGGGTTATTTTTGTTAAATTTTTTTCCCTTATCGAACTGAAAAACTCTCAATTTTTCCGACAAAAATATATGGAGGAGTTGTTGAGGCGGATATGCTTGGTACTCATATACGTTTCAACAACTCAAACATATATGAATAATTAGCTAGGTTAGCTAAGATAGGTCGCGATTTTGCATGCAACGGGCAACAGCCAAGCCGAGGTGTGCCGTGCACCCTTGAGCTGGTTGCCAATATAAATCGGCTGAGTGCCTTAAGCGCTCGCTTTAGTAGTCCGGTGAAGCTGTTAAGACCTTGCTAGGTCAATAGCGTACTCAGTTCGAGATTTTTTTTTTCTGGGCTTCTTAGCTTCACCGGACTACTAAGGCGAGCGCTTAAGGCACTCAGCCGATTTTGTTTAGGTAACATGCTCAAGGGTGCACGGCACACCTCGTCTTGGGCTGTTACCGAAGAAAAACCCGATCTGACCTAACTAAACTATTCTAAGCTAATTGTACATTTTTGAATTATGCAATTAAAAATTGGAGTTAAGATTAGAGTCAAGATTGCTACTGTGTACGGGTGGTACGCGCAAGTTAATCTTACTCAGTAATTCCGAACAATCAATTATACAATTAAGTATGCAAAAAAGATATACTGAACCAATCCTTTTTAAATTTAGTGAATTATTATCTTAGGACACATAGTAATTTAACATAACATAAGCTTGTAATCAAATGCTACTTACAAAGAATAAAAAAGAATTTATAACTTATATTTTGATTTATTATTATTATTATCAAAATACTTATAGTGTAAGTATATAAAGTGTGGCGCATAACTCGCGTAGATATTACTCGTAGACGGTTTAAAGATTTTCCTTCTACGAACTCGTAACGTACGTGCTATGAACTCAGACAGATTTCCCTGAATACCTATTATCGTATTTCGTAATATTTATCGGCCACATAGTGTATTATATTATTATTTCTTAGATTATTCTTTTCCACACTAAACCTGTATCCAAATATTTTAAAAATAATATTTATTCCTAAAATGTTATGAATTAATATTTTGTGCTCTAATTTTTGAAGTTACAACTAATATTTTCCGACAAACATGTACTTTATTTCGACAAGAATACGAGTCTAGAACAACGTGGTGTTATTTCAGTAAATGCATTCGCATTTGGCTCTATTATTTTTACACTTGAATTGCAGCAGTTCACGATCGCAACATGTATTGGATTTCTTACGAATTTGAACCTCAGCGTTACGAGATAAAAGTGTTATTTAAATAATTCTATTGTATTCTCTTGCCGGTATTCAAGTGCTCGGTTCGCTAAAATACTTGACCAGCTGACGTCATTGTAGCACCGTCAAATCAAAACACTCGTGAAGCACGCTAAGCGAGTACTGGCCAATCAAAATAATGTAATTCGATTATCGAATACACTGACAATTTTAAAAATAGAAGGAATATATTCATTTATTTTTCTACGGACTGTTTTTTTTTTTAACTTTATTTTTGGCAATCAATCTTTCAGATTATTACTGCCATTGCCACGTAGCCAATAATATTACAACCGTCGTACGATCATTTCAATATCAAGCGTCGTATGAATCAATATTCTAACAAGATGGTGGATCTCTTGTTAGAACCCCCCAAGGAGTTTTTGTGGCATCTCAGCATTTCATGCTCCGAGGTATTATTTTCCATTCACTTCACTTATACACAATAAACTAACCATATTACATAAAACACCACCAACTTTACACAATATAGAGTCAAGTAACACAATATTATGAATAAAATATAAAATCCACTACAATACAGACTGAGATTCCGCCAAAAACTCGACTGTTGTTTCATTTAGTTGTATTAGATTAGATAATGTGGTTTGTTGATGACCATACCAAAGAGGTTTTAACAGTTACTGTAAAAAGTTTTTTTAGTTTAATTTCTTAAAACGATCACTTGTATTCTATGTTACTTCGTTTTAAAGGAACTAAGCGTCTGTAATGTCAACTGTTTATAATTTTGGGCAATTACTTTAAAGCTTCAATTGGTCTTTAATGGTCTTCAAATTGTTGGTTAAATATCTATCACGTAGTTCACGTTTATGCAATTTTAACATAATTGCTCATGTAGACCTCGATAAATACGTAATCAATTCGGAGATAATTGGGTCTTAAGTCAAAGCAGTTGAAAATCGTTATTTTTGTGTCCTAAAGACACAAAAATAACATCAAATACTAGAATACTTGGTATATGTATTAACCTCATTGTCTCATATAATTAAATAAAAAATTAAGTCTTTAGGTAAAAGGTACACGAATGTAAATAAGAAATTAGAAATTACTGGTGTGCTTTGGTTACGAAGAAACGCTAATAAAAAATTGAAATGGATTGTTGAAATCATAAAATAATGTATACGCAATAAATACTAAATCAAATATAATAATAGTAATCTGGAAATTAAAAAAGGAAAAAAGAGCTTCTGTTAATACATGCGAGTCATACGTTCCGCCACACCCTTGCACCAGCCGGGAGTGCCAATCGGCGAAATGCATCAATTAGCGCCAACTCAATAAATTATATCGCAATGTTGACCGACCACTCACACTTGTTATTACAGGCTAATGCTGTTTTATTTTTTTTACAGACACGTTGAAGATGTAGTGCAAGCGTTTATAATAAATTTCTATATTCCTTAATTACGTAAAAGAGGATAGATACACGAAAGAGAATAAGGGTAGTTATAATAGATCGCGTTTCTTGAAATGCTTATGAGCAATGATTAATTAGTAGAAATTGTAACCCTGAAATTGTTGCAACACTCAACTGTCAAAACAGTAACATTGACAATTATGAAGACTTCGTAAAATGTTCATAATTTGTGTCATTGAAAAATGAAATAAAATGGTTTTTGGAACTTTTTGGCAAATTTTTTGTCTGTATTGTATTAGTCTTTATAATTGTCGTTCATGTTACTTCCTCGTTTAACCCTACATTTTGTAATATTGGTGGCACCTTCATCTGCATCTGTATCATTTAATAACTAGATGATTTCATGTCAAATAACTCCCAGAAAAGTTCTATCAAAGGGACAAAATTCACCTCAAATAGGACGCCAAAAATGACAATATCGAAAGTGGAAAACAATTTCGAATTAAATTTATTGTTTAAATAATGACATACTGTTGCGCGTGCGCTAGACACGTGTCGTTTGATGCATTGCCATGTAGATGTATGTCTTTAGATTAATATGAATCCGGTAATTCTGTTAATATCCTATACTGTTTAAGCAACTTTAACTCTTATCCCAAATGATTTAGAATTGACATTAATAGTATGCACTTTTCAATACAGGTTCACAAAATCATACCTAATAAATGGATTTTAATAAAAGTCGCTTTCAAATGTAGACTTTTAATAATTATATTTTTAACTTGTAGCGTATTTAATATCAGTGAGTATCATTTTAAGGGTATAAATGAAAGCATTATGAGTAACGTTTATCTTATTTTGGTATTTTATAGGATTTTTTTAGTTATGTGTAAAGATTCTTTAAACCTATACAATCATTATACATATGCTATTATTATTATACATAGGGTTTATTCACGAGAACATTCGTATGTTTGTAGGTATATACGTATATCAACGGGAAAAACTGGCAGACGAACGTCCGGATCCGATACATTCGGTCCAGACCAATATCCAGGATGAATTTTTTTTAAAGTCAATAGACTCAACACACTTGATACCAAACGAGATGAATTTCAAATCAAACAGCAACGGTAATCAATTACTTTTATGAGAACGTGTCCTTAAATTATTGGCTATATAAATCATAGAAGGGCACATCGTCGTTGGAGCTAAAGAATCATTATAATCAATATTGGTCAGAAGTATCATTAAAGTATAAATCGAAACATTGCAAGTTGATCATATGATACTGAATCTAGATAACAATAAAGAGTAGCCGTTAAATGTTATATGGGATAACTCACGGTCAGTTTGAACGTGCAAGTGATGATTAATATAACTAACGTAGCGACGAAATCTGACTGCAGGTCCTCTGGGAGCACTTCGGCCACCTTCGGGGCCATTCGGGTCGTACCGAACACAGCGGGGGAGCTCGGTAGCTAATCGTGATAATGTGTTTATTGAATTAGGTGGCGCGTGCGACTGCCACGCGGCTATCGGGCTCCGGTTGCAGATGAGCTTAGTTCTAGTTACGAGTTAAGTGATATAGCTTGTTAGGGGGTGATGCATGAAGGTGTGATCACTGATTTCGATTGATAACGTTCTGTTTGAATGACTTAATAAAAAATCTGCCCAATTATGAAGATTATCTTATAGATTAACTCTCATAAACTTAGTACTTACTGTATGCTAATGTTAATTTTACCGTCTTAAGTCGTATTCTTGTGGTCTGTTTGGATGGAATTTTATAATTATTTTAACTAACATCCTGTTAAACTTGATTAGACAACGCAAGAAGATCAAGAGATTTTTTTTTATTTCGGATAGAGTAAAATGAAGAGAAATTGAAATAAGCTCAAGAAAAACCCTATCTCAAAAGAAGGAGAGAACTAGCTTACCGACAGATCTACAGGATATGATAAAGGTCATCATCTTCATGAACTTTTTACTTTGTTTCCTTATCTGGACCCAAAACCCGGTTTGTTTATGGAAGGAAGGGTTCTTACTATGTTAAATAATTCCTTAGTCACCCACTGCTTAGTGACAGTAGTACAGACAGTAAAGCAAGTCCAGTAAGGCAACATTTCTACGTAACTAAAATGGCTCAATTAACTGAATCAACGTCTATATCATTAAAAATGCAGACAGCCAATATCTGACATCTGTCCAGGTCAACAAGAAGGTATTTCACAAATATGTTCTAGAGCCGTAAACAGCATTCCATACAAGGACAAACTACTGCCTTATAAAGCTGGTACAATTAATCAAGCGTAAACAACTATCCCATCATGTTCTGGACTCCAAGTCACCTAGATATAGCGTAGATGACATCCCTGATGCAATCTCTAAAGTTGAGGTCGCTCCAAATAAGAGATCTCGTGGTATTCGTCTCTTTATGAATCTATTGGTTTCCACGACGCTATCTTTTACTTTAACATAGAATAAGGTACTTAGACAAAAATATCTGCTACTATATAGCCAGTAAAAAATTAACAATGGATATCTATATACTTAAGTAAAGAGAAAATACTAACGAAAACTATGCAGGTGTCATATTACTTGCAACGAAACGTGGGGCCGGAGAGGGCTGAGGACATTAATTTAATTATCCCTCTCTCTCGGGATCGTCTAATATTATATTGGAGTGAGGCAGTCGACCTCCCGGCATACAAATTCAAGTGTCATTTTTTCGCGTGAGAAAAAAATCTCACTTCAGATTTTTGTGTTGGTATCCCTAGTGAGATCAAGTTACACGTCGAGAAAATATATAGTATAAATCTGGATTTCGTATGTTTTACTTTCATTTGGGAACAAAGGTATCGAATTTTGTCGACAGCATAATATATTGGGGTACATAAAGCGAGAGTAACACATACATTATCATTTCGAAACGGTGTTTTTCTTATGATTATGAAAACAAAATTAAGTAACAGGAAGTATGGAAAAAGAGAATCAGGAAATGAAATTTAAATTACACATTAAAAAACTGCAATAAAACTCAATAATATTACAATTTTAACTACATAATTTAACCTTATTAATTTTTAAATAGTGATCTTTTCGTCTATCTGTGGAAGAAAGCTATAGGTAATGCCTAAATTTACACTCGTATTTTTAACTGAAACTTTACTAATAGTGTTAATTACATTCTCGAATATTGGGTACTGATAACGCGTGTAAGAAAACGAAATAATAATGCCAAGAATATTTTTTTTAAATCTATCGCTTCTTAAACCTAAAAGGGAATGAAGAGTAGATCTTGAAATGTAATAATACTTATAAATAGCAATTTAAACATAAGTTTAAAAGGAATAAGCCACTGAAATCGAAGTTATTCCAACCTCTCCGGGTCTTTAATTAAACTCAAGGCACGTAGCACTCCTTGATTCAGTCCCCCCGGAGCGGAGTGACACCCCGCCTCCCACTCCTGACCTCACCGCTCCCGACCTTATGGACCGCTTAGATTTCCACCCCCCCCAGGTTATGTGGACGGAATACTTTCAAGTCTGGAATCTTGTACGAAGGATTGCTTTTGAGGGATTCGAGTGTTACTTTTATGGTTGTTATTTTTGTAGTCCGATCAAACGAGTGAGTTATTTTCGTCTTCGATTCATTAATTGATTTCGAGGGTGTGCGATATGGACAATTGGAATAGTTTAATAACAAAAACAAGACAAATTTATCCAAGTAGATAATAGACGTAGTATACCTTAGTTGTTAAATTTTTTAGACAAAATAATTATAAGGTAGCGTAACTAAAATTATAACGTTATATTAAGACTTTGTCGAATAAATGTAAGTTTGCACGAAGTTACGGAAAATCCTTGTATTTTTTAGCTCGCTCATTTGCATATTGTGACAATTTCAAAGTCGAAATAGCGTCTTACGGATCCAATTACACGATAGCAAACCTTTTCAAGGAGTCTCCGAATGTCTCTTCTGTTTTCTGTATAAAAAGCCTTAAAAAGTAATCAAAGGGGCTGTGAACAAACAGAAAGAACATTTGGCGACAGCGATGCAGTAATGAAGTGTTTTATAGCTATTTGTATTGTTCTTTGAAATATTTAAAAATGTTTAGGTACTCACAGTACCTACATTAACATATTATATCGAGATTAAACTAGTTGGTACATGCGACTTCGTTTTGGTGAAAATGGTTTTACCTTCTTTACGAATGTTGCGTGTTTTACGTGGATTATTTGTGAGTCGCCTTTTAACTTTTAATTGTATTTCTATCATTAATATAACGCTATTTTACTGATTTCAAGTTAATTTCATAAATTCCCTCATTACTATTTAACCTCATGGAAAAACCAAACTATAGCCTAGATTATACCCCAAAATATCCCGTCTTATTAAAATCGGAAATTGGAAATGTTCAAAATCAAAATACTCTTTATTTAATTTAGGCCTTGAAAAGGCACTTAAGAACGTCAAAACTTCCACCGGTTCGGAATACAATCAAGTCATCGAAAAGTACTTTCTCGAATAAAAGATAGACACTACAGTTTGATTTATTTTTATATTTATTTTTATTATTTATTTTCTATTGAAATTAATTACACAAATATTTAATATGTAATCTAATAATAATAAAATCATTATATTTTAACCGACTTCAAAAATGTTCTCAGTTCGGTATCTCGGTTATATTGTCTTTAAATGTTTGTTCCTCAGAAACTCTTCACTATAAAGTGTTTTGGAAAAATATTTTTGTTGTATAGGGAATGTAAGGGGATTTTAATTTCATTAGCATTAGACCTTAGATTACGAAAATACACCAGAGAGCTCTTAAAACTCGAAAAGGAAATGTGTAGCGACTGAGATATTTGTAAGTTTATGAAAATTCAATATTAGGTGGGTACTTAACTATGGTCATTGGTTAAGGATGTCCTTAGTGCATTTTATTGAAGTAAATTTTATTTATTGTTATAATTTTAGTATCATACACGATTGTTTATGATAATATGTTTATATGTTCCTAGTATTTTATATGTATCTGTAGTGTTCATTATAATAACTTTAAAGTGTATTTTGTTTTTTTTAATTTAAGGAACGATTTATCGATTATATTTATTCAGAAATATCCACGACTGCGATGTTTATTATATTAACAGTATATATTTTATGTATAGAGGAAAAAAACATGAGCGCCACACCGTTTACCCCACGAGAAGAGACACACATCGCTGAATGCGTAGTGCTTGTAAAAACTGTGTTTTTTAAACCTAATTATACTTACCTAATTAACCTAAATATATTTATGTTAAATGGAGCAATTGTGATAATTTTAGATAAATGTTACGTACCTAAGTAGTAAAAGAAAAAAAAATGATCGAAATCAATGCCAACAACTGGAATAGCTATTGCGCGCACAACAACAGATCAGTATCATTTTATTTATATATCTAGTTTGTATATTTATAATTTATAGCCAAAATAGGCAACAGTTAACGAAAAAAAATCGATTTTTACTTCTTAATTTGATGTGTTTTTTTTATTAAACACCGCAAACCGCTTACTGGTAAAAAAGGAAAATAAAAACACGCCGGTATACAATTATTCCGAAAGATAATATGCCACTTGTTTATTCCATAACTAATTAAGAGCAGGAAGAGTTTTGGAAAAATTCTTTAAAAGATGCTTTTGAGTAAATTAATTATGTATTAGATGGAATGAAAAATGTCTACATAACTGAATTATTTCTTCTTATAATTTGTTTGTCTTGTTTTAAAATACGGGATAAGTAAAGTTGTACAAAATTCACGTGTCCTTTATATGACTTATAGGTGTAGCTCTTGTAGGGCAAGAGCCAAGCTAAAGCTATTACTGGTTTCAGCATGAATGGGCCGGCTCGTCCGGTGTAGTACTACCCGACCCACAGAAAATCGACGTGCAGTAACAGTGCTTGCATTGTTGCGTTTCGTTCGGTCAGTGAGAGCGCTGGAGACCCACCTACCCTCTCCTTCCTCTTTCCCTTCCTCTACGCTCCCCCTCAACACAGGCTGGCAACGCGCTTGCGACTCCCCTGATGTTTCAATTACAAGTGTCTATGGACGGTGATATTCACTTAACATCCGGAGACCCATCTGTTCGTTTGCCTCCGTTGATAAAAACTTAGAGGAATAATACTTTGTAATAGCAACTCCACACAATATACATCTATGTATTGGTTTATAATTACAGATATAATTTGTACTCCTATAACATTGACAATATTGCTATTTCATATGAACCATATAGTAATTCAAAGTTGTTGGTAGTCCGGTGAAACTGTTAAGACCTTGCTAGGTCAATAGCGTAGTGAGTTCGAAAAAAAAAACGGAAGTTGTCCTACCATAAATTAAAGCAGCGTCACATTAGAAACTCTGTCATTTCCGTTAACAAATCGATATCATTAGCAATTTGTATTAGCTACTGGTAGGAAATAATATGAATTATAACAATAATTATCGCATTGCTCGAACTACAACTAATTGTGAAGTCGACAATTGCCATAATGACAAGTAACAACAGGTAGAAACTTCAGGGGTGCCAAACTTCCGTCCTCAATTAGCGTCGAATTAAACTGGTACGGGTGAGGTGACAAATCGCGGGCCGCGGTCCTAAGACTTGACTTTGACTAATCACCCACCATTTAATTTAGCTAGCGTAATTATAAATAAAATTTCGCCTATAAATTTCGCCCGGGGTACATTAATCAGCGAAGTTGGGACACTGATTAAAATGCCGTTCTGGCAACTATTTGCTAAGTTGATATCGTTAATAATTTACACGCCGGGGGATGGGATTAGGGGTGAGATCAGGTGTGATGCGGTCGATTAATTTATTTGCTTTGCTTCTAAGCATACATTTAGTATTTAATGTGTAATTTATAATTGGGATATTTTAAGTGCTTAATTTCAAGCAGAACTGCAACAAGAAATTGTACATAATAAGAATTAAAGACAACATACAACATGGAAATCAAATAACCCTAAAACAGGAAATGGTAACTAAGCCACTAAAATAAAATGTAGACAAAAACCTACACGCCTACACGCGTATACATGTAAAATGGAAGGGTTTTATTTTTTCCCTTATCGAACTGAAATATTTCAGAAAAGTATCCGATACGAAATATATATAGGAGTTGTTGAAGTATGTATGCTTGGTACACATATATGTTGCAACAACTCATATATGTATGAATAGTTAGCTCAGATAGGTTGCGAATCGCATGTATCAGGCAACAGCGCTAGCGGAGGTGTGCCGTGCATCCTTGAGCTAGTTGTCAAATAAAATCGGCTGAGTAACCTAAGCGCTCGCCTTAGTAGTCCGGTGAAGCTGTTAAGACCTTGCTAGGTCAAAAGCGTAGTCAGTTCGAAATGAAAATTCTCTTATTTGTGTTATTCAATTAAAGACAAATGGTAAATATGCTGTCATTTATGATGACATCGTACTACTATTACTGTTCTTTTCTCGGTATATGAGTATAAAATGAACTAAATTAAATGAACAAAACTGAATCTTGAAAGGTTAAACGTCACATTGAGATCATTCTTCGCGAAAACATTAGAAAATACAAAATGTCATTTATACATTTTGTATTGAATCCTACAAACTAATATAACTTATTCATTTATCACTTACACGGTCTGCAACGAAAGAAACATTCGCTCTAACCTAACCCTTCGATTTATATCTTGCTTACCCCTATTGCTAAACTGTGCGCTGTCTCACTTACACACACTGTCAAAGCCATGAAAACTGCGACTCTATGTTCCCGAATCACGATGTATACCCCCACTCTTATCCCTAGTGAACTGGGGAGTGTTGTAGGTATTTCTGTGATCTAAGATGCTGCCATGTTGGGTGAAATCTCTTATTTTATGACTAAACTAAGTATGATTATAATTGTTAGCATAATATTTTAATACATATAATTTACTAGCTTATTGACTCCAACGTAATATAATTCATTCAACAAATGTATTACAGATATACAATAATATATACATGTTTATATACATACAGTGACTTTACCAAGAAAGTACTCTGGCTCTCTAATTACGGGAAATTGCTAAATATCACATTTAAACTAATTCAGAATATATAACAGAGTCGCAACGACAGTCCTCTCTGTGTACACGTAACACTAAAATCATTCTATGAGTAAGTCGATAAAAAAGAATGCAAATTTATTTTACACTAACTATTGTTCGCAGCTTCGCCTCGGGAACAGTATTTTTTTATGGATAAAAAGGTACAGGTTAGATAAACAATTGCTTAATTACCTATTTTGATGGAATATTTATTTACGAGATTTAAACAATATCCAAACCAAAACATCAGTGTACAGATCCATAGTGAAAGGAAAAACTGAAGTGTTTGCCAATTCACTGAAAATCGATAATTTTAAAGCTAGCAATGGCTGGTTACAAACCGTCGAAAAATTGCATGTATTGGCTCTCAAGAAAGTGTGCAGCAAAAGTACGAGTATAAACCCTTGATAAGTTAAAAACTCTATAACATAAAATATTTTCTGTTTCCCTTGGATTTTAACTTATCTAGGTTTTACTGTATAATTATGACATTGTTTTAATAAGGTTTAAACAAAATTTCACGACGATCGGTAGAATAATTAATGTGTGAAAATGCAACAAATATATAAACAAATAAACTTGCATTCGTATTACTAGCTAGAATCATTTCCGGTACATTTGAAAGCTTGTATTTATTTTGTTATGCTATCCCTTTACTCTGACAGAATACGTAGTGGGGGATCAGTACCATTGATAAAACTAAAGAATGTCATTATAAAATTGTAAAAGAAAAATGTTTACAATTTTTTCCAATTTTATCTAAACGCAGACGTTTCCATGTGAAAGAAAAATCATAATAGGATTCAAGTGTCGAAAATGCGGTCACAACGAATTTTATCTCAGAGACTAAGTGTTAGCGAGACAACGAGGAACAGACCGCAACATCATATATTCATGAAGGGACTCACACCTCGGACACACTGTTAACATGTTCATACAACTTGTTGTAAATATAATTTACAGCTTATTATAGTTATAGCTATTCGAACGTAGAAACACATACATTTCTGTAACGCTACTTCTATACTTGTGTCCATCGTCACGAACTTTTTTATATGGTACAATGTAAAAGCCATCCCCGAATTTTACCTACATCAAAAGAATTTTGTGAACGCTAATATTGGAATATCAAATATTGAGTCTACAATCAAATCGTTCGATAATTTTGTCAAGCATATGATTGTTAATCTTAAGACATTCAACGGACTTTGATTACAACGACTCTCTTACCTGCATCTAAATCATTGTGAAATAACCACGACTTTCACTTTTACTTGTATATAGCTTTATCAGGACTAACAAACCAAAGTGACTTAACATTACCCTCATAGAATACGTCAAAGGAATGAGTACTGAATCCTATCAAATTGCGATCAGCCTTCTCTCCGTTTCTATTGCCAATTCCAAATGATCTTTTTGCGAAAACAAGTTAACAAAAAAAAGAATTTGAATATCAGAAGCGTTGACGTTGATTTTAGTGCGACAAGTAGTCCAAGCCTCGTCACGCTGGTATTGAAGTAGCATTTAAGATCAGTTTATAAGTTAATACAAGATGCGTACAAGACTCATGGCGCATTAGTTATTAACGGTTTACTATTGAGCTGTGAACTTGCTAGTTCAAGCGCTACATATGATTAATTATTGTGTTATGGATATAGTCAGACATCATCTAGTGATAATAAAAAAAAATCTATGTTAAAAGACACAAGTGCCAACATCCGTGTTGGTCTTTGTAAGGGCGTTGGAATTTAACCTTTATAAAACTAAACTTTTGAGGTGTAAGGGGTGTCGCGTAACATCTTAAGACTTGAGACACCCAAGCCAACCTCACCTGCACGTGGTGCACCCTGCTGAATAACGAACGAGGCAATGGCGAAAGCGGAGTGGTAGGCTTTTACAGCCTGACGGGGTCGCAACCACCATGTATTTGGCGAAAAAGCCCATCATAGTGACTCGCTTCTGCGCGTTGCGTTTCAGGATCAGCCTGTGCATATCCAGTACCGGGTGACTTTCGTCATTATAGCCGGCATGACAGCGGCGACCGGCGATGGATAATCTGTCTCTCGGTGGTTGCCGATGTTTTTGGATTCTACTATACTTAACATCAGGCGTAGTGCAGTCACTATGTCGTGCTTCAATAAAAAAAAAACTATAATTTTTACAACTGTACATTTTATAAAAGTCGACTATTCCAGTGAACTGTATGTAGTTTCACCCAAATCGTTCCTAAAACAGAACCGCAAGCGTCTCGAGCGCATTCTCGATAATTACGCGATATTATAAAACATTCAGCTCACCTTAGGTGTTAATGTGCATAAATATTGGGGAGGTCCGAAACGGACAACTTTGATAGTGTTTACAACTTTGAATTATATTGCCGACGCAAAATTACTTATAAGGATGGTGTTGATTGTTTATCAAAGAATATCTTTTTGTATTATGTAGAGGTAGTGTATCTTCTCCTGTAGTTGTGATCATGTTAAGCTATTGGTCGCGACATAATTCAGTTGTTATTTATCCAATATTATACCCGGGGATAAGATATATATCTGTACTCGACTATATCGCTATCACAATGCATATGGTAACTAACCCATCAAAGTTTATCTCTTTTGATTTATCACGATCCAGGGTCAACCTTTAAGAGCTTGCAGGTCTGCATGATAGCGGTGACTGGCGATGAATTATAGATTTTTGTTTCTGTGCTGTTTAACGTCTATAGTGTAAATTCAGCATAAATGCTGATTTATTTAAGAACACCAGTTACTTATTGTATTGTAATTATAGTATTCATGTACATTTCTGTGTGAAAAATATGCTTTAGAGTATAACAGTTCACCATGTTAAGCAATAATAAATCTTAGAACAAAATAACAAAATCTAAAATACGTCAATTTACCCTGGCACAACTTCGTCCTTCTGTTTCATTTCATAGACTTCCTTCTCAAATTACTTGGCTTTTTCATAATGTCACCGTTTACTCCAACCAAATACAGGATGTAACCAAAAGTACCCGGTACTCGATTTGGAGCATCGGAGGAAGAGTGAAACATTGGACTAAAATTTGCTTGCTTCAATTTTGTAATGCGTTCTTCTTTCTATGACACAACTCGATGACTGTGGTAAACAAACACAACACTATACGAAACCGAACCTGGCTGTCTATCTCGGTTGCCGACATGCCAAATCAAAACCAGGGTATTGGACACATTTTTGTATTTAATCTATTAAACTAAATAAATTAAACAAAGGAAAAACTCTCATATACCCTCTATTCACCGGATTATACAGTTTCAAGATTAGTTGTTTTAGGTAGGTTTCTCCATTTATATTCAGAATTAAGAGTTACGTAAACAATCACTAACCTGTGTGAATATACGTGTGCTTTTTCATGTCAGATTTTTGATGAAACCGCTTGCCACAGTACTGGCAAGGGTACGGCCTGGTGTCAGAGTGAATAAGAAGATGAGTAGACAGGGTGCTAGATCTTTTGAATGTCTTTCCACATTGTTTACATTCGAACACCTTTTCTACGCTGTGAACAGCCCTGTGGATAAGGGTTGTGAATAAGAATAAATTTAAATAATAGATACGTTTTCTCAATTATTGGTATTTTAAATACTCTTTTTATAAGCAGTCTATTGCTGTAAATATGTAAAAGTCAATGAGCAATAAAAAAAAAATGTCGATTATATTTGCGAAATAGGGTAATTAGAGTTACAGGGTTTGCAATCTCATAGACGCTTACAATCTGATGGAATTGTGGTCACTCTATTGTTTTACAGATTTAGAATCATATGTGAATTCAAAGTTAAAAATAATAAACGCATAAAAAAGACGTCATTAATTCAGTAAAAGTTCCAAGGTTAGTAAAATAATATGTAGACTCACCTATGCTGGCTGAGACTAATTTCATGTCCAAAAGTCTTACTACATAGTTCACATGCAAAGGGCCGTTTCCCATTATGCGATCTTCTCGCATGCACCTCCAATCCATGAGGTGTACTAAACATTTTCTCACATTTCACACAAGAGTATACATCTCCTATCGGCAAAGGTCTCGATAAAGGACCGGGAGCCCCTAAAACTGCTGCTCGTAATCTTAGCAGTTCCGGTCCAGCAGCCTGAACAGCATGAAGATATAAGTTACTATAACCACCCCATCCTGGAAGGCCAAGACTTCCTGCATCTCTCAAGAATTCCGCAAACGGTAGCGGTGGGTACAAGAACGGTCTTTGTGGCTGAACTCTCGGAGCGTCAGGTCTTAGCAATGCGCTAACTGAAAAAGCTTCTGATCTTTTCGGTGGTGGTGACGAATCTGGTTGTCTTCTGGGAGAAGATGGAGGAGAATCCACTTCAAGTTCGGGTGAACTTGAACGGATTGATCTTGGTGACTGGGGTGATGGAGCCCAACAAGGACTGCCACAACGTGACGCTGGGGAAACAACTTCAGGTCTGACTTCATTGGTATGATCTTCCTCTTCATCTTCTATACGATCACCGACTAAACGGTTGATACCAAAATTGATTTTATCTGAAAGTAAAAAGAAGATTTAATTGACCTATATTTGGTTAATATAACCAATTAATGGTACATTAAATTTCTACGGTTTTATATCTGCTATATTGTCTAATACTTAATGATGTAATATTTATAAATACTCGCATATTATGGTTGTCTGTATGTTTATCAATGGACCAGTTGGAGGATTTCTACGAAAGGTATAAATTATCAATTATATATTTGTAACTTAAACTAGACATAAGAAATATTTTATAACAAAAACATTTACACCCGTAGAGCGAGTGGACACTATAGTATCTTATATAATTAATAAAGAAAAAAGTGCATATGCAGGAACCTTTCAAAATAACATACATATAATGATGATTATATGTAAATTATAATCAAATTCCAACCAATTTAGATCTGCCCATTGTTCTTTATACGACAACAAAGAAATTGAATCGAGCTCCAACGCTTTGTCCGCGTGAAACAGCGCAGGTGTCACACTTGTCGCACTTCGATGAAATGGGCCGTATCATGTCGCAGCAGCAAATTGACTTTCATCTGTACCCAGCCCTCGCCCAGCCCAACCCCCGTAATTAACACATCGGGTCGAAGGGACCCCAATCTTTTTTTACAATTCACTAATCCGCGGGCGCGACTAAACGCAACTGTAACAATTCATTGTTCAGTTCGATTGTTGAGTTTTGGATAAATAATTTCGGTGCTTATTGATTATTTATTTCCCTGCCACACATTATAATTTCTAAATTTGGGTATTAAAAAGCTTCCTTTAGAGTTTTTTAGAACTCACCAGTTTCTATTAGAAATTAATTACTTAAATATAAAAGCCGCATTTATTAAGAAAATGAATATGTACAATATTAAATAAAAAAAGTAAATTTATGTTTATGAAGTAAGCCACATACAAATGAAGCTTACTATTTAATTTGTATGAATGTATTTAACTGGTCTAATATATTATAAGTATACGCTGATAATAATTGAGCTTGTTTGTGCTGAAAATAACTAAATATGTATGTTCTATAACGCTTCAATGGTTGAATAGATTCTAAAACTTCTGATTAAGGCATAAATTAGAACATGGTATATACTATATCAGTTATAACAAACATTTAAGACAAATTCGACCATGGAGACGTGTACTAGTGCTGACTTACTAAATTATGTGTACAAAACTTAAAGGTTTTAAAGATGTTCAAAATATGATATACCACTACAAAGAAATAATCTTCATACATTATCAAATGATCATCAGAACAAAACTCACGCTATCCCAAAACAAACATCCATCTCGAGCCGAGACAAGTTACACTAATGAAGAGCAACCCCTATATCTGAAATGCAGCAGCTGTCGGCATTTGGAGCAGAACCAATCGGTAAGTTTCGGCAAAAGTCGGCAATGACTTCGACCCCTCGGAAAGTTTCACGGCCGGGTCTCTTTTAACAATGGCCAGCGTTTAAGGGTTGCCTCTGTACACTTGTTTGTTTGTCCCCTACGCGACACACTTTTATTACCCCATAGTATTTATTACTTATTAATGGTTATTTAGATTCATTGTTCCGTTCCAACAGTATGCTTGAATTTATTGCTTTGCAAACTATAGAACGAGACCTTTCGAATGTTCTTTTGGAAATGAGGTGATCTGTAGGTTTCGTTGTACTTTCTATAATTAAGCAATTTAAAGTATTGTAAGCTAAGGTATGATTGTTAAACTTATAACAGGATGATACTCTAGATAAAATAAAAGCAAACATAGTAGTCAGCATTAAAGATAGAAGGACGATATGAAAATAAAAATTGATTCAAGGTAGATTCAAATAGAAAAGGATATGACAAAAGACAAATCTTTAGAAGAAGCTGTTTTTGAAGGACAGGCACTATTAAACAAATCGGTTGCCGATACATAAAAATATAATGAAGTGTCTTTCTAATTATTCTAAGTACCTATTGTAAGTGAATAAATGTTTGTTATATATGTTGTAATAATATCTATATGCGTGATTTAATTATCGAGGTTATTACTTCCAAGTATAAGGTCCCTTGGGAAGAGTAAGAAGGTATCCTTAAGGGTAAGAAGAAGTTATTTCTTCCGAATCGCGAGCGTTAATACCAAAAATTAAATTGACTTTGTCGAACTTTATACTCTTAAAAATGATGCTGCTCTCTTTATTGATAAATAATCTACACTTGCCTATCTAACCTTAGGTTAAGTAAAACAATGATTATGATTTTTAATACAATAAATTGGTGTTCTATAAAAAAGTTCATCTTTGTACTTAATTATAAATTATTTCATTATTGTTATTACTTCGTTAAAAGGTAATTAGTTAAATTTATGCAATAATTTTATTTAAGTAACAGTCAAAGTAGTTTACCTAGTTAATATGCTAAATTTTGAAACATATTTGCATCTGCATTTCACATTGGGAAGTAAGCTGCAGTGAGCCAATTAAACTGTTTTAAAACAACTAATCGTATTACAGACCGTCTGTCTGCATTTTTTTCTAGCAAAACAGTGCATTAGCGTCATTACCGTCCGCCTATTTGTGTTCTTAATGCAATTTTAATTATAAAAGGCGCGGCCCACCGCAAATTGCTCCGGCGATGCATTCAGATTGTTATTTTTCTGAGAGCTTTTAACAAATTAAAAATACGTGTTATGTGTTAGTGTACGTTTTGCTGTTGAAAATTCCGTTGTATTGATTGATATTGATATCCACTACTTCGATCCTTATTTTACCTTATTATTATGTGTTTGATAAATTTTAATAATGTTTTTATATAAATATATAGAAATCAACCTTGTAAAAAAGATCTTAATTATTCTGAATGAATAGCTCTGAACATTGTTAGCGACATGAATTTTGACATTATTATTTATGCAGAAGACAGTATCATATATGTGTGATATTACATTTAAATTAATTTCAAGAAACATTTTTTAGTTATGACGACGAACAGTTTTTAACGGGCGTTTGATTACTAATGTATTGTTTTATGTTTTAATTCACGGTCTCGTTTCATTTTAATGTATAATCCAACTATAACTCCATTTTATGTTATATAACAGGTTGGATATAGCATATAAATGAAGTAGTAATAGCATTGAAGATAAATTTAGAGTTGTCCCTAATTTTTCTAAAAATTTTAGGAAACTGATAAGGTATAAATATATATGGTATATAAAGGTGAATTGATTATATTAAAGAATATAAGAATTCAAAATGGAAACAATATCTATGATTATTATCTCTCATTAAAAATGCGGAAAATCTACTAAAATAAATCATTCCTTTAATGCTATCAAGCAATATGACGACACCAATTGAAAAAAAAAAAAAAACGTACTCTCGTAGTTATAACTCTTATGTAGGAATATATAATAAATACGTTTTAAATATTGCAAAGTCACGTTCGTATCGTTTATCAGGATTAGAAGTTCTAATATAATGCTAAATCAAACTCATACAGGGACCGTGACGGATTTTACAAATTTTAATATAGTTCAGGGGTACACTCGATCGACACGTGAATCGGAGGGTTTGGTGTACGTAAAAATAAAAATAATTGATAAGTATATACGATTAATAATCATGTATTCGCGAGTAGCGTATAATATTAGGTAATAAATGTAAATTTACCCATACATAGTATTTGATAATAAAGCTGAACTATTTGAAATAAATTTACTTTGTCGCAATTAGATACGTAGTTTATTCAATTTATTAAATACTAGCCTCCGTCTGCGACTTCGTTCGCGTGAAATGAATACTTTGGACTAACGCTAACACGCAGCGGACGCTCTCAAGACGAAAAAAATCCTCGATTTTTAAACATTCTTCGGTGGTGTTCCGCACCTATTGGTCTTAGCGTGATGATTAGCCTATAACCATTGTCGATAAATGAGCTATATTACACTTAAAGTATTTTTCAAATCGGACCAGTAGTTTCTGAGATTACCCCCTACATCGTCACAAAGTAACAAACTTTACCTCTTTATAATATTAGTATAGAAAATATATAGATTGAGGTGAATGAGGTTTCTTTAGCTGAGTTGAACGATTTTTCGTAGGATAAAACTTATGGGTTAGATTCACCGATAGTCGTGGTATAGCGGACTGTGTACATGCAATACTAATATTTTGTATTGAGATTTCTTAGTACATTGTAGGAGGCAAACGAACAGGCGTGTAACCTGATGTTAAGTAATAACCACCGTCCATAAACACTAGCAACACCAGGGGAGTCGCAGAGGGAGGAAGTGGAAGAGGTAGGAGAGGGAGGGGTGAGGTAGGGTTCCCGCGCTCTCACTGACCGAACGAAACGTAACAATGCAAGAACTGTTACTTCACATCTCTGTTTTTGTGGGTCGGATGGTAGAACCCCGGGCGAACCGACCCATTCGTGATTAAGCCAGTAATAACTTCAGCGTGGCTCTACCACCTAGAGACCTAGAGTACCTAAACCTTGCGCAGCCCATCGTATGCTTGATATATTAATAAAATATATATAATTATTGCTTACAGAGTCAATAGATGTGAATACCAAACTAACGATAATAATTCCAGTGTGCAAATTATGGAATGTAAATAATTTAGACTACAATCGATTTTACAATTTAAAAGAGACACAGCTATGCCATTGCTTTAAATTTTCACTTCTTTCGGGGTTCCTTATACCACTACGTATTACTCTTATCTACACTAAAAGTCGGGTTCGATTAACAGCCACTTTTGATTTCTAGAAAATTATTAGATAAAGATTCCTATCACTTATATGACAACCTGCCATTTTTTTATTAAATTATACATAAATCAAATATTATCATTCAATTTTAATACCCCTTATCAATAGTAGTAATATGTTATTAATCCATTTTATCAGCGCAGATTACACAAATCTAGGATTGTAAATGGATATCAATTCTTATACATTTGAATGCTTTCAAAATGATTTCCGAACAGGTAAAGGACCGCACCTTCTAATTGGTCGAAACGTTTGTTTGTGTGAATACAACCGTCCATGTATTGATTCACTAATACGTGTATGAAGGAAAATAAATGGAATTTGCATCATACAAAAAAAAACCCACAAAACTATGATGAAATAAATGGTTATGATTGCAGATAGCAGATAAATCATAATACTGCTGATATTAAAATAGCCATCGAAAACATTTGGTTCGTCTATTTAGCCAAGAAAATACTGTATATTCATTGTTAAAATATTATTTGTTTTGAATTGGGAACACGGTCCGTGTTATTACAAAAAAGTGAAATACGGCAAAGTGACTGCACTGTGCCTGATGGTAAGCACAGTGCAATCCAAAAACAACGGGGACTGCCGAGTGATACTCTATCTTTCGTCGGTCGCCGCTGTCATGCTGGTCTGCGTAAATGCCTCTTCAAGTTACGCTTGAAGGACCCCATATTATAGGAAGGAGGGAACACGCTAGCCGGGAGATTGTTCCACAGCTACACGGTAAGGCAAAGATAGAATGTTGCGAACTTTTTAGTTCGTTTAGGTTACGTTGCACCGCGCTCGCTGAATGTTCGCCATCTTGCTCTTTTGTCTCACTTTGGTTAGGTTAGGTTAGGCTTGCGAAAAAGGATAACGCCATCTTGCCTCGGGCGAGCACGGTGCATTTCGTACGAAACCTTTTTAAAGCAAGTATGTAATACGTATTATCTAATAACACCGGATGTGTCTAAAGGACTTAATCATAAACTCATAAGTGTGTCATAATATGAGGGTAAACAGCTAACTAGTTGGCCATTTGAAATTAGAAATAACAATCTACAACCCTGAAAAGTACAGTCGAAAACAAACTATAATTTCGCAGTTTTCTTGATACAGTGTATTACCAAATAAAAAAATATCGCAAAACCTCGGGTTTAATCGCACTGGATTTATTCCCAACTAATCTGTCACACCGAGGATTACACTAATCAAAGTTGTTGTTCGAAGGTCTCCATGATAGATTACGCATATGTAACTTGTATTAATAATATTGATTTCTTATCCACAATATTATGACGACTCCTGTAATCTTTACGACTGTGTTTTTAAAATTTTTCCAATGTTCTGGCGAATTTTTTTAAGGTTGATTGTTTATATTATTTACAGAAATACGAAATACATACAGAAGTATGTATTTAGTGTCGTCTTTCTTATCGATTTTGCTATGATTTTTATAGAGATCTTTGACGTGAAGAAAAAGAGAACAAAAAGATTGTATTGTCAATTAGTTATGCAAGCGACGTCGTCCGCGTCTGTAGTCCGATGAAGCTGTTAAGACCTTGCTGGGTCAATAGCGTAGTCAGTTCGAAAAAAAAAACATCGTTCGCATGGTACATAATGTACAAAACAGTCGAATTAATAAAGCCATCTGAATGTATAAGTCTAATTACTTTCTATTTTTCTCTCATATTTATGTCGCGTCGTCATTAAAACAACTATAACTTTTGATAGACGGAACCGATTTTAATGAAACAAAGACCAAATGTTATTCGAAGATATACTATATTACATTTACAGTTTTAAATTTAAAGGATCACTACAGTATTTCTCAATATACATAGACATACAGGAAATCGCGTTAAGAATCCCTACATAACCTCAAAACTGTCAATCGACGGTACGTAAGTAATCTAAACGTTTCGTCACATCCGCATCAATGTGGGTATTAGCAGTGTCAAGCCGTACTCTAACGATAAATAATATGATAAATCAGGGCTTAAAGCGGTGCGATCTGAAGGAAAGCGAATGATAAGGACACACCGGGATTATGTTGACCGCGCCTTATTCCATTCCGAATCTTGTCAAATACGTCACTATATGATTACGCGTACCGAACTTGAAAACTTACATCAGATGCCCAGGTTATAAACACTCAATAGTGATTTAGACAATGTCTTGTTGTTTGTTATGTTTGATAACGTGTATGTGACGTTGCATTTACTTCGATATAAAATATTACGCAAGTGAATATAATTTTATCGGTTCAGCTCTAAGATGACAAGACATTGATTGATATAAGAGTGGAAGTGAAGTTTTTTTAAATCAATTTAGGTATTCAGCTACTTTAGACGCGATGTTCGATGATGGAACGGACAAATATGCGATAACAATTAAAAAGTATTTATGAAAATGGAATAAACGCTATACGACATCTTATGAGGATATAAAATACACTATTTTATATATTTTGAAATAAAACTTCTTTAGGCGCGGCTAGGACGTAACTGAACGACAATGCAACGGAAGTCCGTTACGGCGATATGGCGTCATGTTTCTATACCATCCGGTTTTAAATATTTTTAATTTTGTCAATAAATAGTTTATAAACAAATCAATCAAAAATTTTGAAAAAAAAATCAAATTTGAATAATAATAAAAATCATACAATATAATCAATTATGTATATATTAACGCGCAACCGTGCTGCCATCTGGTTTCAATATAAGTAAGTAACAAATTCAATCAAAGCTTCATTATCTGTAGTACCATCTATCAGCTAATTCGGAACTTAATTAACACAGGAAATATTATTAACAACTCTTTGTTATAAAATAAAAAATATAGATATTACGCAAAAAAATAATTAATAAAAAGTTTTACTTCAATCGCGTGTGACGGTTACAAGCACTCATTTTTTAATTATGCTTAATTTTTGGCTTTTTTTTTTTTTTCTCGAACTGACTACGCTATTGACCTAGCAAGGTCTTAACAGCTTCACCGGACTACTCAATTTTTGGCACGATCAATACCTTGGCCTTTGATACCCTACGTTGCATCACACAACTTATTTACACTGTTTTTCAGTACTCGCTAATAACTAATTTTCTGGCTACAATTTTTAATGTAATTGTTCTGCTCGTAGCTGTTATAGCGTTGTGTTAGATAATATAAAACCTTCTTCAATACATCCTAACTTCTTTACTAATATTATAAGTACGAATGTGATTTTGGCTCTTTCCTATGCTTTCATGCCTTAGCAAGTGTACAGCAAAGGAAAAAATAAGTTACTTGTCATAAAAAAAAAAAATTCACGTGTAATATACCAAATCAGCATTAATGTGAGTGACACATACTCTTACATGGCGTTTAAGGAAACAAAAAACGAATAATCTTTCGTACTTTATTATATTACCATAGATAATAGACATTTAAATAAATTTCAATATCACTATAATAATATCAAACTATATTAACGCTTGTCATAATTTATTATCTTTTATCAAAAAGTATGAAAAATCCCACTCATAAAAAGAAGCTAAACTCGATATTTATTATGTAAGCCGTGATGACGTCATACCCTGTGATTTTAATTCAAAACAAAAATATAAATATTTTATAACTTTATTTTTTGACAACCAATCTTAATAGTTAATAATATCACAAGTTTCTTGTGATCATTTCAATATTCTGACAAGATGGTGGCCCTTATTTTAGAAAGTTTCAGGGAGTTTTTATTTCCGTAGTATTATTTCCCATCCACTTCACCTGTGCATAATAATCGAACTATGGATATTCCGTAAAACTCTAACAATATTACAAAATATATAGTGAAAAAACACAAGATTATGAATCTATACTGATATTAAAAAGCTGAAGAGTTTCGTTGTTTGAACGCGTTATGTCAAGAAATACAGGTCCGATTTGAAAAATTCTTTCAATGATAGTTCATTTATCAAGGCTATATACCATCACACTAAGACCGCCTATTTCGGTGAAGCTGTAAAGGCCTTGCAAGGCCAATAGCGTAGTCAGTTAAAAAAAAATCTAATAAGAGTGGAGCACCAATAGATAATGTATAAAAATCGTTTTTCCCCTTTTGAAAGCTTTCGCTTCGTGTTAGTTTTAGCCCAAAGTAAATATTCCACGCGGACGAAGTCGCAGAAACAGCTAGTAAAATATAAAATCCATTACAAGACAGACTAAGATCCCGCGAAAAACTCTATAATACAAGTTAATTAGCTAGTTAAATTACATATTTGAATATTTAGGGTGTAAGGGGTGTCGCGTAACATCTTAAGACTTGAGACACCCAAGCCAACCCCACCTGCACGTGGTGCACCCTGCTGAATAACAAACGAGGCAATGGCGAAAGCGGGGTGGTAGGGTTTAACAGCCCGACTGGGTCGCAACCACCATGTACATGGCGAAAAAGCCCGTCATAGTGACTCGCTTCTGCGCGTCGCGTTTCGGGATCAGTCTGTGCATATCCAGTACCGGGTGACTTTCGTCATTATGGCCGGCAGGATAGCGGCGACCGGCGATGGATAATCTGTCTCTCGGTGGTTGCCGATGTTTTTGGATTGTACTATGCTTAACATCAGGCGTAGTGCAGTCACTATGTCGTGCTTCAATAAAAAAAAAATCTATTTATTTACATTAGAGAAATCAAACTTTATAAAGCAAGTATTCAATACGCTAAGTTAAAAACTTTGTGTAATAACACCGAAGATGTTTGCACCACGACGACCTTTCACATCGCACCGAATTTCGACATATCATTGGTTTTTTTATAACATAGATAAAATACACTCATTATCACAGGCATGGTGCGAATATTGGGTTTCCCACAAAACATCATATCAGGTAATAAATTATATAATCCGTGCATATATTACAATATTTTCGTGAGTCACTTATCATATGTGGCTTATAGTGATAGAATAAAACCGTGTATTAAAAAAGTACACTTACACTACTGAACTCTATGTAAATAAAAATCAAGTAATGTATGTAAGCGCATCACTTCAGAACAGTTTGCACATATTTGGTTAATTGATGTTTCGATGTGTTTTGTAATTGTCAGAAGATTTGTATGAAAAAAAATATTTGAAAATGTTTACGAAAAATTGAAAAATTTGGGATAAAAAATCTCTATATAAAAAGCAAGTGAGATAGAAAACAGTGGAGAGGTTTTCAAAAATATTGACAGAATTGATAGATTGACGTTCAATCATTCAGTTGCCACATTATTTGATTACATGATCCTGCTGTAAAGGGAAGATTTCGTCTTATTTGGTACACCCCTGCGAAGTTAGTACGGACAGTTAGTGATCTATACATTTTATATGGACTTTTGCTACCTATCCTTTCTTAAAACGTGTAAAACTTTTACAGACAAGTGAGTTGTCAG
Source organism: Antheraea mylitta (assembly GCA_014332785.1). Taxonomy (NCBI): domain Eukaryota; kingdom Metazoa; phylum Arthropoda; class Insecta; order Lepidoptera; family Saturniidae; genus Antheraea; species Antheraea mylitta. The sequence continues at coordinate 2,815,931 of JACEII010000008.1, forward strand.
CGCAATTAAAAGTTAAGTAATTAACTGTTATATTACTTTGAACCTTCTATTGCAATAATTGTAGATTTGAATTCTGCCAGATGATCTGTAGGTAGCGTTTGTTGATGGGAAAGAACCGGGTTTTAGTGGTTTTTCTAATTCGCAACTATATGTGTTCTTGCAACGAATAGCTTACTAATGAACCGGAGATTTTGATTCAGGAGGATATTCTAATAGATCCATAGCATGGTTTTTTTAAGCCCACTTGGCTAGCTACCTTTTTTTGTAACATGGCGAAGAATCCTACACGGGTTATTCAGAGGCCCCGGGCTTCAGTAGTGTCGATCGCCCACTAGATAAAGACAGCAGGGTGGTGCTAGGTGACTTTTACCGACTAAAAAACTCCACGATGAACCGTACACCGCACTATGGGAGTGACACGGTTTCTTTTTTTTTCGAAATGACTACGCTGTTGACTCAGCAAGGTCTTAACAGTTTCACCGGACTACTAAGGCGAGCGCTTAAGGCACTCAGCCGATTTTATTTTGGCAACCAGCTCAACGGTGCACGGCACACCTCAGCTTGGCTGGATCCTGTTGCATGCAAAATCGCGACCTATCTCAGCTAACCTAGCTAACTATTAATATATGTATGAGTTGTTGAAACCTATATGTGTACCAAGCATACACGCCTCAACAACTCCTACATATATTTATTATCGGAAAATTGAGAGTTTTTCAGTTCGATAAGGGAAAAAAAGTAAACCCTTCCACTTTCATGTGTAAGCGTGTAGGCGTGCACGTGTGTGGGGGTGATCGTGTAGTGTTGTAGCGGTGATGTATATTTGTGTGTCACCGTATCGCGCAAGCAACGCACTCAAGGGCTCCCTACCGAGGTATCGAACCTAGGCTTGAGCCGCTGCCGTGGGAGGCCTAATCGGGTAAGGAGTGACATGGAGTAGCGTGAGAAAGTTCGAAAATACTCCCAGCGGCAGGTGTTTAACCCACACCACGCCCGGCTGAGGCAGCCCGGTTGCCTAGCTAACTATCTCCCTCAAGTAGAAAATATGCTGCCAATTACATTTGCGTGTATTGCGGCAGCTATAATTGTGAGACAGTCTTTCTAGATTTAGCGTATTCATGATTTTAGACTATATTATCACACTATAAATATGAGAGACAGTACGGAAACTACCTACAAACGCTCGAAAGTGGCGCATTCACACAAACATGGGCATCGATGTGAGGTTTTAAAAGGTATTCTATGAACAGCACCGCGAAAACTGCTTAGGGGTATCAATGTGCATGTTGCGTGAGTGTGCCGGTACGAGCGTATATAGTTAGTTTCCGTACAGTCTCCAATATTTATACTGTTATGCTGTCATTAAACACCAGGTGTAACTACTCAAACATATAAAGTAAAAAACAAAAGAAATATTGAACTATGAATACATATATAGAATTTGATTGCTACCTCAATATTTGACATAGAATTGGTTTCGTTCATTATGGACCAAAATTTCACTGCTACAAAACTAATTCGGGTAATATAATGAACGTCCGATATTAATTACTAATTATACAATAACTACACTTGAATTCGAGATACCGATAATGCGTAAGAAACATTCGTTTTCAACTTATATTCCGACAGTTTATCGACCTGACGTAATGACCCCACGTTATCTCGGCGGCACCTTTGTGTGCATGCTCCGATTTCTCTTCTCGATGTTTCCACGAAATATTTGCTGAAACAATAGCACGCTATGTTTGTGTCGTTAATCAACATTGATAATACGGTCTACGTAAAGCTAAGAAAGTTGTATAAACCTCCCTATTTCAATGTCATAAGATTCGACAGTGTAATCAAACCGTACGCTTTGCCGTGACAATATAACATTGCGAGTCCATAAACGTAGCGCGTTGCCGTCGGCGTCTTTGAGATTAAATTCTCGTTTGATAATTGCCAGTCAACAAAGCGCCTAGATTTGTGATAATGGACATGTTAACAACGTTTGTACGTAGTTTTTTTAATTATTTTCAAATTGTGATTTAGGTTAGGCAACTAGACATGGCAGTCAGTATCGCATTGTGGTGAAGAGACATACACGCATCGCAAATACTTGTGCATATACATATACATAAGTATTATGTATGTAAGTATATATACGTATATATAAGTGTATGCTAATATTTTTGGATAAATTTGCACATTGCAAACTACTGGCTTAAACGAGTTTCTTTTCTTACCTTGATATCTTTTTGACGAAAACTGTTTCATAACTGTTCAAAGTATGAAGAAGTCACCATCTATTTATATTTGATCAACCAACCATGTAGTTATGCGCCGTAATCGTAACATTATTTGTCATAAGAGATTTAAGATACCTGTATATTAAAAGATACATACTGATTATTCAATATATAGCTAATCTATACTAATATTATAAAGAGGTAAAGTTTGGCAGTTTGTGACGTTGTGAATTGTGACGTTGTTGGGGGTAATCTCAGGAACTACTGGTCCCATTTGAAAAATTCTTTCATTCTTATATAGCTCATTTATCGAGGATGGTTATAGGCTATATATCATCACGCTAAGACCAATAGGAGCGAAGCAACAATTAAGAATGTTTAAAAATCGGGTTTTTTTTCCTCTTGAGATCTTTCGCTGCATATTAGTTAGCCCAAATTAACTATGTCCACGTGAACGAAGTCGCGGGCGGAGGCTAGTCCTCAATAAACAAAATCACTATAAAAATTTCACATAAATCATTTTAAATATATATAGCCTGTAATGATGATATAGAGATATAGAGAGTAATAACTTATCATTTTTATACAGAAATAGTATTTATTATTCACAAAATACAAATAACTAAAAAAAACAACAACAGACCAAATTATTAATTGCATTATTGATTATAACGTAAAATTTTGTATTCGATTACTTTTTATGTAAGTTAATGGAATTGTGAAATGTGCTTATATTATTCAAGTACCTATGTATTATTCATATCCCGTGTTCCATATAAGAAAGCATTTATGATCTATTTTGCACAGAGGCATATCAAATTAATACTACTTTCCTAGGTTAGGTATCAACCGAGGTCAGCAATAATATAAAGTAAGTCGACAGAGTTATTAATCAGTTTTAATAGGAAATTTAAACAGAGTATAGAATAGATAATAATTAATATAAAGCACTTAAAAAAAGTATTAGGAAATTGTTTTTTTTTTCAAACTGACTAACTATGCTATTAGCCTTGCTGACTTTACAGCGTCACCGAACTACTAAGGCGAGCGCTTAAGGCACTCAGCCGATATTAGGAAATTGTAGAATTTAAGTAATTTTTATAGTTCTTTCAAACCTATAAACTACTCACAAAACTTTTTAAATCATTATTAATTGATTATAAATTGTATTTTTCAGTAAAAGTATCAATATACCTAATGTTAGCGAAGTCCCTATTATTGTTGACAAAAGTCTACCCACATTGTTTTCACAAAAGGGACAACACGAAATTCAATTGTCATGGTTAGAAGTCACGCGAACTTTAAACATAATGTTACAATGTGAATAAAACCACAAGTATCGTATTAAGAAATGTAATAAATATTAAACAGAATTTTATATTACCAGAATCACGTCCATTTTAAGAACTGGTGTAATTATATTTTTTCAATATATAAAAGAAAGTAGGTTCATTCGTCGGGCCGTGGACGCTCCGGCACTGAATATTGTGGATTACAACCTAAAAATGGCCATAAAGAATGGAAATGCAAGCGCTATAAAAACAATAACGGCATTAAACAAAAAATAGTTAATAATAATTGAACAGTTAATATTTAATAAATTACTATTAAAAAAAACGCTCACGGATACGATTTTTAAGTATACAAAATACTACATGTAAGCAAAAAAAAGGTACGGACCAAGAGTCTGCAGAATAACATAACAATTATAAATAAAAATATATAAAAGTAATCCTATCTAATAATATAGATACGATTTACGAATGTGTGTTTGTTTGTTTCTTACGCTTTCTGCCTTCACTATTGAAGTAATCATAATAAAATATTGCATATACCTTGTCAGTAGTTCAAAAAAGGTCATACAATACCTTTCATCCAAAAAATGTGATGTTTAAAAGGTCAACTTTACATCAACACGAACTAAGCCGCAGTAAAGAATTTTGTTCAATATAAAAAATGAATGACTATATTACTGACACTTGTCTCTAATATAATTACATAATATCTTAAACAAATAATTAATCTCATAAAATATCTTAATAGCTTCATTAATGTAGTTCCATATTTTATTTATGCTGTATATACTCCTATACTTGGCAAGCAACAAATATTAATTAAGACATTTTAACGATAACAATAAAAGATAAAACTGAATGACGTAAGAAGAGTTTTTTGTTTTTACCTTACTGAACTTAGAAAGGGAAATCTTGGCATGCTTCGTAGTATAAATAAACAGCTTAATGGAATTTGACATACGAGATCTTATAAGATTCATATGAATTGTGTAAAATGATAGAGGTAGTATATTATGCAATATGACGTTTGAGAATCTAAGGCGAGAGATTTTACAATCTGATTTTTTATTTTTCTATATTGATAGATTCACTTGTTAATAATAATGATTAAATTTCTATATCTACGCAATACGATAACACATATTAAATAAAAGTTGTGGTTGAACCCCCGCGGGTTCTAAATACGCCCCTGTTCGTGTCTACTTGTCCAGACATGGCCAAACAGCGACGTGAATAATAGGGTAAACAATGGGCATGTCGTGACTGGTCGCCTACGCGGCTACTGTGCAAATATTGGTATTCAGACACAGTGCGAGTGTTACCCTTTGATTGATCGCGCTTTGTAGATTTTCTTACCTTAATAACAGTTTGCTTTTTAATACAATTGTATATAATCCCTAATCTTTACCATAAAAAGGTTTGATCGCATCACATTCATTGGTATTGTCTCCATAATTTCACTTTAATATAAACTGGTGCACTCAACTTCGTTCACGCGAACTGTTATTATTAAGATTAAGGCATTATAATGAAACATAGTTATATGTAAACTGATCCCAACTGAAGAGCAGCCCTATATTAACCTGAAAACTTTATTCTAATTGGATTACTACAATAGTTTGAAGTGATGCGAGTTCTAACACGGAAAATTAATGATTTTCTTATATATTAATTAGAATACTCTTGCTTTGTCGTTTGATTATATGTTTTTTTTATTTAATATATCCATAGCGTATAAATATTTCTGGTGATTTTTTTTAAACTAATAGATTAATTTTCTGCAACCTTAAGGCAAATTAATTAAAATGTATTTACAAAAATCCTATCTTTATACAAGTATATTTTGATATTACAGCGATTTTTGTCCCACGTTGCTATGAAAGATGTTTTAAAAAACTGGTACATATGCCAAGGGTTTAATTGTAATATGAGTTAAATATTTGTTTATTACTGCTTAAGAAAACTGAGTAATTTATTTCTATGACGTCGTGTCACCGTGAAAGAATATTCATTGTTTATAAAAAGCCGGTGAATGTTATCGAATTAAAGGTATTTCTATTATTATGCTAGGTTACAACATTTTTACTGCACAATACTCAAATGACAAGCCTAACAGACTATAAATTCTAATCCATAAATGTTCATTAAAAAAAATAACTAAACTTTAGCGGAACAAGCTTACCCACAAACACAATTTTTATAAGTTCATGACCTCCGAGACAGCGGGAACTGCTTTGATGTAATAATAAAAACTATTGATCGTTCAGTCGTCGAAATTTGACCGTAACTCATTATTTTTAGATTCAACGTTCTTTTGTCAAATAATGTAATAAAATAATTGCATATATATATATTTGTATATACGTGGGTTGTGAAATATTTCAGAAGATTTAGTCGTTTTAGTTTACTTATAAAATTATTCTATACTAATATTATAAAGGGGTAAAGTTTGTGAGTTTGTGACGTTTGGCGTTGTATGGGGTAATCTCAGAAACTACTGGTTCGATTTGAAAAATTCTTTCAATGTTATATAAGTCATTTATCGAGGATGGTTATAGGCTGTATATCATCATGCTAAGCCCAATAGGAGCGGAGCACCAATGAAAAACGTTTCCAAACCAGGATTTTTAAAAATCGGGGTTTTTTCCTTTTGAGCGCTTCCGCTGCGTGTTAGCGTTAACCCAGAGTAAGTATTCCACGCGGACGAAGTCGCCGACAGAGGCTAGTAAAATTATAATTTAGTTTTATGAGATGTCTATGTTTAGAAATAGAAGATTCAGATTTTAGGATTGAGATTGAGATTTAACCGATAATTAATGAAAACTAAGAAGATAATTAAAAGACTAAAATTTAAAGACATTATTGATTTGAATAGTTAAAATTTCCAACATATATGCAGATGTATATTTTTTTGGTTTTGTGTCAGCTACAAGCGTGTACACTTTATATTTATTTGTTTTCGATTTACTTTAAAAACAGGATATTATTACTTATTTATTATTATTATACTTCTTTAGTGATAATTTCTAATCAAAGCGACTGTTTGACCACAGATTAATACCTATGTGTTTTAATTGCAGTATGAACGTAAACAATGACGGTGTAATTACAAAAAGTAAAATAAGTATTAAATACTTGCTTTAAAAAGGTTTCCATTTAAATGCACCACGCTTGCTGAATATTCGCGACCTATTCTCGGTTTGGTTAGGTTAGGTTATATTTGCGAAAAAAGGATAACGCGAACTTCCCTCGGGCAAGCTCGGTGCATTTAGTATGAAACCTTTTTAAAGGAAGTATTTAATACGTATTTAACTTTTTGGTTATAACATCATGAATGTTTAATATAATGTATCACAAATTATACATAAATTGTTTCTTTCTGGGCTACTTTTTCATATACTCTTTTAGTATGCCAGTTTTCATATACCTGCATTTGACATTAAAGGGATACAACGCTATTTCTTAAGAGTGATCACTACATTTTATAAAACAACGTCCTCCAGTACATCTGTCTGTTCGTACGCAGTAAACTCTAAAACTACTGAACGGATTTTCATACGGTTTTAAACACTAGATAAAATGATTCATGAAGAATGGTTAGGTATATAATAAGTCAAGGTTTTTTTATTATCAGGGCGGGATAACGTCCGCCGGACCCGCTAGTATAGTCATAAGAAAAGGTAAACACCTTATATACAGCTAATTAGCTCTAAACTGATGACATCCACTATAACATTCAAACAATATACGTAGAAAATGAATATCACCTATATACATACGCCTAGACACAAAAGTAGGTGGTTTATAGGTGGTAGAGTCACGCTGTAACTATTACTGGTTTCAGCATGAATGGGTCGGCTCGTCCGAGGTAGTACCACCCTCTCACAGAAAACCGACCTATAATATAAAAAAAGCTATGTATTTGTTACTGAAAACACATCAGATTTGCAGACAGAATAGTTTTAGCGCTTGACGGTAATCTCCCCTAATGTCAAATGATGATATGGTAGCCGTATTCCAACTGTAGCTACCAAAATACACGTATAGGTGCTCGGCACCAGATTTTAAATTAGCTAGCCAGGAGTGCTTAGAAAAAAGCCTTGTAAACCTTAACAATTCGAGCGTATGTCGATCAACGCGTGACCTCTATCTAGACTTTATTACTAGAACGTCTAAAACCACCCGACGACAAAATATGCGTTAGAGTTTATAAGAAAAGGTTAAAGCAGCCATAAGGATTGTCCTCAGAAGTAAAAACTCAAAATAATGAAATGATCTGAATAACAATGAAATTCTCTTTTGAATTCTCATATTAATTATAATGTGAATGACTTAAAATTAACTTATGCCCTCGCTTTGGTACCCCGCTGAAGCTGTTAAAACCTTCTTAGGTCTTTAGCGTAGTCAGATCGAAAAAAAAATCAGAATTTGTTTATTGAAATTATTATCATTAGTGTGGTTTTCATATCTACTGGCCTCGAAGCAATAATTATATAAATTTTTACAAAGTCTATTAATCAACCAAAGGTATTATGAGTTACAAAATATCAATATTACATTTACACAGGCCCTTATACTACGCGTCGTGGCCGGTCATACTTACGTAGCATGTAATGACGCGAAATCATATCTTCATATCTCAATACACCTTTTTTTTTCTCGAACTGACTACGCTATTGGCCCTCATTTTTTGGCCTTTACAGCTTCACCGGACTACTAAGGTGAGCGCTTAAGGCACTCAGCCGATTTATATTGGCAACCAGCTCAAGGGTGCACGGCACACCTCGGCTTGGCTGTTGCTCGTTGCATGCAAAATCGCGACCTATCTTAGCAAACCTAGCTAACTATTCATATATGTTTACAATACACCTAAAGAAATTACACCCTTAAAAATTACGCGTATACCTCGAAATATAACAACATAGATATCTATATTTATTACATAGATAACAAATATTATGTAACTGTCATACGAAATTGTTAGTTGACGCCGTTTCAAGTCGGTACAATCCATACAGCCCAAACAGGCGGACCACAAAACGTTATCTGCTGAACTATGTTTGCTTACAAGGGTACACATGTCCAAATCCGATTTACAACGTATCGAGACAAGCATAATATGGGAGGGTTCGCACAAAAATGCTCTTATTATTTTTAATCGAAAATTTATAATTTCTCAATCGATTGACTGGCACATTACTGTCTAAACTCTTAAACGTGGATATAAATCTCCGTAGTTTGTTTTATAAGAAAAATGCTATATAACACTCAGGTAACACTACGCCAAAAGAGTATATCTAACCAAAGTAAAGATGACAAATTATGAAACACGCTATTATCATAGGTACTGTTCCACAAAACCCGAAGAAATGTTTAGAAAGTTTAATTAATATGTTGTCTATTAAATATAGTACTATCCAATGATGAATAAAACGTTTATTGCCAATTTTTGTTATACTTAGACTGGTGAGCTTAATATCTCAATGCATTATTTTCCAGATAGCTAGATTCAGTTAGTTCATTGTGGAGAAAAATATTATCATAGACGGTGCAAAATAAACTATCGCATAAGTAAAATATTAGTGTATTAAGTAGATTTTAAAACATCCTATAACATTCCTAGAATGTTCCTGGTGTATTATTACTAACCATTTAGGTTACGTAATAGCTACCTCGTTTGTCGTGCAGCTAAGGAAACAAAAATGCTTTCGAGACTGGCGATGACATCTAGCGTTAGAAATTAATACAATTAATTAGTAGTTAGTTTTGAAAGTTTGATTTAGTTTAGAACCCAGTTGTGGTCATAAATAAAAAAGATTGAGCCGTCACGGTACGCCTGGTAGATGTGAAACATCGAAATTGTTCAAATCGAACAAATCTCAAATTACGCTATAGGTGTGCGAGTTCATTGCGCATGGCATCGCGTCGCCACGCCATGTTTCATATCAATAAAGTTAAAAAATATCATTCAATCGGAGTGCATTATATGTATGAATACAAACAAAATCGTTACGAAAGATGTTGGGACAATATGAACAATCTATCGTAAATAAAATAACAGATTCCCGCCCTTTTTTTTTCTTTCGAAATTACTACGCTATTGACCCAGCAAGGTCTTAACAGCTTCACCGGACTACTAAGGCGAGCGCTTAAAGCACTCAGCCGATTTTATTTTGGCAACCAGCTCAAGGGTGCACGGCACACCTCGGCTTGGCTGTTGCCTGTTGCATGCAAAATCGCGACCTATCTTAGCTAACCTAGCTAACTATTCATATATGTATGAGTTGTTGAAACGTATATGTGTACAAAGCATACACGCCTCAACAACTCCTCCATATATTTATTGTCGGAACTGATTCCCGTTCTGTCCGTACGCGTTATCTATATCGAAAAAAATGGTGTTCGACAGAAAAATTACAACCATCATAACATCGCACGTTTAAACTGTCGATAGTCGATAATTCTGATAAAGTTATCCGTGTCACCTTTGTCGATGCCGCCCGCAAATCAAAGTTATAAAACAAACGTAATTTCGGCGCGCGATATGCGCTGACGGGCGAACAGATAAGATATGTCAGGCCCAAATCTGAAGCCGTGGGATTTGGTGAGACCATGTTATTGGAATTTTGATATACATGTGCCGTATGCTTTTTCATTGCGAGTCCATTTTTTTTTCAATGACGTCGTTATGGATGTAATGAGCGATGGTTATGAAATCATATATGCCAGGTCTCTTTAAGTTTTATATGACGACAACATCTATGTTTTAGTACAATCACTTTTTCACTAGTTGCTGCTAGGAATATTTAACTTTTTTTTAATTATACAGGCATATATCTTCGTATAATTATTGTAAAAAATATAAAAAGATTATTATATAGTTAGAACAAACTCGGATAAAAATCGAAATGTTTAAAAATTGTCTAGAAATAATTCAAAGAAAATTATGCCAACTAAACAAATATTCACTCAATAATCAAATAAACAATTTTTACCCCCAAAGTCTATGATGTTCTTCTTAGTTTTCCTCCGCACCAGTACGTATCTATTTAGTTCATTTTTGAATAGTTTTAATTATAATACGAAATATTATCTAAATACTTCAAATAAGGTACATTATCTTTTGAAACAGTAAGATATAATACATAGTTGTAACTGTAATTAACACTTTTCTCTGTGTATCCGTTAAAAAGATTGTTAACTTTAATGTGTTATAAGAATATGTATGTGAATATGATAAATCCGATCGAGATTCTGTGGATTCTTCTCGATGAATAGTTTATTTTCCGAACCATTAGTAGTTTTGAAATCCATAAGCGCTTTTTAGGACTTAAATTTTATATTTTTTTTATTTAGATTTGAAGAGTAGCGTCTAGTCTGAAAGTGTCAGGTATCAAAGTTTGTTGGAAGAGGCTATTTTTTGTTATATTATATCGTTATTTCACGACGTGTGTACTGAAAGTCTCTAAATCACTTTTATTTAATTAATTATGAACTTCCTATTTAAAAATAGTTTGAGGTTTTGGGTACCATTTTACGGTTTCTGCCTTAGATTCGTCGAGTTCCTTATACCTACAGTTATTTAGATTTTATTCGTATATTGTAGTAACAATTCTCTTGCAGTTTTATTTAATATCAGAGTAAATATGTTATTAATGTTCCAGTCTATGATACTACTGTACACAGTCATCGCCAAACTTTTTGGCTGCTCTGAATATTATTGCGCAGAACAATTAGGTGTAAATACGTTTTATATTATATGTATAACAGCGAGAAAACTTAAGGATAAATAAATACCAATTTTATATTTATATAAGAATATTATAACTTTGTTTTTTATTAAACTCTTGACTATATTACGCCGAGGCTCGAACTTATGGCTAAAGTCAGAGCGACCATAAGATTATATACTTGTTACTATTTCATATGACTGATACATGTAATTGTTATCATTTTGTATAATACGAACTTATTACATTATGTAAAAACAAAAAAAAAAACAGACACACTTGTCGATGCCGGAAAAGATAACGGTGCAAAACTTTATTACTACTGGCATGATAAAACACAAAAATTAAGCTAATACTGTTAAGACAAGGAACCGGTAAAAATATAGTTGTTATAAAATATATTAGATCTTCTTACTTATTATTTTAAGTTGGATTAGGAAATCAATTATATTTTTATGATGTTTTTCAGAGTGAAGCGATAATTGTTCAGTCGAGGCAGCTTTGACTTATCGATTTTTACAAGGGATCTATTATAGCAAGAAAAATCGACTTGACTCATTTCATTGGCAAGTAATTTGTTATATCTTTTTTTTTCTTTAAATGGGGAAATCCATGCGGATACCCACCCTATCCGACCCGACTTGCGCGGACTAAAACCCCATGGCGCCTTCACTCACCTATAGGCCGGGGAGCACGAGTTACCGACTGGCAATGCGTCTTCTCCCAATTTGTTATACCAACAAACAAACGAACAAACAAACGCAAATATTTTTATTGGTGCCTTCTTATAAATAAGCTCAATCCTACGTAAAAATATTCTTTATTTATCGGTTACGAAAACTAAATTTATAGATAGATAAATTCGTGCGCGACTGTCCTGCGTTGCGGCAAAGGTTAACTGGGTGGGGTAGCACGAGGTTTCTCTTCCCTACTACATCTCCCACCCCGATAACACCTAGAGTACCTCGTCCCCGCCAACGTCTGACACCCCTCAGGACAGTTGCGTTCGACGTTGTTAAATTATAGTACAACTGTTCTATTAAAACGTTTTGTAAATTTCAATAATAATGAAGTATTCTAGACAGTTATTTTTACCTCTTGTAGGGTAGATGTCATGACTCTGCGATGGAGGAGGAGAGCCCAGTCGCGGTTCTGGTCTACTTGCCGTCGCACCCCATAAGGAATGACATATCCCATTTCGCAGAGCTTCGCTGGCTGTCATCCCTGTGTACAGAAGAAAAATAAGCTTGTAATCAAAACAGACTATATTCGAATCTGTTTTCAGGTGTCTTGCAAATTATAAACATTCATATAAACGAAATAAGATATAAAAAATAAATACAAAGTACTATACAATATATATGGATTTTACACTTTTTCATCGAACTTTTTAAATCATTGTCCATTTCATACAGTTTCTCCACTAATCTAACAGCCGCTGAAGTGGTCACCAAAATCCTACTACAAAAACGGGCAGTTCGAGCAATTTATTATATGGGGCCTTAATTATTAAAAACTAAGTATAAGGAATTCGGTATCTTAACTCTGCGCTCCCAATATATTCTTGATGTATATCCGCAAAACTTAGATATGCTGAATATCTAGTAAAACACCACGATAATTTGATCACTTTATGCTTTAGGCTCACTAAGACCAAAAACAGTTTTTTAGGCAATAGTCTTAGGTTTTATAGCAAAGTCCCAAAATACATTACCGATTTGCCGGATAATGGTTTCAAGAACCATGTTAAGCGAGCCACGATAATTTGATCACTTTATGCTTTAGGTTCACTAAGACCAAAAACAGTTTTTTAGGCAATAGTCTAAGGTTTTATAACAAAGTGCCAAAATACATTACCGATTTACCGGATAATGTTAAGCGAGTTTTAATGTCTAAAGGCTATTTATTATGGGATGAATTAATATATGAACGATTGTGACGTCTGGAAATGATGTCCCTCTCTGTGCATCGACTAAAAACGAATGTAACTATTTATGTTTTGTAAAAATATATAACGTGAAGATGTAAACCAGATCAAATTTCCTGACAGTTTTACTCGATGATTAGGTTGTTTTCCGAACCGGTGCAGTTGTTGCTTTGACGTTTGTAACCGCTTTCTGATAGCCTAAATTGAATAAACTATGTTGTGATTTTGATCATCATCATCAGCCTGTAAGAGACCCACTGCAGGGCCATAGGCCTCTTCCCGAACGAAGGTATGGGCGTAATCACCACGCCAGCCCACGACGTATTGGCGATTTCCAACTCTGAGAAATCCACAGTTCTATACTTTTTCGACATACTACTACGACAAGAACAATTCTCTGGATCAGGTTTCCTTACGTTGTTTTCCTTCACCGTCAGCCGATAGTGTTACCAATTTAAATTGGTAAATGTACGCGAATTCCAAAAAATCGTTGTTACATGCCGGAGTTCAAACCTGCGGTCATCGAAATATTATTTCACTGGTCAAACCACTAGGTCACCACGACTTTCAATCTATTCGATTTTGATCAAGACTCGGTATTAAATACTTTTCTTTGTTATATCAAGGAGTCAGGAATTCTACTTCTGGGTCTAATCATCTTTTATGGCATAAAGTTGTAAATACGCATTATGACTATCTAACATCAATAGAATACTGCAACCTGTGGTTATCTATTACCAGCTTATAGGAGGCCTAAGGCTTATCCTTATTATTCGGCCTGTGATTATGCTCTTATTCCGCGTGTTGCAGCATATACTACTTTATGTCAGAAGGTTGGTAGTTTAAGTACACTTACACTTGAGAGTCAGTCTCTCTTGCTTTAGCGTGTTTACCATCTTAGACCACATTACCATTTAGCGTAAGGTGAGATTGTAGTCAAACGCTAATATCTAGACAGTAAAAAATAAGAAACGTAGGTATTGGTTGTATTTGCATACTTGAACCTTCTACTGATTCTACTGATACTTTTCTTACTCATCTCAAATTTCATATACATCAATTATATATTATATTTTGAATGGTAAATTATAATACGCGTGTTTTTTTTTCAAAATACTCAAATAGTTGGTGTTATAATAACTTTGGTTACTTAGTCATACAAGTAAGAATGAAGTTCAGGCGAGCCATCTCTAGGCCACATCCTCATTATTGTATTACGAGTATGTTATAATTATAGCCTACTGAGTCATACGCTTCTTTCAAATGTCCCTTTACACTTAGATATTTATAGGAAGGGCCATGCCGAATACTATAAGGGATTTAAACTAAATTATGATTATTATTTCTTTAATTTACTATTACTAACGTTATCATACTGAAAGCCTATTGGTTCAATCTGATACTACACATGAGACTTGTTATTAGACAGACCATATTTTTTATCTTCATTCTACAATATTATCTTCCTTATATTTCAGAAGAGAAGTGTTATTAAGGTCAGACTTAGAACTTGAATAGTAGAACCTTTATAGGTGATGCAGTATTGTTAATTTTTTATACAAATATGTTTAGGTAACTTTAGAAAAAAATATAACGCAGTATAATATAATCATAATTATACTCTTAGTCGTGACCTGTGAACGTTTAAGGTTGGTGAAATATAAAGCTGAATGAAGCTCATCTGTCTAATGTCCATATGTAAAAAGATATTCTTTAGATACCGTTGCAGCGATGGCGATTATTAAGCCATAACTATTGTTCCAAGCCATAACCAGACGTAGGTTCGAACCCTTGTGAATGAGCTCGTTTCTTGTGAGAAGGCAAACATTTAGCTGAAACCATAGTATGGTGGCAGGACTTTTTCTAAACTCTCCTGTCTAACTACTACTACCTTCAAATTAAAAATCTGCCATCAGGTACCTATACATGTATTCCAGTAGTTAAGAGCCAGTCCCTCTATATTTAGCGAGTTTACCAACTTGGATTACATCATCATTTAATATCAGGGAAGATTGACTAATAAGTTTTAGGTAACTGGACCCCATTAAAAACTAATTATGGAGAAAAGAAAGCAGAATGTTTGAAGATATCTCCCTAATGTTATCTTATCGTAAGGAAATATAAAACCTCGTCCTTAGTGTTCGAAATCTCAAATCATCACAGGATGGTGGTAAGTAGAACTTTCTTATCCAGCGGTGAGAAATTTTTTAATACATAAAATAAGACAGCATATAAGATTCATGTTTTTTTTTATAGTGGAGAAATCCTACATGAGATACACCTATGACAACCTGGGGACAGCGAGAGGGTTATGTCGGACTCCTACATGCTAAAACTCCACTCCCATGAGCTCGGCTCGCCGCTGCTTTTGAATGAAGCAAGGGAGAGAAACACATCATCCCCCAGAAGTGAGGGTCCCCGTATCAACATCTTCGGCTAGATCCAAGCGCGTGACAAGGATTAGTGGAAGTATGCTTGTCGCACACCCGCAATAAAGTGAGAGCGCCGGAGACCCATCTACCCTCCTCTCTCCTCTCCCTGCCCTCTCCCTTTCTCTCCATTACCCCAAGCACAGGCGGGCAACGCACTTGCGACTCCTCTGGGGTTGCTAGTGTCTATGGACGGCGGTGATCGCTTAAGAACAGGTGACCTGCATGTTCGTTTGCCTCCTATATGATATATAAAAAAAAATCTGGTCATCTCACGTGCTTAGCGTCCCAGGGGTTTTAGCCGGTAGGAGCCCGACATAACCCTCTCGCTACCCGCCGACAGTGCGAGTTGTATCCCATGTAGGATTTCCCCTGGTAAAAAAAGGCTAAAAATCCACTGCCGCTTTGCGCGTATGTGGATCAGCGTACGGGTTCACGGTTTGCACGCTCAGATGAAAAATATTACCGTTAGATTCCGAACGATGTCTTCGTTATCGTAGGTCCGTATATTACACATATACAGTGTGTTATAATTGCGCTACAGCGACATATACCATTAATGCTTACGCTATTGAAATTGAATCTATCAACTATATAACAGAAATAAAAAAAAATGCTAAACGAAGCAAACTTTAATTTAGTTATATCCTGATAATTTATTTCAAGTGAAGTGATTGATATTTATTTCAGTCATTCCTTTTATGTTTATAATTACATATTCGAACTTATGACACGTATCAAATAACCAGTAACACGTTGAAATGGAGACTTCTAAATATAGTCCCGAGACAAACATTAACAGAGCTCGTGATCCAGTGAGAGTTAAATTTGTTACAAGAAGTTCTAATATGGCACTGGATTGTATAATAGTTTGTATGTTGCGTTTAGCTGTTTAATGCAAAACAGAAATTCCTAAAATCCACGGGTTATTATTAAAAATTCATTAATTAAAGCTAAAAACAAAATATGACTATATTACATATTACAATAAAACAATTCTATTAGAAAAAACCAATAAAAATATAGTTTCGAATTTTATCATCACAGACCGCTTTGGGTGGCACTCGAATAGGTGGCTGGTAAAGCTATATTATTTGCTATTCTTCATTTCCGCTTAGAAGATATGTAGTAGGTTAGATTAAATGACTTCCTCAAGAACACAGCACAACCTATACTATAGAAACTATCGACCGATAAACTATGACTCATATGTCTCATGAGTTACTGTATATTGTGCTGAGTCGATTACAGTAGGTACCTATATCGTAACTTAGGGAAATGCATTTCCCAAATTATTCCGAGTGCTTATTCTTTCCCGAGTGATGCCGTTAGAAACTGAAATGAAGATTTGAGTTGTTAGAGGTCATCAATATTCTTCAGCTACCTAATAGGTACTAGACGTAAAAGTAGTACATTACCTAATACTATTTTGGCAGTTCGTAGCCAGTAGCCAGTTCGAGAAAAAAAATTACCAGTACTTCATGAGTACACTGCATCTGTTATACATTATTTGTCAAATTTTTCAAGTAAAATACCAAAAGCTATATAATTTTAGTAAACTTGTTGTTTTTACTGTCTATTCGTTTATTTCCTTATAATTAATATCTACTTGCTCGATTTATGTATTGTTCGTAAATTTTCCACTCAATAATTTACATAAAATATTTGAAATATATTAAAACAGAGGATGCGATAAGGTAGGAGATAAGATGGATAAGAGATTGGAGATAATAAGACATTCTTTGAAATTCAAATCACCTTTTGATACCTTTCTGACTCTTTCAGGAGAGTACGACAAAAAATAATAATACAGAAAGTGACATTTTAGCGGCCCGGCTAACCGGACCAATTGAATATTGTCTTATCGGCGAAATGGCCAGTCATGATTTGCTCGTCAGGGCTCGGCAGTCATCCGACAGTCACAGGCAGTCACTCGCCACGCGCGTGAACTATCAACGCCAATTTGTTACTATTATTAAGTGCTCTTATTAAGCTCGTCACACTTTCCAATACACGATACTATTTATAGATGTAACAAAACTTTACAAGTCACTCGGAATTGGGTTAACTTTATACGTCTCTTAATAAATGTGTCTATCTGAAAGTTAGAATAATTTTACTACGGTTGCACTTATATGACTAATTCGTTTTTGTTATGGTGTTAATTGTCAGGATAAGGTTTGTACGAGAGACAATGTTTGAGAAATCGTACAAAAAATGATAAAATTTGGTTAAATATCTCCATATAGAAAAGTGAGTGAGTAAAACAGAAAACAGTAGTACGGTCTTAATACATATTGATAGAATTGACGTTCAGATTTGATCAAATCAGATCAGAATATTTGCTTTTATTTACATCGAGCGAAGCCGGGCTGCGAAGCTAGTATTCAAAACGTATTATTATAACTTTACAAACATATTAAAAAACAGCTAAAGCTTCATATCCTTAATTTAAAATAATATACATTCACAATATCATTGTGTTATCGTTACCAAATCAAGCGAATATTTCAAGGTCTTACGTCATTTTTACAATACAGTAAAGTCTGTTATTAAGTTATTATAAAGAATTTATATATGATAATATTTTAATATACATCCCAACTGATGTCCATAAAACTTAACCGTTTTTGTATATCTGTATGGGATGTTACGACTTTATTACTTCCAAGAATTCGTATGAAACAAAGACAACAACAAAAAACTTACCAATTAAAGACATAATGCACTAAGAACACACAATATTTATAAACACCACTTTGAAGAGGTTTCTATCAGAAATAAGTTACAAGTGGATTTAACGATAAAAATTATCGGAACACATGTATTTAGGTAATCACGGCCGCTGTTACAAGATATTAATGATTATCGATTGAATTAATATCGTGTACTTTTTGATAAATTTGTGAGGTAATCACATTTTTTTTAAATAATATCATGTGTGTATTTCATGTATTCAAGAATTTGAAATTGCTTATAAGGTGTCATATACTATGGTAGTGAATAAAAATGGAAGTGCCTTATTAATAGTGTGAATGAGTTTTTTTTTTCTCGAACTGACTACGCTATTGACTTAGCAAGCTCTTAACAACTTCACCGGACTACTAAGGCGAGCGCTTAATTCACTCGGACGATTTTATTTGGGCAACTAGGTCAAGGGTGCAAAGCACACCTCGGCTTGAGCTGTTCGCGACCAATCTGAGCTAACCATTGCTTTTTTTTTCTCGAACTGATTACGTTATTGACTTAGCAAGGTGTTAACAGATTCACTGGACTACTATACCATTCCTTATACTCGGACTGAGGTATTAAGAATCCCTATGATCGTGAAACGTTTTGATATTAATAATTTGTATAGTGAAAAAGTGTAGCGAAAATAATTTGTATAAATTAAATACTTATAAGGATACGTAGCTTGTAGTACTTTTTCCGATTAGGCCTCCTACGGCAGCGGCTCAAGCCTAGGTTCGATCCCTCGGTAGGGAGCCCTTGAGTGCGTTGCTTGCGCGATACGGTGACACACAAATATACATCACCGCTACAACACTACATGATCACCCCCACACACGTGCACGTCTACACGCTTACACATGAAAGTGGAAGGGTTTACATTTTTTTCCCTTATCGAACTGAAAAGCTCTCAATTTTTCGATAATAAATATATGGAGGAGTTGTTGAGGCGTGTATGCTTGGTTCACATATACGTTTCAACAACTCATACATATATGAATAGTTAGCTAGGTTAGCTAAGATAGGTCGCGATTTTGCATGCAACAGGCAACAGCCAAGCCGAGGTGTGCCGTGTACCCTTGAGCTGGTTGCCAAAATAAAATCGGCTGAGTGCATTAAGCGCTTACCTTAGTAGTCCGGTGAAGCTGTTAAGACCTTGCTGGGCCAATAGCGTAGTCAATTCGAAAAAAAAAAAAAACTTGTATTACTTTATCTCCAATGCGACGATATTTGCTCGTAAAAGTATTTCGTGCATCGCTATGTTATATATGATTTCAAATGAAGGGACCGTTAATATCGTACGTAATGTATAGGGAGTAACAAAAAGGACACGTGAACAGGATAAGGACGATAACGAGCGAGGACAATCAGTGCCACGGTTTAAAGGAAGAGAGCGATTCGGTGGCGCCAGGCCGACGACCAAACGCTAATGGAGAGTGATGTATATGCGACAATGGACTGGGTTACTTAGTTGATCCGGTAGTTTTGTTATTAATTTTTCGTTTAACCAGCTTCACGTACAGGATGGCGTAGTACACTATCCCAAACTACTGCTTTGCAAATTGTAAATTTCTCGTTATTATTACAACCAAATGGTAATGCAAAAATCAGTGTTAAATGGGTGATTGTGTAAACGTAACCTGGTATCAACCTGTAACTTTTTGTTGAATGACAAATTAATTGATTAGATTAACCTTGGCCTTACGGAATATGTTCGTCGAATTAAACTTGTTAAATTACTTCTCACGTGAATCAGTATAAGGTCGATCTACATTGTATTGCTTTTAAAACTTATACGTCATCATCTCGCAATACATTTAGTAGTTTAATACATGCCAATCTATACACCATATTTACTTCATCACTATTCAAACAAAGGATCAAAAAATTTACGATCGATTCACGTAAATAATTCACTCATTTGATAGTGCAGTTTAATTATTTTATAAGTAGTAAAGTTAATTCATAATTATTTTCATCTTCAGCTTACCGTTCCGTGGGAAACTAATATTCCTAAAGACCACGAGATGAAGCTGGACAGTTATTAAGACTTAGTCAAATAGTTGACTAAAAACGGCTATAGAGTTAATTTATATGGCGTAGAAGTGGGAGCGAGAGCTATACCAGCAAAATCTCTCTATAGCCTGCTCAAAGATCTCGGTCTATTTAGAACTTCAGTAAGCTCTGTATCAGAGCGAGCCTCTAAAGTTGCACTAGCAGGTTCATACCAGATTTGGATAGTCAAGGAGAGAAGCACGAGTGGTTAAGATGAGTGTTAATGTACATTCGAAAGGGTCCCCGTAAACCTACACCCGTGTCACAAGTCTCGGGAACTACTCAGTTTCTCACGCTGCCACGCGATGGACCCGGCATCCGCACGGTGAATCCATGGTATGCTAAGTAGAACGTCTCTAGTCCGCTGAAGCTGTCAATAGAGTAGTCAGTTCGAAAAAAAAAAAAGTTAATTTTAACTACAATCACTTTATTAAAATAAATTTCTTAATCGTAAATAATCTTCAAATTTCAAACTTAAGGTTTTAATATCTATAATAATGTTACCTAATGTTACTATAAAAATGAACCTTCTCATTTTCAGACAAACTCGTTAAATTTTGAAACTAGGCCATCGAATTAACAGATAAAATCGAGTTCTATAAATAGAATATCTGTTCTAATATATCTATTTTTAAATTGGCAAGGCTATATCGTTGCATCGAATGAGTCATTAACTCGGTCAAAAACAAAAGGCGAGCCGAATGGCGCCAACACGCCGCTCGGGAATCAATGACCGTCGTCCGGGCGCAGGCTCATCATTGAATTGACGCTGACAGCGGCAATTGTATCATCGCTTCCTGTCTTACACACTGGATCAAGGGACAAACCCATAGCGAGAGATAACATAACTTTTGATCTCCTTATGTCTAGCGTATTACAAACTAAATTTAACTAAAATTAATCAAGTTAAACATTCAGTATGTCCTTATTAGGTTATAAAAAATGATAAGGATGCTGATTATAACTTTTGTAACATCTAGTATTTTTGCATTATTCACTAAAAGACTTTTTAATTTATACAAAATTGTTGCATACGTAACGTTACTTATTTACATGGATAAAAGCTTATTTAAAAGATGATGACTAGTTGTAGCGTATTTGGACACCGAGTTATCGACAGTAGTTCAATCCATTGAGTCGGTGCTTTCGGTAAAGTAAAACATCGTGATGGGGTTATAGCATAGTGATATTGCTTTTCTAAGTCCGTCTGGCTAGCTACCATCCTCTAGTTAAATGTTGGTGTGTTCCGGTAGCTGCACTTGAGAGCCAGTCCTCCTTTAGGTTCAACATGTTTACGATCTCAGACCAACTCATGACTCAACATCAGATGATATTGTGATCATACGCTAAAAGATATAAAACATTTAAAATTAAAAGTAATTTTTTTTTTTATTGAAGCACGACATAGTGACTGCACTATGCCTGATGTTAAGCATAGTACAATCCAAAAATATCGGCAACCACCGAGAGACATTATCCATCGCCGGTCGCCGCTGTCATGCCGGCCATAATGACGAAAGTCACCCGGTACTGGATATGCACAGGCTGATCCCGAAACGCGACGCGCAGAAGCGAGTCACTATGACGGGCTTTTTCGCCATGTACATGGTGGTTGCGACCCAGTCGGGCTGTAAAACCCTACCACCCTGCTTTCGCCATTGCCTCGTTCGTTATTCAGCAGGGTGCACCACGTGTAGGTGAGGTTGGCTTGGGTGTCTCAAGTCTTAAGATGTTACGCGACACCCCTTACACCCCAAAAATTGATTTATTTTTAACTTTCATTTTTCCGTTGCCTTGTTATGATGTAACTGGTAATTGAATCATCTTTTGTGAAGTCATCATTTTTAACATTTAAATAATTAATAACCTTATCTACAATCTTATACGTGTAAACTCTAATTATAATCACTCCATGTTATCATGGATGGTGCAATGGTACAAGGGATTGCCTTGCTACTGTCACTGCCCAGAGTTTTAGGAGTTCGGATGATTCTTCTAATTTGTATCTATCTAATTCGATGTACTCGAATCTATTAGTATAGTACTAATACTTTGATATTATTTTGAAACAAAATAATTCAAAGTAGTTTACTTTGGAATTAGAAATATCTTTTTCTACCAACGATGACCTTCGTGCGTTTAAGTAGCAATTTTTTTGTGTTATCGACCGATTTAAGTCTCCTCGCTTCAGCTTTCAATTTACACCTAAAAAAAAGTGTCGCGTGCTGATTCCATCATGTCGAAACTTAACCGGGATTTATCTCTGGATGTTGTACAGTAATTCGCTCCCTTGATATATCGAAATCGTTATTTCAATGTCTTCAGTTGATTCGAAGCTTATTTTTTCATTAATAAAATTGGCTTTCATCATTACTTCATTTATTGTTATCAGAGATAACGATTACTTACATGTGTAATCCGGAATTATTGTTATCAATTAAATTATTTGCTTTGCGTCGATAATGTGATGAGTAATTGGTGTTTCTTTTTCCTTGGCATTGATATTTTATATTAAAATATTATTTAGTTTTCTACACTTTGAATGTATGGGATCTTTCATTATCACCATTAAATCACGGTAAACATAAAATGGCTTTAAAGCAATGATAGTTCATTTCAAATTCTATAATAAGCCTTAGTGATTGATTCAGGTAACGTGTGGTAAACATAGCATGGTAGAAGGGTAATCCTAAGCCACCCAAAACCTATCACCAAGTTCCTGTAGATATGTTACGGAGGCTGAACATTATGTGACATTTTGATCAAATTCTAAATCATAAAAAAGACGAAATTGGTTATTAGAATAACAGCGTGAGTTTTGGTTTTGTTTCGAACAGCAAAATCCATTTAATCATCCCGTTTCTAATTAAAATGATAGAACCAATTTGCTTACCTTTTGTAAAGTTTACGTTTTCAATTTAAATCTACATTACTTAAGGATTATAAATTGATAGAATAAAGCACTCAATAAAAATGTATAACGTGGTTTATCAAATCATAGCGGCAGTCAGATGGCGGGCGCCATGGCCCCAAGTGGCGCTCTCTACAAGTACCCCACGTCCGGCACTCCTATATGACCGGAGAATTGCGTCGAACGATGTATGTTCAATTATTGTTAACTTTATTACCATTCCTGTCTTCTGTGGACGGTTCAATTAAAGCATCTTTACAATAACGATTCATTTTCAGTAAGTACCGAGTTACGAAATTGTCATGAAAATTGTGAACCGGATTGAAATCTTCTAAACCATTTCTGCATCCCGTGCTTGCAAATATCGTAATAGGATTCTAGTACGGCTTTAGGAAACTTTTTATGTTCACTTTTGACAATCCTATTCTGAAGTTCTTATAAGCCGACAACCCTCGAGACCTGACTTAAAGGTTAGTGTGCCAGTATTTGCTATTTAACTAAATCTAGACTAAAACTTTGCTGCCTATTCTTTTCTTTATTGTCACGATATTCGACTAAATCGTTGCAAGACATTCGATGAGATTGTGGTTAGTAATAGTGATGAAGATAGACTATTAGTTTTTTCATTGTAGTACCGTGACCAAAAATATAGACGATTGCCAAAAGATTATTAAATATTAAAGTCGATATTACTTTGTACTTCTGCCTGAAATTGATTGGCCGCTGGCACATCTCACGGCAAAAAAAAACGTTTCATTTCAATTGTGCGACGTGTACCTACCTGTAAACATTAACTTTGAAACTTTTAGTACAAAAAGGTAAAATATTAGTACCTAATTGAAACAACAAAATTAATTAAACGCGTCATTAGTTGATGGTTAGTATGATGCAGTAAAATATAAAAGTTTAAATAAATTATATGTTGCAGGTTAAAGTATAACAACCACAATTGATTACACGTATTCAGCTCCATTGGTTAAAGAAAGATGTGGCCGCGGCCAATCATTTCCAGGCAGAAGTGTAAGGTAACGTCCACTCTAATATTTAATTATAGCTTTCCGCAAAGTAACGTATTCATCAAACAAAAACTAAAATATGTACAATCCATGGGCAATCGGCAATGGGCAATTGTTACACCGGCTTGCAAGCATGAAACTGTTGCCATAACAGAACCTGAACCACCACAAGCAAATAGAAAATATGTGACGGTGTTTATAGTGGTAGTGATTTTTTTCTTATTCATAGGAGGCAAACGAACAGATGGGTAACTTGATGTAAGGTGATCGCCACCGTTCATAGACACTTGTAACATCAGGGGAGTTGCAAATGCGTCGCCAGCCCGCGTTTGGGAGGATGGATGAATGGGGGCAGGGATAGGAGAGATGGGCCTACGGCGTCACACTTACCGAACGAAACGCAACTATGCAAGCACTGTTACGTCACGTCGGTTTTCTGTGAGAGGGTGGTACTACCCCGGTCGAACCGACCCATTTATGCTGAAACCAGTAATAGCTTCAGCGTGGCTCTACCACTACAATGATTCCCATTAGGTACAGACACTCTACTATTCTTTATTACTGAATATATAAACGGCTGATCCCGGACTCAACTAAGTGTACCATTTACTATGATGAGCATTGTTCCTCCTTGAATAATGACCGTAATCTAAACGAACACACTGCAATGTCCTGCACTCGGTAAAAATATTATGTTATCTATTTATGAAATACCTTAACTGACTACGTAATCAGTAGTTTCGTAACTACGTCCCATTTTGTTCTTAGTATATGTAATAAGTATTTATAAATACAGCAATAGTATATTTTATGAATATTTTCGTTTAATGTTTTATTATAGGTTAGATAACAGAACACTAAGTGGAAAATTCATGAAAAAACATTTGACAACAAAATGACGTTTCTTATGATTAAATTCTCCTTTCAAAAATCCTTTTATAGATTCAATATTTCTATTTTTTAATTTTAAATGTATTCTATAAAATTTAATTAGACGTACCACAGAAAACACGCTATACCTAAATCACAGTAACTAGTTGATTAATTCAATTCAGATTTGATAACTGCATTCAATTTAATTGTAATCCTTAAACGAAAATGCGTAAGAGCTATTTTATGTACACATATGAATAGATAAAAGTTTGAAATCCAAATAATTACTTTTTTAATTTAATCAATCACAGCCGGATTTATTACCATCGAATTAGTGTCATCGACAATAGATTAACACTCTTAATGTTATTCAATCAGCTAAAAATAATATTCGCGATATTAAAATAGGCATATAACATACTTAATATTAATTATTCGTATACGAATTATTTATGTTCAGGATCTATTAATTCTAGTTGTTTTCTTCTAATTCCTCAAGAGAAGTTCAAATAAAAGCATACTTTAAATATAAAAAAAAAATGGAAAGACGTAAGATATTGTTTTTACTTTTGTTAAACAACAAAATAAGACTTAAAATATAAAGAACAAATTATAAAAAAAAAAACGTAATAAGGACTCGTAAATTTTACCGTCATTTATTGATTTATTATATCCAAATCACTGTATAGTATATTGACTGAAAAACTTGTGTTTTCAGTACCTAATACATACAGTACAAATGTATGGCGCTTAGTTGTCAACACTGTGATTTTATGATATGATCTTCGATATAACTCCAATAAAACGACAAATTATTAAATCTATATTTTGACATAATGTGACTCACGCATAAAGTACTGTATAGATTTCAATGAAATGTTTTCGATTTCACTTTGCAGGTATTTATTTATTTATTTTATAAGAACTTCACAGCACAATTATGGTATTTATAAAACATATGAATATAATTACATAGTGCCAATTATGGAGTAATGCGTTTTATATTTCGTATAACGAAGGATTAAAGTTTGTTTACAATAATACTGTGTAATAAACATTGCACGTGCACGCGGACATGCGTGTGTGACCGTGTGTGTTGTAGTTGATGTTTGATTGTTTTTATTTTTCCTGTATGACACCTTTATGCAGTAGTCTACATAGTCTTAGGCTAGTAAGTCTTGTCTAAGTCACAAGTTCTCTCTTTTTTGAGATCCCATGTCCCCAAACAGTAGGGGCAGAGGGCAAACATAATGCTTCTCCATTTTGATCTGACGATGGCTTGACGCTTCACTTCACTCTAAGTGAGCCCAGTTTTCTTGGACTCCGCGAGCACAGATCTTCGCCAGGTTTGTCTAGGTCGACCACGTTTCCGTCTGCCTTGGGGATTCCAGACTAATGCCTGATTAAAGATATGGCTGTTGTCCCTTCGCAAAGATGGGCCGATTGTGGCTGATCCAGGTCCATTTTCTCAAGTCTTAAGTTAGTACTTGATAAATTGATTCCGACTGATTCGAGTTATTGGTCCTTATCTAACAAAATATCACGGTGTCTTCATTTAATACAGAGTTATTAAAGTTTAATGAACTACGATCTTTTATAAGTACTACAGCGTGACGTGTGATGTTTTGCAGTAGTCCGGTGAAGCTGTTCAGACCTTGCTGGGACCTTAGTTAGTTCAAGAAAAAAAAATGTCTTTCCATTGGGAATTTAGGACAAACGATGTCATGTGCATGCGCAAGACACGAAGTTACTGCTATCATCTAGTTTTAAATAAACAGATAATCTTATTTAAATGTTATTATTAATTTATATTTTTAAAGAGAAAACTTGTTTAGGCATGTTGAGCGGTATTTTTAGCAGGAGATAAATCTATAATTTCGCTTCATGTAATGTAAACATATCTACGATAAGACTTGCATCACATACTACCTCTGATTTTTAATTATCATAGTTTATAAATAAATCATTACAACAAAAAGTAATTCATTCGTAAAAATCTTACATCATTATATTCTTTGAATTGTTACGCCCTATCCTGTATTTATCAAGTTTTAATAAAGATATCTACAATCAGTAAAAGTATTGAATCGACAAAGGAATACACTACCGACATCGAGTACTTGTATTAAGTAAAAAGGACACCGCTATGCATCAATTAGTGGCAGTTGTCACAAGACAATAAAGCATTTGTGTTTCATCAATGGTACCGAACGTTCATTCAGTATTTCTACATTATTAGTGTGCGTTATATTTCAAATCGGTCAGTCGTTATTATAGAACAACGAATCTTTAGAGTCGCTAGTGTATGAAAAATGTCTTTAAGATTTCTTATGATTAAATGGGACGACCATAGCCATCTTGTTCTAAGGCCTACGCTTATCTATTGAAACAATAATCTTCACTAGTATCATTATACGTATTCAAGAAACATGAGACGAACATTAAATACCTACTTTAATTGGTGGAGAATATACAAGAGTATATTCTTTCTAAGAATAAAATTCGTTCTAAACTTATGTTCGTTTTATTTAATTGAACTGAGTACGCTATTGACCTAGCAAGGTCTTAACAGCTTCACCCGACTACAGTATACAGACACATACAGTATAGTACAGTATACAGTACAGACTATGTTCGTAACTAGGGGTTATAAAGAATTAAGCATAGCTCAACGGCTTATTCTTATTTGACATTTTCACTTTCTTGATTTACTATTTCTATACGTTACTGATTGTATGTGCGTGATGCCAAATAACAGCAAAGGCGATGTTACTTAAATTTATGTATCACAAACAATCGTCCGTGGCTATGTACGCGTTAATTATAGGATATATAAATATAGTTTAAGTTTTATCTCTTTGAATGCACTTGTATATTTGTATGGTTGTCAACAAACTGAGCCTGGCTTAAGACTAGGTATGTTTTGTAATTAGGTGACAGTAGATCATAACATGAGAGAAGAAAACATTTGCCGACCTTACTCGGGTGGAGCCAGACAAAAGAAAATTTTCTCTGCAGAATGGTTACATTATGGTATACCAATATCTTTCGTTTCGTATCGAGGAGGAAATACCTGTGTGATTTTGAAAATTTGTGTCTCTGCAAATGTGTAAACGGTAATTAAAACAGCTCCTCTAAAAAAAATATCGAACAATAAATCCGATTGAAAACAAAACAAAAACTAACAAATACTGTTCTTATAAACAGATCGAGTCAGATTTCATTTGATAATCCGAGTGTCGTGTTACTATGTGCCTGCGCTTGGGTGGTCATCGCGTAACAGTAACATTATTATAATTGCTCACAAACAAGCCCCTGATGTTGTACAATCTAGAGAATTCCGAACGGAAACCAATGACCTATTGATTATTGTCGCGATGTGATATTTATAACACTTTGCTTATTAAATTAACTACAAAGCCTTTATGTTTTAAACAAAAGCGAAACGGTTAACGGAGTTTATCTTTTAGTAATATATCATTTAAAGTTTCCAGTTATATTCGTGGAATATTATATTTAACAAAACATAACATATTATAGATGAGGAATAGGGTTTAATCTTGCTAGTAGACGGTAACTGTTATTGTTGTAAATAATAATATAGGAACACATCTAAGATATAATAATTTTAACATTGAATTACTTTTGCTGTTCACTAGTTTGAAGCAATGCAAAAGAAATGAAATGCAACAGCAAACGTCTCAGATAAATTCAAGTAGAAAAACAACTCGCACGGCTTCTCTGGGGCTTTGAGTTGTTATCCTATAGGTGTCATAATATAATACTCATACATCACCAGCATAATAATGCAATTACGAAGAACAAATAAATTTAACAGCGTCAATTTGACATTTGCACTAAGAAAGGCATGCTCACTATTCTCATTTTAATTTAGACTGTTTATTTCTGTTGTGTCTCCTAATAAATAGTCATTAGTAGATTCTTTGAAGTGTTTTTTATTATTAAGTATGTCTACACGTGAATATTTCATCAAAAGACACTGACAAAATATGATAGTCTATTAGTGAGTCGCATTAAAAATTATTGCGAACTCCTGTGTTTCAGTATTTATTTCGGAATCCTAAATACTCTCAAGTTACTAAGTTTCATGTACACTAAACAACTAAATGTGGTGTATGTACCTATATTTACGACCTTATACATTTATCTCATTAAGACTTCTAAAGAAACTATCAACATTCTTTCATTGTACAATGTTTGAGTTATCAATACAAATTATATTTACCACGAATAAAATGTTTAATGTTTCCATTTCTCGGGATTCGATGTGAGTGCTGGTACTATCAACATAAACGATTTACTTTATTGCAAAATGCAAGGGAATGAAACAATAATTAAATATTCACATACGGGTACTGTTATCATTGGTGACACGCCGTCTACGAAGTACTCGTTATCGTCCACAACACTGGTCCTTTATAACTGAATTATAAAGAATCTTTCATTTGAATACTGGAGTTAAGCGTACTCGGGTCAGACAAGGTTGCGGTTTCCTGGCCACAGATTATTAGCGAAACATTTTTTTTTATCGATAAACAGAGTCGTGCTTAGTTAATTATACTGTAATGTTTTAGGAGCATTAATGATGAAGGAAGTTATTGATTAGGTGTTGTTTTTAACAAAGTTTTGACGTGAAAAGTTTATATTTAAATCCATATTTCATTTAATTAAAGAAACTACAACGTTATTTTTCCCACAAGTCAAATTTAGACTTTTCGCTTTTATTTCATTGTTCTAAGAAAATGTATCAAATTTATCGACCCGTTGTTTACTATCAGCACAAATAAGTGTTGTCAAAACACTCTTGTCCTCGCTACTGGATCGATGTAGACAAACGATAATAGAAGAGTTCAAGTTCTGGGTCATATTTGAAAATGATTAGTATATCTTGCCTCCGTAAGGTATTTGCCAAAATTAATTACGACTCAAGTTCTTTGTCATAAACCAAACTGATGACTCTTATGTTAGGTATTTTGACTATTTCAAAACATAAAGAAACGTATTGCTTAGAGTGAATCCTAGTTGCACAGTATTTTTTCTGAGATGTCATTATGATGGTGATGTCCTTGATATATCATTGGCGGACCTCGTCATCTCCGAGAATATGAAAGAATATGGCTCGTAAAACAACATTGGTTTTAAATGCATAATTATAAGGTGCATAGTGTCACTGACCAGAAGAATGCAGAATGTAGGTGTAGGAATATTGCTTTTTGTAAAGGCTTTTTGAATGGAGGTCGTTATACAAGGCAAGCACAGTTACTTCACGTCGGTCTTTCTATGGTTCGGGTGGTAGTACCCCGGGCGAGCCGACCCATTCATGCTGAAACCAGTAATAGCTTCAACGTGGCTCTATCACCTTCTAAAGAAAAAACTTCATTTATCGAAGTCGATGAATGTTAGTTCAATTCCTAGAAACAGTGTTGGAGTTTTGGCTGAAGGAAACACATCATGACAGAAACCATAGCATGGTGGTGGGGCCTTTTCTAAGTCCAACTATTTAGCTACGACATTCCAGTAGAAAATCTGTTGGCAAGCACCTGTCCGTATGTTCCGGCAACTTAAACGATCATCATCATCGTCATTTATCATCAGATGACATTGTCATTAAACGCTACAACTTGCAAAGCATAAAAAAATTTGTACATAAAATTCCTCCATGCTTTCTACCTAGCTCAGTCGAGATATAGCATGATAATCTATACTGTTACCACTCTCCGTACTACTAACGACTTTAATGACTTACTAGGACTATATTGGGAGGTGCTACTAATGACCTGAGACGCCATTTGTCGATGTTATGTTTTAATGTCGGGTAGTTATACTGCGAATATAAAGGGTGGCGCTTGTCGTGTTGACGGACTCGGTGGCCGTCGTAGTGTGCAGTAGCTCTTTCCGAACTCGTGTCGGTTATTAAAAAAGTAATTAATTGTTAGAATTGATATTTGACAGTTTATACCTAAATTAGCCAGTTCTGTTTTGAATAACCAATAAATTTTTCGAAATTCCTAACAATACTATAAAACTAATATTATAAAACTGAAGAGTTTGCTTGCTTGAACGCGCTAATCTCAGGAACTACTTTTCCGATTTGAAAAATTATTTCAGTATTAGATAGCTCATTTATCGAGAAGATTTATATATCGTCACGTTAAGACCAATAGGAGTGAAGTATCGATAAAGAATGTTTTAAAATCGGGGTAACATACGTATTATTTAAAAACGTTTTCACTTTCTACATAAACAATATCGCAATTTAAAGTTAGCGTTTGCCCAAAGTAACTACTCCATGCGGACGAATTCGCGGACAGTAGCTAGTAGATACATAAAATAATAGGAATATCAAACTGGGGAACTTCGTATGACTCATTGGACTAGTCACGTTCCCACGTTAAGATTAATCCGCCGCCTACAGCCTCCGTTTTTACGTTCAATCATCGCGTTTCCTTTATTCCATAATGTTCACGTGAGTTGAAGGATGAAATTGGAAATTTCGGATGTGCAGTATAACTACTCTTGTTACTTGTAAATGTTTTAAATTATATTATACAGTACAATTAGTAACGATATTTGGTACCGTTATACATTTTGTTATTGTCAAGGTTAAGCTCAATTAACCAAAAACTTCAATAAACATTATGATAGTTTAGTAAGTAATCATACAACATAGAAATGAGCTCAACATAGGAATGAAAAACTAAAGCTAAAATACCAAGGTTGTAACCACTTACTAAATAAGAATTTTTAGATTATAGAAAATGTAAATGGTTTTATCGACGTTTAGTAACGTAGCAGTTTCGTTCGGTTAGTGAGAGTACCGGAGGCCCAGCTCCGCTCCCTCTCCCTCCCTTCTCCCTTCCCTCAAACACAGGGTTGCAATGCACTGGCGACTCCCCTGGTGTTGCTAGTGTCTATGGAGAACGGTGAGCTCTTAACATCAGGTGACCCGCTTGTCTGTCTGCCTCCTTTGAAATGAAAAAAAATGTATTCAAAAACCAAAAAAAAGTATCACTTCCCACCATCAATTGTTCTGAGTAATTGTTTTTTTCTTATCTTGGTAACTTCTTGGTACATATTCCGAAGATGCGGTTAAGTAATTCCATCATTGGTTTCGTAACAATTTTTAACCGTTATAAAAAAACATCAAATATTAAATCAAAACAACATTATCTGGCATTAGTCTAATGAGTAAGTCAGTGCCAATTCATTCGGAACTAGGACGGTTCCCACGGACCCACGACTCCTACGCATGCCTCTTAGTCATGTCCACAGTGTTTGTCATCTGCTACTTTAATTGATCCACTGAGTCGTAAATTAAATCGTGGTTCATCAATGTACAATGTATCTGTGTGTGAATATTTCCTACTACACACTACAGAAACGACCTTGCGTGAGTAATGCTTCACATTCTATCATTTGCGAGCGAGTATTTTGTTCTATTTTTTTGAAGTGAAAACTTAGAGACGCCCGATGGGTTGTAGTTTTTGGCTGGCTATAAACTTATGATTTTACGTTTTTTAATTACGCTATTGATCTAGCAAGGTCTTAACATATTCACCGGGCTACGGACTTCACGTCATGACATGCTGGTAAGCATGATCCTTTTTTCCTCGAACTGACTACGCTATTGACCTAGCAAGGTCTTAACAGCTTCACCGGACTACATCAACGTGATTAACCCTATTGCGCTTACGCGGCTTGCGTCAATGTAGCGATGCGTAGTACCGCAGCCCGTTAAAATCTAATATTTATATTTTGTACTGATATTCTGCAGTCAATTACACGTTTGATTGATTAATTGATAAAATTTATAAAAATGTATATATTTATTGTTCGGAGTGAAAACAGAGTAACTATAATAGTTTCAATTTAAAAATTATGAAATTTAAATAATTCATATTTTAATTTAAAAATTTCAAATTTTTTTTTATATCATAGGAGGCAAACGAACAGGTAGGTCACTTGATGTTAAGTGATCACCGCCGTCCATAGACACTAGCAACATCAGGGGAGTCGCAAGTTCGTTGCTAATACCTGTATTGGGGGATGAGGGAGGAGGAAGGGAAGAGGAGAGGGGGAAGGTGAAGAGCGGTGGGCCTCCGGCGCCCTTACTGACCGAACGAAACGCAACAATGCAAACAATGTTTCTTCACGTCGGTTTATTTATGAGAGGGTGCCACTACCCCGAGCGAGCCGACCCACTCATGCTGAAACCACCAGCAGCTTCACCGTGGCTCTATCACCAAGACTGTTATTCCATTCTTTGAGTTTTCTCTTCTATCGGCAGTTCTTATGAGTGCTTCGACTTTTTTTTTACTTTATATAACAGTTTGACTACAATCTTACTTGAAGTTTTATTATAATGTAATGTAAAATAGAGACACGTTAAATGTAGGACTTGTGTTTCAAAAGCAACGGCTGGATCACACCTATAATTTCATGGCGATAGAATTTAATGATAGCATCCTAGGTAACTTTAGAAAAGGACAAATCATTATACAATATAACCAGTCTTTTTCTTCTTTAATTTATGGCGTCGTGTGTAAACAATACACAATTCCGCCAATGTCATGTAGATACAGAGTGTGCGCTGTCTGTGGCAGATAGTGTCATAAACGAAGGGAACCGAGTAAAAAATGTAATTCAAAAACGAAGATATTTAATTTTGTATTGAGACCGAGTAATTGTGTTTGCCACAGATATATATAGGCAAACTTAGATACGTGTCGAATAAGAAATAGGCAATTTGATTAAAGATTAATTAAAGTCAATATTTTAATGTTTTGTATTTTTCTTTATGGTGAACTTAAATGATGATTCAATAAAAACATTAGCAAAAAATACGTTGTAAAATCATAATAAGATCATTTTTTTTTTTCGAAATGACTACGCTATTGGGCCAGCAAGGTCTTAACAGCTTCACCGGACTACTAAGGCGAGCGCTTAAGGTACTCAGCCGATTTTATTTTGGCAACCAGCTCAAGGGTGCACGGCACACCTCGGCTTGGCCGCTTACTTGCCTGTTGCATGCAAAATCGCGACCTATTTTAGCTAACCTAGCTAACTATTCATATATGTATGAGTTGTTGAAACGTATATGTGTACCAAGCATACACGCGTCAACAACTCCCCCAGATATTTATTATCGGAAAATCGAGAGTTTTTCAGTTTGATAAGGGAAAAAAAAAGTAAACCCTTCCACTTTCATGTGTAAGCGTGTAGGCATGCACGTGTGTGGGGGTGATCGTGTAGTGTTGTAGCGGTGATGTATATTTGTGTGTCACCGTATCGCGCAAGCAACGTACTCAAGGGCTCTCTACCGAGGGATCGAACCTAGGCTTGAGCCGCTGCCGTGGGGGACCTAATCGGGTATAAGATCATTTGTTTGCTCATAAAGGTAGATAATCTATGGCTTAGATTTCCGCGGTTACAATGATTCAGTTCAACCTGATTTACCAATTATATTTAAGTAGTCCGGTGAAACTGTTAAGACCTTGCTAGGTCAATAGCGTAGTCAGTTTGAGGAAAAAAAAACAATCATATTTAGTACAGTTGATGATGAAGTTTGAACAAAAACGAATTCGTTTTTAAAAGTTAATGGTAGTATTAAGACATCTTTGTTTTGGATTCATCATTTGATTCTAATGTGTATCTAATACTTTTCCAAACAATGCTACATTTAATTCAATATCACTCAGACTTACCACCCATGGTGTCGTGTAAAATTAATTGAAAGTTGTGTCATGAGTTGCGATAAATTTTATTTATTTTCGCATTATTATGTTTACTTAGAATTTGGGAGCCTAACTACATTATGTAACCTGTTCTTGTTTCAAATTTATAATTAATTTTCATATTCATTTATACATAGATTTTTTTTGTTTGTATAATTAAAAAAAAATATATATGGTCGAATGTCGAACACTGGGTGCCCACTAGAATATTTTCAAACCGTTATGTTAGAATTTTTTATTGTTTTTTTTTTTTGTGTAATTTAAGACTTTATTTATTCGTTTTTAATAT
>JACEII010000008.1:2851571-2920969 GCA_014332785.1 Antheraea mylitta
TATATTTTATTTGAATGAATTTTGGGCTGTATTTTGTTTTTTTTTTTTTGTAATTCTAATTTTGTCATCTCATGCTTCTATTTTATTTTAAATTCTTAGGGATTTTTTTTTTCGAAATGACTACTCTATTGACCTAGCAAGTTCTTAACAGCCTCACCGGACTACTACTACTCTTAGTAAGACTTACAGTGAAATAATAAATAATACTTTTTTTTTACTTTATTTTTGGCAATCAATCTTTCAGATTATTATTGCCATTATCACGTAGTCAACAATATAACAAGCGTCGTACGATCCTTTCAGTGTTAAGCATCGTGTGAATCAATATTCTAACAAGATGGTGGATCCCTTGTTAGAACCTTCCTGGGAGTTTTTGTGGCATCTTAGAATTTCATGCTCCTTGGTATTATTTTCCATTTACTTCACTTATGCACAATAAACTAACTATATTTCGTAAAACACCACCACATTTACAAAATATAGAGTCAAATACCACAAGATTATGAATAAAATATAAAATCCACTACATGACAGTCAAAATCCCGCCAAAAACTCCTAAATAATAATTACATATTTAGATATGAACGTAATCCATTTACAAGTATCCACATGTGGAAACAATACTTATATGACTATTATGCAGTCATAATATCTGCTCTAAATAGTGCATGATTTACCAGTAGCAGTCTTTTTATGATCGACTAGCCCCTGCTTGCGACTTTGTCCGCGTAAATACTTTACGTTACTTTACGCTAACGTTAACACGCAGCGGAAGTTCTCAAGAGCAAACAAATCCCGATTTTAAAACATTTTTCGTTGATGGTCCGTTCCTATTAGTCTATAACCTTCTTCGATAAATTAGCTATATAACACTCAAATGCAGTTCGCTGAAGCTGTTAAGACTTTGCTAGGTCAATAGCGTAGTCTATTCGAGAATAAAAAACTCTCAAATAAATTTTCAAATCGGACCAATAGTTTCTGAGGTTACCCCCTACAACGTCACAAATTTACAAACTTTACCTCTTTATAATAACTAGTGGGCGCCCAGTGGTCGACATTCAATCATAATTCATTTACCTCTTAAAGTTTGAACTTTATTAGGGTTCTTTTGTCCAAGGGTATACTTCTACAATCAAAGGTTTTCATCATGGCTACTCAGTTGCTTACCATTTCTCTAAATAGCAATTGAAATTAATTTTAAATTTGAAACAAAAAATCAGGCGATTATGTAAGGTGGTAAGGCTCTCAAATTCGAAGTAAACATAATTATACTAAAATAAAGAAATATATCGCAACTCCTGACACAATTATCAAATAATTTTACACAACACCATGGGTCTTTCTGGGTAATATTGAATTATATGTAGTCTGTACATTGTGAGGAATAGTGATATGGTCCGTATCATCGTTTGGAAATGTAATGGATACACAATACAATCATATGATTAATTCAAAACAAAGACGTTTTTAATTCTATCATAAACTATTGAAATTGAATTCATTCTTGTTCAAAATTCATCATCAACTGTAGTAAATATTATTGCTAAATCAGGTTAACCTGAATCATTGTAACGGCGGAGATCTACTCGTAAGTCATAGATTACTTTCATTAGTAAACACATTTTCTTATTGATTTTACAAAGTATTTTTTGGCTCGTTTTTTCATTGAATCATCATTTAAAGTGAGTTTCACCATGAAAAAATACTACACATTAAAATATTGACATTGACTTTGGTAGTATTGCTTTACTTTTATGACAGCATCAAGCGATGTCACTACTAAAGAGAAAACAGTCCTGTCACCTAAAAAATATGACATTCAATAAGACGAAACATAATAATTATTATTTCAATGTTTCTATAAATTTAATAAAGATACATTATTTATAAATTATTTATTAATGAATATTATAAATTTACACAATATATTATTATAAAATTAACCTACAATTTGACCAGTTCATTTAAAGGGCATGTAAGGGACGCAACATCAGTTATGTTAAAAATATTGAAAAGGTAGGTAATTGGAACGTAAGAGTAAAGTGAAAGATCTGTCAAACTGTCTTTTTCATTTACATGTGTGTATATGTTGTGTAAAATTCGAGTAGTAGTGTGAGTAGTGCATATTTTAATTAATTTAATGTACTTCTAATGCATTTTATCTAAAATAAACAGCTTTCTGCACTTCTCCGCCATATAAACTTTAACTATGCCAAATTTCAAGTTCACCCGTTGACGGGAAGTAGGTTAAAAAGGGGTACAATTTTTTTGCTTCACGTATTAATATATAAATAGTTCTTTACCTATGAAATTGCCGTTCTGCAGTACTGGCCATTTCAAATCAAAATAATTTTTGTTTGGATAAGAATTCTAATTTCAAATTAATTATATTTTATTTTTATTAATACAAATAAAAAATACGTGAAAAAAAATCTTTTAAATTTTTTCATACAAAACGGCAATTTCATAGCTAAAGACCTAATATTAGTATAGATTCAGGCATTTCGGCAATTGATTCGGATAAGCAAAAAAGCACTTTAATCTCATTTTGGTGTCTATATATGAATGTATATCAATAAATTTTTAACTTTTTTTAAACAAGTTCAAAAAGGAGTTAATGTGTTCCATCCGTATATCAGGATATTTTTCTAAATGCCTTTATTTTCGGTCCCGAGCCAAAATTTTGTTGGAAATATGTAAATTACATATGTCTGAGTTGATTTAATTAAGTAGTTAAGATGAGAAGGAGTAACAAACAAACTAATTTTCACATTTATAATATTACTTAGCATTTAGGGAATGATTCCCATTCGTAGTCTTTATTCTAATTACATCAACTCCATGAATATAAGCGGTTTCAATTTTTCAATCAATCAAAATTGGAGGTTATGATTCATCTTACTAATTCATTGGACAGAGGCATGCCGCGTGACTTTTGATGTCGCCCGCTCGTTCCACAACGCAATTTGAACAGGAAGATTGCAATGAGGTTAGGATTTGAAACTTTTAGGTCACTTAACGAGTATTTTGTTCATATGTACATGCCTTCAAATAAAATATTTGATTCTACTTCGTCATTATTATTATTTTTTAGTTTGAATCTAAGCCACTTAACTATATACGCACCTATCATAGCAGTAGTAATAATATTTGTCCAATAGGACAGACGAAGGAATTAATCCATACTGCCAATTCTGAAGTTATCATTATAGGTAGTTTTTATGTATTCTTTAGCCATTTTTCTTCTTTATCCAAATTAATGTAAGGGCATAAACGCCATATCTTTAATATAATATTTCGTACATAGAAAAAAAATCTTAATCTTCAATGCTTTTCTCTTGTTGATTCTAAAGTTGTCAATATTGGTTAGTTCTTATGTACTCTTTAGTCAATTTTCTTCTATGTCCAAGTTAATGTAAAGTCCGAGTACTTAATCATAAAACTAAATTTTTCAAATATCTCCAAGTGTGGAGTTGATAAAGTTAAATATAGGTTTAAAGTTCTCATAACAAGTTAGCAGATCGATATTAAGCTAATGTGTCGTGCAATTATTTCAATGTTCCAACAACATAGTGGCTTCATGGACTTTGCACTTTCCAGTGAATTTTTATGGCATCTCAAAATTCATGCTTCATGGTACGTGGCTCCGTTTTCCATTCACTTCACTTATGCACAATAACCGAACCATGTTACATAAAACACCACCAATTTCACACAATATGGACTTAAGTAACACAAGATTATGAATACAATTTTGTAGGTGGTAGAGCCACGCTGAAACTATTAGTGGTTTCAGCATGTGTGGGTCGGCTTACCCGGGGTAGCACCACCATACCCACAGAAAACCGACGTAAATTAACAGTGCTTGCATTGTTGCGTTTCGTTCGGTCTGTGAGAGTGCCGAAGCCCCACATTCCCTCCCCTCTCCCCTCCCCTTCCTCCCTCTCCAACCTTCCCACAACCCCACAAACACAGACTAGCACCGCACCACCAACTCCCCTGGTATTGCTAGTGTTTATGGACGGTGGTGATCACTTAATACCAGGTGACTCGCATGTTCGTTTGCCTCCTAAAACATAAAAAATATCCACTACATGACAGACTAAAATCCCGCCAAAAACTTCTGCACCTATTATAATAACACAATATATGAAGCAAGCTTAGTTGATAGCGTATTAAAATAAAATCTGTTCTCGCGAGCCACATTCGCTCTCATTCCCGAAATTAACAAGGTTCGCTGTTGACGGACACGTCAAGGAAGACATCATCATGATCAATAGCGTATATGGATATAGCGTCAATCGACACAGTTTCGAAGCCGTACACAATTAAGTCCGAACTTCTGGTGAAGTAAAACGTCTTGATTAAACCATAGCATAGTGGTAGGTCCTGGCTAGCCACCACCTTCAAATTAAATAAGGAACTTCGTTCCAATTATCGACAAGCAACTATTGGTGTTACGGAAGCTGCATTTGAAAGCCAGCCCTCTTCCAAGTTTACCGTCTTAGACAACGTCGGTATTTAACACCAGATGAGATTATAGTAAAAAAAGACTATTTAAATAAATGTTACATCTTAAAATTAGGCAAAAATCAGACATCCGTGAGACGGTTACATCTAAATCGCGTTCGCAATCAACTAATCATCTCCTTGTTGGGCCGACCGCTTCAAAGGCCCATTAATTATGAATTCGGCCAGTAAATCCTCCTTTATACGGCGTAGGGATTTGCCAAATTCGCCGCGAACCGCCACGTGTGCTCCATTTGCCTAATGGGGACCCGAATCTTTCCCATTCAACGTTAATTTTACAATAAAATGAACATAATTTATAATCTTAATGTTTAGCGATGATTAAATGCTTTGCTTGAAAGTGAGAGTATTCTTTTATTTTAAAACAATCTCTTATTACTTATAAATTTTTAATCTATACATATAAGAATGTAAATCTAACGTGTCTGTACTTTTTCGACATTCGTAAAAAATAATTGTTGCACGTGTCTAGTAATAAGTAATAGAATACATTTCAATCATTTTTAGGAATGTCTGTATGTTTGTTTGAACACGAATCAATGCCAAAATTAATAAAAAAATTAACGTTGCTTCTTTCTATCAAAAGTTATTTTAATTTTAATGACAATGCGACTTAAGCACGAGAGAAAAGTAGATAATTAAGTGAGTTTAATACATTTTTTTTATACTAAGATGGTAGCAAACAAGCATGCGGGCCGCCTGATGTTATGCAGTCACCGCA
This sequence comes from Antheraea mylitta, assembly GCA_014332785.1. NCBI lineage: Eukaryota > Metazoa > Arthropoda > Insecta > Lepidoptera > Saturniidae > Antheraea > Antheraea mylitta. Next base: position 2,856,823 of record JACEII010000008.1, read on the forward strand.
GCTTATGGATTGCTGTGAAAATCCGTGTAACCACAGTTCGAATCCGAGTGATAGCAAAAAAAAATTTTTTTTATATATTTTTTTATAAGAAAATGCTAATTTTATAAGGTGAACCTAACAATTTATTTTAATTTAAAAATGCTTTTTGAAAAACCGTCGCCCAGATCCTAATGTTATTATACGTTATTAATGTTATTATTTGAGATACTGTAGTAGTATTAGCCGATTGTGACATAAAAAAAAAACAATAAAACTGTGAAGTGAGTAAGTAGATCTTGTGCAACAGACGAACACATGTCGTCGAGTCGCAAGAAATAAACGACAATAAAATCGCACGTCCTTGACAACATCCTACATCCGTTTCTCACAGTCAATGCTTGGACGTATTCAATCATGTCGGGAGTTGTGAAAAAAAAAATCTTTAATTCTCATTAACCGTTGCACGATTATTTCGAATTGGATTTTGCTTACAACGTGCTAATAAGAATGTTTAAAATATGTACTTGTATATTATTAGTTACTGTATAACCTATATTAATATTATTAAGAGGTAAAGTTTGTGACGTTGTAGGGGGTAATCTCAGTAACTACTGGTCCGACTGGAACAAATATTTCATAGTTGTATAGCTCATTTATCGAGGATGGTTATAAGTTATATATCATCACGCTACGAACAATAGGAGCGGAACACCAATGAAGAATGTTTCAAAATCGTTTTTTTCCTCTTGAGGGCTTCCGTAGCGTGTTAGCAATAGTCCAAAGTAACTATACCACGCAAACGCAGTCGCGGACAGAGGCTAATATTTTATATGTCAATTATTTCTATTCTGGTTTCTTTAATCTGTTGATATTGCCTTATATAAACATTTCGGCTTCCGTCATCACAATAGTGATAACTATATAAATATATATTTTTTTAACTATGATGAAATAATATTATTCCTTAGTTAAAGTCAGGAAATTTTGACATCCTGTTGTGTGACACAATTAAAATCGACTAAAAAGTGTTTAGGAAAATTTTATAAGTAAATAAAAATAAAACGTACCTATTTTGACTACTTCATTTATTGTAATTTATGTATTTGGGGTGTAAGGGGTGTCGAGTAACATCTTAAGACTTGAGACACCCAAGCCAACCTCATCTGCACGCGGGCACCCTGCTGAATAACGAACGAGGCAATGGCGAAAGCGGGGTGGTAGGGTTTTACAGCCCGACTGGGTCGCAACCACCATACATATGGCGAAAAAGCCCATCATAGTGACTCGCTTCTGCGCGTCGCGTTTCGGGATCAGCCTGTGCATATCCAGTACCGGGTGACTTTCGTCATTAAGCCGGCATGACAGCGGCGACCGGCGATGAATAATCTGTCTCTCGGTGGTTGCCGATGTTTTTGGATTGTACTACGCTTAACATCAGGCTTAGTGCAGTCATAATGTCGTGCTTCGATAAAAAAAAAAAAAAAACAATGTTATTACTCTTAATATTCTATTTCGAGATCCCAATATTAAAAACACTTTATTTTTTAACGCTTTTATACTTTTTTATTGATTATTGCTGCCATCGTCAAGTAATAATAATAATATACAAGTGTCTTGCTATCACTTCAATATTTGAACGAGATTGTGACTCTCTTGTTAGGAGTTTTTGGAGCATCTCAGAATTCATGCTATGTGGTTATTTATTATTTTCTATCTACTTCACTTGTATATAATAAGCGAACTATAAGTATAATACGTAAAATGACACCAATATTATAAAATATAGAGTGAAATAATACAAGATCATGACAGGCTTAGATCCTGCCAAAAACTACTTTTTTTTTACTGACTACGCTATTGGCCTTGCAAGGACTCTAAAGCTTCATCGGACTACAGGCTTAGATACCACAAAGAGATCTCATAAAACAAGAGAACCATTTCACAAGATAGTAAATATTAATAATACACCCCTCTCTAAATGAACCATTTTTTAAATCTTTTATTGCATCGCGATGGTAGATAGAATTAAATGTATTTCGAACTCACGCACTAGATGGTACAGTCACGCTGAAGCTATTACTGGTTTCAGCATGAATGGGTCGCCTCGCCCGGGATACTACCACCCATAGAAACACTGACGTGAAGTAACAATGCTCACATTGTTGCGTTTCGTTCGGTTAGTGAGAGCGCCGGAATACCACCTCCCCTACTCCTCCTTCCCCCTCGCCCAAATATATGATGGCAACGCACTTGCGACTCCTCTAGTGTTGCTGATGTTTATGGACGGTGGTGATCACTTAACATCAAGTTACCCACCTGTTCGTTTCCCAGCTATGATATAAAAAACATCGTTTCGGAGATTGAATTGTTGATCTACTTTGTCATGTTGGCTATTTGATCCCTTTTACACACCTACCAACGTTTGCAATAAAACTTTGGATAGGTATTGTACGCACACTTGTGAGTTTCTGAATTAATACAAACACTATACAATAGATAGCGCGTGTATCGCTTCATTGTAAGACTACGGGAACAAAGTCGCAGGTATACCCTGATATAATTATAATTAAATATTCACCACTATTTCGTTAATTAATCAATATCTCTTGTGGCTTAACTTAAAATGCGTATACGTATATAGGAATACCTGTTAAGGAAATAATTGTGATAGCCAAATAAAATGTGGATTTTGTGATATAGGTATGTATTTCCTGAAACTAGTTTTACTGCCATTAACGCGATATTTCTTCCGAATTGAAATCTTTCATACGAATTCAATAACTTCATTGAGTTATTTGTTACATCTATATATTCTATTGACAGTTTTTCCAATGAACTAATTAAAGTCGTTAAATTGTCCAGCCTGTACATACGAGTATACCCTTTGTAAAAATAGTTCAAAAGCGAAATTGTGGCTTAAATAATATGGCAGCACTGTTAGATCCAAACTTTTTTTGGATATATCTTAGTTATGCTTATAGGCATTTGTACTGAATAAATACTACAATGGCTTAACGATTATCATGATTATAAAGAAAGGAGGCTTTATTTCTAACTTTGTTCTGTCTTTTGTTTGACGGTAATACACGCTATTCACTTCATTTTCAACAAAAACAGTAAGTGTATGAGGTTTTATAGTTTTGATATGCAGCGCTTGTTTGATCAAAGCGTGACAAAATGACTATGTTTTAATCACAAGAGACTTTTAAATTGTCTTCATCGATCTATTCGGTAATAGAAAATTTATTACTAGACCCAAATCACAGTTCACATAACAGACAGTTTGGAAACTCCCTATAAACGCTCGCACCGGCACACTCACACAAACATGCGCATCGACACGACCCCTAAGAGGACCTCGCGGTGCTGTCCATAGAATTCCTTTCAAAACCTATCGTCGATGCGCGTGTTTGTGTCAGTGTGCCGTTTTCGAGCTTTTCTTTGTAGTTTCCGTACTGTGTCTCATATTTATACTGTGCCCAAGTCTTCCGCAAAAATTGTCATATTGGCCGATATTACATTGCTCATTTTTAACGAGTTCTAGCGACCTTTATAAAGTTATGCCTTTACCTTGTGGCAATCCTACTAAAATCGTTTTTTTTTTTCTCGAACTGTTTACGCTATTGACCCAGCAAGGTCTTTACAGCTTCACCGGACTACAACTAAAATCGTATTTTCCGATGCATGATCATTATATACTCGAGAAATTATCAGCGCCGTTGGTTCATACGTTCTACGTGCACTGGGGCTCATCCATTGTCACTTATTTAGATATTCTGAAGGTCATATGGAGATGACTTTTGTTCTTCTGTGGATTTCCTAATATTTAGTTCCAACATAGAAATCATATTATAGCATTGCTCTCTCTTTGAATAATCTTGAGCTTTCGTATGAAGCCCATAGTCAGGGACCATAACGCGTCAATGACAAGCTGTCCAAATATTTGTTTTAACGGAATTCGATAATACTTATTTTTAATATCTAGAAAAATTGAGGCAAATAATTATAGAAGACATACATAGTATAGGAGTATAATAATAGCAAAGACTGTAGTGTCGTAGGTAATTCATTTATAGCAGTAGCATCGTGCCGAATTCCGGCAAATTAGATTTCCATCGGGGATGACGGATCGACGCGACGCGGCACCGCATTCAGAGCTCAGAAATCAGGGGCCACTCGCGTAACTGTTTCGACCTATTTCTTTGAGAAGTGTTTAAAAAGGATTTTTGTCTTGATAACTTAGATAGGTATTTTTTTTAAGAAGAACGTAGTGACCACATTTCATCTGATTGTAAGGATTATACAGTCTTCTTTCAGTATACATTCCCAAATTATTGGTGACCACTGTGAGGTCTACGAGTATACTCTATTTTCAGTAGCACTTGCCGCGTGATATTTGGATCAAAGAAGAAAAAAGAGAGAGTTACTATGACTAGTCAGTTACAGACTACCTAAAACCTCACTTGAATACTATTTTTTTTTTCGAACTGACTATGCTATTGACCTAGCATGGTCTTAACAGCTTCGCCGGACTACAGACAAGTATACTGATCATTCCAATATGTCTAAGCGTATGATTATTAGGAGTATTGTAGTTTAATGTGTGATGATCACTACACAATCCATTACGATTGGGTCCACACTACCCTTTCTCTTGTGAAACGTTAGGTTAGCTTGATTTAGCAATTAATAATTAAGTATATTGCAATATTATTGTGAATGAGTAGCAATTCAAAATTATATATATTAAACGTAACAAGCTAAGTTCCTGTATTGCACTGTTCCTGTAATGATTCCTGTAAAAGTTATTTTATGAAAGATATCTTGGACAAACTAAATTTTAAAAAGTGAGTATAATTGAGTACCCCTGAGAGAATTAAAACTTTTAATCAATTACACACCTTATCTTTATCTGATATTCTACAAAGGTCGTTTGTTTCTTGATTTAACGTGTGGACATACTTATCTTATTCTATCGCGTTCCTCTATCTCCCTTGCTTATAGAATAATCTTTTCTTATTCTCTTTAGTTAAATATTTGTTTTCCGTCGTTCTTGCGACAGAAACGTTGCGTTACAGATCGTTATATTTAAATTTGATACTTTGAGAGACAACAGTTCAATGAAATGAAAATCAAAAATACTTTATTCAGTTTAGGCCCCGAGAAGGCACTCATGAATGTCGTCATTTGTAGGTGGTAGTGCCACGGTGAAGCTATTGTTTGTTTTAGCATGAATAGGTCGACTCGCCTGGGGTAATACAACCCTCTCATAGAAACCGACGTGAAGTAACAGTCCTTGCATTGTTCCATTTCATTCGGTCAGTGAGAACGCCGGAGAACCCACCTCCCCTACCCTCCCCTCTCCTTTCTACCTCTCCCTTTCCTCCATTCTTCTCAAACACAGGCTGGTAACACACTTGCGACTCCCCTGGTGTTGCTAGTGTCTATGGACGGCGATGATCACCTAACATCAGGTGACCCGTCGATTTTTTGTGACGGTGTGCGTGCTTATAGTAAAAATGTATTCTCATCATTTTTCTCTACCGCGTCAAAAAAAGTATAACTTAAAAAAAAACTACTACCGGTTTGGAAAATAACCCAGTCATCGTCATATAACATACATTAATTTTTTTTTTTCGAAATGACTACACTATTGACCCAGCAAGGTCTTAACAGCTTCACCGGACTACAACATACATTAATATTAAATCGTTTTAGTAGACGTGCAGAGAGATGTTCAATTCCATATACCACCATCGTTTACGTTTTGTTTCAACCCTATATTAACCTTTAGGTATCAAAATCTGCTTGACAAGGCATTCGAACTTACGGTCTGGCAAATCAGTAATATGCTTTGGGACTTTGTTGTGAAACCTAACAGTATTACCTAAAACACTATTATTGGTTTAACTGAATTTGAAACATGTGATAACTATTTTATCATAGTTTGTAGTATTCTTATATACGGTCTAGTATTATATAGTAGTGTCTAGTAATTACTAGTATTCCTTTACACTTGTACTCTTCGCCCGATAGTACTTAGTAATAGTTTTAACTTTAATTACGAGTTTTTTGACGATATTTTTTTCGTATTTCAGATCGAGTGTCCAATGGAATTGTATAGGTATATACACTGATATACAAAGACCCAACATGCACAGTTAACGTCTAACGGCCGGCACACAAAAATGAGTGCATTATGCAGCCTTTTCAAATAATATCGCGTCGCGTGAGTTCTTGTAAAAACAACTTTAAATCATTCAAGTAAGGTTGATTTTACAAAATCATGAATTTATCGCATGGCTATAACCACGTATTTATATTGGTGAGTTTTTGCGGCCTATTTTGAACGCTACTTTTATACGAAACTGTGTATTTTAGGTTTCTATACGTTAATAGGTACATATAAATCTTCTATCATTAACAATTATCTCTTTATTTTAGTCCCAAAACAAACAAAAAAAATCCTAAGTACACAAACAAAACTTATTTCGCCACTGATGATGCCTCTGTTAGAATTTTAATATAAGTAGATTGGTATTTTTATAGTCTTCTCTTAAACAAGAAAATACACAATCTCATTAAAATCAATGTATCTCGAATGTTGTATGCCGTACTAAAGTAATGGCAAACTCAATAACAGCCGGTGTTCGATCAGCCAAATCCGATTATGCCCGGGATCAGATGTCTCGGCTCCGAACGGAAAAATTATTGCCAATCCGGCTTATATCCTATCAGATATTAATTGTTTTCCGTGATCTCTGCGAGAGATTTGTCTAGAGAATTCTACCTCTTACTCGTGGCTTGTTGAATTTTAGCATTATTTTGCCAACTTTTTGCCAATTTTGCCAATGATTTCTTTTTTTATGTCATAGGTGGCAAACGAATATGCGGGTTACCTGGTCTTAAGTGATCACCGCCGTCCATAGACACTAGCAACACCAGGTGAGTTGCAAGTGCGTTGCCAGCCTGTGTTTGGGAGGTAGGGGATAGGGTGAAGAGGCCGGAAGCGGGAGGACGTAGGGTGGGCCTCCGGTGCTCTCAATGACCGAACGAAACGCAACAATACAAGCATTATTACTTCACGTCGATTTTTGTCGTCGTCTTTTTGAAACATGTAATAGTTAAGAGGGATACCTTCATGTGGCATAGAAATCATTGCACTGTTCTTAATAGTCATTAACCTAAATTCCCAAAATTTAGATGACCACATAAAGGTCCAAAATGAACACTCTTATTGTAGTGATTCACCAAATTCATATATTCCTTAGTTGTATTATAAAATGTAATATTGGTGAAAATACCGATCTGTAGGAGATAATATATGGAACTACGTACCCGACTATAAAAATCTTTCACTGGTAAAAAGCTAGGTTTCAACTGTTTATTAATACGACACTATAACCAGAATTTTCTGTGAGCAACATTCCACAGTTTTAATTTTTTTTTAATCTTTTTTAATTTAGGGACTTAAGTCCATAAAGAATATACCAGTCCCATCGTACCCTAATGTTACCTATTCACAAAATAGAATTAGACACAAACTTCCACAGAATCTTGGCTTCCTCACTTGCAGGTGCACACAAGATTCTATGGGAGCAACCCTGGTCTAATAAGAGTTTTAATTAAATTTATGACTTATTAAGTTTAGGATAACTCTTCCTATTGGCTGCTTTAGTAGTGTTTTCAGAATAAACAAACAAAAAAATGTTAATGTCATTTTTACCTTAATAAGTGTTCATACATACCCAATTAACCTAACATACGATGTAGTACATATTTCATGAAGCCTTTCTTTAGGGGCTAAGTAGTAATGGCATATAAAAACTGCCTACTTGTAATTCGAATGAGACACAAATAATACCCGGTGTCTGATTTTACATTATGAGTAGAAGCATGAGACGCCCGAATGAAAACGACTTACTTTGGTTTTGTAAAGCGTTCTCTCTATTATACAGCTCAATTACTGCTGCATAGCAGTAATCCTATACACGTAGACAAAGATAACACTATAAGAAACTGAATTTAGCCATAGCTCTCTCAGTCTTTTCGCCGACAAGCACAAATAAAAAATCCGGGTATTATATTTCTCGTGTAATATCAAAACCATAATCATAATAGAATCGTGGAATAAATAGCAAATAAAAAAATCATTTTATTGTCAATGTCAAAAACGTTTGAGTAAATCCGAACCAGTTGGTACGATTTAAACTTGTAATCTGATCATAAGCGTTGTAATTTTACAATTGTGCTTGTGGAGGGCCGTGAAGGCTCGGCGCGTGGCGGCTCGGAGGGATCGACCCGGATTAGTGTTATAGTGTTATTGTCTCCAGTACACACTGTGTGGTTTGGCTCGGCGGTGTGTGGGGGTTTTTTACTTTTTTCTGTTTTGGCGTCGGCTTAATTACTGGAGAGTGTTTTTATGTCCATTCTTATACTTGCTTATAGCTATGAATTAATTTCTACAAGATTATACGGACTGTTTTAAGTATATTCATATTTTTGTAATATATTAAGGAAAACCTCTGGAGGAATGGTATAACCATACTTATACTACAACCGTTACTTAATGTCACTATGCACTGACCATTTTATGGTCTATAATATCAGATACTTTTTATATGAGAGTATTAATTTTCTTTCATATCAACTAATTTTTATTAAGTTGCTAATCAAATAAAAAGTAACCAATCAAACAGTGACCCTTTATTCAATTTAAATTCTTAGTAAGCTTTTTTTTCCAACTGACTACGTTATTGACCTAGCAAGGGCTTAACAGCTTCACCGGACAACTCCTTAGTAAACGTTTTAGAGCCGACAAGAAATTCGATCAGTATTATTATTGTTTATACATTTTTTTTATTAGTACAGTTTTTTTTAGTAATTTATATCCCATGGCGTGTAACTATTATTCCATCTAATAATTAATTATAATGGGCTTAGATTAGAAATATACTAAACCTAGAGAAGAATTGAATGTCGAGTGTAGCTGACGGACCTCAGGTACCTATATGTGCTAGGTAGGAGACGTTCAATTTGGAAGTGGTATCTCACCAGAGGGGCGTTGGAACGAGCTTTACCATATGCTATGCTTACATCATAACGTTTTTCTTCGTAGAAGCTCTGGTTCATTGCAGGATACGAAGCTGCATCTAGCGATTCAGTGTCCAGACACGGTAATCCTAAGCCAGTCTCGTTGTGTTACTCTAGTGTTTAAATATAGTAATCTGACCCAGGAAATATACTCTCCTCGTCATGGCTAAATCTTGACTGTTTTAATACATAATATTCATGATATAACAATTTCGGGTCGTACCCAAAATACAGAATAAGAGATGTAAGAATTAAAATGCTTCATTTTAACTTATAACTGCATAAGAATTACTAACTCTGAATACAAAGTCTAGGAAATAACATTAGAATGCGTGTGCACAAAAGAAAAATTACAGATAAAAGGTAATATTAAAAAGCAGAAAAGTTAAATGTTATAAGGGACTTTGCGGCGATGGAAATGGATATTTTAATCTTTCAAAGCATTATCAATACTACAATATTTTTTACTCTATGTTATAGCTCGGATGAGAATGATATCTTTGACCAATCAGAATTTTGATGGCGAAATTCTAGATATATCATATCTGTGATGGTTGGAATGTATAGATTATACTTTTTTGAATAAATATCTGTTTCCCGGGAATACGCTCTTATGAAAATTAATTTAGTTGATTTATAGGAACTATATATTTGTATATAGATTTTGTACTGTCTTTATTTTTTAATTGTAAACCTTTTTACCTATTTCAAATAATCACTGATAAATTAATTTTTAGTCGCTGTTAGTATATTTCGAAAAGTTCTGCTAGTAAAATTCTTCTAATATCGGTTCAGTTTTTTCGAACATTAGGACAAACAACACTTCAATTTTATTTGTATATATTTTTTTATATCAAATGAGGCAAACGAACTGGTGCGTCACGTGATATTAAGTGATCACCACCGTCCATAGACATCAGCGACATCAGGGAAGTCGCAAATGCGTTGCCAGCCTCTATATTGGAGAGGGGGAGGGGAAGGAAAGGGAAAGGACGAAAGAGGAAGGGGGGTGGACCTCCGGCGCTCTCACTGACCGAATGAAACAACAATGTAAGTACTGTTATTTCACATCGGTTTTTTGTGAGAGGAGTGGTACTACCCCGAACGAGCCAACCCATTCATGCTGAAACCAGTAATATTACTGGCTTCAGCTTGGCTCTACGACCTACAAAGATGAAATGAAGAAATTGTTTATGCATATACATCAAATATACTATGATATAATTATTATAAAGAATGCAAAATATATTATTTTTTATTTATTTATTCCGAAGAATTCTACAGCTCTACATTCTTAACGAATACATATACATTTATTTTAAATGGCTAACCTAGTTTTTATATATAACGTACCTAAATATCAATTATCTAATCCATGTTGAGTGAAAAAAGTTGTAATAAATACAAAAAATCAAAACAACTAGTAATAATGATATACTATTCATAAAACACAATATTAGCAGTTTGAAACGTAAATCGTCAAAATAATTCTTGGATTTTTCATATTCGCCTATTAGCGACAGAACACCGAATTACCGTTTTTTTTTTTCGAACTGACTACGCTATTGGACTAGTAATGCCTTAGCAGCTTCACAGGACTACTAAAGCGAGCGCTTAAGGCACTCAGCCGATTGCCGGAATTAATGTATGTGTGATTATGTAAGTAGCGAAGATTGTAATACTAGCGGGCTCGGTAGCCGCTCCTGTAGACGTAGGTTCGAATCCTCTAACGAGCTTCAGTTATGGGAAAACACAATCTATCTAGAAACTCACTCTATCTCTATTTTGACGGTGAATTTCTTTGGGATATTAAAATATGCCTATATTCTGTTTATTGCATTTGAGAGTCAGCGTTCTCTCTGAATTTTACCTTTTTTAACTACTTTGACAAAATGAGGTACAATCTCTAATACTTAATATAAATGTTCAATTCAAGGAAATTGTCTACTATCTGCTTCAAATATATTGCGGCAAGCAACGTTCATTGCAGTGCGGTTACACCTGTAATTATCTACTCCAGTATATACTCACTAGAGATTTGTGAGAAAGTAAAAAAAAAATAGAAAAAAATGAGATATTGATAATCGTAGCACTCACCGAAACCAACCATATATATCTAAGAAAATCAAAGTGACTCCATAAAAAATTGTCAAAATAGGTCAAACCGCTCAATAATAGAAGACTTACGAACAGTAACCCGGTGAAGTTGGAAAGGCCTTGCTAGGCTAATAGCGTACCTAGTCAGTTGTAGTCCGGTGAAGCTGTGAAGGCCTAGTAAGGCCAATAGCGTAGTCAGTTCGAATGTACCTAGTCATTTCGAGAAGAAAGAAAAAAAAAACTTGCGAAGACACATACCTATACTAGAATTTGGTATGTAGATAATATAAAATCTGAGGACGTATGAATTTTGTACAAATGTATACTTTAGACTTTCTTCTTATTTTTGCTGACAAATAATAATACTACTTATTTTCTAGATAAATTATACTTATGGCTTTTCAATAATAATATACCTATTTAAAACAACTATGGCCGGAGTATAGGTAATTGAACTTTCCTCAATAGATTTTTAGAAATATTTTTCCCAGAGGTATGTAACGTCCTGTTTTTCATAACGAAACTTTCTCGATATTCAAATAATATTTCCCGAGTTATTATAACGGTGCGTAGCAAAATTCAATAGGATATAAATATTCATTCAGATCTATAGTGTAAGGAAAACTGTCTATTTGAATTGTCATTAATTCTAGTTTAGTTTGAATGAATGAAATAACTAATAAATAACTAAACATCGGAGTTTAATAAAAAGAAAAACAAAAATGTTGGTAAAAACTTATATCAATAATAGTATTATTTCATTTGATCACAGATACGTACGTATACACTTATTGCAAAACTTCCACACAAACTTAATGTTTATATAATTTGACAAAAAACGATTCTTAGAAAGTTTTAGCAATTAATGGGTACTGCACCAAAGTCTTGCGTCACAACAATAATTATGTTAAATTGTAGTAGATAAATATTTTCAACCATCACAAACTAAACAAACATAAAAAAAGTATACCTTAGATGGTTAAATAATGTTTTTTTTTTTACAAAAGAGAACTTACCTTTCGGCGTGACCACACGAAAAGCGCTGTTCGCAACCGATCTCGGAGATCCCTCCCGCAGAGACCCACCAGGAGAATCATTTCCACTCCTCACCATTGAAAAGTCCAAAGGCATTGGTGGCATCGCACTTACTTCCATTGTCTATTAAAAATGTATTTACAGAGTCCGACGCATAACCGAAAACACGAGTTGAAAACTTTTTGGAATATTATCTATGGAATAATCGAAATTAGCTTTCGAATTTGGAATGTCGCGGAACGTGCGACCGGCGCGGGTCGCAGCTATGTTTTAAGGCCAGCCACACACTCTGAGCTCGTTCGCTCGACTTTTCGTCCGATAAAGCCGAAAATCTCTAGAATCTCCATACTGATTTCGACCTTATCGTTTGTCGGGTTTCATGTGGGCGTGGTGTGATAAGCCCCGCCTCGGGCGTCCCTAGCGCCGCCATGTGCCTCGAGTGACAATCACTTTGTATAGGTAACGCAATAATATGATTCGTGATGGATTTTATTGTGCTACCGATGCATTCATACGTGAGCAATTTTCACGGAGAAAAGGATGGGTCATAGTAAACTCAAATTTGAATATACAATCATATCAAGACATGTTGATCTTAAATAGTAACTATGTACCCTTATTGAATTTAATCAATTATCGCACAACCTAAATTATTATAATTTATACTTGTACATGAATAAATTCTTTTTATGCTTTCAGATTGGGTCGTGATAAAGTTTTTTTTGTTGTAATGTGATCATTTACCTACATAACCTTCCATAATACTAAAAAAAAAAAAAGAAAATTTATATCATACCTATTCATGAGTATGTATGTGTTACTTATTCCATTATATTTTCGATGATTGTTGTAAATCTTGTCCTCTATACGTACTATAAAAAATACCACATTTGTTTAGAGTATTTTTAATACTAATATACATTTTAGGATTATTTTTAAAAACATTTTAAGGCGTCTCTAAAACTTCAAATAGCCCATCGACAATATTTATCTAAATATCCTTTTGTTACACGCACGTATTTTATAATCAAATTTATACGGTATTTGATTTGCAAGTTTTCAAAATCCAAAAAAATACTTTATTAAATTTAGGCCCTAACAAATCACTTATGAACGTTAAAACTACCACCAGTTCGGAAAACAACCCAGTCATCGATAGAAACCGGCAAGAAACTCGATCTGGTTTATCTTTTCAACACACTTATACACACATATAAATATCTAGTATACATTACACGTCACAATCATTTTTATTAGATGCACAGACATGAGTCAATTTCAGATATCACCATCGTTCACATATTAATTCATTCTATAACAGCATTTTGACACAAAAAACCCGTTTGACATGGTGCTTAAACTCACGATCCGGCAAATCATTACCATCCTTTGGGCCTTTTTATAAAACCAAACACTATCCCCTAAAAACCTTTTACTGGTTGTACTAAGTCTGAAACAAATAGTTTCGATAGAAAAGAGTATATAATAAGGTAACTTTAAAATAAAAACAAAATGTCAGGATTCGTAATTTAAAAATTCTTCGAAATATGATACAATTATTATCCCTCAAACGGCAAATGACGTCGGGCGAATTAAACCCGCGACCCGGGGCCGTCACGTACCGACATTTAAAACAATGAACGGTTCAATTTTTCACAGTCAGGCCGCGGCCCCCAAAACGAGCCAAATACGCCCCACTAATCCGGCCCTGGCGCTTCTGAAGCCATATTCTGAAATCAAACATAAACCTATGAGAATAATTTAATGATAATATATTTTATGAAATAATTCTTTAATTAAAGTTTAATTGATCAGGAATGCTGCAAAATTTGAATATCGAATTTTGTGTGTGTTTTTTTAATGATATTACTGACATAAAAAGGATGGCAAATATGTACAGGATTATAAAAAAGAAAAATACTTGTTTTCTTATGTGTTCGATAAATATTTCCGAGTACTTGTTACGCTAATACTTTACTTAAGCAGAGAATTTTGTTGAAAATATCCGTCGGTATATTTCTGAAATTAAAAGGATTCCTGTCCTTTTTGATGACGTAATAAATTAATTAAAACAATCTCATAAAAAAATAGCAGTTTATATTTTTATTAAAAAGGGTGTGCGTTAGAAGTTATAATACTTCTATGGCGTGACAAGATAAAAATCTTGTCAAAAATGTTATCTTTCGCCTTATTCTACGTTTGTAGAAAAAACGACACTAACAATGGAAAAAAAGTATTTAATACATTGAAAGTTTTAATACAAAGAAATACAAACAACAAATACAATAAAAAAAAAACTGACTATAGCTAACTTCAGGGTGTCGGTTTTTCGTGATGGTGTGCACGCTTATCGTAAAAATTTACTCTCATCATTTTTCCCTAATGCGCCAAAAGAAGTATAACTTCAAAAACAGTAGGTATGTACATGATGCGGAACATTATTTGGTTTTATCACATATCGTAACATCAATTTAAAAGATCTTAGTTGTCTGTATTGAATCTGGTATGAATTAGGTAAATGACAATACATTTTTAATCTTTCTTTCACTCTTCTTTCACCCGTATTAAGATAAATTGAGCTTCTAGTCTCTTCTATCAGTTATTATGTCAACATTCGTACTTTGTAATTTAAATTTAATTGTTTGTTACCTTACCTACTTACTCATACTATAAAGTCAAAAGTGGATTTTGTTTGTTTTTTTTTTTAGCTTTTACACATAAATTGATCATCACGAAGTTTTGCGTGCTTACTCGTTATCAGGGGTATAAAAAAGAGCATAGGGTATCTACTGTTCCTTAGGGAACGATCAAATCTACATAAATACGAGCAAGTAGCCAGCAAAAGCTAATATATAGGAGATTTTTTGTTGTTTTTTTTTTTTTTTCGAAATAACTACGCTATTGACCCAGCAAGGTCTTAACAGCTTCACCGGACTACGTATATAGGAGATTGTTAACTGTGTTGATAATTGAAGTCCGGTGAAGCTGTAAAGGCCTTGCAAGGTCAATAGCGTAGTCAGTTCGAAAAAAATTGTTGAATATTGTAGATTGTAGACATAAGGAGCGTGAATTATTATGTATTCTGACTTAGACTTAGACTTAGATAAATGCTTTGATTGGTCGGTAATATGAAAAAATCTATTGCTAATTTTCTATTAATAAGTTTTTACTAAAGTTTCAATATCTGCTACCAAGGAAAAACTGGTAAAATCAAATGGCGAAAGAAGTTATTGAACTAATCTATCTTACCCTATATATCTATATAAACTTTACATTTGTCCAGCAGTTTATTTTTTTGTGAGTGTAATACCTCTATTTATATTTTCATTTTATATTTAACGTACCTCAAAAACATGATATCATATTATAGATGCAAAAAAGGATGTGTTATAAACACACCCGATTGAAGTGCAAGGCAGGTGGCAAGGCCACGCTGAAGATATTTTTGGTTTCAGCATCATAAAAAACTAACGTGAAGTAAGAGTGCATTGTAGCGTTTCTTTCGGTCAGTGATAACGCCGGACGCCCACCTTCCTTTCATTCACCTCCCCGCGCTCCCATACGCAGGCTAGCAACACACTTGCGATTCCCCTGGGGTTGCTAGTGTCTAAGGACGTTGATGATTACTTAACATAAAATGACACACCAGTTGGTTGGCAAAAAAAAATTGCATTACAGGGAAAAAATTAATGAGATAAAAGACAACAAGAAGCCAACGTGTAACGGAAAAATCCCACGCGGTCAGCCATCCAAGCAATGACCGCGCCCAACGTCGCTTAACTTCGGTTATCCAACGAGAACCGGAGATACCTAACACAATGTTGACTCTTATCACTTTTCGTCGAACAAAAAGGTTGCAGATCAGAATTTTAAAGCAATTCCATAAAAAGTTTGACTTCAATCATTGTTAGAATTATTATTTTAATACATAACGAGATAACTACTCTAGATATCCGATTACCTATATTTATTTCAGAATAAGGACTCGGAAACTTGCTTTGCGAAAACTAATTACACCTCCGCTTCGCAATGATAAAGCAAAGCCGTCGTATGGGATATTTTTATTCGGGACAAAATGAAATTCCCTCGCGAAACATCATCAGGCTACTTTAGACTCTAACGTTACGAAATAAGGTGTTTCAATATCGACCGAGGTAGATGTGGAAAAATTTTTACTAGGTACTCAGTGTAAAATAATCCAGGGCATAATCTCGCCGGGTAAATCCCATTATTTTGATCATCCCCTCGATCTCCAAGCGGGCTGGTCTCTGTAAATCGAAACAATAATTATTAGACGTGGAAATTTGTAATTATTTTAACAGTGATTCTTTAATTATTTCTTTATTTTAGAAATGTTCCTTTTTAGGCGAAGACAAGAAGACTTCACTACCATTTTCTCTTTTACTTGTCAACCGACTTCCTTTTTTTATTATTAAGTATTGACGAACTTTTTTGTTGTCTTACCACCGACGAGTTAAAGCTTTTTTGTGTCAATTTGTCATACGATTGTTTATATATTGAACCTCAAATTAGTCTGGTGACGGTCGGTTGCGTCAGGCTAATGGTGTAATCAGTTCGGAAAAAAATAAGGAAAATCTTAATAATCAATATTTAAGATTACGACAATGTTATTATGGTTCAATATCGACTATTGAACTACCATTAGTATATATAAATCTTTGCAAAGTCTAACTTTCTTTTAACACACAATAATTACTGATATTACACCTTATCTATTTTATGTTATTTATTCTACTATCATGTAGGTTATATAGTATTAACATTACATATTGGTAAAACAAAAAGTTTTTTATTTCACATTCGTAATTCATTAATGGCTACGTGCTAATAAATAATGCCAATTTAATAGTACGAATACTAATAAACGGTTAATAAAATAATATTCACTAGAACTCGGTAAAAGATTTTATTATGATTTCCTTAAATTCTCAAACTCCACAAACCATATAAAATAATGACCGGCAACAAGAAGCCCATCATCCGGCCTCCTGCGCAATCCTTCGCACATTTTAATACCCCCCTTTAAAATTCAAAAGATCAAAGGTCATTTACACACAAACGGCCACTCAAAAATGAGTGTCAGAAACACAGAGCAATTTTGTACGCGCCCGTAAAGACAAAAAGCTTATTAACCCCACGGTTTTGAAGAGCGCACGCTACGTTTTCCAGCTATTGTTTGAACACGACACACAGTTGTTTTCACACAATGTTTCTTAATTCTGTGTTTTAAAATATTTATACACGAGAGAGTTTTAATATAATTTAGAGCAATGAATAGGTGATAATTGTATAACATTTTATTAGAAAAGATATAAAAGGGTTTTTAACGTGCGAATCTTAATTCTTATAATAAGTGATTTAGGAATATCAGAATAATAACATGTAATTGTTGCTCAGATGAAAAATATTGCGTAAGTAATTTGTAGAAAATTAAATAATGAAATGTTATGGCACAGTTAACTAACTTTAAGCCTTTTTTGTTCTTTATTGTTGACAACCAACCTTTAACATTATTACTGCCATTGTGATGTAGTTTATAATGTAACAAGCGTCGTATGATTATTTCAATGTTCCAACAAGATGGTGGCCTCCTTGTTAAAACCTTCCAGGCAGCTTTATGTGGCATCTCAGAATTTCATGCTCCGTAGTATTATTAAGCTATTGCATAGCTTCTATCGCGGGCCTTGAGCGTGGAGACCGAATCCAAAAATTCCGTAACGAAAAAACCTAACACCCCCCACTCTGCGTACCATGTAGCTCGGCCGAGCGTTCGCTTAACGTATATATGGTACGACTGTACACAGCTCGCGCGGATCGAGACTTTTTTTTGTTTTTTCGAAACAACTGCGCTATTGACCCAGCAAGGTCTTAACAGCTTCACCGGACTACTAAGGCGAGCGCTTAAGGCACTCAGCCGATTTTATTTTGGCAACCAGCTCAAGGGTGCACGGCACACCTCGGCTTGGCTGTTGCCTGTTGCATGCAAAAGTGCAATCTATCTTACCTAACCTAGCTAACTATTATTTATATATTAATTATATATGTATGAGTTGTTGAAACGTAGGTATATGTGTACCAAGCATACACTCCTCAACAACTCCTTCATATATTTATTATCGGAAAATTGAGAGTTTTTCAGTTCGATAAGGGAAAAAAAAGTAAACCCTTCCACTTTCATGTGTAAGCGTGTAGGCTTGCACGTGTGTGGGGGTGATCGTGTAGTGTTGGAGCAGTGATGTATATCTGTGTCACCGTATCGCGCAAGCAACGCACTCAAGGGCTCCCTACTGAGGGATCGAACCTAGGCTTGAGCCGCTGCCGTGGGAGGCCTAATCGGGTGCGGATCGAGACGAGCTGCTCCGAAATCGGACGAATACGTAATCAGCTGTTTGTGAGAAAGTATACTGGTGTATAGGTATTTATCATCTATGTACAACAGTGAATATCTGTACTCGTATAATTTGTGTACAAAGTGTTTTCCTGAATAACCTACATGTATTGTAAGATAATAAAAATATTTTGAACAATATTAACTTCTCATTTATTTAATAAAAGAAAAAAAAATTGTTTTCTTATCGGTCACCACGCTCAAAAAGTGTAACTTGAATTAATATCAAAGAAAAAATAAACAAAGGAAAAAAATACTGCATAAATAAAATAAATAAATAGTTATAATTGCATAAGTTAATAAAAAATGCTATGCAATAGCTTTACCGCGGCAGTCCCCGAGTGCCACAAGTATTTTTTCCATTCACTTCACTTATGCACAATAAACTATGTTACGTAAAACACCACCAAATTTATATGATATACAGTCAAATAACACAAGATTATGAATAAAATATAAAATCCACTACATAACAGATTAAAATCCCGCCAAAACTCCTTTTAGATCATTATTATTATTAAAAAATAATAATCCATCAGATATACCTAATGGGTACGGACATGGCGTCGATAAAGTATCGAATTACTCAAAGGCTTTCTATAAAAACCTTGTGACGAAAATATAGCACAGTGGTAGAGTTTATTCTAATACACACCAGGGTAGTTATTACACCATTCTGTCGACTAGCATCTATAGGTGTGTTTCTACAGTCTTGAGAGCCAGTCTTACTCCAGACATAGAGACATTCCTCCAAACATCGACAAGCATCCAGTGACAATGTGATCAAACTCTAAATCAGTAAGGAGTTAGATATAATGATAAATAAATAATAAAAAACATAATGATACGAACCAAGAGTATCCCCAGCAAGTTACAGCCATAAACACCTATACAGCCTATGGTATCTTGACGATTAAAAACCAAGATATATCTAGTTTTAGGAAAATTGTTGTACTAAAAGTGTCCTAGATTTCCTCACTATGTTTTCCTGTGACGTCAAGTGAAAATGTTTAATCAATAAAAGTATGGGAATTCTGGAAAAATCACCAGCATTTGTTCAACGTTAAGGACATACAATAGAATTTTCTGCAGGCAAACTTGAAATACAAAAACAATTAAAACGAAGTTAGATAAAACTTATTACAGTATCAGTTTCTATCCTACTATAGTGCGATAGTAGAAATTGTCATACAGGGTTATATTTAATGAGTATTCCCATTATTACGTCATATTCCTAAGAATTTTTTTACAAGTTCAGAAATTAAGAATAATTTCGCTTAATTTAGAAATACACAGTCTATAAAGAAACACTGTGTCTGTATCACACAAAGAAAATTCGCCCGGTCAGGTCCGTATTTCGCACACCACTTTAATTATACAGAGTTAATTAATACAAAACATTAACAGTGGGGCCACTAAACCCGCTATATTAAATTTAAATAGAAATAGTTAAATAACATCAAAAAGATAAACAAATAAATAGGTATATAAAATAATAATTCGTAAATCAAAAACACCCAACAGTTGCTAAGAGATACGATTTTTGAAGTATACAATAAAAAAAAGGAAAGCAAAAAAGGTGCGGACTAAGAGTCTACAGAATATAAAAAATGAAACAAAAACGCTATATTAACAAACGCCAAAGTTGATTATTATTTAGCTGATATTGTTACTGTTCATGTTCATTATATTGCAAGTAATAGATAAATAATTCATATTAGAATAATACATGAGATATGAATATTTTAGGGCGACATTTTAAAGTTTTACACTTCATAAAGTTCTTCTAGGGAATGTAAAATCAGCATATAAATAGTCAATCTAATCTCTCTGTGACTACTACCATGATAGCATAGTTAATATCTTTTGGTAACACTCTTTTTCGTATATGCAATCCTTAATTAAGAACATAATTTTAACCGTGTCCTTTCAATTTTAACTTATTAAATAAGTATAATTTGTATTAGGGATAGTATGCCGCTAAAATAATAGGTCTTTACCTATGAAATTGTCGTTCTGCAGTACTGGCCATTTCAAATCAAAATAATTTTTGTTTGGCTAAGAATTCTAATTTCAAGTTAATTTTATTTGAAAAACATGGATTTTTTTCCATAAACTTTGTTTATTGATTAGTGTTACATTTTCATCGCATTTCAATCTTTTTTGTCATTTTGGCTACGTTAAAAATTCGAGTAATTATAGAATATGAGTACCGTCGTGGCATCAACGCGGTACAAGCGGCACGCAACATCAACGACGTTTACGGAGCTAACACTACAAACCAACGCACCACCTGTTATTGGTTTGTTCGCTTCCGTTCTGGGAATTTCAACCTGAAAAATGAACCTCGCAGTGGTCTGAAGACTTTGGTCGCCAATGACGAATTAAAGGCGATTGTGGAGGCTGATGATACACAATCTACGGCTGAATTAGCAGCAGCTTTCGACGTAAGCGTCAAAATAATATTGGTATATTTGCGTCAACTTGGCAAGGTAAAAAAGCTTGACAAATGGGTGCCCCACGAACTCAATGATCGCCAGCGCGAAGTACGCGTCGAGACGTACCTTGCACTGCTCAACAGACACACAGATGAAGGAATTTTGAACCGCATTGTTACCTGCAATGAAAAATGGATTCTGTGTGACACGAAAGTCAGTAATTTATAGGGTTCAAAGCTACGACTTTTCAGCTCAATATTACGTCCTTATTATCACCGTGTATATGTAATAATTGATTCAGCTGTTCTTTTCAGTAAAAGGTGTATATTAAAAATAAAATTATAATTCAAAAAATAAAAATAGCACCTTTTTATCCTGAGTCATAGAAGTATTTTCCGTGAAGTGTTAAATACGTATTCAAATGAACAGAGATAAAGGTATCAAGCTAGTATTCAAATATAATTAGATAAGTTAAAACGCTCTTCATAGCCCAACACGGGGACGAAAGCACAAATACAAGCAGGTAGTTCGCTCTCAAAAATCATTTGGTCGTCGCTTATGAGAGGCGTTTTATAGAATTACTCCCAGTACTTAATGTTTACTTTTAATTCACAGTTAAAATTTTATTCGAACCACCCCCTTTACCTTTGAAGCGTTGTTAGCG
Source organism: Antheraea mylitta (assembly GCA_014332785.1). Taxonomy (NCBI): domain Eukaryota; kingdom Metazoa; phylum Arthropoda; class Insecta; order Lepidoptera; family Saturniidae; genus Antheraea; species Antheraea mylitta. The sequence goes on from JACEII010000008.1 coordinate 2,878,538, forward strand.
CTGTCACAAACTTCAATGTATGGGAACAAAATATATTGTTCTCTTTATCTTTAGCCGCTTGATTAAATACTTTTAATACAAAAACGGAGTATGGTTAGATGTTTCAAAAATCTTCATTCATTTGTTTTTACTATACGCTATTATGTTCTCATACTTCAACGTATTTTGATAAACATTACCTTCGTTTTAGTTATATTTTATACGTATTAAAAATGTAAAAAAATACAACGCTGTTTTTATTATTTTTATCAACTTTTATTTTAAAAACCTACAACTAAGTGCAGTTTGGTTCCCGTTAAATTATAAAAGTACAAAAATTGATAAGAACAAAACACAGTTCAGCCAATGTCGAGTTATAATATAATGAATAACATAACAATCTTCTCCATAGCAAAACACTTACATGGGCCAATTTTCTAGATGTTCATTCAAAGGGAGTTGGAGCTGGATACTACAACATCTATGGATTTATGGTGTATATATAAAGTATAGATGACGAAAGATCTATGTACAGAGAATAGCGATAACTTGTCTAATCTAGTGTTTATCATGGAACTAATTCTCGTTAATTCAAGTCTTATAAATAAACAATACATATACTACTGTTCACTGAAATAGTAAAACCCTTAATATCGCATATTAATATTATATATCTTAATACATTTCCAAAGAGACTTCCCAAATTCACAACTCCAAAATTACCTTTCTTTGCGTAGAACTCGGTGCCCACGAAACCTACAAATAATTACCGTTGTCATTTCATCCCATCTGAAAAATAAAAATGAATAACTTTTAACGAGTGTACAAAGCGCTTTAAAGGGCCAACCCTTGCGGTATTTACCGGCGGGAAAATTAGAGCTAAAATAAATACCGGGGGCCGAAACAATTTGCATCTAGATGTGACATTAGAGTGAAACAATTTCGTCTTTTTACAGCCCGAAGGATACTCGTTGACCGCCACAAATTAAAGGCGATTTAACAATGTTGAGGAGAAAGCTGTTCAGCGCGGAAAGTCTTTTTAATAGGGGCCAATTTTATTTAGCAGGTTGCATTTTTTACTGTTATCTATATCTTAAAAAACTGTTTTATATTAAAAATATACTCAGTTTTATATGTACCACATCCAATTAATTTGAATAGGTACTGAAATAAATAGAACTGTGATGAATTACTTAGTCAGACTTAATCTCTGCAACAGGTGAACCAATTTTAATAAGATTTTTACTAACAAACAGAAGACTCTTGGAATAATGTCTAGATTTATTATTACGCTTTATCATAGGAAATAGGCAGGAGTTATAAAAAAAACAATGGTCGTTTCTGCGAAGTTTTTAAAAAAGTAACTGAAGACAAAAGATCTTAAAACTATAAACATATCGTGTTTATCCAAAGTAGGAATGGAATTATGAATTAATTAAAGTCTAGAACTCTTAGCCGACATCATTGGGGTCAACGATCTCACCATATGACACGTCTCGACTTCCTGTGCCACGACAACTTTATTATTTACATATGCGAAATATTTTAATGGTATTAATCTCGGACTATGCGACATGTGAACATCTCGGTTAGATTTTAATTCAGACAATTGGCGTCCATTTTTTTAAATACTTTATAGATTTCAGCGTTTAATCACAAACTGATGTTAAAGAACACTGTAAGCCCTTGCTTTTCAGTGCATCCAAACTTGGCGACAGACACTTGAAGGAGGAAGCTAGTCAGATAGATGTAGAATAACGCAATTAAGTAAATGGAACTTTATGTTATCCTGGTATATGTTCATAAAAACGTGTAAAATGATGTATTTTTTTTGTATGTCTAATTAACGATATTAATGGCCAATAATATATATAAAAAACGAGTGTGCTTTAGACCACACGACTGAAGTAAAACCTCTTTATCTCCATCTATATGTATTTATATATAGCTATTTGTCTCTATATGTATAACATTAGGTCTACCTATAAAATTGCCGTTTTGTATGAAAAAATTTAAACGATTTTTTTTTCATGTATTTTTTATTTCTATTAATCGAAGTGATCACGCATGCAATCACTGCATCTTTTCCAACGCAGTGGCAGTTTATTGACGCCCTTCTTAAAGAAATCAGCTGGACGGGAGGCAACAAATTCTTCAAAGGCATTTTGTACTGCCTCTCGGTTATTGAATTTTTTTCCCGCCAAGGAGTTATACAAATTCTGGAAAAAGTAGTACTCTGTAGGCGCAAGGTCTGGCGAGTTCCGCCCTACTCATCACTGACGGAGAACTTCTAACCCCAGTTCTTGCAACTTAGAGACCGTCTGCTGTGCAGTATGAGGTCGCAAGTTGTCGTGCAGGAGCAGCGGAGACGAGCGATTAACCGATGCTGGTTGGATATGTGCCAGCTTCTCTATCATTGTGTTCAGTTCTTCACAGTACACATCTGCAGTATTGCTCACACCGTTTGGTAAGAAGCTGTGATGAATCATACCGACGCTAGACCACCAAACAGTGACCATCACATTTCTAGCGCTAAGTTTTCGTTTAGCGCATTGTTTAGGTGCTGAACCAGGATCCAACCAACTTGCTGAGCGCTTACGGTTATCAAGCAGAATCCATTTTTCATCGCAGGTATCAATGCGGTTCAAAATTCCTTCATTTGTGGTTCAAAATTCCTTCGTTTGTATGCCTGTTGAGCAGTCCAAGGCATGTCTTGACGCTTACTTCGCGCTGGCGATCATTGAGTTCGTTGGGCACCCATTTTTGAAGCTTTTTTTCCTTGCTAATTTGACGCAAATAACTCAATATTGTTTTGACGCTAATGTCGAAAGCTGCTGCTAATTCAGCCGTAGATTGTGTATCATCAGCTTCCACAATCACCTTTAAATCGTCATTGTCGACCAAAGTCTTCGGACAACCGCGAGGTTCATTTTTCAGGTCGAAATTTCCAGAACGGAAGCGAGCAAACCAATAACAGGTGGTGCGTTGGTTTGTAGTGTTAGCTCCGTAAACGTTGTTGATGTTGCGTGCCGCTTGTACCGCGTTGCTGCCACGACGGTACTCATATTCCATAATTACTCGGATTTTTAATGTATCCATGATGACAAAAAAGATTGAAATGCGATGAAAATGTAACACTAATCAAAAAACAAATGGCTACCTTTGGAAAAATTTGAAATTAGAATTCTAAATTATTTTGATTTTAAATGGCCAGTAGGTACTGCAGAACGGCAATTTCATAGATAAAAACCTATTGTTATATACATGTATGTACATATGCTATTTTTTTACAAATATTTAAATTTATTTTGGGCTTTTATTGATATTACGAAACCTAACTCTCTCTTTCTCTCTTCACTAACTTATATATCTCTCTCAACTTCCGTTCGCCTCGCCCGATCACGCATTTTCGTAACGCTCTCGTCAAGCAATTGTCAGCTTAATCCTCAATTCAAGCGTGCGTAAAGAAAGTTTACTACAAAAAGTAGTACCTGTACCAGTGTGTATTAAAAAATGTCATTGCCTTTTTTATTTCATCGTGTCTTATTATAGGATTAAAGCGTTAAAGTAGTGAAAGATTCGCGCCGGTCTGTCTGTCTCTCCCTACAATGACTCGACACATGTTCGCTTTGTTTAATGATGTGGAACAACGACAAATGTTTTTCAGTTCGCACTATATGTACACATGTCCATACAAAGTATTGATACGGCAAAAATATACAAAATATAATACTTATTTTATTAATATTCTTACTAGCTCTTGCCTGCAAATTCGATCGCGATAATGTAGATTTGAACTATCCCCCGAAAACAAGTGTGAAAACTAAAAAAAAGCATCATCGCATTAATATCAGTCAGAACTATTTAGGATTTTATTTCCAATCTCTGACAGGTGTCACTCGGCACCGGCTTGAGCCTAGGTTCGTTCCCTCGGCGTGCAGCCCTTGAGTGCGCTGGTTCCGCGTTACAGTGACACAAAATCTTACATCACTCCGACAATATTATACATATCATCTCTACATACGTGTACGCATACACGCTTACACATAAAAGTGGAAGGGTTTTATTTTTTCCCTTGTCGTAGTGAAATAGTTTAGAAAATTATCCGATACTAAATATAATATATATAAAAGTTGTTGAGGTATGTATGCTTGGTACACATATATGTCTCAACATCTCATAAATATATGAATAGTTAGCTCAGATAGGTCGCACATTGCACGTATCAGGCAACAGCCCAAGCCGAGGTGTGTCGTGCATCCTTGAGCTAGTTATCAAATAAAATCGGCTGAGTGCCGCAAGCGTTCGCTTTAGTAGTCCGGTAAAGCTGTTTAGACCTTGCTAGGTCAATAGCGTAGTCAGATCGAGGAAAAAAACTCTAACAGCGTTTCTATATCTACTTGTACAGAGTCACCAACCTAAACCAGTTCTTTAATAATGCGCTTTGGTTTTCTAAGGTCAATAAATACAACAACATTGGATACATTCTCATGTTATGGTAACAACTATTTCACCTTTGGAACAATTCAAAAGCATTTTGTAAGTTTTCGGTCTTACTATTCGAAGTTAGTGATAACATGTTCAGTGCAGTTCCCAACTGACCACATGTGCATCAACAACACAGCTAACTAACAACCATTAACGATTGCTTATTGTAATCATCTATACTAATATTATAAAGAGGTAAAGTTTGTGAGTTTGTTACGTTGTGATGTTGTGACGTTGTAGGGGGTAATCTCAGGAACTATTGGTCCGATTTGAATAATTCTTTCAGTGTTATATAGCTCATTCATCGAGAATAGTTATAGGCTATATATCATCATCAATCGGAATGTTTTTTCCCATTGAGAACGCGAACGAAGTCGCGGGCAGTGGCTAGTCTATAATAAAAAATTATTAACCATTTTAAAACTAGTAAATCGTAGAAATCTTTTATCAATATCTTTTCTGTATTCACTTAACAATACTCAACATAGCATGAAGTTGAATGAAAAAGTCTTTATTGTGATAAAAAACAGTAATTACAACTTATTATTACCTGATTAATAAACCACCCTCTCACAGAAAACCGACGTAACAGAAGTAACAGTGCTGGTATTGTTGCGGTTTGGTTTGGGTAGTGAGAGCTGGAGGACCACCTCCTCATTCCCCTCCCCTCTCCTCTCCCCTTACCCCCCATTCCAATCCCTCTAAACACAGGCTGGCAACGCACTTGCAATTTCCCTGTTGTTGCTAGTGTCTATGGATGGCAGTGAACACTTAACATCAGATGACCCGAATGTCCGTTTGCCTGCTATATGATATAAAAAAAAATGTAAAGCTATGACATTGGATATAAATTCGTCCGATCTGTTTATTAATAAGTCTATGGTCGTATTATTAAAAAGAAGCTTATGAATGAACAGCGACGCAGATATAAACCATGTTTCCACGGAATAGCTGTAACAAGTAATGAACTATTTTTATCAATGACTGCATGTGATACTGCTTATAAAGAGCCAGTTAGCGAATAGTTAATTATATATTTCATGTTTCAATGTAATTTAAAATAAAATTTATAGTTTAATTTAATCCAATTAAAAATTGTTGACGTGTTACACAAATAATCTGAATAACCAATTATGCCAGCGCTTACTACACAATAATTATTTTTGTCTCTTATTTATTTGTATAGTCATCGAGATCGAGTAGTTTTACCAGTGGTATGTAAATTCAATGGCTACAGCTTCGAACCCCATGTACTCTCTTTTTCGGAATTCACGCTATATTGTATCGCGCAGAATTGTATAAAACCATAATCTCATATTCATTATAAGACTCATCCTTAGCCGATTTTATGATAGAATATGAAAAAAAAATTGTTTAGATTTATGAGGTGGTAGGACGTCTGTACATAATTAAATTGCTACCGTCATGCATAATGATGCACAAATCACAATGGCTGTTGTTTTGTTTGTAGGGTTTCAGGATGTACCGCTAAAGGTATAATATGCACCACTTTTCATCAGACAAAGAGGTTGTCTACCAAAATTTAATTACGAGAGGTAAGGAGTGTTACTTCAAAACTTTTTACCGATTACTTACTTATCTGTCCAATAAGATTTCAAGAGGTACCAGCATAAATGCAAATATGAATAAAAAATATATTAATATAACAATGTACATAAAAGGAATTCAACGAAATTTAAAATTAATATGTAACATATAAAATTGTCCATCATCACAATGGGCCTTCTAAGTCTACGAAACATAATTTAAATAGCTTTATGAAGATATTTACACAGGCTTAATTTCTTGGGACGTAATTAAGGAAGCGTAGAACTGCCCAAGGCCTACGGCACTAGGTACATGTACATCTTTGTACGTCAAATTAGTAAAACAATTGTTGTCGAGTTGCGAAGAGAAGAACATATGTATATCTTTGGTACTTTAAAGATTAGCGTTTAAAAATAATGTCAACTGATTTAAATAAAATCTATAGGAACTGGTTAAAAGAACAGAACGCTTATACATGCTCGGCGAAAAATGGATAACGTATGGTAATTATGCTCTACCAATCAATATATGTACATATACAGGTGTTTTCCTTCACCGAAAGCACAGTCTTATGTGACCGTTCCGGCATGGGATATTGTGGACTAAAACCTAAAGATGGCCATAAAGGATCAAAATGCAACCGCTATAAAAAAATAACTTCATTAAAACTAAAATAGTTAAATAAAATTAAATAAATTAATTAAAAAAAAAAAAACAAATTTGCTCACGAATAGGATTTTTTATGTTTACAAGATATTACACGTAAACACAAAAAGGTGCGGACCTCTTAGTCTGCAGAATAGAAGAAATTTAATAAAAAAGCGGTCTTACTATAAAATACAAAAAGTAAACTAGGGCAACGTACAAAAACGGAACTAATATCAATATATTGATATGAATCGTCACTGCAAATATCAGATCTGAACGTTTTAGGAAACTATATAGGATCTAGTAGCAGAAGTTAGTCAATATAACATGTTTTCCGATATGATTATAATACATTGATGGTGATTTTACTGAACCCAAGTACCGTATTTCATTAATGCCCCGTCCCTATGGGAATGTGTTCTGTCTATAGTCTGCTAGACTAGAAGTTAGCTAATATGAATAAAATCAATTGTACAAAAGGTGTTTACGAAATGCCCGCATATAATAACCTTAGCTGGGGTGTTACAAAGCATCGTACGTCAGACGCTATACGCTTAAAAACAACAGGATTAATATAAGCGGCCGGAAGCTGATAATTGTGCTGTTAACGGCGTGGCATATGTGGAGTCGTGTTGTCTCATACATAAATTGATTATGATTTCATTCATTAAACCTTGTAATAGAACATTTACTATTATTAACAATGAAACATGTTACACTAATGTGTCTCTTCTGTGGGAAATATTTGAGCTATGTAAGTCTTAGAAATATTAATTGTTCGTTAAGCAATCATACCATTCTCAATCAGTAAAATTTCAATTTATTATATCATAAAGATTATCACATGCATTGGAAAAACTTGAATCTTAAGCGCCTCTATCGTTATCTTTTACAAAAACATTTAAATAGTTGTATTATACAGTAATTGCAAATAATCAAACAATTCTGAGTAACTTTTTAAGGTGGTGTCTCCATCGCTGCTCTAACCTCAGACCTATCTACACTATTACCTTCCCCACTCTATGCCCTAAAACTCAACAGAATCGGTACAACACTAACGTTATGTAGAACCTTCCTAATACATATAATAGGACTGTGGTATGATACACAAAACAGTTTTCTCCTAGAACTATGCATGAGGCTTCCCAAAGAAGGACTGAAATAAGCTCTTCAGGTTCGTCCACATAACATAGGTATGTGAGGCCTTACTAAACTGAGGTTTACTAACCTTTGTATTAAACAGGAAAAAATGTGTGTGTGTGTGTACTTATGTACACGCGTTAGAAGTTATATTTCTTTGGCTTAGCAAGATAAAAATCTTTTCAAAAATTTTATCTTTCGCCTTATTCTATGTTTATAGAAAAAACAACACTAACAATAGAAAAAGGTATTTAATACATCGAAAGTTTTAATACAAAGAAATACAAACAACAAATACAAAGAAACAAAATCTTGACTATAGCTAACTTCAGGGTGTCCGTTTTTCGCGACGGTGTGCGCGCATATCGTAAAAAAATACTCTCATCATTTTTCCCTAACGCACCAAAAGAAGTATAATTTCAAAAACGGTTTCCAGTATTGTATTGTACTGATATATGCATTTAAATACAATAAAATAAACCTTATGCATGTCTAATCTACCTCATGAAATACATGACAGAGCAAATTTCGAGTACAGGTTATCGCGTTTCATTTGCCACTTTTTGAATGTCTTTGGATTATAACAAAATTTATAAAACACTCAGCAGTGGATTATTACCGCAAAGAGAGACGTAAGTGCGCTCAACTCGAGGAGTTTCCCTATAAACTTACTGTTTATTGTGGTTTTTGTACGCACCGTCAAGTCCGACACTTGTAAACTCTCGTTTTATCTCATTTAGACGCTACTAAAGAAGCATGTTCAAGGTATTTTATGTTTGTTAAAAAACGAAATTAACATATTTCTCATATCTATTTATGGAACGGATAATACCTACTGTCATTATTAAGTATGTAATTATTCCAGAGTATGTCGTGATCGCTTCAGTATTCCGATAAGATGTTGGCCATATTCTTAGAACTTTCTTCTTTGACTTCATGCTTTTTTTTCCACCCATCTATGATACTTGTATATAATAAGCAAGCTACATTACGCAAGGTACAACCAATAATTACACGATATAAAGTTAAAAAGAGAATATTTAATCCTATAAAAACTCCAACGAACACATTATGTACTGTTTTAATATCATTCCGTAATATGATTACAACTAATAAGTAGCATAGTGAAATAAATTAATGAGAAACAGTAAGTAGACTCTTATTGTGACCAATAAAACTTATCCTTTATTTTGCTCTAGTAAATACTAGGAGTATTTTAAAAACTTCAAGTTACAGACATTACGATGTTAAGGATAATATTAATATATCCATTGTTAGAATTAATTTTATCGTTAACATTATGATTATTTTTTATTTTGGGAACCTTCTTTCGATAGTAGTAGATTTCGAATTCAGGTAAAAAATTTCAATTCGCAAAAGAGACTGGGAATATTTTTGAATGCAGGAAATAATATTACCTTAATAAATATAAAGTAAACGCAGGGTCCCAATTAAGAAGAATTCAAACTTAGATAGATACTCGTTAAGATTTAACTAGTATTTACCGGTCCTTAAAACATCTTTACAACTCTTTAAGTAGTAAAATAACTATGATATTTTTGTTCTAACATTTCATGTGTAAAATTGTCGCATATTTAACTCTCAACAAGCCGGACAAAATCATGTGTACTAAAGGAAATCCCAACGATTTCTGTTACAACACAGATCAAAGGAGCAATAACAAAGGAACTGTAAAAACATAATGAGACGGCTACGGGCGCAAGTGCTCCCGTTCGCATGGTCCCGTAACAATTTTGGGACCTCATAAATATGTATAAGGCGGTACTTTTCTTTTCCTTACTTATCAATTATGGGGTCGTTTAGACGACACGCGGGATCGACAGACGGATTATATCCAGTGGTATTGCACGGGTTAATAGATTTGCGAAACGTTTTTGGGCTTTGAAGATTTTTTCATTCGTGGCTTTTGTATAAACATGATGATAGGTCTTTACTGTTTGGTATATTAAAACGATATGGCTCTTGGTAAGGTCTAAGACTAGATTTGGTAAACTGGACATTTAAAACCACGTAGATCATCCTTTAAGTACACATATGACGTAAAACCTCACGTACTAACACTGCAGTGGATGCTTCTACAGAGGCTTATAAATATAACCACTCTCTCTAAACAGTTTACCAAATATCGTTCGAGTGTAATCTTTACTTACATAGAACTCAATAGAGGGACGCCTTAACCCTTAACCGCCCGGGGCGTGAAAGACCCCACATTTTAAAGCAAGGGAGCAATTTTATTGCAAAAAATACGCGGCAGTTTAACGCGACGCACAACACAGGCCCCGGTGTCCCCGAGGTAGTTTCGATTCAACTCCATTATGTTTAGGGTTAAACGTCATTGATATTGCCGGTGCCCACTGGAGGGTTATTGAATATTTTTTTATCCTGTCTCTAATTTGTACGGTCCACATGGTTAGGGTTGGACTGAGATGACATCATTGTATATTGATGGTCGTTTAATTGAATTTTGATATTTTTGATTGATAATGTAGTTTTTGGTTTAGTTAATTATAGCTTTTTGTTTGTTTCGAAATCGTTATTTAAAAAACTATTTTTTCATTCATTAGTAAGTAACTTAATTTTTAATATTTATATTATTTTCGAACTGATTAGGTTATTGGCCCGATAGGCTTTTCCAACTTCAGCGGACTACAAGAGAAAACAATATGCACGATAAAGCTCAACACATTGTTTATTCTTTCGTTTGTTTGAACACACTATTGTATAGCACCGCAGACGGATCTGAATAATTCTCCTTTCTTTTAATATTTTCTATATGCTATATGCTATCTAATAATACGCTATGGCTCTTAGGAACAAAATCATTACCTTATAAAGTCGAGGTAAGAAAGAATGCTAAGTAAATGCGAAGTAATCATATTTTGTAGTTTATTGAGTTATAAAATTTGATGTTCGATGATAGGAATACAAGCATATATCAAAGATTTTTTTTTAATTCGCGTACATTCAATAATCAAAATTGGAAACACTATCTGCTGACGATGAATAAAACATTGGGAGTATTCTTAACCTGAGAAATGTATATGTATTGCGACGGTAGATGGGACAATATAGAACTGTGGATTTCTCGGAGTTTAGAATCGCCAATACGTCGTGGGTTGACATAGTGTTTAAGCTCATACTTTCCTTCGGGAACGAAACGTATATTCCCCTACAGTGGTTCTCTTACAGGCTGATGTTATGATAATGAATAGTGCGTTATGGCACAAGTTTTCGGAGACCGCGATATAAACTGGGGAACACGGCTAGTAAAAATTAAAGTCTCACAGACTGCGGAAATAGGTCTCTATTAAATTAAAGACTAACCAAATAAAAAAAAGTTAAAAGAAACAGTACCTATAGCTACCATCATGTTAATAAACAAAGATCGTTAATCGACATTAATAAAAAAACAGTAAACAACAAAAATCCAATAACCCGCATTCACGGAAAGAGCAATCTCTTAAATGAAATCGTAAACGCGTCCACATACGAATCAAAATTAACAGTTTTAGCAATTTACCGTTAAATTTACTGTCGAGGGCCTTTTTTACCAATTGTCCATTGGTATGAGATGCTTACTGATAAACAGTTGTTGGGCCCGCATATGCGCACACGCAACCTCGTTCATAGATTAAATATAGAGAAAGAAAACAGACTGTAATTGTGTAACTGTCAAAAGATCTAGTCCAAAAATAATTCTTTCTATAAAGTTGAACTCTCTCTAGATTTTTCTATGTATATATTCCGTTTTGACTGAGCTTCTCAATAATAGTATAATATGCATTTTCGAGCAATAAAGTACTAACAACATCCAATGACATTTTGCATTCTATATCTTACATTAACAATGTTGCTGGTTTTGTCTTACAAGTATTATAATCTGATTCATCAATGTAATTAATTTGTACAAAATAAGTGATTAAAATTACTATATTTAATACAATCTCGCAAACTGAAAATTAATTGTAATCATTGTCCAGTGTAATAGGTACAAATTGTGTGTCAAACAAATGTCCCGTCTGTTAACTTTTATAATTTTATGATCTTTAATATCGTGTTATGTTCACGGCGCTTCGCACACAAGTTCGTAATTAATAAATAGTTAACGTGGCAGATCACTATTGTTTCATGGTGGTTCGATCAACTTTGTATTATTGGAAACGTGCCTGTTATGATTGATGACGTGAAGTTTTGTCATGGGGGTGTATCTGCACAGTAAATTGAGAAACTCGTTAATGTAGTCTACGTTTATTTGTTATTTCCTATTTTTAATTGACTTTTATTATATTTGTCTCACGGTGTTTATTAAAAATGTATTAAATTTATTGTCATCAGAGGCCTTGAATACTTCGGATTAAGTCCTATTACTTAGCCGAAAAATTCACAGATACGATCCTCGTATAGAAGTGACTACTATAAGATAATAATTGTTAGTTTTTAGTTCGGATGTTAATTATTTATACATATATGTATATCAGATGTTTAATTACCACCAAATAAGTTGTACGTTGTTTTTAATGAAACACGGATTAGTAAAATTGTATTCTGATATTTATTTATTTTAGTTAATAATACTTCTCTACATATTTATTATTATTTTGTGAATAATGATTTAGTATAATAGTTCATGGTTTTGTATTAATTACAAGACAAATGTTTTTTTTATTTATTTATGTATCTCTGAATAGCCCTTTTATGCAGAGTGTGTATAAGATGAAAAGAGCGAGTTAAATTTGTACTGCGGGATTCCTAAGATCTGTTTTGGGTTTGTAAAAATATTAGGCAACCTGCAGATATCTTGAAGAAACAGGGATAGATTAAATTTGGTTGCGGTCAAATTGACGCTACAAGAAATAAGTATATGAAGCTTAACAAAAGTGAACGAAGCTACGTTATTATTTACAAGCAAAACCGTCTTTAGTCAAGTTCTGAGACATAGATTTTGGTGGGATAGTGGCTATTCAGTGCCGTCGCATGATACCTATAGTTCTATAATTTTCGTTCACGATTGTGACATCAAGGGCCTAGTTAATAACTGGTTAATAAGCAATCTGATGCGTCACAATAATTAATACGGTAATCAGTTTTAAGTGATAATAACGACATGCGGGCGACTGTGCGATGCACTCGAACTGTTTGTTTTTTTTTTCAACGTGCATTCACCCCTTTTGTCTCAGTAGCGTTATGGATTATTAAGTGATTGATAATTATAAAACGCGATGGCTGAGCGGCTAAATCTAAATTTAATGTGCCATCATTCAATACATATGGTGCGGATGAATATCTTTCTTCAATCAATCTTTATTTCTAAAGTTCTCTGCCGAGTTAATTATATTTCTTTTCTTCTGTTTTCCTATTACAAATATCTCTGCACGTGATGTCAAGTATAGTTTAATCTGAAACCAAAGAAAAGATCTCTAATAATCGTCGTAATCGTGCTTGTTTTTGCGGGACTTTAGACAGTACAGTGTATTACAGTTGTTGATTCAGAAAGTATATAAACTAAATGTGAGGCACTACGACGGGTTTGTCACTATGTCTGTGTTGGATTCAGTCAGGTACACCTAACTACGCCGCAATATTTTCGTATTTATAGTTGCGATTATCTATTGTGTAATTCGATTTCTAACGCAAATATTGGTCTTAGAATTAGGTCTGTCTTAAGGTGAATTCGAATTAAATAACTGTAAGTTTGTACTTACAGTGAAAAAACATCTTGAACATATTATATCTTGATAGAAGAATTATTTTTTTTGTTCAAGTCGTTGGCGACCACCGCCTGCTAATTATATTCTCTAACACTTGCACCAAAGAGTCAATCTCATTCAATTTTTTTTTTCAAATAAAAAAGGAATATCTTTATACGAGCCCAAGATCCATGAGTTTCTATTACAAAAACTAACAAGAGTAACCCCTTAATCAATAAATAACCAGTAATATTCATAACCACATATAATTTCATTGCTAAGCAAATGCGACTTCATTCCGGAAGTTCGCAGTTCAAGTCAGTCGCAGGCTCATTTGGTCGCTCATTCAGTAAACTAGTCAAAGGAGAGCCGACTAGAAAGTGGCCCTCGCTACGGTCCAGATCAGCTAATTACATGTTATTCTCACTGATTAAAGCACAGCTTGGGTCTAATGAGTCAGACGGAGCGGCCGTCGGATTAGTGAGGGCTTTTACACCATCCGTTATATTACTAAGAATTGATCATTATAGCTATGTTACTAGCAAATTAACACACGTGAAATTTAGCAAAAAAAGTTTTGTTTAGTGTAAATGGGTCCGTTGAGGGCTTGCGGTTCGGAACATAACCTCTTTAATTTAACTAATTGCGCGGGTGCCTTCTTTTTAAAATATTTTTTTAAGTAGAAACTACTCATAATGTCAGCTATGTCCCAGTCAAAGTCCCGTCAAAATCAGTCTAACTGTGTCAAGTATTAGTCGGAATAAACAAACAGGAAAATAAAAATATAAAAATTGGATATAGGTGCCATATATACTTTCATATTCATATAGTATAAAAAAATTGAGCTGTCACGAGACGCTCGGCAGATGCGAGACATCGAAATTATTCGAATCCAATGAATCTCAAATTCTTGAATTCTCAAATGGAAGATTGCGGCAAGAGAGATGCGTATAGTCCCTTGCCTATGGCATCATCACGTCGTCGCCACGCCAACAATCAGGTTTCCCCGCGCTTATAGATTATGTTTCACATAAACAAATTGAGCCATCATGGGACGCCTCGCAGATGTGGAACATCGAAATTGTTCGAATCGAACGAATCTCAAATTCTTAAGTTACACTATAGATATGCGAGCTCAGTGCGGCAAGAGAGATTGCGCACAGTCGCTTGCGCATGGCATCGCGTCGCCACGCCAACATTCCAGTTTACCCGCGCCTATAGATTTTCCACATCAAAAACTATTTTTAGTAGTACAAAGCGATACTTCAATTTTACTCTAATAGGAAAAACTAAAAAGTGGTCGAGTAAGAGCATAATATTTATAATTCATAAATGCATTAAAAAATTATATTCTTTTAACAAATATAGGTTAACCCTATGAAAATTCTAATACATTAATTTGCTTAGATTCGTAGAATACGATACAATTAAATCTATACCTATAAATAAAACTGAATTGTATATTGTTTATCCGGACTCGATTCTAAACAGCTGAATCAATTTTGATAACACTTTTATTGACAGATAGAGTAATTTTCAAAGCATTATGGAGCAGTAATTAGAGAATTTAACAAAAGGCAACATATTTTTTTAATTAATCCAGACATATTAGATAGTTCCCATGAAAGTTTAAAACATAATAAGGCAAGACGATTTTTCTATATCCGACACCGATATATCTTGACAGTTGTAGCGAATTATAAAGAGCTCTTATACGAGTAATCTGACGTAGAATACGTTCTCACAGTAGTAGTCATCTTTCTCAATCAACAAGCTATCGACTACTGACGATTTTTATTGTTTTCAACCCAATTGCTGGGGGCTCTGACGACGACGGTTCCGTTTTTTTCTTCCAACCAAAAATACACTACAGTTGGATAATTAATTTTACAGCATCTTTATTAGAGTTAACTGTCGGTTCTAAAATCGCCTTTTGTGGCTCAGTTTTATTTTTATGTTTTATCGTCCGTTTTTTTTTATTGCGAATAGATTGAGCTTTGTAGTTATTGGATGTGATGTTGTCGTAAAATGTATTAGTGTTATAGTTCTGTAAATCAATTATTTGATACAATAATAACCCTTTAATGTCAGTTATTTCTTCGACTATTATTAATGAAGAAAATCAAAAGTTTAATTTTATCTACCTACTAGCTTTTGCTCGCGGCTTTGCTCGCATTACTGTTAATTTAATTGAGAACGTGTATATCAAGTTTTATGACAGTCGGTTAAATAGTTAAGCATAAAAGCGTGACATACAAACCAATTCATTTTCGCATTCATAGTATTAATTGGGATAAATAGAACTAATTGTCGAAAATACTTCTATTTTTACATAGATTTTTGTACAATCCATTTTAATATAATTCAAAACTGGTACACTACAGAACAAAAATTGATGCCGCTTAATCAATCGTCATTACAATTACTATGAATAGATTTTGTAATACGGGTCGGGCTTATTTGCACATTATGTAACGCGATTTTAATATAATAGGAAGCAAACGAACAGGTTGGTCATCTGATGTTAAGTGATCACCAGCGTCCATAGACATTAGAGGAGTCGCAAGTGCGTTGCCAGCCTGTGTTGATATGGAATGGGGGAGGGGAGAAAAGGGAGGGAGGGATGGGAACGGGGAAGGTGGGTCTCCGGCGCTCTTCCAAACTGAACGATACGCAACAATACAAACACTGTTACTTCACCTCAGTTTTCTGCGGGTTGGGTGGTACTACACAGGGCGAGCCAACCCATTCATGCTGAAACCACTTATAGCTTCAGCATGGCTCTACAACTACAAGTGGTATTCGAATGTATATTGCATATCCACGAGTAGAACTAACTGTACGAAATTCAACAAAAGTTTCATTTAAAAATTGTTCTGCTTGTAAATTCGATTCAGTAATGAAATAAAATAAAATAAATCTATCTATCTATCTAATACCTTTAAACGAGAAATTCTTGTATATTTTTATATTTGTATATATATTCAGGATCTCGGAAACGGCGACATCTATTTCCGTGAAACTTAGTATGTAGATAGTTTCGGGGACGATAAATCGATCTATTCATAGAAATCTTTTTTAAATTGAGATTTCAGCCAATGAAAAAATATAGCAAGAATAGGAAGGTAAATTTCGCCGCCGCTGTCAAAACAAAAATAGATCAGATGGAAATTTATTGCTACGAAAATCCGTGTAACTCCAGTTCGTATCTGAGTGTATGTAATTTTTTTTTAATGATGTTTTTGTAAGGCACACCTAACAATTTATTCTAATTAAATAAATAATTCTATTATTATAATTATAAGAGAGATATCATTTTTTAATATTTTTTTATGTGAAAAAATGCTAAATTTGGGAGGCAAACCAGTTTATTTTAGTTTAAATATGTTTTTTAAAGAACCGATCTAGGCTCAGTCATCCAGGTACTTGTACTTTAAAGGGGAATCTGTTGATTTAAGCGAATAGTGTGTATTCATTCGATGACGAAAGTAAGTCCCTGTAAGTGTAAGGCGTTTACCAGCTTAAACCATATTGCAATTTAACATCGGACAAGATTGTTTGTAGTCAAACGCTAATACCTATAAAGTATGAAAAAAATATATATATAAAGTATGAAAAAAAAATTAATGACACTACTTATACATTACTTTTTTGTCATAGGAGGCAATCGAGCAGGCGAGTCACCGGAATGTTAAGTGATCACCGCCGTCCAGCCTATATTTGGGGGATGGGATATGAGGTAAGAGGAGGAGGGTTGAGCAAGGGAAGGGGAGGAGGGTGGTGCGAGGAGAGGGAGGTGTTCCTTCGGCGCTCTCATTGACCGAACGAAACGCAACAATGCAAGCGCTGTTTCTTCACATCGGTTTTCTATGAGAGGGTGATACTGCCCCGGGCGAGCCGACCCATTCATGCTGAAACCAGTTATAGTTTCAGCGTGGCTCTACCACCTACAAAATTACTACCAATAGATAAAAGTGAACATAATTTTATTCATGGTAGGTACCTATATAAAAAGTTTATAAAAATCTTCATAACAAATTTAAACAGAATTATTATTTTGATACTCTGTTAACATTTAGTAAATAAATATCCATTTCATTGTAAAATAAGGATTATTTATCCTCTTATATTATTAAAAGGCAACGCCTACACAAAATAACTGTAATGGTGAAAAGTGCGTAAAAGTTGAATAATTAAATATGTCGCCGCGGTCCCCGGGGTCCATCACTCAAAGCCTTCTGTTATAAACGACGTTTTTAATAACAATGTTTTTTTTAGTTTCGTCGCGTTTTCGGATTCCCATTAGAGTCGCTTAATGAACGACATTTTCTGTCAACCGGCGACAGTTCACCCGGCTAATAAATATACACATTTTAAGGTCGTTTCTACTTATAAAAGATTACTTATTTCATTTGTATTAACTCTCTATGGCATTGTTTCAAGTTAGAATGTATTTATACGTATGTTTGTTGTTTCTCGAACTGACTACTCTTTTGAGCTAGCAAGGTCTTAACAGCCTCACCAGACTACTAAGGCAAGCTCTTAGGGCACTCCGCCGATTTTATTTCACTACTAGCTCAAGGGTGCACGGCACACATCGGCTTGGGCTGTTCCTTGGTACGTGCAGTTTGCGACCTATTTGAGCTAGCCTAAGCTAATTATTCATACATATATCAGTTATTGGAACATATATGTGTACCAAACATATATACCTCAAAAACTCTTATAATTATTTTGTATCCGATACTATTTCATTTCGATAAGGGAAAGAAACAAAACCCTTCCACTTCCATGTGTAAGCGTGTATACGTGTACGTGTGTGGAGGTGATATGTGTAATGTTGTCGCAATGATGTAAGATTTTGTGCCATTGTATCACGCGAGCAGCGTACTCAAGGGCTCCACGCCGAGAGAATGAACCTAGGCTTGAGCCGTTGTCGAGGGGGGCCTAATCTGGTGTGCGGGAGCGAAATTTACCCCCAGTTCACGACGGCGTGATCTGTGATTACTGTGTATGGAGAGACAGGATGGTACTGAGCGTTTGTATACGTATGTTCGTCTGTATGTACGTACTGTATATGTACGTCTGTTCGTTAATCGATTTTTTGAAATGAGGATTTCTTTAGCCGGTTTGAGCGAATTTTGGTAGAGGAAAAACGAATATGTTCGCGTCACCGATATCCACGACATGCTCGTGAAGTATTGCGCTTACAAAAGACTAGCTACGCGTAATGTATTACAGAAAAGCTTTTTAATTAAACAACCAAACAAAAAGCCTAATTCACACATTGTTCCCAGACGGTCACCCATCCAAGTACTGACCGCGTCCGAAGTTGCTTAAATTCGGTGATCTGACGAGAACCGTTGTTTTCAGCACTCTATCCGACACAGTGTTTATCCTCACCCCTTTGCGTCACACGAAAAGGCTGCCGATCAGAAATTCAAAGCCCTACTATATCACTTCAAAAATGTTTAAATTTGTAATAAAAAATATATTGAGGGTCACTTATACTATTATTTATGGAATAAAAACTATCAAATTGGATCAAGCAATACACATACACAGAATCGGTTAAATCGTTTCTGACATTAGTGTGGACGAACATTGTGATACGGGATTTATATAAATAAAGATAACTTATCATATATACCTATGATAGAGTTTAATCAAACAACTTGTTTAAAATTCGCATCACTATTATCGTAAAGCTTATGTAAATAAAAGAATACAAAAATGGCGGACGAGTTTATTGAAATCGGAATAGAATTCCCACAATTATTATTATTGATTAAAAACAATATTTTAGAATGATTGTATGAAATGTAATTATACTTTCAAATTTCATCACTGCATGATTGTGAGGTATTTTGTTTTTTTTTTTTTGTTAACATTTAACGAAATGACCTATGCAAAAATAATTCTATAAGGTAACAAAGCAATAATGTCCGACTTTACTATGATTATTGTACACATATATACAAATTACCAAACATGATGACTTGCTTTTATGATCGCTCATCTTGATTCGACAGTTCCATATAGTACCATTCGCGGCGGTAGTTGTTTGTTGGCATTAGAAACCATTTGTCGGTTTGTAGTCCGGTGAAGCTTTTAAGACTTTGCTGGGTCAATAGCGTAGACATTTCGAAAAAAAAAAATAAAAGCATTTGTCAGTAGGTATATCTTTCTTCTTCGTCTTTGCTTTGGCAACAAATCCTCACTATTAAAACTATTACTGCCATTTTAATTGGATAATTGTTACAATGCGTCTCATGTCAACTTTCTGCGGAGTTTTTGCGAGAGCTCAGAATTCACGTTCGGCGTTATTAAAACTATGTTAAAAACTTTGCTTTTACAATAAAACGCATATTAATTTACTTACCTTATTCGAAGCTTAATATTTTCAATTCTGCATAATACCTATTATTCGACTCAATGAAGTAGAAAGATGCCGTTGCTCTAAACACGTCTCTCTGCCATGGTGGGGCGAGACAAGTGAGGTATTTGACCGGAAGTTAGTGTTATTTACTGTCAAAAGTGGACATACTGACGGGAAACGGAAGTGCCTATCTTATAACAGTGATCCTTCTATATACCCGATATTATACAAGAGTTATATAACGTAATAATAGTAAAAAAACTACCCTATAGTCTAAGATTCTGCTAAAAAGCGCTTTTGATACAACACAATTTTTCCACAATCATTTTTGTTAAATGAATAACATGATAACGGGATACTTGATTAATAATCAAAGACACGGAGGATAAATTACTTAATTGGTGTTGTAAAAATTCGGCCGAAAAATATTTATTTAAGAAACGTATTTTATAAGAGCAACTTATTAATATTACGATACTTAAAAAATCTTGTAATTCGAAAAACACTTAGGCTTTGTCTGCTTTTTTTATCCTATTTTGTGGAGAAATGCTTCTTGGAGAAATGCTTCTTGCAATCCATGAGCACGTCTGTTTAGCCCGCATAACAAAAAATAATGTTTGATTTACAAATCACATTAATTTGAAGCGACATTATTAAAGGTATTAACGTTTTATGTCCCCTCATCAACTCACACTTACTTACGTCATAATTTATATGATTTGATGTAGTAATCTCCCAAAACACAGAGGTAATCAGTGCGCCTAGCGACTCGTTAATGTAATTAATATGATTTGTATAAACGTAATATCACGGTAGTTCAGTCCTACCCGTGGTTAATGTCATTCTGATAAGCACCCTTGATCTTCACATTGCATGTCACTGAACATCACACACGGACTATTTAATTGTTTGTTAATTACAATATCATGATATGTTATTTCTCTTTTTCTTTTATGTCATAGGAAACGAACAGGCGGGTCACATGATGTAAGGTGATCACCGCCGTCCATAGACACTAGCAACACCAAAGGAGTCGCAAGTACGTTACCAGCCTGTGGTGTTTGGAGTGATTGAGGGAAGGGGGAGGGTAGGGGAGATGGGTCTCCGGCGCTCTCACTGACAGAACGAAACGCAAAAATGCAAGCACTGTTACTTCACGTCGGTTTTCTGTGAGAGGGTAGTACTACCTCGGGTGAGCCGACCCATTCATACTGAAACCAACAATGGCTTCAGCGTGACTCTACCACCTACGAAATTATCTATATATATTATTATAGAAATTATTAAGGCATACTGTCTTAACAAGGAGGACACACTAAAGTTATGTAAGCAGAAGATGACTTAGAGTTTTAGCGCATGGTTCTCGTACCTACGATAGATTTAAAATCCTCACAAACTGCATACTACTATAACTAACTTTTACAATAAAGTAATTGAAAACCTATTCTCATTTGAACTTAGCCCTCACGTCTTCCTTAAATATGAGATGAGATTTTGTTTAAATGTTGACATTATATATCATTGAGTTTTTTAGCTAACTTATTTCTATTACATATCTGCTTAAGTAAACCACTAAGACATAAATTTTCACTAAATACTTGTGTAATAAGAGTACATGAGTAAGTGATAAAATGATTCTGCATTGCATAGTAGGAAGATAATATATTTCGATTGTAGTAATTATATTAAGTGACAAAAAAGAATCTCGATTGCCTCGTGGAAGGATAATAAATTACGTGTGTAAGTGTGAACGTATGCATATTTGTTGAACACATTTTGTAGCCTAGACAACTTGATGAATTTTAACATAAGAAGCATTGTTAAATTCCGGAAATGACACTGGCTATATAATATTAAGGTACAGAAGCTGTAAAACATATAGAGAGGGATAAGACTAAGATTATATTTTCTAATACCCAAATGAATGGGAAACTCGTTAATTAATACAATTAAACATAAATATTTTCGTAATTGAGGTTTTTATTTTACGTTATTAGAAATTCTTCTTGTTTAAACAAGGTAAATAAAAACTTAGGTAATCGCACGGTACTCATAACAAATACGACATCGAATAAACAAGGGTGAAAACTACAATTCTTTTACAATATTTTGATATATTGCCTGTAATAATAGGCGCGGCGGTAACCGGACACGTTTCGATGTTAAAAATCGGACTCTAACTTGTTTACTTTGTAATGAAAACGACCGTTTAATGATCAGTAACAATAACTGAGTACGCGGACCGTAACTAAATGAACTCGATCGTAACTCGAAACTGTCTATTCTGTCGAGACTTTCTTACATATCTCTATCACTTCACTTATATCTATTCAAGTGTTTATGGAAATTTATTATCTATTAATGAACTAACATAAGTTCTAACACGTCGTCCGTTCTTGTGAAAAAGTTTTTGTTGTTTCATAAAAACTATGTGTTTAATCTGGAACATTTATGGGCTATCGTTGTTATTTTTAATTGCAGTTTTGGCATTGCTGCTTGAACTCTACAAACCTTTGGCGACTTTAAGTTACCTCTATTAATTTTTTTATTATCACTATTTAGCCCCTCGTGACAAATATAATCTAAACAATATAATGCCTTGAAAAATACTTTACCTATTACTTTTCATAATATACTAAACTTTTAATACTAATACTTTTCAGTTATATTCATATACAAATATTTGAATTATCTAATATCTCAGTAATTGCAAAACTGATGACTCAAGCAAATACGCTATAAATTTCGTTCATTTATTTGTTTTAAATGGTTTTTAATTCAATAAAATAATTTTCTCGGAAAAATAAATCGAGTGATAAACGAGTGAGAAACAACAAAAGTTGGATCCGTAAGTACATAATCGGTTTAAATTTTTTAAATGTTCGCCGTAACGTTCCCATTGTTTCCCATTGAATGAAGCTTTAATTTAGAGTGTTTGTTCAGGTTTTTCGCGACACACGACCACTTTATGGGCAATTTTGCTCGCGGTCTGTTAATTACAGGGTGCAAAATAAATATGTTTATTATCACAACATGCAAACCTCGGGCACAAAAATTTTCATTAAATGTTTTATTTTTTTTCTGATATGTGAATATATGTTTCAGTATTTAAGCAGAAATAATTATTTTATTCATTTTTACTCCAATCATAGTCAAGATGCGGGGGCTCCTATAGCAGTGTATTGGAGGTTCCGGGATAGAGGAGCACGGTTTGCCGGTGCTCTGAATGAAGCAAGAGAGAGAGAGCACAACATCTCCCAAAGGTGAGGGTCCCCGTATTAACGTCTTCGGATAGACCCAAGTGCGTGACGAGGGTTAATGGAAGTTTACTTGTCGTGAACCCGCAACTCTGGTCAACGTACACGCCCAGTAGTCCAGGGATTTTAGTCAGTAGGAGCCCTGCATAACCCTTTCGCTGTCCTCTAGCAGTAGGAATTGTACCCCATGTAGGATTTCCCTGGTAAAGAAAAAAATCATAGTCAAGATTATTTCAAGTCAATATTACCTCCTACAATCATTTATGTGATATTTGTTACAAAGATACAGTAACTACATATCAAACATTAATATTTCTTCCTTCAGCGAAAATAGCTTAAAAGAGCTGCAATTGCGCTAGAAAAAGGTTATATACGGGCACAAAATGCAACACTGTAATCAGCTTATAATGTAGCACGCAAAGGCGAATCTAATTTTAATATTTGCATCTTTAACAACAATTATATGTAATAAACACATCCCATAATAATAGCTCGTGTCATAAAAGCCTAGCGTAACAGACCACCCCTTGTTACTTAATAACCCCGATGACTCTATTAACATCCCTAAAATTAAGGTTTATTTAATAGAATAATGACCTATCGTATAATAAATTGGTAGATTCTCATTCTCGATACCGGCCTTCCATAATTTTAATACTGGAGAGTGCCTTTGGGACGTCACTCAATGACGTCATTACGTAGTTCACAACAAAGTATGTTTTAATCTTTTTTCGTTCCTGTAAATAACTAGCCTACCATTATAGACCTTAAAATGCAAGAAATAAGGCGAATCTTTCTAATATTGTAGTAAATTTATGGTTCGTTGATTTGTACAATAGTGTAGTGAAAAACTCATAATCTATATAAATATAACGTCTATATAACCTAAAAAGTAACATAAAGAACGAATATGTTTAATCCAAATTCATGATTTAAATTGACAATCTCTAACATCAATGATAATAACCCTACTACGTGAGGCCTTTCATCATAATTACAGCAATCTGTATTCTTTAAAATCACATTTTTAATTTCTGGAGGGATTAGCTAGATTGTGATTCACAGATTAAATAAATTTGAGGTTCTAAAATAACTAATCTATATACAATCCTTTATTGTTTTATTAACAATTATAACTATGCAGTATACAATATTTATTATTTTCACTATCACATAACCATGAACAATGTTTTAAATATTATTAACAGTTTCATATAAATATGTTAAGAAATCAACGTTACGTTTGGGTGAAAGAAAAGTAAAATCTATCGATACGTATTTTATCGACTCTTACGCAGCCCTGCACGTGAGTGAAAAGGGACTAGTTTGACAGGTCGAGAAACATTATTAAATAGTGACACAAATTACAGTAGAAAGGCAATGATTACCTATTTTATAACTTTATTACGAAGTATACAATCATTACGTATTATGTAGACTTATGGCACCCTAGTTTCGGATTTTTTTGAGTGCTATGCAGTGAGGAACTTCTTTTGACCATATGATTTTTTTTAACACGTGATGTTTAGGTAATACATACTAATTAATACTGTATATAAAACTTTCGCTTCGTCTGTATTGTTAATGTAGAAAGAAATGGCATAATAGATCGAAGAGAAAGATATATTTTGCTCACAAGATTTATTTGTAAACAATGTTATCCAATACAGTAAGTATTCACTCTCACTCTTCTTCACTCCTGTGCATGCATATCACATTGGCTGCTTCTAAGTGTAGTCTGGTGAAGCTGTAAAATCTTGCTAGCTCAATAACATAGTAAGTTCGAGAAAAAAAATCCATGCTAAGAAAGTACACTTCACTGAATATGTAGTACTAATAAAATATATGGTTTCTTAAAATTTTTGTAACTTTCCATTTTAAAATCTTCATTTATAAAGATGTAATATTTTAAATTATTCTAGGCGAGGAGCAGAGACTAATTTAAAAAATCCAGTAGTTTTTGCTTGATGTGCATACCACGGAAGATCTCTATAATTTTATTTATACCTATAGATAGGTATTTATTTTAAACTAGCTATGCCCACGACTCCGTCCGCATGGTATCCAATGTAAAAAACAGTAACTAATAAAATCATCTGAATGTATTAAGCCAATTTACTTATACGTAGGTAGTGGTAGAGCCAAGCTGAAGCTATTATTGTTTTCAGCACGAATGGGTCGGCTCGTCCGGGGAAGCACCACCCTCTCACAAAAAACCGACGTGAAGTAACAGTGCTTGCATTGTTGCGTTTCGTTCGGTCAGTGACAGAGCCGGAGACCGACGTACTCTCCACTTCGCCTTCCTCCTTCCCTTCCTGCCCCTCCCCCACCCTCCTCCCAAATACAGGTTGCCAACGCACTTGCGACTCCCCTGGTGTTGCAAGTGTCTATGGACGGTGGTGATCACTTAACATCAGGTGACCCATCTGTTCGTTTGCCTCCTATGATATGAAAAAAAAAAATCTACTTTTCTCTCGTACTTAAGTCACGTCGCCCTTAAAATTATAATAACTTTTGATAGAGTGAACCGATTTAATGAAACTAAGACTAAATGTTACTCGAGGATATGCTTTATAATTTCCTTGGATAGGTTTTATTGTGAACGCAGTACTTTAGCAGTGATGCGTGTTAAATAAACAGATAGACAGACAGATCGACAAAAAAATAAAAAATTGCATTTTGTTATCAGTAGCGTGTATACTTTATTGACTTTTTAGTGTATACACGCTAAAGGTATTATTGGTTTCAGCATGAATGGGTCGGCTCGTCCGGGGTAGTACCGCCCTCTTACAGAAAACCGACGTGAAGTAACAGTTCTTGCATTGTCGTTTCGTTTGGTTAGTGAGAGCGCCGGGGGCCATCTGCCCTCCCTTCTCCCTTACCCTTTCTCTCTATTCCCCCAAAAACAGGCTGGCAACGCACTTGCGACTCCCGTGGTGTTGCTAGTGTCTATGGACGGCGCAGATCGCTTAACAATAGGTGACCCGCCAGTTCGTTTGCGTCCTAAATGATATAATAAAAAAAAAATCAGCAAAGAATGTTTATTTGTATATTACATAAAGACACTTCATTTTTATTATATGTATAGATAGTGAATACATAGTTCTAATGTAATAAGCATAATAACGTAATTCCAGAATATGCCGTAAAAAATGATAAATGCATTCCAAAATATTCCTCATCTTGCTCACTGCAAGCGCTGTTTGTACTGAATTGAACTTAATTTTAAAACTGGCCACACAGTGTTTTTGTTTTAAAAGTCTCGCCGAGTAAAAACGTACTGGAAAATCTTTAGACTTAAACTGCTACGTTTATTTGTTTCATTTATTTTTACCTTTACGTAATATAAACATTTTTAATATGTGGAAAACCTGTATCTATATTATTTTACGATATTTTTTGCATATAGAAACTATGTAGCATTATTTTATAGATCATTTATTATATGTTTTTTTTTCGTACTGACTACGCTATTGACCCAGCAAGGTCTTAATAGCTTCACAGGACTACAATTTGTTGTATGATAAAATGTAAATGCAATGGTAATTATATTATGAAAATATTCCAGCTCCGTAATTTGCAATTTCGCAAGAGCATAAAAATCAGAAATTTCAATTGGGTTACCAGCTTTATTGTGTTCTAAAATGTGTATTTTCTCATATAGAATTACTTGTAGAAACTTCTTTGTGCAACATTTTAACACATACAAAAATATCTATCACTATTCTTGCTTTGCTGAGTATTGATAAAAAAACATCATATACAAATTGTTTGCACAAGGTCTGAGTCTATCATTTTGAAGATTTTGAATATTTAACTATATCTACTATAAGTTCTACTCTTACAAATTACTTCATTATGGGGTGGAAAGGTTTCATATAATTATTGTGGGTATAGAAATATAACATATAAACGAAAACGGATTTATGTATGCTATATCATTTTGAAGTGAATTCTAAGGCTAGATATCATTTATTTATTCTATAATATATTTGTAGAAACGTAAAATGCTGCGTCTAATAAACGCAAACTTACCCCGTATGTTTACAAAATGTTGGGGCGTAATTCAATTTAGGGGTAAAATGCGTTATTTGTTGTAACAGCAACTCTGCTCATTCTCATTTCTCGTCCACTTAACCGAGCTTCGAAGTGTAATTCGGTTAATTGGGAATTTTTGACGTGAATGCGTTTAAAATGTTAAGAAGTACAAAAACAATTTTTAAAAGACTTAATTCGGTATAACCACTTTTCAATCACTTAGCTAAAATAGTTAGAAAACAGATATTAATGTACAGAAATTGACAGGAAATACTAACAATTTATCAACAGTTTTTATTTATGACAATATCCCAAGGCTCAGCGAAGCTTCTGACACAATGTTTCATATGTGTTATTGTAATAGATATTAGGAAGCTGAAGATTAAAGTAGTTTGTGACATACAATCGTCATGAAATCTGGATGCAGGAAGCGACTTGTGACGATTGTGACGTCTGGATATGACGCTCCTCTCTGTGCATTCATTAAAAACGTTGTCACAAATTATTATTGTAAAAATATTTAACATGAACAGATTAACTAGATTGAGTTTCTTGCCGGTTCTTCTCGATGACTGGGTTGTTTTCCGAACCGGTGGTAGCATTGACCTTCATAAGCGCCTTCTCAGGGCCTAAACTGAATAAAGGATATTTTGATTTCGATTTTGATTTTGACGACCTGCACCAGTAGGTATTAGGTATTTATTAATATAGGGTATTTTAAATTCTAAACATACAGAACTTAGTTCTGAATTCGAACGTTTACCAAAATTAAGTATCAGGTGCTCTTCGACAGTAAACTCGTGATTTCCAATCAACAGATTGGGATCACGTATGAGGAAACAATCTCTTAAGACCGGCAGATGGTTGGCATTTCGCTCTTTGTTAAGGTTACCTAATTTACTGGGGACGAACGAGTTCCGGGTCGTAAATATGTATTACCTACTTAGGTACGTCATTCTATGTACCGGAAGCTACTTACTTTGTTTACGTTTTTATGTAATTTAAATTGTTTGGAACGTTTTTCGGAATATCCCCTTTTGTTTCAAATAGTGGGATTTTTTTAAAGCGAATTAAATATTACAGAATTGGACCTTCTCATTGACATCTATCTTGACATTGTATTTGAACTAACGACTTCCAACATGGTATATCAAAACTTTATTACGAAAATAATCCACGGGCATTTGACACTTTACGGTGACACTTGTTCATAGGTTGTGTTATATCATAATCTATACTATAATAAAACTGTAACAAGTCGAAATCTGTACATTAAATATTTTTTGAAAATTTTAATCAGGATAGGCTATGTTATCGATATAGAAGCCAAAAATAATCTTTTTACAATTTTTGTCTGTCTGTCTGTCTGTCTGTCTGTCTGTCCCTATGCACACGCATCACTCTGAAACTACTGAACCAATCTTGACGAAACTTGACATAATGATAGCTAATATTACGAGATTACATCAAATATACTTTTTGTCTCATAAAACGCCAAGGGTTCTCCAGGATAAAGGATTAAAGTCTAGAATATAAACCCGAATTACTCTGAAAGCACTGAACCAATTTAAACGAAATTTGACACAGTGATAACTAATATTAGAAGACTACATCCAGGATACTCTTTGGCCCATAAAACGCAAGGAGTTCTCCAGAATAACGGACGAAAGTAAAAAATTTGTAGTTCATGAGATTCTTAATGGATTTTGGTAATTTTCCTTTGTGCTATTTACAGCAGACAGATTAGTTAAAAATTCAAGCTATATAGGCTACATAAAAAAAAAACAAATAACCAAAAAAAATGACGGGGTTCGAACCGTCTACCCGACGGTCATGAGAATAGTATAGAGTCGCCAACTTTACCTCTAGGCTACGCTTACATAATAATTCGGTTCAAAAATTTCAACTGCTTCGAAAACGTCCACAAAATTGTTAATAACTAATCTATACTAATAAAATTGTAACAAGTCGAAATCTGTACATTAAATATTTTTTGGAAATTTTAATCAAGGTAGACTATGTTATCCATATAGAAGCAAAAATTAACACCGTGACAACTGATATTACAAGGCTACATCCAGGATACTTTTTGTCCCATAAAACGCAAGGGTTTCAAATTTAGAATAGCTGGTTAATACTGTGAAAATTGGTCGATGATAACTGAAGTATGTTATAAAAGTATTAGATATAGCATTATCAAGATATATGTCATAGTGTGATTTTACTTTCTTTGTAGAAGGGTGCATACTTTCAGTTCCGAAATTATCGCTGTCCGACATATTTTCAATTAAAACACTGGTTACATTCACAACTGCGAATGGTGTTTCATAATTTATAAATAGCGTTAAAAATGTAGTTTAATCCGTGACAGTCAATTGTCTAATTAAATAGTAACAAAGAAATCAGTGAAAGGTGCAAGCGCGGTGTGTTTGGCGGTATGTCAAAGGGCGCAAGGTCTTCTGTGCATGCCGTGTAATACTGGTACGACGAGTGTTCGAGAAAGCAATTTGAATGTTATGTTTATACAGATAGAGTTGCAGATGTTTTTGAGTACTTCGTCAATAGTGCAAAGTTCGTATTATAACCTGTAGCTTCGGAAATGTAACGTCACAAAAAACCATAATCTTCATCATCATCATCATTGGCAGCTCTTCTCGACCTAATGCAGAAAATAAGCCTCCTCTCTTTTAAAAATAAAAACATGTAATTGAAATCTACCTGGGTCAGACTTTGGCCAGTGTATATGTATATTAGTAAGATTAAAAAAAACAATTCCGTAATATTATAAAAATATTATATTACACCTAATTTAAAAATATAAAAAATACATATACCTATACATTAAAAAAATTACTGAAGATTAATTTGACCCGTAAAAAGCTAACATCACGCAATATCTCCAGGCGGTCACCCATCCAAGCACTGACCACGCCCGACATTGCTTAACTTTGGTGAGATCGGACATGAACCGGTCGACGTTGACGACAAAACAATTCTATCCACGCGTCTCTCTGCCATTATTGTAACGTTACATAATATTAAATAGAAACAATTTGAATCGTACAATTATACAAGTAGGGTTGTAAAGGTTTTTGAGTAGGTATTTCGTTAATAGTGCAAAGATTGCGTTTTGTGTGCCCGCGTATTTCGTTTAGATTGACATTTTAAAACTCGCAATATCTTTTGAATGTAATGGCCGATTTTAATAATTCAAAAAGTTATCTACAGGTACTGAAACAGTCTTAGTTTAAAAATAATTTATTTGGATATGGATTAATATATAGACATGAATAACATAGTCTTTTACGCATGGTATAGTTTTTATTAAGATTTATTTCAAAAATGTAGTTATAGTGACATAATCAGAATAGGTAGACATATGTATGCTGCCGCGAGGTTTTTTTATAGATAATAATATGTTCTTTAATATTATAGAACATATTTTTGTTCTATCATTCATAGTTATCGGGGCGCATGCGATGAAATACATTTTATGCCAAATTTTTTTCATACCTTTGATTACATTATTGAAATTTTAGTAGAAATCCCAATTTTTTTCTAAAAAATAAGTATAGCCTATGTTACTAAGGGTTTTTTCGAAATGTCTACGCTACTGACCCAGCAAGGTCTTAACAGCTTCATCAGACTACTAAGGCGAGCGCTTAAGGCGCTCATCCGATTTTATTTTGGCAACCAGCTCAAGGGTGCACGGCACATCTCGGCTTGGCTGTTGCCTGTTGCATACAAAATCGCGACCTATCTTAGCTAACCTAGCTAACTATTTATATATGTATGAGTTGTTGAAACGTATATGTGTACCAAGCATACACGCCGCAACAACTCCTCCATATATATATTATTGGAAAATTGAGAGTTTTTCAGTTCGACAAGGGGAATAAGTAAACCTTTCCACTTTCATGTGTAAGCGTGTAGCGTGCGCGTGTGTGGGGGTGATCGTGTAGTGTTGTAGCAGTGATGTATATTTGTGTGTCACCGTATCGCGCAAGCAACGCACTCAAGGGCTCCCTACCGAGGGATCGAACCTAGGCTTCAGCCACTGCCGTGGGAGGCCTAATCCGGTATGTTACTAAGGGATAATGTAGCATTCTAATGGTAAACGAATTATCGAAATCCGTCCAGTAGTTTGAGTTTATTCGTAATTAACATACAAAAATACTACGATTCCTCTTTATTATAATAGTTTAGAAAAATAATTTGAATCTTATGCTTTACTGATATGATCGTTAATAAATAAATCGTTAATAGCGCGAAGCTTGTGTGTAATCACCACGAACGTCGCCATGGCCGATTTAAGTTTAGGGTGCGCCTATAGATGTTTTACATAAAAAATCACATATAATCTGGGTATATGCTTGAGTGAGACCGGGGATAGTTAGGATTCACAATTGGAAACGGTAGTTGTGGCTGCAATCGGGTGTCAGTTTTATTCAATTTTATCGCTTTTAAAAATACAATTGAAACCAGTGATAACCAATTTGGTGCAGACGAAGTTGCACGGGTCAGCTAGTAATAAATACATTTGTATAAAGCAGAAACCATAGAATAATATATAATTTCGCTATATTTGGACATACAATAATTATTCAAACAATTAGCCCATTATTGTAATTACAATTTGTGGTTTCGATGTCTATACCAGGAAGATATTTATGCGGTCATGATTGTTAGCTGCGTCTATGTCTGGGAGTTAATAGTATTTGTGTAACCGATGTATATGAGTTACAACAATTTAGGTTCCGTAATATAAACTGTATTTTTAGTAATCAAATGGCCGTGTGTGAAATTTCTCATCCATGAAATGGTATATCTTCCTCCCATGGCTTCAATTATCATCATAAATTGATTTTATTTATAATATGTACTAAGCTTGTGTTGTTCTAACACCTCGGAAAAGTATTCATATTAATAGTATTACGTTCATTAGATTATTATATTTTGATACAGTTATGATGTATGAATCTTCGAAAAAATGTTGTTAAGAGAAGGTAAACAATGTTGCTGAATTTCACCTATGAAACAAAGTAATATTGGAACAGAAATAATAACATATGATCAAAAGCGGTATGACGTCACGAGCGCCCGTCCACCCCGTTAATGAGGAAGGAACGAACCTCGACCGGGATGCGATCAATTAGCGGGATCATAACAAATCCCCGGGAAACGGGTATAATCAGGACGCGAGGACAAACCGACAGCAATTATAATTGATTATCATTGGACTGTTGGACTCTCGAACGGAAAGTTCGACTCTTGTCTTAAACAAGTAAGTGAACTGATTGATTCTAAGACTTCAAGTAACATTGATAAAAAACATATCTATGATTAATTGACGTAGTAATAATTACGGTTTTACAAGACTTACATTGAAAATAAGCAGAACTGCAATTCCAATAAGTGACGAACACTTCGCGTTATCGAATAAGTGTTCATCCACGGTTGCAAACGATGCTTTAGGAGATGACTAGAAAAGAATATATAAAATATGTGTTAACCTTCTGGGTGGATGAACTTGACTGTTTTCTCCACATTTAATCACTTTTTGTATTATAGTTTACATAAGACTTAATAGGCTCCGTAAAATTAAATCATTAAATATATATGAGACCAATTTTTTATATATATCATGTTATTGTAAATTATTAATGCATTTATTTTATTTATTAGACATAGGCTTTTTACAATTTACGATAGTAGCTTAACTGTACGGACCCTCTAAGATGATTTCAAAGGATATTAGAATTCAATATTGTGTACAGAGTGCCTGCTCTAGTCCAATTTATAAAAATGTAGCGAATAAAATTGATGTTTGGCAACATGTTGATAGGTTTGTATCAAAGTAACTGTTCAACATTAAAATGGAGGTTTGTTTAATCAAAGCTTATTATTCTTATTTTCATTGGCTCAGTGTTCAATCACAATATCTCCTTTGTAATTGAATGTATAAAATGAGATACAGTTACACAGTATATTTTTCAATAATTACTGTAACCTGTAGCAATTTATAAACAATTTCCGAAATATTGTTAACCTGAGAATTATGTTGGAAATTTTTGCTAACTGTATTCTTAAATTCTGAATACAACAACAAGATCACTAATGCCTTGCAGTAATAATGAGTACACTGATCGTGGTTAGTCCTTTGTCGAATTGTAAAAACTGAGCTTTTAAAAATGATCTCAGATTTGTATAAATCGGAAAATACCTTTACAGGTACGCGGCTTGTGGCCAGTAAATATAATTGTTCAAGGGTGCCGAAAAAACAATTTAATATGGATTATATGTATATCGCAATATTTTTTATCTGATTACGACAAAGTGACTACAATTTACCTGACTACAAATACGGTGATCTGTATTTAAATATGGTGATGTGTATTTAAAGATAAGCGTCAATAAGCATATAATCCATAACCAATCGCCGTTTTTACGCTTGCTGGCAACTCTATTGCTACATGGGTAAACACAAGTTATTCTCAAAAATCAACAAACCAAAACAGAGTCACTTGTCATTAAATATCTGGTAGTAGCAATCCAGTTGGGGACAATTTTTTTTTTATATCAAAAGAGGCAAACGAACTGATGGGTCACGTGCTGTTAAGTGATCACCACTGTCCATAGACACTAGCGACATCAGGGACGTCGCAAGTGCGTTGCCAGCCTGTATATGGGAGAAGAGAGAGGGGAAGGAAAGGGAAAGAAGGAAAGAGGAAGCGACGTGGGCCTACGGCTCTCTCACTGACCGAACGAAACACAACAATGCAAGCACTGTTATTTCACGTCGGTTATCTGTGAGAGGGGTGGTACTACCCCAGAGGAGCCGACCCATTCATGCTGAAACCAAAAATAGCTTCAGCGGGGCTCTACCACCTACTTACCTACAATCAACCCTATATATTCGTCACATGTACCGTCTAAGTCATCGAACAATCCTTACCATGGCACTATTGCTAGTATTACAATTGTCACCTGAATGTATGGTTTTCGCAATTTCATCAGATGTAAGTGTCGTCAGATATGATTCTTGTATATTTCTTAATTCAACACTATCGAATGGCAAAAATAAAGAATACAATGTACTAACAACTCGTGAACAAATGCGATAGTGATTTTGTTTGTTTTTTTATGATTTCACGTCGTAATTTCTCAACCGTTCCTCATTTTTTTTAAAAAGATGATTGTTTCAGGCATTATCTCATTATCATCAGCCTAAGAAATATATGATATCGTCATATCATAAGCATAAGAGATGCACTGGAGGGCCATATACCTTTTGTCGAAGGAATGTGTGGGAATAATCACGCCACCAGCCCAGGACGTACTGACCAGGGCGACTCTGAGAAATCCACAATTCTAAATTTTCTCACATACAATAAGTACTACAAAAAATTTTCTCAGGTTCAGGTTTCCACATGATATTTTCCTTCACCGTCTGCCGATAATGTTACCAATTGTAATTATTAAAGAAACGTCATTTCCTAAAAAATTCTTAATACATGCCGGGGTTAAAACTTGCGGACATCGGATTGATATTCTGCTAATTTACCCACTAGACTACCATGACTTCCATCATTTACATTAGTGCTCCCCCTTTATCAAATCTTGATAATTATTATCGCTATTCGTTTTTAACTTAGATCAAACTGAAGCAGCTTGAACGCTGCGGGGCTTAAATTCAAAATCTTTGAGATTCAAATCGTCACAAATGTTGTTAAAAGGCCAGTCCGTACTGAAAGGAGAAATTTATTACCAAGTCAGCACACAGGACTGAAACGTAAATGTTACAATACTCTAGTAGTTTTTACATAATATGGCTGTACTTTATGGTTAAAATAAAATACCAGATATAAAATAAATCGTGTACGCATATCCGGGAAGATATTTAGTATTTGATACATTTATCTGCAATTGTATCCTCTGTGAGATTGAATAAAAATAATGCATATCAATATTTTTACATTAACAATGTTATACCCGGAACTGTAATATGAGATTACCGCATATCTAATTCGTACTTATCGCCTAAATGACTGTGATTGTTACAAAAACAATTCTCGTTTATGTCAATGTAGTTTGTAAATGTGTCCCTCAAAGTAGAATCGGGTTGGAGATCTATCTACGATCAGGTTTCCATGTTGAGTAGAAAAACTACCCAAGGATTTGTTTAATTTTACGTACTGCACACTCGCATCAATGTTATTATAACTATGTCATTGACCCCCATGAATAAACATACTCGGAGTCTAAACTGACAGTGAGATGCCACCTTTAAAATCTCTCGAGATGCACATTATGTTTAGATATTATTATGTGCTATTCATTCTGTTGAGCATTCTTTTGGTATTTAAAAGATATTCACGTGGTTTTCTATAACTTCCTAAGGACAATGATAAAATATGTATTTAAAAAAAAATACCTTATTATTTCTTAGATCATTTTACATTATTTTAGATATGTACGACCACTGATATAATTAATAAAAATATGTATTATGCCAAGGAGTTTTAATAACAACGATAATCATAATAAAGAGCACGTGAGAACACGTTTAGTTTAAGAAAAGGGTACATCATTATATTTCATCTAAATCTTCAATGCGATTTTTTTATTAGATCATATAAATAGATTTTTAACACAGGTCTTATAAACTGGATATGAGCTTCCGACAAATGCAAACAAAAATGAAGTATGTAATAAAATACAACAACCCACCTTGGGGTATTCCAAGCGAGTGTTGGAAAATTTGGGCGCGCATATGTTCCTATCTCACCTTACACGCCCTGTATAATTGTGCTATATAAAGATGCCCATTGACTGTACACTAGTCTAAAAGTTCTAAGACATACAATTTAAAGTACAATAATGCCTTAAGGTTAAATGAAAATAATTTACTTCAAATAACGATAAGAGTCGTACCAAAAACCTCACGTGTATTGTAAAGCGAGGCGCACAAGGTACACATTTCATAAAAATAAACACTTAGGTAATAGGAATCGCACGCAGTATGGCGTCGCGCTGCGATACGCGGCTGCCGTAGGAATAATGTGAAAAAGTAAAGCGGACGCACAACGACACCCGCGGGGCCGAGAATCGGTTATTTGCCCGTGGATTGTTTTGAATATGGTATGTTCTGGATTTGAAATACATTGGATGGGATATAGATTACATAAAAGTATTCAAACCTTGTTCATTATAGGTTGTAAGATTCGATCAAACTGTGTCGAAGTCGATAGCACTCGGGAGTATCGATAAGTGAATTAGAGGTTTAAAACTTGTCAATATGCTTAGTGTGGTAACTTAAAAACTATAGCTATGATAACGCGAAAAAAAGTTTATCTGTAACCAAATACATTTGAATATCTGTTAATTGATTTGTAAATTAACTATTTAGACAACAGTTTAGCTACCTAGAGTAACAGAGCTGCGAGCAGTCAAGTGGTTTCATAATTCTATGTTAGCAACAAATGAACTTCGGTTTCTTAGGTGTATTATTACGCAATGTAGGATTAATGTAGGTTCATAAGTTTATTTTGTAATTGAATCATCATTATTAAGAGGCCAAAGGTTAAGCTTTCTTTGTAGGAGGTAATCTCCTGAATTACTGATCCGATTCGATCTAATCCGATGTTTTGTAAAAACATATAACATGAAGAGATAAACCAGATCAAGTTTCTTGCAGGTTCTTCTCGATGACCGAGCTGTTTTCTGAAACGGTGGTAGCTTTGATGTTCGTAAGCGCCTTTTTAGGACCTATATTGATTAAAGGGTCTTTTGATTTGATGTGATAATATTGTATTGGTATTACTTATCCAAACTTAGTCGAATCCATGATGCACGCAATCGGCGTACTCGAAACCTTGTGGTCATATTTAATTCATAATGCAAGGAACAGCCACACACTAACCGAGTCTTACCTTGCGAAACGCAACTTTGTTTACGTGTACTCCTAGCTTTATTTTATTTGCGAATGTGATATATGGGTTTTTCCCTAATCTACATAAACTACTAGCCTGTACTACCTTTATTTATTTATTGATGATATATATGTAAATCTTCATAAATATTATCACAGTAACAGCGCTGCTTTGTTTATAGGCCTGCAGTTTCGTACTGAGATAGGAACTTTCTAACCACTGAAAACATTCGCTTTAAGGACCAATCTCGTCAAAACTACTCAAGAAGTCGATATAGGACTATAAACATTAGATGCGGATTTTTTGTAAATGGTTCTACGCTGCCGCTGCCTATTTCTTAAGTTCAATTCACCGTTTACTATTTTTTTTTAATTACAAAAGAAACTGGAATCAACTTGTTAATTTCACAAATATAATTTTTAATGTAGTTAGTTCTCATTTCAAATATGTATTTTGTTTCAAACTCAACCTACGATACCTTAACAAATTCACATTAAAATGCACTACATAAAACAATATGTACATACAATTCTCGGTTACTCCTTATTAATCTTAGCATACGAGTACTTAATACCGATAAAACGGCCCGTAATCTCATACATTACCATAATACACACAATAGCGGATTACCTTTCGTATAGGAATAATTTTAACATAAAATATCTGTAGGAAAACACTTCGCGATTTGTTAAGAAGATTAAACTCGGTCCCTATTATCATACTTTTGTCTTTTATTTATTGTTATGGTCTCAATTGAAATTATTTACTTTCATAGTGATTTTAATACATTATAAAATATCGATTGCAATTACACGCTTATTAATTATTTAAAGACTCTGCAGTTCCGAAACTGTCACTACTATCTGAAAAACCTTTTTTGCAATTTATTATTTATTTGTCGTGGAGTGTCAGAGGTTCTCTATCACGTCACCACTATTAGGAGCTGAGCTATTACCGAGAATCGAAAAAACAAGAATCGACCATTGGGAAGAAGAATCGAACTGTGAATGCCTATGTCAGCGATGTACGATGCAGTACGGATCAGTCGCGTGGTTGGTTTTATTCCAATTTGTTTAAGGTCATGTAATTAAATTAATAGTAATTTGGAATGTGAGTGAAAGAACTATTTAAAACTAACAATCATTATAAAAGTAGATATTAATGTTTCAAATTTATGATATTTATACATTGTTTAAAAAAGTT
This sequence comes from Antheraea mylitta, assembly GCA_014332785.1. Classification (NCBI taxonomy): domain Eukaryota; kingdom Metazoa; phylum Arthropoda; class Insecta; order Lepidoptera; family Saturniidae; genus Antheraea; species Antheraea mylitta. The sequence goes on from JACEII010000008.1 coordinate 2,916,858, forward strand.
GCTGTAAATACAAAGTTACTTATGTTAGCTATTAGTTAGTGATTTATTTTGAATAAATGAAAATGCACCAGCCCTTTGATTTTTTATATATTAACACTTTATATAAATAGGTATATACTTGAATTTATATATTAAAATAGATATCAACTCTCATTCCATGTGGTTTTACAAAGAAACAATAATAAAACAAATTTGTAATCATGCGTGTTCCTATCCTAGTAATCAACCTAAACCAAAAAAAGCCATAGACAGCTGAAACGGACGGACAAACAAATTTTCCTTATGGTTTTAATTAAGGCCGAACCAACGAGGCACTAACCTGCCGCCATTTTTGCACTCCGCACCGCTCTGCAGATTGATTAAAAGTCTATGGCCCATGCTTTATATGCTGTGTCCATTATTGATATTAATCCGAGAAAATATAAATTATTTTTAATGATAGATTATTCATTGTTAGTTTAGATAAATATATTTAATCCCGTGTAGTTGTGTAATCTGATATGAGATTATTTTGAAAACAAATGTATTTTTTTTAATTGAAATGACTTGTTATATTTCGGTTGTGTTTTTATAGTTCGGCGAAGTCGTAAAGGCCTTGCAAGGCATAGCATAGTCAGTTGGAAGAAAAAGGGTTATGATGTTATAATTATCACGTAAGGCCTCTTATTGTTTTTAATTTAGGGTACATATTCTGTATTAATCGACTTTAATAGTATTTACACATTTTAATAAAATTACGATAAATATATTATTTTATATTTTATGTGGCAAATACGATAGGGTGTAAAATAAATACACATATATTTAGCCTTAAGGTTGAAGCTAAAGTTATATGACTGTTGTATAATTAAAAATGATGTCATTATGTATGTCTTTTATAAACATGTACATATAGATATTCTAGACGACAATAAGTCATTTATCTTTCTTATTTTCTTTCTTTATAATTCCATAGATATATAATAAAAGTTTACAAAGATTAGTAATACCTACAATTTATGAGTTACTGCCTATATTCTACTCTTTTATATATGCATTAAGATGCATAACAACGTTATTTACCATATTTCATAAAATGATATTTTTAAAAACTATTTAATAACGAAGTCCATTTATAATAAACTAGCTAACACCTGCAACTTATTCTGCGTTGTTTTTTATATTAGAAATATATTTTACACATTGCCACCTTTTGCTTCCCTCTTTCACGGCATGAAAACGAACATCGTTAAAAGCATAGTACTTACAAAACTCACTGTATTTGAAATTTTATATTAAATAATAATTTTATATTAAACTAGCTGTTACCCGCGGCTTCGCATGCGTTTTTTTATATATTAAATAAATTTAAAATTGTGATCACACATCTTGTGTAAATTACAATAATAATCTTTCAAAATTATTTGTAAGTATCACACGCACATCATCTAATGTAACAGGTAACGTGTACATTATATATGTGAATACTAATAGTGTATCGAATGGGATGGGATTTATCATCAGCCACATAACTGGAATTTTAAACTATTATAAATCACCCTCAGTGCTCACTTACACTATATAAGAAAGTAATGAAAACATTAAGCTAAAAATTATCAAACAATATGTGTTCAATCTTTTATTATATAGATATAATATGTCCATAGTGTCGATATAATTATTATTATACCTTGCTATAATTTAAATCGCATATAAACATACGACTTTCAATTATATTTATTCTTGGAGTCTAGTACAGCGCACGTTACATGTGCATGTTTACAGTGAACAATATATTTTTGATTAATTTCACACGGATGGATGCACGGATAACAGTTCATCACTACATAATGTAAAACAAAGTCCTGTTCCACGTCTGTCTATATGTCTGATCGCGATAAGATCAAAAACTACAGAACGCCTCTTCATGTCGTTTTCACTAATATATAAAATTATTCTTGGGCAAGGTATAGGTATAGTTTGTCTTATTATCAGAGCGGGCAACGTTTGCCGAACCCGCTACCTTAAAATAAGACAGCTAATACTAATACTTATTTGCCCGTAAAATTGCCGTTCAAATATTACTTGTAGTTCGGTGAAGCTGTTAAGACCTTGCTAGATCAATAGCGTAGTCATTTCTAAGAAAAAAAGCTGTTCTAATAGGTCCAGCCGTTTTGGAGATTACCCAAAACAAATAAAAAACAGACATTCGACAGAATCAAAAAAAAATGTTGATATTTGTAGCATCACAGATATATTTATTCACCAAAAAGTATTTATTTTAATATCACATACACACTTTACTTTTATAATACGTAATATATCTCAAATCAAAAATTGGGAACAAAAATAAAGTAGAAAAAATTTTTTGATGAGTTTTTGGCGGGATTTCATGTAGTGGATTTTATATTTTATTCATAATCTTGTGTTACTTGTCTCTATATTGTGTTAAATTGGTGACCTTTTATGTAATATGGTTCATTTATTGTGCATAAGTGAAATGAATGAAAAATAATACTACGGAGCATGTTGAAAATTAAGAAGACAAAATTTATGAAATATTAAATAGAGGATTTGGCGCTTATACGTTTACATTAACTTGGACATAGAAGAAAACATTGACAACTTCAGAATTGGCAGTGTGGGTTAATTCCTTCGACTGTCTTATTGGACGAATATTATTACTACTAAAGTTTTTGAATAGCAACACGAAATAAACTTTAGAAATGATTGCAATATAATATGTTTGCGATATAAATAATTAGAAATTGTAGACAAAACGAACGTAGAATAAACTTTTTGAGTAGGAACACAAAATAAACCATGAAAATATTTGCGATAGAATGTTATCGCGTTACCATGGTAACGTATATAATACTGATACTAACTGAACCAAGGATAAATGCTTGTCTTTTGTTTTATGGGAGAAAATAAATTAATAAACAAACAAATTGAGAAAACATGGCAAAGGGCTCATAGAATTTGAAAAATATATAGCCTATAATAATCTACGATTATTTCCGCGTCGAATGGTTATGGTTTCATGCTAATTGATCCAGTAGTTTTTGAGTTTACCTCGGACAAAGAACACAAACTTTGCTTATATATATATAGATGAATCTATTGTGATATCTTTCTAGACAAGAACCAAATGTATAGTAAATGAAATGAAAAGAATTATCAAAACCTATCCAGTAGGTTATGTGTGTTGCTGTTGAGTACACAACGGCAAATATCTATAATTTTATTCGGATAAAAATGTGAATTTATTATGAATAATCAATTATCTTGCTGCATTAAAAATCATGGTTAGCTTTTGACCATATCTTCTGGCAGCGCTTCAGTAATCGCCGAAATAGGATTGGCCTTTAAGTACCACCACTAGGACTGACAGAAATATTCCTAGTGATAGGTTTTAAATTTACACTGGTCATAAGTTAAAATTTATTACTGTGTCCATTCTAATATTCATTAATCAAAATTTAGTTTTTTATTGCAGTGCTTTCGCACGTTATTCAATCTCGTAGGTACTAGAATGGAAACGCACACAACCCATGTACCGCTCAAGCAGTAGCTAATTTATGGTCGAGGTGGGCACCCGAGCCGATAGTTACCGCCGGACGCTAATTCGGCCGGACACAGAGTTCGTTATGTTTGTACGGTAAATGCCGTCCATTCTTATGAAGGGTTAAGCTTTAGATTATAGTCATTATCGTTAGGGTTGGTCAATACCTTAATGAAATACACTATTTTCAAGATTATTCTCAAACACACCAATAAGATATGTAAACAAATGCATTAAATTTAAATATTTATTTCATTTATATAGTAAATTAGAAAACAATTAAAAAGGGAATTTAAATATGATGAAAATTGATTTTCTCTAGCATATTATAAAAACACCGGGTATGTTGTGTTCGAAAATAGCCATATGTTTATGTTACTATCACAATTTACTAAAGTATAGTCCAGGGATTTCGTGAGCGTTTAAGTATATCTAGTAATTTAATTGTTGAAATCATTATGAATAACTACAATAGGATATAAATTCTAAAACTATAACAAATTAGATATACAACATTCCCCAAATTCAACCAAAAATAGCAAAAAAACAGTATTATTGTAAAAAAAAA
>JACEII010000008.1:2940969-2967051 GCA_014332785.1 Antheraea mylitta
CAGGTTTTATAAATAGATAAACGAAACTATTTAAACAACCATCCTTAACAACTTTACTCTATAATACATTTGTTCGTGGCATCTTAGAATATTGCAGTACTGTATGGAACCCATGCTATCAAGTCCATATTGACAGAATTGAGCGAGTCCAAAAGAAATTTTTATATCATCTTGCATTCTTCGATAATCAGTGTCATAGTCTAGACTCGTACAATAAACGATTATCACATTACAATATGGAGTCACTGCAAATTCGTAGAAAAATGGCTGATGTTGTTTTTCTGTACAAACTAGTAAACGGGGACATTGATGCCCCAGAAATATTAAAAAGATTGTCCTTTTGTATTCCTCGTTCATCTAGTCGTTTAATTAAGCGTATAACATTTACCTTGCCAAAATCGAGAACCAATGTAGTTCAGCATTCCTCCATTTATCGTATGTGTTCGTCGTATAATAACATTCAAAAAGATATTGATTTGTTTCTCTGTTGTCCTTTGGCCTCATTTAAAACCAAATTAAAGGAACATTATCGTAATAACTCCTGAAATTATTTCACTCTTATAACTGTTATGTTTGCTTTTGTTTTAGGTATAACAGATATTATTAGTGTTGCTTTTTTTTTGTTGTGTATTTTATTTTTAAGGTCAATTTTAATTTTTTGTTGTTATTATTATTGTTTTATATTTCTTTAATATGCACCGTTTTAAATAATGTAAGTTGTGTTTACGTCCATAAGTGTTTAGTTTTAAGTATATTTTTAGAAATTGTAATAATAGAGTGTAAGATTAAACACAGATTAGTAGACCTAATAAAAAAAAATAAAAAAAAAATATAAAAAAAATATCTGATGTGTGGTGATTACTATTCAGTCGAATACAATTTCCATGTCCTTATTACTTTTACTATTAAGATAAATGTTGCTTGAGATATATGTGGTAAGATTTTGACAAGTATTTTTCTATTATTTATTAAGCAAATGTTTACCTCCTCGTTAAATCTGAATGAGTACAAGCGTTTATTAATACAAATCCTCAGAAATTAGATACATCAATAGTATCCAACGCAAAGCCCCAAAAGTAATACAGATTCGATTACATTCCTATAACACGTCTGTCGGACCTAATATTGGCTTAATATTAAGGTTAGATATGACGTGAGTCAGAAAATAGGTATTTCATCCAAAACAGATAATTCAATGCTAATCAAGCAATCTGTTTGTTTGGCTCAGATTTATACGTTGTATTTGGTTGTTATACTAATAAAAAATGTTTTACAAAATTCTATACAGTTTCCAGCAGTATCGGATACAATAAAGCAATCATAAAGGTGAACTAAAATTGGAAATTCTAATGAGGTCTGATGAAAATAAAGAATACGCTTAAATTTTTAATCTTAAATTCGCTAAATAAAACGTTTTTAATTCCAAAATACGGGTATAAACTTATTAAAACCAATATTGACAACGGTTAACTAAAATCGTGGAACCTTAAACGGAAACTTTTTGGAACGGCAATTTTATTTTAAGCTTCATACTGTATCTCAGTCAGATTAATTTATTCAGGGTCTTTAATTTAGGAACAAACTTTGAGCTAAATTGAATCCCTTAAAAAATAACCTTTCTACATTATATTTAAATGTACTTGTTATTTTGAGCATTTTAACAAATTTAGATTAATTCCCGTCGGCTGTCAACGATATGTTGTGTAACAAATATTTGTGGTTCAAGGAGTTATACATATATTAGAATATGTATAATAAAAATCTAGTATTTTCATTAACAATTAATTTTGGTAATTGGTAAAATAATTTAAGTGTGCAATATACAAAGATTTTAGTTAAGCCGTTGATCTTGATAACCACGACTAAAATGGAAGGATGTGGGAATATTTTTATTTTTTCTTACGTGTTAATTATTATTAAATTAAATAGCTTAAAATCAAAACTGCAAATTGAGTGCGGTTAAAACATCTGGCATTGATTTCATCTGTCGGCAGTGAATGGTTTGTCATTTTTATTCATCGGTTCTTACGATGGACCGATCACCTGCCATCAATCACGGTGCCAATCGCCGTGAGCTGCCTGCAATCTTCCAGAACTTGCCAATAACGTTCGTCGACTGCCAAATTCCGCGTCAGTGTACTGTCAAGTTATGTATGACGGCTTATCTTCGGAATGAAATGGCTTTTTAATATCTTCGAACTTTGTTTTTGGAATACGTCTTTCCTTTTTTCAAGTATTTGTAACAATTTCTGCTTATAAAATGTTTCGTTTTGGTATATAAGTATTGTCTTTCGAAGTTTTGCGTTACCAAATTTAAATAACAGCTTCTGTGTATAATTGATATTAATTAATGACAAGGGATTCAGATTTATTTTTGTACATTACTGCAGACACAGATGTGCGCGTGACTTCGCACGCTTTTATTGTTTGCTATTATTATGTGTTGTAATGTATACTTGAGGTATATTAAAATGGATAGCAATAAAATATTCTCTCTGATCAAGTATTTTAATGTACCAATTTTTCTGAGGATCGTTTGAAAAGTAAAGCAGTTGAAATGCAGGAGCGTTACCTAGTGGTTAGTTCTATTAAATTGGATACTATAAAAACCTTCTTCATGATATAAAAGTTAGGTATGTCAACTTTGATAAAGGAAGATCAAATTTTATATGAGTTTTTCGATATTAAATATATCAACATTAATTTATATATCCTAGCTTTTGCTCTTGACTTCGCTCGTATTAATGCAGATTAATTTTTACATTTTTTTTGTACCCTTAATAACGTGTATGCAAATGTTTATGGTGAACGGTTACCTAGTTAAAGCATGAGAAGGTAAGAAAAAAAAAAACAAATTACTATTTAGTTAGGAAATTTATCAAATTTTGCAATAAAACTATTTAAGTTGTCACCTTCAAATAGCTGGAGCCGAAAAACGATCTTTTCTAAATGAAATTAATTTAGTCCTTTATAGAATATATATTCTTTTGAAGAATAGAAAATTATGTTATCAACTAACTTACTACATAAATATTAATGCCGTTAGTTGTTCGCTAAACTGACACCCGAATCCCAGGAGTGCTATAAAGATAGAAAAACTTCAGTTCGTCCCGTGTTCAAGTTGCGTGGTTCATAATTTACTAAAAGTCGGGCCGATTTTCCCGGAGCTTAAACGTTTTCGGAAATTCTAATTGGGTTTTAGGATGAATTTATTTCTTTTGAATAATTTGGCTGTTCTAAATACAATGAAGGATTGTCAAATCCCTATTATTTTTAATTTTCGAATACTGACCGGATATACATTGACTCATTTTGATAGTAGAATGTACACGCTTTCCGATTTAGTTACACGAGGTACTGGACATATGCGTATCCCAGAAATCAAGAACATTACCGGTATTTGCGGCTTACACCTAGTAAATAATTATTTTTGCTTATTATTCAAGAGATACAACTCGAGTTATAGTAAATACACAATCGTACTAAGGTTATTTAGCTGTCGCGCACATGAAAGTAATGCATTATTAGTGACGTTATTAAAATGTTTTTTTTTTTTTTTTTTATCAATGTAGCCATGCTGTAAGTACGTAACTCCATAGTTTTTTGTTGTATTCAGTAAAATGAACATATAGTTCTTTAATCTTCTTCTATACATTTAATAAAAATGTAAATCTGACGTCTTTGTACATTTATAATTTTCGTGAAAATAATTGTTTCAGGTTTCTGGGAACAAGTAATAAAATATATATAATTCATTTTTAACAAAGTTTGTCTGTCTATTTATCTGTTTGTTTGAACACTTTTTTTTTCGAAATTAAAACGCTGTTGACCTGGAAAGGACTTTACAGCTTCACCGAACTATTGAGGCGAGCGCTGAAAGCACTCAGCCGATTTGGGATGTTTGGGCATACCTCGGCTTGGGCTGTCACCTGTTTTGTGCAAAAATCGCGACCTGTCTGAGCTTACCTAAGCTAAGCTATCTAGATATACGTATATGATTTATTGAAACATGCATGTGTACCAAACATGCGTGCCTCAACAACTCCTATATGTATTTTATGTCGGAAAAATTCCTCTAAATTATGTAGGATAGGATAGGAAATTGTTTGAACACGCATCACTGTAAAAGTACTGGGTTCATAATAAAACCACATCAAGAAAATCATAAAGCATATCGTCGAAATTTTTTTTTTCATTAAAATCGGTTTACTCTATCAAAAGTTATTGTAATTTTAATGACGACGCGGCGTAAGTACGATAGAAAAGTAAATAAGTAAATTGACTTAATGCAGTCAGATCACTTTAATGATCTCTGTTTTTACATAAGTTTCCACGGGGACGAATTCGAGGGCACAGCTAGTATTAATATAAATCTGGACGGATATTGAATAGATCGTCTACCGTGCAGTAATAACGTACGTTATTTCCACGTATATCGATTTTCTGGAATGAATTCCCAGCGGCGGAGTTTTCAAACCAGTATAATTTTGCAAACCTTCAAGAAATGTGCTTACTCCTTTCTCAAGGGCGGGTAACGGATCTGTGATGGCCCTCGTGTCGCAGGTGACCATTGGCATCGGTGATTACTTCTTTGTTTGCCTCCAGTCGCATATAAAATCCGAACTGTAAAAAAAAGGAAAAATTATGTTTACTTTTGTCTTTTCAAAAAAAAATTATAAAGACGACTTACATTTTTAAAGAAAACTTTGAACATTGTAAATTAAATTATAATTCTTAAAGGAAGTTAACTAACCTAAATAATTTCACGTTAAAGTAAATCTAAGCCATCGACCTTTTTAAAGTAATACCGTTGTTTATGGGGATGTTTCTTTTAAAATAATTAAAACATAAAACTTTACATTTATTGCGGAAAATGTGTAGCTTTTATCTACAAGTACTACTTGCTTTGTTAGGTACTTTTATTGTATTTTCTTCCTTTACAAGGCACAAAAAATGACCTTCCGCATATACTTGCCTTGTGTGCTTTGATTTAGATTCATATAGAAAGATCGTATTATATTTGTAATTGATGCCTTTCAGATCGAATATTAGAAGCTGTATCTAGATTTCCTCAAGCTAAAAATATAACATTAAGTATAGTTGACCTTGTGAAACTTTCGACTTAGGAAATACCACCATTAAAGTTATTTTTGCCGCAAAGCAATAGTGAATACTTTGCTTTATTCTACTTCTGTGTGTTATCATTAACTGTGTACAATTATAAGTATGATCCTTTTAAAGGCTAGTTTTAACTACCTATAAACTATAAGGAATACTTAGTATCAGGAGGCCTGTATAACTAAATAATAATTAAAACTATAAATATAACAAATGAGCTATCGTGTGACATGTGGAAGATCTAAGTAATGATTGATACTATTGGATCTAAAACATCAAAATTGTTTTGTACAGGTTATATGCATAAAATAATAGTTTATTTTATATGTGGTGTAATCAAAAACAAAATATTGACATTTTTTTTTTTTCAAGAAAAGATGACTAATAAATATTTATATTCATTAAATACTAAAAGTAGTAATGCATAATCATGTAACGTGGCAATGCATGCCATGGCGACGCGTCGCCATGCCTACGGACGGTCTAACTCGCTGCTATAGACATTTATCTTCAGTATCTTTTGATATTTTGGGACTAACACAATCTCTGCTATAATAGCGTATCTCATAGATCTTAGATTTGGATATTAATGAGAGTTTTATACAAAACTGACAATAGTTTAGCTGGAGTAGAGATATAAAAGATGGTCTTTGACTGTCGACTCGTTACCAATGGACGACAAAGACAAATGGTAAATCTAAAATACGATTTGTATTGTACGACAGGCGATGTCGGTGACACGATCGATCAACTGAAAATAACGCATTAATGACTTAGTAGCAAAGTTAATAAAATTTGCCATTTTATACGAAGGTGCTGGGAAAATATTGCTGATGCTTATAAATCAATTCAATGTTTATTAAAAGAAAAATCAGTTTTAAATGCCAACTAATATTTGATCGAAGAATGTATATGTTTGAAGGAGGCGATACTTAGCGAAAATTCATGATAGATTCATAGATTCATTGATGTCGTTCAATGGACGTTACTTTACACTTCTGCCTGGAATTGATTAGCCGACCACGTCTGTCACAAAATTGTTTAATTTTATTCATGTGAGGTGTATCTGAAAAGGTTAAATATGAAAGTAGTAATAGAAAAAGCGAAATATTACCAAAAAGAATCCCAAAACGCGTAACATTGTTAACGGTTGAATTCGCTGTATTTGATTGACACTTTTGGTGTGTAACTGTAAATATTTACAAAAAAATTATAAACAGAGTTTGTTTAGTTGTTATGCTTTAAGTAGTCTACTGATCATCATGAAATTTTTTGCATACACGTTGTTAAGGACAGAAAACAGTGTACCTGTCAGCTAGAAAAAATATACTGTTCTCAAGGGATACAACAAATCTACTTACTATCCATCTACTACTACGGAGCCGCGAGCAAAAGCTAGTGAGACATAAATTATTGTTACATAGTAGAAGGGCAAAGTGATTAAAGCAAGCATTATGCCTGATGATATGCACAGTAAGATACAAAAATAATAGCGACCGCCGAGAAACAAGCTATCCATCGCCAGTCGCCACTATCATGCCAGCTTATATTTAATTTTATGATAGCAATGTGTTTTGATTAATATTTAAATTTTAATTCTCCATCGATCTATTTAAGTATGTATTAACACCGCTTCTTAAGTGGCAACTTGCGATATCCCCCAAAGCAGATGCTTCAAACTGTCCAAGTTTTCTTACAAAGCTAATTATCGGATTTCGGGTTCGACAGAGCAATTTAACTTGTGCCTTTCCTATGTAAAGTAGGATGGAGAATCTACAAATGGTTGTAAAGTTGTTCAAGTGGTTTCTTTTATGAATGTACTGGAAAATTTTGATTGAGATATCGATTGATAAACATACCATTTAGGTTTAAATGTAAACTTTTTTTATTGATGATCGTACTAATAATAATCTACTTTCCAGAAAATAAATTAGCGTAATTTATTCTTGGCTTAGATTGCAAATTTCTAGTGTCTACAGCGTAGGTATTACGAAATACAAATAACAGGTAGGGACTCCCAGGACACAATAAACCTTATAAGGTGCAAGTGTGGGAAGCCGATGTGGTCGAATATATATACAACTAATAGAGAAAAGATTTGATTTCTTGTTAACTTATCGATAAACTGAGAAAAGACAAGCCATTTAAACCTTCTTTCACATATAGGATGCTACATTATCAATTAGTAACATGTGGTCTTATCTTCTTAATTTACACTAACGCGAGCGATGTTGCGTCCTAAACTCAGTTTAATATATAATGACAGACATCAACATGTACCAGCAAATTTTACAGTAGAAGCATATATCTAATAATTTTGTATCAATTTTTAAACGTGATGATTCGTGTATATTTGCAAATTATCCTCTTAATAACAATATACATTGGGAACATACAACTATACTTCTAATACTGAAATATAATAATGAAATCGCAGGGTTATGTGGAGATTATAACGGGGTGATAAGCCTCGAAAATAGAAATTGATATTAGGACCTCATTAAATTATTATTACATATTTCGTAGTCCGGTGAAGTTGTAAAGGCCGTGCAAGGCCAATAGCGTATTCAGTTCTAAAAAAAATATTTCTATGAACAGTATTTGTATATTACTATTGTATTGTCAAGTGTTGCGATTATTTTTAGGTAAACTCTTTATCTCTATCTCTAACTTACTTATGGTATTATGTTCCATAAGACAATTAACTCAATACATCCCTATGCTTACTGGATTTTTCTTTAGAGAAACCACGTTAAACTATATGTCTATCTACAGTTAACCAAAAAGTAGACACTTATTTGATTCTGTAATAATTAGAATCTTTTGTTCAACGTAGTAGGTGTTAAGGGGCTTACTTGAGTGCTCTCAGGCTCTTACAGCCTCCTTTGTCAAAATTACAGCGTTTGTGTGTTAACCCTTACGGCTTTGTGACACTAAAACCCTCTTGAGTAGGTGTTTCCGCGTGGTCCATTTCTGTAACAAGACTTTTTTTAGTGTGTATATGTAAATTCTCATATGTTTATTCTACATACATTAACATAACGCTGATAAATTACTATATAGAACCATGTTACGTTGGTAGGACAATGATTAGTATCCCCCTGTCTAATAGGGTTCTTTAAAAAAAAAATCTTGTGAAAATATTGAAAAAATTTGCATGAAATTTATAATCTTGATATTAACTTAATTACTATCCCGGAGCATGAGAAGATTTGCCATATAAAATACACGCAAACTCTGATTATAATGTAAATTTCTGTAACTCGGCGGTACTTTTAACACGATAAGAATGATTCTATTGTCCAGTATAATGTTGTGGTCCAGTCTCCCAAGTCGAGTCCTATTTTCCCAAGAAGTTGACAGACAGCCTCCTGTTGTACAGATATACGTTACATGCACTCCATATAGTAAACTCAAACTATAATGTTTAAGATTATGTAAGGAGGTATTGGGTATGACACAATAAAACAAATTGCGGTCTACAGCTTGTGTTTCATTACGCAACATATAATTAAAATATAAGTTTAAAGTGAATAGAATTGCATTCTTACTTATTCGGAAAGCATAATTGTATGAATCTTTTGTATAGTAAAACTCTATAGTACCTTGACGCCCGAGCCTAGCTCGGTTATTTCAAAAGACAATTATTTTTTTAAAGTATTTTCAGGATTTTATGAGGTGTTACAAAATTTCTAACAATCATTGCTTTTGGGTACCAATGGGTTAAAAAGGCTTATAATGATTTTTTAAAATTAAATATAAACTTTAGGTTTATCTAACAAAATAATCGTGATTATTAAAAAAAGAGGAATTTAAAAAAGAGAGGGCTCGGTTTCGTACTGTGAATAAATGGATTCTCAAAGCGCTTAATTTCCATGTGAGCTACTATTGTTTTGACAGTGCTGGCGAAATTTACCTTTATATTCTAGCTATATTTTTTTATTGCCTGAAAACTCAAAAAGTTTTCTGTGAATGAAATCTAGCTAGATCAATTTGTCGTCCCCGAAAACACCTACGTACTAAGTTTCACGGAAATCGCTGTCGCCGTTTCCGAGATTCTGAATATATAAAAATACACAAGAATTGCTCGTTTAAAGATATAAGATATATATATTAAATAGATTACACGAATTTTCTAACGAATCATAGTATAAAATATTACTTTATATTAATTAGTATGAACTGAGCTCTGAGATATCTTAGAATTAGATTTAGTACGTACTAACTACGTGCCTTTAGTTTTGGCGCCTGGCAGCGAGGTACACTAGACATCCATTAACGCACATTGTCGCTATAATAATTGTGCTCGGGATGGATCAGCTTTGTTGAGATAAACCGAGCCTAAATTAATAGTAACATTTCTAATATACAATTCATTGTTGTGCTTACTTCAGTTTATATCAACAGCTTTGTTTGTTATTTAAGAATTTACTTTAGCATTATTAATATGCTTGGATTTTTGACGTTATGCTGATTTTTATTGTTCGGTTAGAAAATTTTTAGATGACGCACGTCTAAATTGATTAAAAGATATGCGTTTTTTACAAATTAGATTTTATTTAAAGTATTTACCCTAGGGGGAAAAGAGAAGACACTCTGTTTGGCCCTGGCCAATTAATACAACTTGGGTTAAGAATATATATTAGGTTGGAGTCATTGAAAGTCAAAGTTTGTACTTGAAGGAACTTGTTGCTTCCACTCGAAACAAATTGATAATTCCTAGTTCTGACTGTAGCAAGACTAAGTTTTACACTTAGGTATTGCTACAGTAATTGCATAGATACGAATCCATGTTCTATAAAGAGTATATTTTGAGGTAGGTTCGAATCCTGCCATAAATCTGAGCTTTCGGTGAAGGAAATCAACGTGATTAAACTACGTCATGGTGGGGTTTTATCAAACGCTCATGTTAAAAATATTCCGGCAGGCACCTATAAATGTCTTCCCGTAGCTATAATTGAAAACTAATCGCTTTTTGGGTTAGCGTACTGGGGTGGCAACTCTTACACCCAGGCCGACAAACCCTTGTAGATACTCATCTAAAGTAGGTAATGAACTGTAAATAATTAGATGGAGGTAGATGCTCCTTTAACTTAAATGACAAACGAATTACTGCATAATCTGTATATAGACTCACGTGATAAAGTTTCTCTGTCACCGTTGCCGATTTTAAGAGCACTAGTTTTCCATATAATGCACACCACAAATACCAAAACACCTATTATTATGCCACGCGCTTTACGTACAGTGCTGAAGATGGAGTTCTAGTACGCGAGCGGGTTACGGGCAAGTGGCAGATCACCTCCAATTTTTAATTTATAATGTGTTAAATAAATTGGACTACCCATCTCAACAAAATTATGCACGAACAGCGTGAATGTGTCTTTTGCTCAACGTTGTAGGTGTTCAAAGGCTTGCTTAAGTGCTTTTAGGGGGTTTACCTTACGCTATACCAGATACCAAATGTTAAAACATATGAAACATATATCTCAAATCGAGTAAACTATGTGAGTTTGTCAAAATATAACGAATTAAAGTCATATCAAAATATCCAATGACAAATATGTGTATTAATATCATCCACATATTGTGGAGTTTTTCCATCACGTTATAATACGTGATAGGACGGTTCGGGACACGATCCCATTACCAATGTGTCGTCACGTTGCCTAACACAGTAGTGATTTTTATTTTTACCCTATTTCCCTTTATTTACCACTTTCGTTTGTTCTGTGTTTATTAAACAAATATCATCTCGACTGAGATTATAAGAATTTCGTTATTTTTCTTCTATAAAAATAATATATAAAAAATACACCCCATTTTCTACAGTTACGAATATTTTTACTAGCTCTTGTTTATAGCTTTGATTATGTTAATGTTGATTTGAATATTTGAGAATAGTACTTTCTTCCTATATAAGAATGTATCTATAATTTCATGATCATCGGTTGAGTAGTAATGGCTTGAAAGTCTAACAAAGAAACTTACATTCTTATCTATAATATAGTGAGGATTGGCTGATATCCACGACTTCATCAGCCTCGTGCATTATCTTAACAGTACACTTTATGTACAAAGGAGAAAACAAACACCACTTCGCTTGCCTCATATATCTACAGCAACAATATATTTATCGCTGAACGCATAGGGCTTAGTTCCTACTTTATAAGAAGTACCAAATAAAACAATTTATCGAAATCTGTAAAATAGTTTTTGATGTTCGATGTGGCAGACCTCTACCATTTTCTTTATTTATAAGAAGATTACTTCGTTTTTTTATTACTTTGTCGTGACATATATGCAATATAAGCAATGACAGTGTATTGGCTGAAAGGTCAAAAGAAATCAAGAACGATTTTTTTTTTTATTGAGGCACGGTAAATTGTCTGCACTATGCCTGATGGTAAGCATAGTACAATCCAAGAACAGTGGCGACCATTGCCTCGTTCGTTATTCAGCAGGGTGTAACACGTGCAGGTGAGGTTGGCTTGGGTGTCTCAAGTCTTAAGATGTTACTCGACACCCCTTACACCCCAAACACCACTTACACCCCAAATACTATCACCTAGAGATCTATAATGAGTAATAGTGGATGTCATTTAAATAACCATGACATTCGATAAATGAATATACATTAGCACATTCAAAACGCGGTAAAGTAAACACTGTGACAAGTTTATAACGGTGTGAATTGTGGTAGCGAACCACTTGCGTAAAGAGAAAGAACTATCCCCGCTTGATTACTGAATACCCATCAGTTGACCGAGAAACTCGATACGCCTAAGGGTGTCATTATAGGGGGTGTAACACCCTGATGTATAGACGATATCAAGTCGGACACAATTCCCATGTTTTCACAACGTATATAAAAGCTCTATATATTTATGTTGATAAATAGTTTAACCATATATTTAAAAAGAAACTGATAACTGAATTTCATTAGGAATCTCTAACTGTTATTGTAATTGATCTACTTTGTTACACACAAGAGTTACTTTGTTCGTTCTTAATTCACGTTTATCTTATTGAACCACTTGTATGATCAGCTAGTATAAAAGATAATCATAAATGTAATAGGCATTAGCTAGTATGACGTATACAAATGAAATAAACAGAATTAATTAATTCGTCCTAAACCTTCAACCTTGTAATTGTTCTAGTCATTAGTCCCGGACCCTTGGTCTAGACCTACATATTACTTTTCCAGCGCTGCCTCGCTACTCCATTTAGTTCAGGCCTACATTCTTGTTAACGTATGTTGATTACAATTTTATTACCCTTTTTGTCAAGTTTAAATGACATTAGGATTGAATGGCGTATACATTTAATTCATTATTCCTTTATAAAAAATTTAAATGTGTACAAAAATTATTTATCAAAGTGTGACAAAAAATTAGTTTTTAGATATTTCAACTGTGTAATCGAAAATATGGTATACAATTAAAATGTACAAAAATTGTGTACTTTGTCGTGAAACTCTGCATTAGATTGATCATGTCAATTCAGTGATTGCTACAAAAATTAAGGTTTCCTAAATCAAATAAAACTCTAAAGTAAGTACCATTTTTATTTAATTGACAAACGATAAGTAACGTAAATCAGTATAGTAACGCTTACATTGGTTCAAACATTACACTGATATACATTTTTTTATCATATTATTTTACCAAAAAAAGGGTTTCAGTTTGAATATAAGTAAAAGTAAGCCGAAGGATGATCATTATCATCATGATCAGCCTGTAAGAGATCCACCGTAGGGTCATAGGCCTCTTCCTGAAAGAAGATATGGGCACAATCACTACGCTAACCCACGTCGTATTGGCAGTTTTAAACGCCGAGAAACTATTTCTATATTTTAACCCAAACTATGGTGCTACAAGAACATCTCTCAGGTTCAGGTTTCCTCGCGATGATTTTGTTCACCGTCAGACGATAGTGTTTGCTAACTGAAATTTGTAAATGTACACAAATTCCAAAAATCACGCTAGTACATCCGGAGTTTGATCCTGCAGACATCAGATCGATATGCCACCTGTCAAACTGCTCGACAAACTGACCTCTGTACAGAGGTTTTTTTCAATTTATGAAATTTTTACAGTCTCGTTGAAATACTAATCGTGATGTATACATACAAACATCATAACCGAGGTAAGGCACGTAGCACCCTCGTATTTCGTGGCCTCCCATTCCCGTTGCATTTCCGAGAAATTAATATCCGACTCGCGAAACGTGGGTCGAATGATATAGATCACTAGATTTTTTCCCAGAATAATATTTATACGCTACTTACTGAGGCCCAAGTGAATTTGTGATCAAATCGCTTTGATAAACCTTCAGCAAACAAATGGCTTGGGTAAAAGGGACGTTAATCCATCATTCTCATAATAACGCTTATTTTTATAACATGGAATATTTGTTTTCCAAGATCAAAAAGATCTTAATAGCGGGCTGTATAGGAGTTTAAAATATTCCGCAACATTATTTAAAAAGTGCGTAATGACTCAAATAATCGAGGTGTCCATTACTTATTATAATTTTTTTTTTCATACTTTATAGTGTGTTTAACATATTTGATGTTTAACTAACATGCTTTCTCTTTTTTGTTAAGTTAGTTACTTACTTCATTAACATATTTTTGCTCTAATACGTTCTGCTTAAGCAGATTAACCTTAAGTTAGCACAAAGTGCAATAGATAGACTATGCTTGGATTTTATGAGAAAATGAGGGTACTGGCAGAAGTATCGTAGTCATCGGCATAATCCTAAAAATATCTGGATCTGAGTGGCTCTGTAGGCACATTGCTTGTAAAATTAATGGCGACGAGTGCGCGATTAGCGGTTACGCAGCAGAAGACGCAGCGTGGCTATAGGTGGTTCGACTACTCGAAAAAGGTTAGGAATAATGGGAGAACGAATAGTATAGCACCTGCTTATAGAATGAATGGAATGGATGAATGGAATGAATTCTCGAGTATCGATCACGTTGCAAAGAACGCATTTTGGGTACAAGTGATCTGACGACCTGGCAAATCGCTAGATGGAACTAGTGTGGGACCGGTTATTGTGGCAATCTATTCTAGAAACCTATGTCCAGTAGTAGACGCCGTATGCTTGAATGAATGGATGGCAAAATACCTAATTATCTTTCATTTAACATTATTTTGTCTAAAGCTAAGTTTTGTTCCATATAAATTATTTTTTGTCTCCCGCACCATTATCTAGACAATGAAAGTCCTGTCGTATTATTTCATTTTTAGAGTCCACCACGGTTTACACACTGCGTTTGACGTGAAAACTTGAGTGGTGCCATTCTGTTCCCTCGCAGTCCCTTATTAAATACGTTATGTACGAGGAAAGTCGCGATATTCGCAGGCTTACGTTTTTGATTAAAAAGCTGCCTTGCTCAATCTCTTTACAGCAAAATTCTTGGGACTCGTCATAAACTTACAAATTTTATTTGACTACGTTATATTTAGTTGTATTATAATAAAACGCAAAATTTACGTTTACATGGTAACCTTCATTATTCGTTACCTCCTAAAAATAGTTCATTCAGTTTGGGCCCTAAAAACGATTGATGTACGTAAAAATATCTACCACCACTTTGAAAATTCCTATTCAATCAACAAGAGGTCTCAAAAAACTCGATTGGGTTTATCTTTTTTCTTCGTTCATGTTTTTACTATAATATAAATCATTACTCACAGTCTTCTTAGTGGATATAAATTGCTTCTCTTTTCCAGATACCAGGGACATTTACCCTACAATAGCCTTTTGACATTAAATCTTTTTGACGTCGTTCCTAAACTTATTATACGGGAAAATGGTAATTTATTTTGAGATCTTATTGTAGAGTTGAATACAATTTCTATCCATTCTATCGAGACTTAAAATATGGAATGGATATTATTAAGGTCAAGCCTGAAATGTACAAATGTAGCTTATCTACGTTTTTGCTAACACATATTAATGTATCAAAAATGTTTTGGGTAGAGTTCTGCTACTGAAGTACTGTAACTTGTTTTTAGTGTTTCTTTATTGATATCGTTTCTTTCTACAGAAACCTATGTGAACGATCTTCATATTGCATATAGTACTATTTTTTAATCAATTTTGGTTTCTTCGTTAATACTTCGAAGTTTTTACAAAAAACTTAATTGTAATTATTGTTAAAAATGTAATCTGCTTCATTTAATAAAAGTAAAGAAAACTAAATCACGCAATGGACCGAGAAATTCGCCATTAATCATCACAAAAAATAATGCCAGTGTTAATACACCTTAACCGAGATGAAAATTAAGTTGAATCTGGTATATAATGAAGTTTAAATTTTGCGCTTGAAATTAATATCTCGCCTTAAGCTGTTTCCTGCAACGAAATTTTCATCTTCTACCTCCGTTTTGAATTATATTGTGGCACTCAATTAGACTGGTTTTATATAATAGTAGGAAAAGTAAATGATAGTTCAAGAAATATAAATAACAAGTTTTCGTTCTCGGTTCACTCGCTTCCATCATTCTTCGTATGATCATATTATCAAAGTATGCACAAGTTACAAAGTTTTACAAAAAACATAACATACAGTTATATATTTTATACCATAACACATCATTAGGTAGCTCTGGTTATATTTTCTAGTCTAGTGCGGATGAATTCGCGCGCTGATGGAGTAGTTGATTCAAACATTTATTTTGGTTTGAGTATTAGGGCTCTTAACAAGTGTTTAACGTCAATTTGCTTAAAGGCTTTGTGTAAGGTCTATTATAAACTATTGAAAATGAATTCATCCTTGTTCAAAATTCATCATCAATTGTACTAAATATTATTGCTACATCAGATTAACCTGAATCATTGTAACGGTGGAGATCTAAGTCATAGATTACTTACATTAGCAAACATATTTTCTTATTTTGATTTTACCAAGTTATTTTTGGCTCGTTTTTTCATTGAATTATCATTTGAAATGAGTTCACCATGAAAAAATATTAGATATTAAAATATTGACATTGACTTTGGTAGTAATGACAATTTGACAAAAATTGATTTATGACAACATCAAGCAATATCACTCTACATGAAGAGAAAACAGTCCTGTTACCTAAAAAATATGACATTCAATAAGACGAAACAGAATAATTATTATTTCAGTGTTTCTATAAATGTAATAAAGATACATTATTTATCAATTATTTATTAATGAATATTATAAATTTATGCAATATATTATTATAAAATTTGACCAGTTTATTTAAAGGGCATGTAAGGGACGCAACATCAGTCATGTTAAAAATAATGGAAAGGTAGGTAATTGGAACGTAAGAATAAAGTGAAGGATGTGTCAAACTGTCTTTTTTATTGACATGTGTGTAAATGTTGTGTAAAATTCGAGTAGTAGTGTGAGTAGTGCATATTTTAATTAATTTAATATACTTCTAATGCATTTTATATAAAATAAACAGATTTCTGCACTTCTCCGCCATATAATTTTTAACTATGCCAAATTTCAAGTTCACCCGTTGACAGGAAGTGGGTTAAAAAGGCATACAAAAAATTTGCTTCACGTATTAATATATAGATATTTTACAGAGTTCTATGGGCAAAAACTTCATTATATGTTAATACCATTGATCAGTAATATAATTAAATGGAATGTAAACATTACTTTGTTGAAAAAAGATGTGTAAATAACTAAGTACAATTATTTGAAAACTCTATATTACCATTATGAGAATATTAGAATTTTCTTTGTATTAACATGTGTGCATGAAAAAGTATTCGAACGTTTAATATATTGACGCCGAAATAATTATACATAGAAGAAAAAAGAATCCATTATCAAAGTAACAACAGGATAGGTTAGTACTGACCAGTCCCATCTTTTATAATTGCAAAAAGAGTAAAATACACACTTACCGATGAAGTTTGTTATGTACATATGCATTTTAGTTTAACCTCTCATTTGTTTTTAAGTTTCAGATCTCAAAATGGCGGATTACATTTTTAAATATGTCGCTAATTTAAAAAATATATAATTGTTATAATTATAACGTAATGTAAAAGTATAATTTAGATATACTGGTATGTAAAAAAACACTGTAGTTATGTCATTTTCAAAATCGAACGGTACACTTCAGATGTTAAAAAATTCATTAAGTGGTTTAAAATACAAAACGTGGCAAATGAGTAGATATACCTACATTCGAAAAACTAAATACCGTTTCAGCGCAGTCTGGTAGAGTTTATGATCCTTGCTTATCAACGTATTTTCTCGGTTTTAATTATTCTACAACAAGATTTGTCATATATCATGTGATATACACACATATATATACTATACACATGATTGATAACCGTAAATCTGCACTCATAATTATTTATAAATTAAAAATGATATTTATCGATATGGCATAAACATAGTATCATTTTACGTCATGCAACACTTGAAGAAAATTTCCGTGTGTTTTACGACGTTGTCTTCGATAATTTATTGACTCGCGGAAATGACGATTTATCGTCCATCAAATATGTAGTAAACCGTTTTATTGTCCATATCGGAGGGCGTTTAAGTGCGTTAGTGACGTTTACTGTTGCCGTTCTGTGTTTATTCTATTCTACATCATGTCTAAAACATTTCATACATTAATCTTCGATATAACGTCAAATGTTCTGGAGTATTTATCGTTGTGCTTAGTGAAATTGTAAACAATGTCCCTACCACAATGTATTAAAAAGCTACGAAAATGTATCATTAAAAATAAATGAAATATGAACACGCTGCTGTAACAATTAAAACAAGGTAAAAAAGGCTCGTGAGCCAAGTGAACTTTTACGCAGAGATTTCTATTCTCAATGGTAATAATCATGAAAATAAAAAATCATAATTTTTTTTGGTGAAATTCGTTTTGAATTAACCACTGTTTTCAATGTTATAAGAGTCAAACAAACATGCGAGTCACCCGGTGATAAGTGATCACCGCCGTCCATAGACACTAGCAACACTAGGGAAGTTGCTAGTGCGCTTGCAGACTGTGTTTGGGGAGTAGGAGGAAGGGTGGAGAGGGAGGAAGGAAGGTGGGTCTCCGGCGCTCTCACTGACCGAAACGAAACGCAGCTATTTTTTTATACCAGTAAATGACTTCCTTGTTCTATTATTTTTTTTTTTTGTCAAAGGAGACAAACGAACAGGTGCGGCACCTGATATTAAGTGATCACCATCGCCCGTTCACCCAGCAACAGCAGGGGAGTCGCAAGTGCGTTGCCAGCCTGTTTATGGGATGGGGGAGAGTGAGGGGAAGGGGGGGAAATTAGACGGGTATAAAGAGAGGAAAGAATAAGGGGGAAAGGGAAAGTGAGATAGTTGTCCGGTGCTCTCACTCACCGAATGAAACGTAACATTGCAAGCACTGTTACCTCACGTCTGTTTTCTGTGGGTCGGGTGGTACTACCCCAGGCGAGCCGACCCATTCGTGTTGAAACCAGTAATAAATAGCTTCAGCGTGACTCTACCACCTAATTAACGTTTAAGGAAGACAAGTATATTCTAAGTCTTGAACCTTTTAATTGCTAAATTTCAAACTACAGTTGTTCAACTTTAAATTTTCCTGTCACTCCATATCTTTTGCTTTGATATTTAGATGTAACAATAGCAAGGATACTGAGTTTCGTTATTAAGTTAAAACATTTCGAGATCAAAATGAAATTGTGGTAAGTTTTGTGGTTATATAGATGTGTAGATATATAGTTTCAGATGACGTAGTATTAATATGTCAGCGTTAGAAGTAACGTCTTCAAGAATTTTTGAGTTCTACCATTCAATATCTTGTTGAGGTATTTGAGGGGTTTGACTGTTAGAGTGTTAATTCTATGTACGCACGTTTTTTTTTTTATATCATAGGGTGGCAAACGTACATGTGGAACACCTGATGTTAAGTGATCACCACCATTCATAGACACCAGCAACATCAGAGGAGTCGCAAGTGCGTTGCCAGCCTGTGTTGGAGGTAAAGAGGGGTGCCGGAAGGGGGTGGAAGTGAAGGGAGAGGGGAGGATGTGGGTCTTCGGCGCTTTCACTGACCGAACAAAACGCAACAATGCAAGCACTGTTACTTCACGTCGGTCTGGCTCTATCGCCTATAAAAAGGTTCGAGGCACGACACATACCAATGATTTTTTTTTAATTTCGGGTACATTTACTCATTGATATGGGCAATACTATCAGCTTACGGTGAAGGAATATATCGTGAGGAAACCTGAACTTGAGAAATGTTCTTTTAGTATAACCATTTATGAGAAAATACAGAACTGTGGATTTCTCGGAGTTTAAAATTGCCAACACGTCATGAGCGGGCTTGGTGATTATGTCCATACTTTATTTCTAAAATACCTATAGCCCTGTAGGAGGTTCCTTACAGGTTGAGGTTCTGATGACATTTAGGTAACACATAAAAGCCAACCACAAAATGATTTAAACTTTTTTCATGACATTAACGCACCAGTCGTTCAGTTGTTACTGAAACATATTTTTATACTCCTTTATTTTTTGAAATACCAACGTTTTATTAAAGTATTCAATAGTTTACGTACTTCCTACGATTAAGATGAATCTAACGACACCTTATACGTTAAAATCTATCTAAACGCTTAGAATAAATGTAATTACGCACACTCCAAAAACATTATCCCCTTTGTGCGTCGTAAGTTAAAAAGGTAGACAACCTTACTCTTCCTAAGGAGTGTATGAAATAATTCTAAATTCACGTGTTTCCAATACTCATATCAAAGGCGAAGTTATTTACGTTCTAGGGTCGTGAATTCGCTTTGTTTATGTTTAAGCGTGCGTAGCTACTGTCAAAATTAATTTTGCTCCTGAAACAAATGGTATTCGAAAATATTTGTATAGACGGTATTAAATTGTCACATCTTCTCGGGAGAGGCGAACACGGGCCCGTTTAATTTGACGTCGACGACTTATTAACGGGCTGACGCGTGTCGGGAGTTTTAATAACTATGCGACGCGGCGACGCTCTGAAATTCTGATACTAACACTGAGTTATCGGAGATGGGGAGATCGAAATATTATATGTAGAGTGTTATAAAATCTTCAATTTTATTAAAATCTGACAGGTTTTTGGATAAAGCAGTTAGCAATATATTTTTCGTAAAATTTAATCTAGACTTGTTTATTTGAGATAGAAAGAAAGAGAGTTTTAATGTCAATAATATTTCTAAATTAAGGTCCAATATTATTCAGTCCCTAGCTACTTTCTTAAGTTATAGCGGAATAGAGTTTGATAGAAATCTGACCTTGTGTTAATGGGTTATATATTGGCATACTTAAAGCGAGGACTGAACGGGAAATTGGGGTTAGGGTTTCCACTCGTACTTTATAATATACGTTTGTACGTTATTTCGGTCAATTATTCTTTATGGGACTATTAACTTACATAGTTATAGTTTTCTAAGATTATCCTTATGTAAATTATTAAAAAGCCATAGATCTTTGTAATTGAAACAAGACTTAATTTACTCTCCAGTCTCTAATACTATTCTGCGCCATGCTATGTAATTAACTAAATGTGTCCCGCGGTTTCACGTGGGATTAGCTGTTGCATCACGGTACGCCGCAATATGGGTATCACACGGCCTACATGCACTAATACTTTGTTACCGTTGAGCGTACTTTCAGACCTATAATTTAAAAATAATTACTCCGCTCTTAGGATTCGTAACATGATGTTAGGTAGTATAATATTTCTCAACAAATATAGTTACTACAAAATTCAAACAGAAGTTTTCAAGTATGAGTGCTAATTCCAGAGAGTAGCCGTTCATACAAATAATATATTGAGCTGTATTTATATAGATTTACTCAAAAAAAAAAAACTAACAAACTGTAATTCAGATTATATAATTAGCGAAATGATAACTGATAAAAGTACAGGCTTGCGCATAATATGGTCAAAGGTTTAATAAAAAAATCAGTTAGGCGAAGCTGTTAAGACCTTGCTAGGTCAATAGCGTAATCAGTTCGAGAAAAAAAATCAATATTCTTATAGGAAACTGTGATTGGCCTTTATTCATCATTAAAATAGCGGTCAAAAAGTTTGTTGCGTTTGTTGCGTTGTAATTCTAAAAGTAATCGCACTCACGTATAAAGTAGTGAGGGCCTTATTTTTTTTAGGATTTTTAATATAGCGATCTGATTTATTTATCTTTCCAATTGCTCCAATTAGATGTGTTTGTGTATTAATTATACATTTTATGTTTATTATTAACTAGCGCTCCAGGCGCTGGACATATTATACAGCTAAGCCTTCCTCATGCCTCATGAATCACTTTATTTACTGGTGGAAACCGCATGGAAATCCGTTCGATAGTTTTTGACTTTATCGCGAAGAGACAGACAAATCAGAGGACTTTGTCTAATAATATGTAATGATTAAACAATTATATAATAGATTGTAAATAAAATACTGCATACGCGGTCCGAAAATGGGTTAAACGTTATATATTGAACTTTTTGAAATGTTCTCGTCTCGCTTTGTGTGACGGCTTTCCCAAATTGGTTTCCAGCCCGTCGTAAGCCTGTATCATTAAAATATTTGTTAAAGGATACGGGTACGTTATTCTTCTATATTTGGTACAAGTGATAAGAGACTTTAATCGGCTGAGTGCCTACGTACTCGCCTTGGTAGCCCGGTGAAGCTGTTAAGGCCTTGCTAGGTCAATAGCGTAGACAGTTCGAGAAAAAAAAAGATAATAGACCAAGTGTAATATAATATTTGTTTACTTTTATGTGCTAACTTTTTATACTGGACAATGAACATGAAACGTAGTAAAAAATAAGTAGAAAATACAAAGATATAGCGGCTAAATGAATACTAAAATCAAAACACAGTTTAGATAGTTTCACAATAAAAAAATATAAATAATAATAAAGTGTATAATAATAATAAAGCGTACCGTCGTCTATGCACAAAATAATATATTACGTACGAACTCACCCAAGGACACTAGCCACGACAAAAGCCACTGGCATAACGCTCGGGAGGTCGCCGCGCTCGCGCGGGCCTGGAGGCGTGAGGTAAGAGAGGGAGGGTTCTTTACTATGCGCGCTCGTGCTGTAAAGATATAGTATATATAAAATTCACAACTTGCTAAAAGTGATGTAATTCTCTGGACTTATCATTTGACTTACTAAAATTCGTCCTGGCTTCGCTTGCGTACAATTTTTTAGCAGTTTTATATTTACAGTTTCTCAAAGACATACATAAGAATCTTCACAAGAATAACTATTTCTTTTGGTGCGTATTTTAAAATTTGTGAAATATTCAAAATGTCTTCATAATGATATACTGTATTAAATAATCGTGATTTATATTATACTAGTGGGCGCCCAGTGGTCGACATTCGACCATAGTTTTTTTTTTTTTTAAGTTTGAACTTTATTAGGGTTCTTTTGTCAAAGGGTATACTTCTATAATCAAAGGTTTTCATCATGGCTACTCAGTTATTTGGCATGACCTTTAAAAAAAAATCGATGTGTAAATGAAAATTGAAATGAATTATAAATTTGAAACAAAAATCACGTGTTAAAGCTCTCAAAAGCAAACATAACTTTACGAAAATAAAGTAAAATTTCGCAACCCATGACACAATTTTCAATTAATTTTACACGTCACCATGGGCGAGTGGTATTTCTGGGTGATATTGAATTAAATGTAGTCTGTTCATTATGAAAAATAGTGATATGCCCAGTATCAACGTTTGGAAAAGTAATGGATCCACAATACAATCAAATGGTGAATTCAATACAAATATGTTTTTAATACTACCATTAGCTTTTGAAAATAAATTCTTTTTTGTTGCTACATAAGTTTGAATTACAACATTGTAACCGCGGAGGTCTAAGTCATGGATTACTTTTATGAACAAAATCCTTATTTTGATTATACAAAGTATTATTTGGCTCATTTTTTTATTTAAATCATCATTTGAAGTGAGTTCACCATAAAAAATAATAAACATTACAATAATAGTTATATTTTATAATATAATTGTTGAATGTAGGATGAAAAAGGGTAATTGGAACGTAAGAGTTAAAAAATACATACAGTCGAGCATAGCAACCTCCTTCACAACCTCTTTTGAACTTCATAATTATTGACGGCTGTCAAAATGTGTTTTTTATTTACATGTGTGTATATGTTGTGTAAAATTCAAGCAGTAGTGTGAGTAGTGCATATTTTAATTAATTTAATGTACTTCTAATGCATTTTATATAAAACTGAATAAAACATCGTAATTACGGATGCGTTCAAGTTGCTAATGGCAATTTGAAGTTGCGTTCTCAATTTTTCCAATTTTTCTTTCCATAAAAACCTTCCTCAGAGTTCAAGGAATAAATCAAATCAAAAATTACTCGAATTGGACCAGCCGTTTTTGAGTTTTGCGCTGAGCAACACATTCAGCGATTTATTTTTATATTATAGATTATTTATATATATTATATATTTAGATATTATTTAGATATATTATATTAAATATTGAAAACAAACTATAACTCGTCATATGCTTCTCACTTGGACTAAACCTCACCTTGTATACCGTTTATTACCAACGTATAACCAGAAAAAGAATATACCCATACTCGAGCAAAAAATGAGAGAAATGTGCGTGCTTCTCCCGAAACGACTGAAGAGAGTAATATGAAAAGTGTGAGAAAAATTATTATTAAGTTTCATTTGTAAGATGTGATATTGTTTATGAAAAAAAAAACGTATTTTTTTAGTGAAAGAGCTTCGAGGTAACACAATAATTTCTGGGGAATAATGGAAAGCTTTCATTAAAATTATTTTTTGTGGCAAGTATATTACGTGAGAATTATTATTCTCTCAAACCCGCTTAAAAATATTTCTTTTGATATGAAACATCTATAGGCGAGGTTAAACCTGCCTGTTGGTGTGGCTAGACGTGGCGACGCGATGCCATGCGCAAGCGACTGTTCGCGATCTCTCTCGCCGCACTGAGCTCGCATACTTATAGTGTATACAGTGTTATTTACTACGATATAAATATGTTTCACATCTGCCAGTAGTCCCATAACGGCTTAATTTTTTGTATAAGTATCGAAAGTTTGATTTATTTCAAGGATTGTGTTACCATGGTCTTTGCAGATGAATCTTTTAAGTTCAAGAGTACGTCGTATTCACCGCGTTGGCTCGGTATTGTTTTTTTATATATATTTTATTTCTAAATATTATGAATTGGAAGCAAAAATGTTATATCATGTTCTTATTCCTTTTCAATCTGTAAAATTCAAGTCTTTAAAAAGATAGTGTGTCGTAAAGAAACTATAGCAGTGAAACTTTTGGACTAAAGGGAAACATTTTAATTATTTTTCGACCCATGTTAAATAGCATATATTGTGTTCAGTGATCGCCACGATCATGGACAATGAGAAAGAAAGAAAGCGAGAAGAGCGTTGGTCTTATTGTTTTCTGATACTCTAAGGTAGAGAGTCTCTGTCGAGCTCTATCAGACACAATGTTTACATCCACCACTTTTTGTCACAAAAAATTCTGATCTGAATTTCATAGCCCTATTATAAGAATTTTCTCTTTGATTGTAGTCGGTGTATTAAATTTTGTTGAGTCACTGTCTTGTTTGTTGTTATCCATTGTGAAGTAGTTTAGGAATTATTTTACTTCACGGCCTTTAATGATTATCTCTCGAATGAAGAACAGTTGTCGAACAGAGGTCACAGTTTATATTAACGAATCGTAATGGCTCTTAATTTTTTGTAGCTAATCAAGGAGACAATCAGAGTGCTTTCTTTAATCGAAATTTCACATCTTCTTTAGAGTGATTTAATAGTAAAATACTGCATGATGCAAAGGTCACTTGAGCGCATCGTAATAGTAATGAATACGCATAGATATATCTCAGTAAACTGGTCATTCGGGGTTTGAATACTCTCATCAAGCATGTTAGTTTACTTTGAAAAAAAAAAAAAGTGAAAAGATCTCCTCTGTGAGAAAACGAGGGCCTATCCTGAGGGCTATATCGAGTGTACGATTATGCATGTGATGTACATCCTTACCCAACCCTATAATTTGTTTGAACGAGTTAGTGCCGTTTCGCTATGAGGTAACACATGAGATGTATCTTGCGGCGAGTGGGCCATTAGAATTATTGTATAAAGTGCGTTAAATTAAAAATGTCTAGACTCGGTATAAATACGACTCATTGTTTTGCATTAACTACATCTACTATAGTCATAAGCAACGTCCAGTAGTAATGTAGTAGTAGTAGATGGTACATAATATACTGATAGTTGATAATTAGGCTTAAGAATATAACTGCAGAAATGACGAGATTGGCAATGTTTTTCAATTTAATTTAACAATAAAAAATCAATAGAATAATTATATTATTATTCACTGATAGTATACGTATACAGTATGATACTAGAAGGTGCTTTGCGTCAGATATTAAACTAAATCTCCCTCCCCCCTAAGGAGCTAATTAGCTATGTAATAATTATAATAAGACCAGTTAATATTAACTACCTGGACGACCAAACCTAGTTCGGTTCTTTAAAAAACATAAAATAAACTGTTAGGTTTGCTTTACAAAATCAACATTATTACTAAAAAAAAAATTAAAGAAAATATTTCTTTTGCTGTCACTCGGATTTGAACTGGGGTTACACGGATTTTCGAAGCAACCGATTTCCGTCTAAGCTATTTTTGTTTTGCCAGCTTCGGCGAAATTTGCCTTTATACTTTAGCTATACTTTTTCATAGCCTGAAAACTCAGTTAAAAGTTTTCTATGAATGAAATTTAGCCAGATTAACGTCCTCGAAACCACCTACATACTAAGTCTCACGGAAATAGCTGACGCTGTTTCCGAGATCCTGAATATATAGCAATATAAAATACTAGCTGTTGCCCGCGGCT
>JACEII010000008.1:2972051-2997995 GCA_014332785.1 Antheraea mylitta
GAAATGTTTGCGATATAAACGTACCACGTATAATTAAAAATTGGAAATAAAAATAACGTAGAATTAACTGTTTTAATAGGAACACAAAATAAACCATGAAAATATTTGCGAGAGATTGTTATCGTGTTACCATGGCAACGCATATAGTACTGACATTAACATGCATCGAAAGCTTCCAAAATAGCCCGATTTTAAGACATTCTTCATTAGTGCTCAGCTCCTATTGGTTTAAACGTTATGATATGTAGCCTATAGCCATCCTCGATAAATGAACTATCTAACACTAAAAGAAACTTTCAAATCAGATCTGTAGTTCTTGAGATTATCGCGTTCAACCAAACAAACAAACAAACTCTTTAGCTTTATATATTAGTATAGATACAGGAATTGCTCGTTAAAAGGTATGAGATATATATGTGAATCGGAGTGCTGGGCTACGAAAGAGACAGATGAGAAAAGATTATATACATGTGGGAGAGATACGAATTTTAAGATGGATGTGTGGTGTAACCAGAATGGATAAGATTAGGAACTCCACGTACTCCACGTCAGAGGAAATTTCAGAATAACACGGTTGACAGAGAGGTTGAAGAGAAAAGATGGATGTAACAAGAAAAATTTGAATATGGAAGTGAGTGTGTGAAGTGAATAGGGGTAGAGAAAGACTGAAGAGGTTGTAGATGAATTGCGTGAAAAATGATGTATATTACAGGTGTCATAAAGAAAAGTGGAAGAGGAAATATATTGTGTCGACCCTACTTAGTTGGGATAAGAGTAAGAACACGATGATGCTAGCTAACTCGGCAGGTTTAAAAATAAACGTCTAGTCTATGGTTTTATCATATTTTCCTCAATAGCAAGCTCCGGTTCTCATTAGAAAGCATTCTAACCTACTTCAATTAACGCGGTGTCCATAGGCACTGACCGCATGAGCCACCAACGCTTCAATAAACTCAAATACTTTGTGGCACACGATATTAAACTGAATCAATCGATAATCGATGTATAGGAACAAGTTTAATTAAAGTATTCACATAATTTTTTATTTTTATGAAGTAATGAACGTTTTTGATTAAATTCCAGTAATAGCCATATCCAAGTGCCGTTGAAACGTTTAAAAATATGCTTGGTGTTTACGTAAGGTCTATTTTCATTTACATAATTTTTTACAGCTATACTCTTATGGAAACGGCTATTGTGTTTTTGGTAATCTCTTTTTATGAAAACAGCTGACAAATATGAAGTCAAATTAGAAAACGTAGGGCGACATTTTAGGTAGTATAAAAAAAGTTATATCACCTCCAAATATATTAACTCCTTTGTTTTAGAATAAAGCTGAATTAATATACCATGAAGCAAATCACGTGGGAATAGAATATTGACATGTTAATCGAAGTTT
This sequence comes from Antheraea mylitta, assembly GCA_014332785.1. Classification (NCBI taxonomy): domain Eukaryota; kingdom Metazoa; phylum Arthropoda; class Insecta; order Lepidoptera; family Saturniidae; genus Antheraea; species Antheraea mylitta. Next base: position 2,973,451 of record JACEII010000008.1, read on the forward strand.
TTCTAATATTGGAACAGCCAAAATAAATTGAAGCCAAAATAATTTTAAATATCAATATTAATTTACCAGGTATTCCCATTGGAGTGTTTACTGTTTGATGTATTATAACATTCAAACTCTTGTACAATCGTTAACACAGATTTTCAACGAAGCGTCTCGAATTGTTTTACAATGTACAATAAAAGTATAAGTTTAATTTTTCCTTGTTGGAATGTGTTATTTTTATATTTTTACAACTGTTAGGAGAACGTAAAGCCAAACTGATATCATAGAACAAAGAGCAGGTTAAACTAAGGGTCATTTACTTCACATATAGAATTGTCTTCCAAATATGGATTTTATTTTAATTTCATCGTCTATTTATTCAGGTAGGAAGTAGGACATCCATCAAAAGCATAACAATTACAATAAAAACTGTTGGTCAGAAGGTACACTAAGCGACAACAAGGTGAGAGTACGACTAGGCCGTCATTGCGGCTTGTGGTATCGTGAACCAATGAAAAATTCTATACGCTAGTGAAACCTCGGGGAATAGCTTTAATAAAAGAAAATTTGTTTTTCCTATTGAGGACTCTGATCCTATTCTCTAGCTTGAGTCAAAATATTCAAGACCATCGATTAAAATTTGTCACTTTGTATAATGTAGAAACCTAATTAAAATCTTTCACGTTTTAAATAAAATAGATTGACTTGGCAATCGCACTAAACAATCTTATTTAATATACATGGTATGTATTGCATGTGTTTTCATGTGATGACCAAATCAATCTACTTTATTTAAAAAATAAAATATTGATATGGTCACTATAAGACGTTGTAAGGTTAGCTAATTACCTAATAACTTAAGACAGAAGGTCCAGTAAGTAGGGACTTAATAAAGTAACTGACTTGGTATTACATGGATCTCACAACTTTTTACGGTAAAGAACTGATGTGCGAGACTTGTTTTTTTTACTTTTGTGTTTGATGGTATATCTTACATCTCTAGTAGTACCTAACCATGAGGATAGAGATATCTCTGCTTGTTACGATATATATGAGTATTCATTTGTTTTTGTAATTACTCTGCAGATTAGTTAATTTCTGTAACGGATAAGTCAAACCTTCATTTACTCGTATCTTAGTAGGTTTACTAGGAAGTTTAGTAGGCTTTATTACAGTGTTCACGTGTAATTTATTCTGTTACGTGGTAATATCGGTAGATGCCAGTTGCGTATAAATTACTAAGCCTACTGCTTTATATATATTTTGCAGGCCGGCATGATAGTGTGCGTACCATCAGGCATAGTGTAGTCATTTTGCCGTGCTACAATAAAATATATATACATATATAGATTAATATAAATTATTATAACATTTGTGCCGATGACTACACTCTAACCCGTGACATGACATGTTGAATTAGTTTCCTGGGTACACAGAACAGAATTATGATGGACGACGTTTAGGTTTAAGGTAATCAATAGTAGTGCTTTTGAATTATTTAATATTGCAATTAAACATGGTTATATATTCTTCAATTATGAAAAACGTGATATATAGATAAAACGTGTCTGTATATGTAATGTCAACCGATGACGAAAATAAAGATTTTAATAGAGAATACAGTTTAAGGTTCTTGATATTCTTAAGATATTCAAAGCGTTGTATCGTAATGTTGCGTACCGAATGATATTTATAAAGATGGTATTTCTTTCGTTTAATATAGTTACTTATTACACTAATAGTTTGTTATACTAATATTTTAGAACATTGCAGCTTTTATAATGATTGTATATCTCACCTCTCCCCGACAAGTCTTAGCCAATCTTTATCGTCTAGACAAGTCCGCTCTAAATATAGCGCAGAATATCAATTTAGGTATAAATACGCATTATATTATATTTATAACATCGAGACAATGATAAATAACAGCTTATTTTAAATTCCTATAATAATATTTTAGCTTTGTCTTGTAATAAACTTTTGGCTATATTATGCGCAAGCCCGAACTTAATTAATTCGGAGCGGACTAAAACATTGGAAAGGACTTTAGTGTAGTTATAACCTTCTTTTTTTCTGATTAGTAGATTTAGTAATTAAACTATTCATTCATTAGAACTCATTTGATAATATCCGAGATACAATGCAAGAATTAATTTCCGTCTAATATAGTTTTGCATAGAATACAATTATCGGTAAAGCCAAAGACGTTATATACGTTAATATTATATACACATTGTTATTTACGTACTGTTCTTTGTGACATACAATATTTGCTTGTAAAAACGAGATTCCACTTAGATTATTTACGACGCCGTATATTGTCTAAATGCCTTTCCGTGATTTCTGTCTACTTCTGCTATCAGTAAACTAAGATAGACAGATCTGTAATGGATCGCTTGGAGTACGTTTTCACGACGAGCGTAGATTATATCCGCGTGAAAATGTTTTGTTTCTTTTAGTCTTAAGTCGAGAACCTTCTTATTATATAAACTAGCTATCGCCAGCGGCTCCGCACGTGTCTTTTTAAATCATATTCAAGAAATGTAAAATTGTGAGAAATTGTAGTTGCAACTTACATTTGTTTTTCTTTTTAATTTAAGTACGTGCATAAAACTAACGAATAAAAAAGTACGTAGAGTCCATTCGCGCGGAAGAAGTGAACTTTTGAAAATAGGAAGGGGTAGTAATTGATATAAATAAATATATATATAAACAGGTAAACTACGCGCATGCGTTAGAGTGCCACGCATTTACTCTTGCTCTGTCTCTTTCCATTCCCCTTCCCCAGGTGCGTTGAACGTTTAACGCAACAGTGCTTTCATACCTTCTACATGGTAGCGTTAGACGTTTAACGCAACCTTGTTGAAAGTCGTATTAGAAGCATAACTTCAGAATTAGGTAACATTATAGACCGGCAGTGTAGTGTTTTTTAATTACTTAGTATATTCATTTCAGATACTTTGTGGCTAAAATTTAACAGTTTAAGTAAATTTTCATAAGAACCTTAATGGTGGTAGACAAATAACTTTTTTCAACTTAAGTTTTTGAAGTACTGATGGAGGAGTTTGTTAAAAGCTTTTATTCGGTGCCGAGAGTGTTCTGAAGACGAACACCGAGTTAAGAAGTGTGTTAAATAAGATTTAACAGGCTCTCAATTATCTACCTATTCCACGAGGCTATATGACTGTGCGGAAACTTTTGATTTTTATCTGGAAGAAGTTGCGAATGTCTGAGTTAAAGAAGTTAAAGAAAAATTAAACTTTGTAATAGCTCTTTTTATGGTATTACTAGACTAAATGCTTAAAATTATATAAAACACTAGCTAAACCCTTCAGTTAGTACATACTGTATTAAATTAACACTTGCACCATATAGTAAACTGGAGTTGAACAAGGAATTTATAATTAAAACGTGGTGCCATCTATAAGTTATCTATAATAGCCGGTTCTACAATTTTCTGTCAACAATCTAATTTAAAAGGGCATCTGTTGCAGATTGATAAAACTTACAATTAATAACAATAATCGACTTTGACAATAATTTAATATGTAATTAAAAATATTGAGGCCATTAATTGAAATATAAATTATTTTACCTCTCAAGTTGGATGACATTATACATATATGCCAACTTTTAATGAAGATCGGTTTGGTAATTTCGAAGCTTACGTGGACAAACATCATGACACTGGATTTTGATATCTTTAGATGTATTGTGGATTTTAGTATGAAACTTATTAAAATACCATTACGTAATATGAAAATCATAGTAAGCTTTAACGATTATATTACTTTTGTAAATTTCGAGAATTGTATCATTATCATTACGTTATTGATGATACAGTTTATTTCAATATTTTTATTATTAAAAAAAACAGTCATTATACAAATAGAATACGTTTATTACATTTTAAAACATTAACAACACGCACGCAGTGTGATATCAAAACTATATTACATAGATATGTTAAATAGATACTATGGACATAAAAATAAAACGTAGTCCTAGCCTATAAAAAAAACAGTGATAATCAAGGCGATTGTTCTGATAGATACCTTAGGTACCAGTGAAACTCTATTACTTGTTATTAGTTGGTTAAATAGGTAATCCTTACTATTATTATAAATACAAATGTGACTTGGTTTGTTTGTTACGCTACATATTGTTAGACATACAGAGACCGATAGAGGATTTCCTTTCATATAGAAAACAAATCGTTCCCGATATAGGTCCTTTTTACTATTGCGAGCCACACCGCAACAAAGACTAATGTGGGAATAGTTGTTAACGTGTTAACTTCTGAATATGCTTTTGATTCTGACAAGTAGAATATAACATTCAGACAGAATATGATATTAACATTAGCAGTATTAAGTCATTGTTATCCTTTAAATAATTCAGCTGCGAAGGAAGATTTACATAAATACGAAATAAACGCATTGTTCAAGTGACAACTGACAACTAAATAAATCTGTTCATATGGCGAAGACATACACATTTCTTAAGGGGGATCAGCTCTGTAATCTTGTCTTTGTGTTAAAAGCTGTGTTTAAGTCTGTATTTAATGTTGAGTTAACGCTTCTAAAATATGTGAATTGTTCTAAAATTTATGATAAAATGTTTGGTAAAAATAAAACTTTATCTTCGTAGACTCTCAGATTAATAATTTTTAATGAAATTATAAAGGTCGCTCGTTGCATTCCCGTTTAAGTTAGTTCCATTTGGAAATAGTCTCATCTAGTTAAGGCTCTAAATGCAATTGAGTTTTGGTTAATCGTCATATTTGCCATTACAAGATCTAAAATTAGATTAAGTTTGGAGTTTGTGCAGGATTCAATTTCGCATTCTCTGTAAAGTATTAAGGTCGGTTATTTATATTATACAAGGCGTTTTATACTCTTCAGAAATAAGTCTACGATAAATTGTAAATGCTTTAAAATATTGAATGGTCATGGTAGGCAAGAAAGTAGGTGCATATAAATCTCATTATTATGGACTAACGATTTCTTAACATCCTTTCAACCTTTCAACAGTACTAATATTAAAACTGTTGTTAAACGTTAAAAACATTATTTCTTTTCCAACGTAAAATGGTGGTTATGTGTGAGTTCTAATAGCTACATCTTAATATATTTATTAGTTCGTGCAATCTAAATGAGTTATCACGGTATCACACAATTTATGAAGAATTTCGTTTTTGGCAATAGCTTTTCAGTGGTGAGTTATTAAATCGTTGGGTTACTGAGATAAATGTCAAATTGTAAAGTTCGTTACAGTAATAATTTGTGCTGTAACTGTTGTAGTCACAATAATTTTTTGTTTGGACAATTTATACAAGTTAGGGGAAAATATCTAGTATTCATTAATAACAGCGTACTGGATTGTTTGCAATTAGCTATTACGATCGGTCTTATAGAGGCTGCAACATATCAGTGTGAAATATGTCAGTATTGCAACAATCACAACTTGTTGTTTTCAATATAAGTTTACAAATAGTTAGCCTACATCAAATTAACCGAAAAGAACATTAAGCGATTTATAGAAAGAAAATGATCGCATAAATATGAATCAGAACTGTGAAGTTATTGTCGTTTCTGAACACTAATTATGTTGGTAATTAAGTACTCTTTTCTCCGACAATTGGCACTGCCATAATTTTCGAAACTTTGTGTCATGGAACCCGTTTTTTATATATTATTAGCACAATGAATGAAATCTACTCAAAAATTATAATAATAAAGATTTAACTTCGATCAACCTCGATAACGCCGAGCAATGGCGTCTCAGGTCATTAGTAACACCCCCGATGTAGTCAATAGTAGTATGGCGAGTGCTAACAATATGTTATTACACTTTACATGGCAATTTAACGTGAACAAAACCACGGACGGTTGATAGTAATAGCAAGGCTTTATTTTCTAAAATTTCGGTCTGGAGTAGCAACATAATATGAAATGTATTTCATATTCTACAATTTCATATTAGTTTCAACTGTGCTTATTGCTCCCGCATACTCCTTGTGAAACGTAATTTCCCATGTGATATTAGCTGTTTCACGCGACAATAACCACGCTCTTTGTGATACGGTGTTTCGCTGGATTTGCCAACATTTTTAAATAATATAACTTACCTGATTCTGAACTATTGTGTATTTCTACACAGTTCTTAGTTGTGTCGAAGCTATGAATTTATGAACCGAAGTCAAAAAAATTAACTTGGTAAATAACGGACACCCTATATCATAAATATTATTAATTCCACAGTTGTCCACAGGAATTATCGAATAATATTTACATTAATCTGTCGTTACTTGTTGGTGTCACGAATATTAAAATGTACTGTTTTTAATCATTACCTTTGCGCTCGTATTAAAAGTTGGACTAATTTCATTTCAATTTTTATAGTAAAGAATTTCCGGAAATATTTGCACATCACGTATATTCTCGTATGACATTAATAAGCTTAACAGCAGCCAGGCGAGTTGGTAATATGTCGCTGGCCGCTAATTCAACTACAGGATATACGCCAACCTGTTTACTAATTTGACAGACAACTGTTTTAATTGCCAGTAGTATTTATCACGGCTGTGGTCGTTGTTTCATGATATGCAATTAATTTAACATTTGAAACTGTATTTTGTATAATTAACGGTAATGATTATAGTTAACCGCTTTTCTTCTTTTATTTAACACTAGCCTCTGCTCGCGACTTCGTTCGCGTGAAATAGTTACTTTGGGCTAATGCTACTACGCAGTGGAATCTATCAAGAAGAAAATTCCCCCGATTTTTAAATATTCATCATTAGTGCTCCGCTCCTATATATCTTAGCGTGATAATATATAGCCTATAACCATCCTCGATAAATAAGCTATATAACACTGAAAGAATTATTCAAATCAGAGAAGTAGTTCCTGAGATTACCTCCTACAACCTCACAAACTCACAAACTGTACCTCTTTATAACATTAGTATAGACTAGTTGTGCCCGCGGCTCCGTCCGCATGGAACTTTCTGTAAAAAAATAGTGACTAATAAAATCATCTAAATGTATTAAGTCCATTTACTTATTTATTTTACTAAAAAAGAGCCAAATAATTGAAGTCGTCAAAAAACGATCGTCCGATGAAGAAAAAATATTTTAAATTTGTAACATGAAACAACTCTTATTATGAGCAAGATCACGTCAAGTGGACCCCCGTTTTCCACTTGATTATTAAATTCAGGTATGAATATTTGTTCATGAAGTATTTACTATGAACGTGCGCCGTACCGACAACGATAGTAATACATTTGGACTGTAAAGAATCTCGTTGTTTAATATAAATTCATTCTAAAATGCAATCTCATAAAAAAGGAATATCAAACTAAACATAATAGAAATCAAAGTCTGGAAGTTCTAAATCAGCCTGTTTCATAAAAAAAGAGAAAAGATAAATAACCGAGTTCGTCAAACAAGGTTTTATGTGAAAAAACGTAAAGTATTCGTGTTAGAGCACGTATTTTGCATTTCGAGGGTGTAAAAAATTCTACAAAGACGAGACCTAGGTCGTGTAAAATATGAGTACTTTACCCTAGAGTGTTGTAGCATGATAGCGAACACTAGCGGTATGTTTTTTTTAAATTTAATTACTTTTATGTTTGTACATTTTTTGGTAATATTTTTAGTATAAATAGTTATACCATGTGAATTAACAACGTGTAACTTGTTCTATTACTGATATAGGTTATGTTTTATTATAATTTTACAGTGTAATAGTAACTCTTCTTTCTATTGCCTTAATACACCACAATGTACATACAACAAACATATGATGTTTTCTTCTGAAAAATGAGATTTCAACAATATTCGTTAGTGTCAGTATTGAAAAAGTAAAATGTATTTTCACTCATTGCTTGAAGGATCTATATCTGTTAAGAAATATCATTATCAGGAGACTATACACAGCTTAAAATTAGGCAATAGGCATAATTTTTTTTGCAGATGGGTTCTACTGTGTTACTCTACAATCAGGGCATATTCGCGTAGTCATGTCACATACAAAAAAGAATAACATTTTTACTGAATGAACTATAATATATAGCTTCTGTATAGTCTCTGTTTGTCTGTATGTATGTCTGATTTATAGAACACGCATCGTTTCTAAAGTACTGCGCTCTGGATAAAACCTAACCAAAAAAAAATATAAAGTATAGAGTCAACGTTTAGTCTTAGTTTCATTTAAATTGGTTCGCTCTATCTAATTTAATGTAATTTTAATGACAACACAACTTAAGTACGAGATAAATTAGATAAGTAAATGGACTTAATACATTCAGATGATTTTATTATTCACTGTTTATTTACATTAGGTACCGAGCGGACAGAGTCGCGGGCACAACTAGTTAATAATATAATTCATTAATTATCAATGAGCTTATCCGATATAGGCTGTAAGACATCATTGTTTTAACATTATATGTACTCATGATTTAAACTACTAATATAAATGAATACACTATGGTGTATTCGTTAACTTGAAGAAACTTTATCGACATGAAATTACATCATTTCATGCTGTACACCTTTGTTTGCGCAAACCGCAGGTTGATTTCGCCCCAACAGTACATTAATAATCTGTTGTCGTAGCACTTCTGTAGCAATGGCTACAGACAATTTCAAGTCGTCATAGATCATAAATATTATTTTGTTTTCAATAGATATATACCTAAGAACAAAAAAAGTATATTCAGTCAGAAGGAAACCCTTTATGAGTGAAAACACAAAATGGTGGTAATAGGCCTTCAAAACTTGGTCAACGCTTTGACCCCCTTCAGCTCCATTAATGCGGGTTTATTCTACGGAGAGGTGTGGACTATATTTTTGTTGTTTACGAGGGCAAGAGTATTACCGGATATATGCTCAATCGCAGGATCCAAAGGTAATTAATCGATTGAGCTTGGTAATAGGAACATACAACACTTACTTGGCAAGTCCAATCGCCGATCTCAGCACTGCTGCGGTGAAGAAATTCTTTGTCGAAGACAGCGTTCCCGGATGTCTTGCGGCACATACACTAAACACTGGAACTTATCTATACGCTGCGCATATAACAGCCCTTCCGGTGCGTACGATACAATGGAATAACCATTTTGTTTTTTAAATTCTTAAATCAATAACTGGAATTATTAACATTAATTTGGGTTTCATATTTATACATATATTTATTGGCACACTGATTTATATACAAAAGCTCAGTACAAAATATCAATATTACATCTACACATGCCGCTATACGAAATGTCGATAGTTTGTCTCAAGTGTAAATACGTCACGAGCATTTCGGGGTCATCGGCGAAGCGAACCCATTTGTTTGTCCCCTAGCAAATATTTTTTTAATAGGTCAATACGTCTAAAGAAGTTATTACTTCAAATTCAACCTATTATTAAAGTTATTCATTCAAAAAAAAAAGAAAGAAAATCGATTTAGAAACAAAGAAGAAAAATAACCGTAACTGTTTTGTCTTACAGTTAATATATAGAAGATATTGATGTTTTCATATCTGGTCATTCTATACACCTACAGACAAATTAGAATGATAATGCTATGACATAATACGAGTGCGTGACGTGTTCCAGGGTACGAATTTAATCATGATATGCAATTATTAAGACTCTTATGAAATTCAAAAAGTAGTTATTTCATTCTTAGCAAGAAAAGAACAGCAATCCTTATTCTTAGAGATTCTTAGATAGATTGCAAAAGATACATTCGCTTTATGCATATATCATCATGAATAGTTATGGCTTGTTATGTCTCTAAGATTCATAGCACTAGAAATAACGCTAGCTTAACGAGGAGCGGTAGTCTTTAATTACAAATTGTGTAACGTGAACCAATTTTTATACTCTATGGTAGATCTATGGTAATAATGAAAGTATATTCAAGACATGTATAAAGGTATCGCCGTATTAAACCAAATTATGTCGTGACCGTACCTATGTTAAAATATGGAAAATGTTTTCTTTGGATAAATTAATATGACGACGTCAACTAGACTGTTTCCTCACCAATTAATGCCATAACTTGACAACTAATTTCCAATAATACTTTATTGATACTTTCAAGTTGGCACAGTAATGATCATCGTATTATTTTTCAAACTGATTAACGCTGGTGACCTAACTAGAGCCTTTATAGCTATATACGATCTTCGAGGCGAGCGCTTAAGGCCTTGAGCCGAATGTCAAGGCTTTGGCTTGCCACTTTGGCTCAGGGATGCCAAAGTGGCCAACATCGGCTTGGGCTACCGCCTTGCTGACTAATACCGCGGATTTGTATCGAGCTAACTAACCATGCGAGATACATTGGTGAGACACCGTCATATTGCGGCCACGAACATTTACATAAATTCTGGAACAGACAACTTCGGGTAAAGTTAAGAAACCAATAGAAAGTTCGCTTAGAGTGCCTATGTACTTACCTTATTTACGTGGGTGAGTTGCAATGTGATGTATGTGATGAACTAGTAATTATAGTATCGCTATATCCCGTAAGCAGCGTCCTTGAGAGTTTTTTTTCGTGTCTCATACTTTCATAGTAGGGATCAGTGTAGTAGGCCAAATATTTTTAGAGGTAATATTATCATAAAACACTAGGGGTATATTATTGAATTGATTATAGATTTTCTATTGTTAATTAGATTTCAATTTTTTTTTCAAACCTCGCTACTGCAATGTTGGTAGTTATAAATTGTTTGGACAGTAGACTGTTTCGACATACATTAAAAAACTGTAATGAGTCGAAGCTTTCAGTAAATGGATAAACTATGATAAAACCATAAAACATGGCGGTAGACTTTTCTAATGCCTGCTTCTAATAGAATTTCACCTCAAGTTGTTAACAAGTTGTCGATGACGATCTATACGTATGATCCGGTAACCGCAAATCAAAGCTAATTATCCGGGTGGGCTTAGTGCATTACGATACTGGGCAACGTTTTTTGTTATCAGGTTAGTTTGTGGTCAAACACTAAAAACTGTAGAACTTTAAAAATTATAGATTAGAGTAACGTATCTGAAGGATTGAATAATCTTTGACTTTCAATATTTCAAACTTTATGAGCGGAACCGAATAAAATAGTCATTAATTTTTCAACCCTCTTACCGTTTAGTGGAACTTTTCGCTTTGTGTCGCCGAAGTTAGATGCAGTCGTTCGACGACACTAAACCGTAATTGCTTTATCCTTGTTACCGCTACGACCAACTTTCGATAATATTTTAAATTGTGTTAAAAAAGCTCGAATATTACGGTCCATGTTATAGAAAGCTATGAATAGAAAGTTTGATTATATTTTTTTTATATATTAACTTAATGTACGTTACCGACATTGTACGGAGTACTTGTTTAATAATATAATATCTATCTAATACCTTTAAACGAGCAATTCTTGTATATTTTTATATTTGTATATATTCAGGATCTCGGAAACGGCGTCATGTATTTCCGTGAATCTTAGTATGTAGGTAGTTTCGGCGACGATAAATCGATCTACCTAGATTTTATTCATAGATATCTTTTTTAACTGAGTTTTGAGGCCATGAAAAAATATAGCTAGAGTGTAAAGGTAAATTTCGCCGGCGCTGTCAAAACAAATATAGCTCAGATGGAAATCCGAATGACAACAGAAGAGATATATATATTTTTTGTATAAAAATGTTAATTTATAAGGCAAAAAGTTTACTTTAATTTAAGAACGTTTTTAAAAGAACCGAGCTAGGCTCGGTCGTCCAGGTACTATGTATATTAACTGCCAAATTCTAAAAGAGTTTTTTATAAAGTAAATTGTGACACATTTGTAACAAATTGCTAATTATATCAGGCTCAAGATATTGCTTGCTTTTTGTTTGATGATAATTATATTTGAAAAACTTTTTTGAATTCTGTAGCATATTTATTGATGAAAATAGGTCATTTAATCCTGCATTGTTACGTTTAATAGTGGGGCAGTTATCTTCGTGAGAAGGAAGTAATATGTGAACAGAATATTTGATAGGTGGTAGAGCCACGCTGAAGCTATTACTGGTTTCAGCATGAATGGGTCGGCTCGCCCGGGGTAGTACCACCCCTTTCACAGAAAACCGACGTGAAATAACATTGCTTGCATTGTTGTGTTTCGTTCGGTCAGTGAGAGTGCCGGAGGCCCACCTCCCTTCCTCTCTCCTTATTTCTCTTTCCTTCTTTCCCATTTCTTTTCCCTCCCCCTCTCCCATATATAGCTGGCAACGCACTTGCGACTTCCCTCCCGTGGTACGCTCACGGTACCCGCGATTCCGGACGCGCCGACTAGCCCACTCGGTCGAGCGCTGCGCCTCGTGCGCAGTGAACCCGATGCAGGGCCCGCCGTGAATCGCGAGACTACACCAGCCTCATCAGACGCCCAGCTGAAGAAGAAAGCCTGCACCACGGTACCTGCACCGACTACATCGCCTCTCGTTACTGCCACCGATACCCCAGCGAAGCACGAGCACCCGCACCCGCCCCCGCTCCGCCGCGAAAAGTTGCCCGCGCGCAACCAACGTATGCGTCGATCGCAGCGCCACCTGCGCGCGATCCGCTACAGGGTACGCGCCTACGGAACCCTAAAGCGCTGCCACCGAGCTCAGAATAATAGACAGCCAGATACACGATTTAAGACGCCCACGCACACCATAACAGCCTACACAAGCACTGACGACGGACCACCCCAATGTGGTCGAGGAACGACAGGACAGATTACCACAGGGGGCGAGCCGTTTCAAGACGGCTCCACCCCCGCAAATTAGCCCCTTCCGTAACTGGAAGGCGAGTGAAGCCTCAGACAGAGGACAACGTCCTGAAGATGATTCCCCGCACGTTCTGCACATCAAAGGACGGGCGAGACGAAATCACCACGGCGACTTCCCTGATGTCGCAAGTGTCTATGGACGGTGGTGATCACATAACATCACGTGACCCACCAGTTCGTTTGCCTCCTTTAATATAAAAGTGTCTGCGGTTAAGGGTAGAAAATTTAAACATCGAAGGCTTATTACAACCAAAGAAAAGTCAACAATAAATAATTATTACGAGAATGTCAACATTGTAACCCCACAAGGAAAATTATTAACCCTTTTTATTTAACCTTTCAAAATCATAGACGAGGTTTGAGGGAAATTATTAATTAGAATGACTCCTTTATTCTCAATCAATTGATCAATGAGACGGAATTTCCGTGTCCGTTCTCGTGTTAACTGGAACGGAGATGACGACGCTTGAATGGTTGTTTTAAAACTGGCAAAATAACGGAAAATAGCGGGACACGCTTTGCTCGGGACGTCATTACCGAACGCACTCGTATTTGAGCTCGCGCGACCGGTCATTACTGGGACTGTATTTCAGCCGAGTTCATTTTGGTGAGTGGTGTAAGTTACAAGCGAACAAATTTGTAAAAATTCAGGTTTAAAAATAATTTTGAATCTTGGAATTGATTAAATATAGTTAGAAAAAAGTTAATCTATATATTGGTGTTATAAGAAAAAGGTTTTTATGTTAACCGATTTACACTCGTCACAAAGAGGCACTGAAGCATATTAATTTTACTTAGTAGTCCAGTGAAGCTGTAAAGGCCCTAAACAAGGCCAATAGCGTAGTCAGTTCGATAAAAAAAAACTATTATGTAGTATTACCACAATTAATAATAGAAAGAAATGATCAAATCATGCACAATAATTTAATCTCCATTATAAAAATATCTCATAAGTCCGATCCAAAGTTGATTGTAGTAATTAATTATTTGCGTGGTATCTGGAAACCACCTGATGTTTAGTGGTGCTTATCGAGCGCACGGATACTTATTATTTTCAAATATTTTGTATATTTATTCTGATCAGATTATAGACATCAGATATTTTAGGATATAAAATCACTGCATATTATTTAAAAAGGTAGCTAAAACGCTACTTGACGTCGCACTAGATTCGTGTGACATCGCATGTTAACGTTCAATCGGGTCACAGGATACCTGGATGGAAAACAATCTCCAATCGATGACAGACATTATTTACTAAATCATGACGTCATTATAGATTTACGCAATCCAAATCGTTTCGTTCCAGTTGAAAGATAAATGTTTTAATTTTAATGAACCATTATTTTTGTTCTGATTTCTGCCAGTTGCTTTTCCAACTGACTATACGAATTTGTAATATTGTTTTTTCACATTGTTCAATAACATATTATTCTAATTATCAAATAATCGTTCAGGGAAATTGTGTAAGATATATCTTACAAACTTGATAAAAAATAAATCTCTTAACAAGTTTGTTTTTCATGCGAAAACTATATCATTCAATTCGTAACACTTGGAGAAATATAAGATTTGAAACACTTGTTGATAAGATACGGTCGGAAGAAAATTTAACGAAAGGCTGTTATGGTCACTTAAAGCTTAACATAATAAATCAAGGCATCTTCTATAAAATCTTGGCTGCCCTCGCAAGTGACGAAATTTTCAATTCGTAAAGACGTAAGTCCCTTATACTTGAATGAGAGTGATTGTTAGTTTTATCTTGATATCTGCCTGAAAAATAAATACAAAACGCACATTCTGAATAATAATACTAAATTTATAATTTTTTTCGTAATCATGTATTTAACGCAAATCGCTTTTAACTTAACCCAAATAATTACACCACGAACGTTGCGAATGAAATAAGCGCAGTACATAAGTTATGCTTAAATTAATGAATTCATACGGTGTAATGTTTACTGTGTATTATGACAGTCTATTTATTATAACGCGGTTTCAATTTGATACGTTATTATTTTGTATTTTGACAAAATACATTAATTGATTATGTAGCTACATGAATCCTAATCCACGTTATGAAGTCGGCTTATTTGTCTGTTGGTTTTTTTCGCTGTCACGGTTTAACTACTCAACTTATCGTCGGGAAATGTTGTAAACACGTTATCAATGTTACAAAAATGGACGTAGGGTACTCTTCATTACGAGAAAAATACTGTTTCCTAGATCTACATAGATGTCAACGAAGCCGCGAACATAAGATAGGTCCAAGTTGTTACGTGAACAATATACACTATAGCAATATTTTGCTATACATATTATTTGAATAATCGTTATCATTAATTTTTTTAACTGCCTACGCCATTGACCTAGCAAGGTCTTAACAGCTTCACCGGACTACAAATTTATTAAAGGCAATTGATAATGTTCTAATTAAAAAAAAAAACATAAAGGTTATAATACCTAAAAAAATAATTGATTATATAACTGTTTATAGAACTAAGTAAGATATCAAAAAGCAGTAAAATATACAATTTCTACAGTAACAATGTATAATGTAAACAAATAAAAAAAATACAAACTAACAATTAACCTCAAATCTATAGACCCACTTAAAAGTTTATAACATAAAAAACACTTTTACCACGAATACTATAAATTATTATTCCCCACCATATACGTATAATTCATGGACGAATATGTTTTTATTATCTGCACTGGTATAAAAACGTGTTGACGATTCATATATTTGAAATAACTACCTTCAATATAGTTATTAGTTCTCACGAAAACTTGACAGATTACCAACCAACTTCATGGTGTCGCTTTTAGGTGTCAGTGTGCGCGCGCATCGTAAAACTTCACCGTATTCATTTTTCCTAAACGCGCCAAAAAAACTTCAAATAAAGGTCTTCAGAGATTCCTAATTAAAATATGATTCTACATACATGTTATGACATTTCTTGTATATTAACAATTTAAAAATTCTACGATTATACTCCAGTATTAATTCACAGTTGGAGATTGTTTCTCTGTTTATTCAGTTTTCTGACATTCTGCCTCCAATAATTTGTAATCATCATTCGGAAATGATTATACACTTCATTTAAATTTAGTAATACTTTGTATTAGATACTGATCTAAAATACATTGCTTAGCTGAATTAAAATATTGCTACTCTTAAATTATAATCTTGTGTAGTATCTTAGTAACAATTCACTTTCTAATTTTCTTCCAAGTTCCATGCATAATCTCCTTTCATAATAATATCGCATACTCATTAGAGGCTTCCAGTAATTAATCTGACGTTAAGTCAGTCTTCCTCGGTTATGAAACAAACAGAATATTTTATAGTAATAACCGCAATGGGCTTATAAATACCATGAATATGCACATAATTTGTCTGAGATGGTCCCTGTGAGAAAATGTGTTGACTTTACCTTGCTTATATTTTAACTAGCAAATGTTCGCGACTTGATACCTGTTAAATATAAAAAAAATAGTGATAAAACAAAACCTAAGTCGGTCAGGAATAATGTACATTTCAATCAATAAAATAATTGTTGCATTCAAATCAGTAGTTCTAGGAAGTATCTTTTACATATATTTAAACTATATACAATAAAAGCGGTTTTTCTCACGATTTTAAAAGACTTGAATTGGAGTCCACACAGTTGTATAATTTAAATTCCGCATAAGATACAACTGTTATGTCGGGAGTCATTAACGTGAATGAACCGCGTGGTAAGCATATCGCTCTCATAGGTATTCACAGTTAGTTTTTTTTTGGTAATAATTGGCTTTGGTCGAATGGCGAATCTGCCCTCGTCGATATTTTAAGTCGTGCCACAAGACCCGTTCGTACTTTTACTTCGACCTGTTTGCGTACTTTTTGACCTGCAATTTGTATAGTTATTTTTCGACTCCTCAGTACCGTGATGTTAGGATATTTTATAATTTTCCTTAATAAATAATCTATAAAATATTCCATTCTTGCTTGTGGTTCTAGAGATTAACGCATTTAACCAAACAAACCCTTGAGCAAAAAATATGTATTATAAATTGGAATAGAATTCCGTGTATACTTAGTCTGGCCATAAATACTTTTACAATTAAAAATAAACTAAATATTACATTTAAATTTGGAATCTGTCATTTTTATATGATTATTGAATTTTCTCATTTTAGCGCTTCTCAACATATATTGTACGATATTTTGCGATATTAAAATGGAGTGGGGTGATAAAGAGACCTGAATCGCTGTGATTGCATTACACAAAATAGGTATGGAGCCAAATGCAATCATTTACATTTTCCATTCGCTTGGTATTAGTAAAATGTATTTATGCTCAAAGCCTAAAGAAGTTACCCAATTAGTCGACAGTACAACGTGGGTACTATGCGACTTCTGTGAGGGTTTGGGGCACAAGTGTATTAAGATACCATTCTTGAAGCCTCTTAATAACACTATGTTCAATAACCGAAAATGGTACTTCCAGCAAAACTCGGCGCCGGGTCATAAAGCTCAGTCTACGCAGTCTTGGTTGGAAATGAACGTTTCGGATTCCATCAGAGCTGAATACTAGCCTTCGTCTAGTCCCGATTTTAATCCGCTGGATTATGATTGATAGCCAGTTTTAGAGAGTACGACTTGCTCTAAACGCCATGATAATTTCGAGTCCCTAACACAATCCGTACGATTGGCAGTGAAGAATTTTCCCATGGACAGAGTGCGCGCTTTTATTGATAACTGGCCTCAACATTTAAAGGACTGTATTGCAGCCAATGGAGATCATTTCGAATAAGCTTTTTATATTTTAAATTGTTTTATATTTATGTATTAGACTAACACACTGTAAAAGTAATAAATGTTATTTGCAATAGAATTTTTTTTTGTTTCGGTATTTATGGCTAGAATAATTATATATCTTTTTAATTTAACTGTGAAGTATTCATTAATTTAACAAACGACAAACGCATGACATTGTAAACTTTATATGTAGTGGCCAAAGTGAAGTGCGTGCGATTAACCTGTATAACCTTCTATCTGTATCATTTCTATGTAACATTCCATTTTCGTCTCATTTTTGTGAAAGGTTCATTTTTAAGTTAAAGCACCAAAACCGCCCGCCCTCTTAATAAATTGGAGTGCATTAATTTTATCGTAAGTTGTTATTGTAGCAAAATGTAAAACAAAGCAAAAATGTCAACATAAAATTTCATTTTCATAAAAAACAACCCTTAAGAACATACAGAAGCGGGCTCCGTTGACGGCCGGGTGAATTTTAATTATGTTTACATTCTTTGGGGGTGAAAAAACAACGCATTCAGCAATTTTTCACGGTGAGGTCTCGGTACTGACTCGTAAGTCCTTCTCCGACCGTTTAACGTAATGGACTTGCATATTTTTCAAGTACAGTAGTTTTATTATATTTCTTTAAATGATTGTTTGTCATCTTAATGTACACGTAAAGTTGATAAAACGAAAATGAGTACAAATAAATTCAAATATTTGCCTTCAATTTGAAATTTGGCCCTAAAATTAAGTTTTACCCAACGTTTCTAATAATGAAATAAAACCCTATTGAATTGTGTAGGGAATTTTGTTCTTAATCCGTTTGATAAACTTTACATATTAACTACAGACTGTTCCAGTTGTAGTTAAATGGATAACATCAAAACCTTCACGAAGAAATAAAGCTGAAGATTAAGTTTATCGATCGCAAATACCAAATAAGAGGTTTAACAGTCGCATTATTCTAGAATATGAAACTTCATGGACACATTTAACATATAAAATAATAATATCAAATATTAATATACGACCAAAACAAACCAAGTTAAGGTTTATTCTAAGACTTTCAAAAGTATAAATACAATTGTAATAAACCTAGGTGCGATGACCGATTCTGAGTGCTACAATAAAGTGGACAATAAACCCTTTTCTTTGTTCCTGACGTTCCCAAGTTCACGTTCTATTGAAAAAGAAATCATCCGACGGTCAATTACACTGTGCTCTAACATAGACGCGTAGAGGATTGTGTATAACTTTTGTATTTTTCTGGATAATTACGTGAAATATGAAGCAGCTATTTTTTTAATTGATCTAGAACGAGAATCAACTGCAGAGTATCCTCTGTAAATATTGCTTCTGTCTAAACATTCAGCCTCTATATGCCTATACCAAAACCAACATTCATTTTTTATTTATATATGAACAAGCTTTGGTTCGTTACTTCGCTTGCGTTAGTTTGGATTTTATCTATTCCTTAGGAACAATACCTTTTATCTAGATAAAAGGTACCATATATCCTTTTCTGTGTATTTGTTAAGTTTGCAAAACAACGTGTTTGCAAAATTTCATAACGAGTTAGGATAGTTAGGATTAAATATAAATGAGCTAAATTGTTATTATTGTAATTTTGTTTTATAAGTTGTAGTTTGTAAGTTACATTAAATTTTCATAAAAATCATTTTTCATTTTAATAGAAAAATTAACCTAATCTCCCTGTTCGCGTGATTAACATAATACGAAATATTTAAATTTCTTGAGACTGTAATAAATATCATTCGTTCGAGTTATGATGTACGGACCATTTCGTTAAAACTGCGAAATGAATGTATAGACTTTAGTCACGCTATGTTATTTTGGTTAATAATACTTTAAATATATGTATATATTTTCACGTAATAAATTACTAGATGCTATGATGATTTTTAAATTTTAAAAAAGATAACCTTCCACCCCCTGCCACAGGTTGATATAGAATAGACTTGATACCCAGAACCTAATTATATCAGCCTTATAATTCTGTATTTTACACGAACAAAGCCATAGCGAATATTGCTAAATGTAAGAGACAGTTGTCGAAATTAAATTAATTAGACACAAGATGACTGACTATTAGACTATATTTTATCCAAATCATTAAATTCAAATATAAGATAAAGGAATTAGGCAATGTTTAAAAATGTACTTAAAAAAATTATAAAAGATTTGTAGTTCAAACGAACGAAACCACAAGTACAGCTAGTTCCTTATATTAGAAACGAAAATTACCGCACCGAGGTATAAGATAATTTTAGTCAATTTCATTACCATCCCACATAATCCTGAACTAGGTCTGTTCCATAACTCAATCCGAAAATTCATTACCACGGCCCGAATTAATTTAACGCTAACGTATCCTATCAGAACGTAATTTTACACCGGATTTCTAGACTAATTGATATTACTAAAAATACTCTTTTCCTTGGCAACGGTTGGACAGACGGATTGACAGGTCTCTTGTTACCGACACCAGAACGTTGAACGACTTTCTAACTGGAGCAGTGTACTGTTTAAGATATTTTAGGGTACATTAAATTTCATATACCGACACGCGGCACATCATTGGCCGTACTAAATGGTAATCCGTAATATTTTCACTAAAAAATCAAATCACTAAAAAATACAAATCCTTATATAATTTACTCAGATATTTGGATCCTACAAATGTTGAAATTATTATTGTTCGTTTCTCTGTACGATTGGAGGAGAACGAAAGTGCAGGTCACCTGCTGGTAAGCGAAAACCACCGCCCGTGGACATGAGGGGCATCACGGAGGCGTTGTCGACCTTTATACTTTAGGAATCTGATATACTTTGTAGTCTTACCTGCCATTAAATTTTTCGAAGTCGAAGTTTTGGTGTGTAAAGTAAAGTTTTGGTACTTTTTTGGAAGGTCAATTTTTCCAGGTGTATACTAATTACAAGTTTCTCACCTTCTAAGATTCTACATGTTTTAAGGGTGTAATTATTATTCCAAGAACCTATATAATAAATATCATTATTGTTGTTACGATTTATTTTCTCTTATAAAATTACTAGCGGAGCCGCCGGACGTTGTCCAGTCCTGGTAATAAAAAAAAACTTGGTAAATTATATACCTAAACCTTCTTCATATATCACTTTATCTACTGCAGGAAGCCCCATGAATATCCGTTAAGTAGTTTTTAAGTTTATCGCGAACAGACAGACGTGGTAAGGGACTTTTTTATATCTACTATTAGCATTTGCCCGCGACTTCGTTCGTGTGGAATACTTACTTTGGGCTAACGCTAACACGCAGCGGAAGCTCTCAAGAGGAAAAAACCCCCGATTTTTAAACATTATTCATTGGTGCTCCTATTCTATTGGTCTTAGCGTAATAATATAGCCTACAAAGATCGTCCATGAATGACCTAAATAACACTGAAAGAAATCTTCATGTCGGACCAGTAGTTCCTGAGATTACCACCTACAACCTCACAACGTCACAAACTTTACCTCTTTATAATATTAGTATAGATGTAATGTTTATTAGCTACAATTCACTTCACCGCTTTGGGCATCATTTGACGTTTCAGAGTTTTAATTTCAATATCATGCTTTAGAAATAAATATTTCATTTCAAGAAATATTTATAGAACCACACAAGCTTTGAGTTTTAATCATAAATCTTCATGAAACCTCTTAGAAGTCACTTTAATATAAATTCGTCATTAGTTTCTATGAAATACCTTGTGAATTCGTACGGTTCGTAATTAAAGACGATATCTTTGACATAAAACGTATATCTAGCTGTGTACCCGTACCCTTTAATTACTTCCAAATTGCGCCTATCATAGAAATTTGTTGTTATTTTCAGTCATTAACCCTCCTGGCTACTATCGCATAAATTCTTATTATGAAAGTTAAAAGCTATTAACTTCGGCGGAGGCTGTCTCCTTTGATGGTTTTAAGCCAAATGAATGAGGTAGTATCCTTCCTTTGACACACGAAGATGCTTTATAATTCTCGCTCGCAAACAAACACTGGCATTCAGCTTAGAGAATGTGCTAAGCGATATTAGTTTCATAGAAAGCTTCCTCATATAAATACCACTAAACGTTATAGTTCTATTAGGATAGATATGAATAAATAACTTATTTATAACGAAAAACTTAATATCTCGTTTGTGTAAACAAAATATTAACAATGAAATTAAACAACCTTCAAAAAAATTCAACAGCCCATACTTGACTATAGTTGGGTTGAATTGTCAAAGACCTACCAATATCTAAATCACTATACATTTTCTATTGGATTTTGAAGAGTTACTTGACGTTTCTTTGAAATCCAAGGTCATTGGACAAATGACTAATGAATTCTACATTCCAATAAAAAAAAATCCGTCTTGTTAACTTGAAAAAAATCTTTACTTTTTATGTAGTAAGTAACATCGCATGGTGACTCTGCCTGATAATAAGTACCGTATAATCGAAAAGTAACTGCTAACACAAACAAATCTACAATCCATGGGCAGTCTTCACTTTCATACCGGCCTACAGCCCTCTCAGCTACTAGACATATACTCTCTGATAGCGAAACATGAAAAACTAAAAGAGAGACAATGTGACGGATTCAAAACTATGGCGAGTGATGGTAGCAATTCAGTACAAACTCTACCACTGAATCGATTGATCTTAGAACTGGGTATGCCTAAACGTGAAACTATGGTGTAGGTATTACTAGTAGAGTATGGTGTTCGCGATTCACTCCGACACAATCGCCTTGCAATTGCATTGTAATCTCTTGAAATCACATATATTAATAATTTTGAGTTAGGGATGATCGATATTCATCGATGTCGACGAAACATCGATATTTATCTGAAAAACACCGATGTTTTGATATCGATAGCATTGACACATCGATGTTTTGATTTCAATAACATCGATTTTATGAGAATAAAATACTGAAATGTTAATATATTCTTTAATATATTATTTTTTAATAAGATGTTACTAGAGGAAGCGATCCCACATGAATGGTGCAATAGTGTAATAGTGCCTATTTTTAAGAATAAGGGTGATGTGCAGAACTGTAACAATTATCGAGGAATAAAGCTCATGTCACACAGTATGAAGGTTTGGGAAAGAGTGATAGCGAGTCGAATAAGAGATGAGACTGAAGTGAGTCAAAATCAATTTGGGTTTATGCCTGGACGTGCGACAACAGATGCCATTTTCGCACTTCGGCAACTGTGTGAAAAATACAGACGAGTACATAAGAATTTACATATGGTATTTGTTGATCTGGAGAAGGCATATGATCGAGTACCGCGTGATGTTCTGTGGTGGGCTCTGAAAAAGAAAAGAGTGCCTGAGAAGTATATACAACTTATTCGTTGTATGTACAGTCATGCCAAAACGCACGTTAGGTCAGCGGCTGGAGTTACCGATAATTTCAATGTGGCCGTAGGTTTGCACCAGGGTTCAGCTTTAAGCCCTTATTTATTCCTTCTTGTTATGGATGCGTTAACATCAGACATACAGGAGGAGACACCTTGGTGTATGCTGTTTGCTGATGATATTGTTCTTATCGGAGAAGATGCTGCAGAGGTCCAGAGCAGGCTGGAAAAATGGCGAGAAAGACTGGAGAATGTTGGTTTGAAAATTAGTAGAACAAAAACTGAACATTTGTTTTGCGATTTCGGTGGTACATCTAGTTTTTCTCCTATAGCCTTAAATGGAGTACCCTTACCAGCCTGCTCCAATTTTCGGTATCTCGGTTCATTGATACAAAACGACGGTGGCATTGATAAGGACGTGAGGAATAGGATAAATGTAGGATGGATGAAATGGCGAAATGTGTCTGGGGTAGCTTGTGATCCACGAATGCCTTTGAAACTTAAGGGGAAGGTTTATAAAACTATGATAAGACCGGTCATGCTGTATGCATCTGAGTGCTGGGCTACGAAAGAGACGGATGAGAGAAAATTACATGTGGCAGAGATGCGAATGTTAAGGTGGATGTGTGGTGTAACTAGAATGGATAAGATTAAGAATGAGTATATTAGAGGCAGTTTGAAAATAGCACCAGTGACAGAGAAGTTGCGGAGTAATCGGTTAGCATGGTATGGGCATGTCATGAGAAGAGATGAAAGCCATGTAACTAGAAAAGTGTTGAGTATGATAGTGGATGGATATACGTGTAGAGGAAGACCGAAAAAGGTATGGATGGATTGTGTGAAAAACGATGTCTGTAAAAGGTGTGAATACTGAGACGACATCTGACAGGAGAGAATGGAAAAAGAAAACATGTTGTGCCGACCCTACTTAAGTGGGATAAGGGCAATGATGATGATGATGTTAATATATTCTTTAGGGTCATTTAACGTTGTATGTACAAGCTTGAGACTAGATAATTGTCAAATTTAACTCGAAGTAAGTCGTACGAATAGTTATTTCTTCGCATGACCTTTTTTTTAACGCTGGCCAACTCCTGTATCAGGAACACCCGATAAAGGCTTTTTACAGAAAGTTTTAATTGCTAGCAAAAACATCGATACTTTGAAACCGATGTTACCGTCGATATTTTCCTAATATCGATCGTCCCTATTGTGTGTAGATATATACACTGGTTAATTAATTGAAACGACGATGGCTTTACGTATTCAGACATCGCGTCGATTGGGGCTTTCCTTGAAGGAAAACATCATGTTATGGGTCCCATAACATAATGGTAATGTAGTTTCTTAGGCCACACATTATTTTTACGTTAGATGGAATTGCCGTCAAAAGTTAAAACCTATGAAATATAAAAACAGTAATCAAAAATAATTTTATAAATAAAATGTGAACTTAAAAAATGCTTTTTTACGATTTTGTGCCTACTTACTGAACAAAAGGAATCATACCAAAGCGATCCCTTGACATAAGCAAAAGTATAGACGAACAACTGACATTTAATC
>JACEII010000008.1:2998005-3055219 GCA_014332785.1 Antheraea mylitta
GCTACTTCAAGCTTAAACCGAGCGTTCTCTATCACCCAATGATATTACATATATTTGTAATATCACTGCTATCACCCGGTTACAACATTGTATCTATTAGATTGTTAACAATAAAATACATATGAACAACAACAAATTACGGGCGTGACACTATAAACCAACATGCCTGCTTCAAATTGCAAACTTTGTCGTTGGTCTTCCCCTAAGTTTCTGGCGAAACCCACAAGCCTAAGGTAGCGCAAACATAGAGAACTTCTTTGAAAACAAACTTAATCTCGCAGTAGAACCGTATGCAATGCCCATGACAAAGGGATCAAGACTAGGTTATTTACTTTCGTTACAGATAACCAAAAAGTTACTTATATTTTTTCAAACTACTTTTAATGTATTACCACGGTAAAGTTTACGCTGTAATAAGTTATTATTACAATAGCTAGTACAAGCTATTAATACTATAAGATACATACAGTACAAACCACCTCATAAATAGAACTCAAGCTGTTATGTGGTTGGGGTTTATAAATAATTTATATTTTTTACCTGTTGTATAGATGCTCCTATACAAGTTATAATATTATAGGAACCTAAAATATCCATTTATTTATCATTACGTTGTCTCGACGTTATAGATATATACGCTTTTATATGTAAATTTATATTCTGCATAATTATTACAGGGCGGTCGAAAAGTTTAGCAAGGACTCTACATACATACATTCACTGTTTTAACAAAGATCCTCAAGAAAACGTTCAATTTAAAAAAAAAGTCGAGGCAGTCAATGACTGCCGACAGGAGGGAAAACTCAAAACAATGACACACATGTGTTCTCTTTTGAATTTTCATATGAATGTGTGAATGACAATATTTAAATATCAGAATTTCTTTTATGAAATTATTAATATTAGTGTGGTTATCATATCTATTAGCACTCGGAGCAATAATTATATACATGTTTATAAAGCCTTAATCAATTAAACGTATGATGAGCTGCAAAATATCAATATTACATATACACAGGCCCCCTATACTACTCGTCGCTAGTTTGACGCAAGCTTCGCGAGCGTAATACGATCGGTCACGGTTACTTGCATGTCATAGAGTGGAGTTATAAATAACTCCAGCTCAAATAGCGCTCAACGCGCCTAAAGAAGTTGTCACTTCAAAACAATAATTTTTATCGAATTAGACAAAACTAGGTCTATTAGTACAATTAAATTCGAGAAATGGTACCACTACCCGATCGAAATATAAAGGGATTGATTATTTCAAGGTTGAAAGCATTTACCTATTCCGCTACTGTTTAAATGAAATTTGTTATTAAATGGTCACGCGATTTATTTTCCAGTTAGCAATTTTCATTATTGCGTGTCCATATTTCGATAAGGTGAGGTCACATTCGTGTTAATTATGTCATAATGTTATGACATCCATGAAAACGAAAATAATGTGGGAATATGTTTTAAAACTGTATTTCATTGAATTTTCTTTTGTGTTTGTTTAAAATCAGAAGATCATTATTTGTTTTAGTTGTGTTTTTAAATGAAACAGATAATAGAATCAATTAGAGCTTGATTCAAATTTGATTCGATGTTACGCATTCATGAAAAAAATTACAAAAAAAATGCCATAGACTTCTGGATATCAATAAATTTATTGATCAATAATGTTTAATGATAATGCTAAATATACTTTTACTAATGTTCGTAAAAGTTAATAAGTCGCGAATAAAATTGAGAACATTAATCGGAGTACAAATGACGCCGTTCCATTAAGTGCTTATGAAACTAGAATGAGCATTCCGTTTGTTAATCATCCGTCGCGTTGTTACATTATTCCTTAAGACGCAATTTTAATGCAAATCTTTTATTATAAAGTAAGTAAACCAGGCAGTTTTACTCGCAATCTATACTTCTATACTAATATTATAAAGAGGTAAAATTTGTGAGTTTGTGACGTTTGATGTTGTGACGTTGTAGGGGGTAATCTCAAAAACTACTGGTCAGATTTGAATAATTCTTTCACTGTTATATAGCTCATTCATCGAGAATGGTTATAGGATATATATCATTACGCTAAGACCAATAAGAGCGGAGCACAGATGAAGAATATTTCAAAATCGGGATGTTTTTTCCTTTGGAGAACTGCTGCGTGTTGGTGTATCTATTCCACGCGAACGAAGTCGCGGGCAGAGGCTAGTTATTTTATAAAATTCTGATTTATCGTCAATGTAGTTAGGTAAACCAAGGTGTACGAAATGGTATTACGCAGAAATAGTCACTCACAGTTCGGCTCTATATAGTGATCATTGGTTCTCGTTAGACGGCTAACCCGCCTTCTACCCCCACAGCCCGCAACGCTGAAGTTTCACCGTTTATTATTTCATTCTCGCTTCCAGGAAGAAGGTATCTAAATTTTATAAGGTAACTAGCTTCTACTACTTCGTCCACGTGGAACAGTTAGTTTGCGGTAACGCTAACACGCAACGAGAGCTCTTAAAAGGAAAAATAAACCCCGATTTTGAAACATTCTTCATTGGTGTTCCGCTCCTGGCATATAATACTTATATAGCCTGTAACCTTCCTCGATAAAGGAGCTATCTAACACTGAAATAATTTTTCAAATCCGACAAGTTGTGCTTGAGATTAGATTTATAATATTAGTAATAGTTTTTAAAGTTCCAGAAGAACGAAGTTACAGAGATTAATAAGCTTGCTCAGAAAACAATAAATAAACAGATTCTTGAGCTAGCTTTATATGTGTAGATAAACAACTTACCTATAATGAAAAGTCATTATTATTATTTATTTTTTAAAATCTTTATTTATAATTGGGGTTTGGTCACAAATTGACCATGTCACCCCAGTGATTAACAAAAGATAATTACACCAAATCAAATTTTACATAAAAAATTGTACATAAACAGTCAATAATTTACCGGTTCTTCTTTCCAACCATAACCAGCCTGTAAAGCATTCTTGCTTCCTCAGATGTCAGGAAAGCAAGGATGGCATTACCTACACCCACAGATCTTAATGAGACATTTATTTTATTATCCAGTGCTAGTCTTTGGGTTCGGTTACGTATGCATTCAGACATTATGTGGTACACATCTTCTACGCTATTACATATATCACAATTTGGTGACGACTTCAGCTTTATCAAATATAAAAAGCTATTCAGTGGAATGTGCCCTGAACGAAGACGAAAGGCAGTACTTAATTCAGCTCGACTTATTTGAATATTGTCAAACCAGGTATAGCGTAGTAAGGTAGGTTGCAAAGTTTTGTACCATATGCCTTTGTAACTGATCGCTCATCGATGTATTCCTTCCACATTTTACGACAGTGTTTTCTTATAAGATAAAGATGATCAGCATATTAAGGTATATAATTAAATGGTATACTATTGGTAAGAGCCTCTCTAGCCAATTGATCCGCTTTCTCATTTCCCGCCAAACCTATATGGGACGGTATCCACTGTAAAATGACCTTTTTATTTTTTGAATTCAGATCGTTCAATAACTTAATAATTTTGTATGCTATCGGTGTTCCTCGAACTCTCGAGGTACACCGAGCTATGTGTTAAAGTGCGCTCTTGGAATCCGTAAAGATAACATACTTCCTATGTTCTAAAGAGTCAATATAACTTAATGCTTCAGCAATTGTAATTAATTCGCCCTGCATAATTGATATAGAGGTTTTGATATTAAATTTACTATAATTTTGTAATTGAGGATCGAACCACGCTACTCCAACATTTTCTTTTTCTTTTGACCCTACCGTAAAAGTTTTATAACAATTTATCAACAATCATGAAAGATGACATTTTCACATAACAGTTTTAATATGCTAACATTATACCTAGCTTTCGCCTTATTAATATACTGTATATGCGCTTTAATTTTATAAGATAGATCCACATTACTTACCCAGGTGTTTAATGAGAACATTTCTAAATGTTCGCTACATTGCACAGGTGTTGTCTTAACATAATCATGTACCAAAGTTAAGTTTGCTTTTCAGTCTCCAGTAACAATTTTGGCATAGTTGATACAATTCCTCTACAAGGTTAGTAATGTAAATATAGTTTCGACACGATTTTAATTTAAGTAAATATTTACCAGCTAGATAGTATCTACGAATGTGTAAAGGTTCGATAAGTAATTCAGCCTCCATCACATGTATGGGTGTGCTTTTAACAAACCCGCCTATTAGTCGCATATATTGATTTTGAATTCTCGTTAGTTTTTGTAGATGAGACTGACAACTACTACCGTAGAGAAAGCTGACGTAGTCTATTCGACTGCGGATAAGTGCAAAATAAAGACGTTTTAAACGTCTGGGGTGTAAGCCCCATCCAGAACCTGATAATATTTTAAAAACACTAATAAATTTTGAGGTTTTTTCAACTAACATATCAATATGTTTAGACCAACGCAGGGATCGATCCAACCATAATCCTAAATATCTAATATTTTCTACTTCTTTTAGTATTATATTATTAATTTTAAGATTATAGTTTCTCTGCACCTACTACTTTTAAAAATACAAACTTTACTTTTTGAAGGTGACGCTTCCAACCCTTTGTTACTTAATAATTTAGATAGGTGATCCAACGCTGATTGTAGATGTTCACATATTGATGTTAAATTTATACCGGAAGAATACAAGACAAAATCATCAGCGTATTGAGAAATTTATATGTTAGTGAATGCTTTACATATGATTACCGTCGCAATATTAAATAATAATGGAGATAAGGGATCCCCTGAGCTAGCCCTCGTCCAGTACTTCGATAAATATATGAGTCAGCAACATTAATTATAAAATTACGCTCTTTCAAAAAATTCCACACATATTGACAATTTTTGAACCTACTCTTATATTATCCATAGTGTTTAAAAGCTGGATCAAATCGATGTTATTATAGGCATTTTCAATGTCTATGAAACAACCGACTGTTGTGAATTTCTGCGAAAACCCAATTTGGATTCTGGGTACCAGACTCGCTAAATTTTCGGTTGTTGATCGGCATTTTCTAAAACCAGTCGTTTTAAATGATAAAATATCATATTTTTCCATGAACCACTCTAGTCTATTTACTAAAATAGCATGGAAAACTTTACAAATACAGGACATAACAGAAATAGGCCTCCAATCTGAAAGCATATTATGAACCCGTCCTGGCTTAGGGGTTGGCACAATAATTATTTCCCGCCACTGTTTGGGTACGAAACCGGTTAGAAATTTTATTATAGAGCCACAGTAACAATTCCTTTCCTTTAATTGGCAAATGCTTGATCAAAAGATATGATATATTATCGTAGCCCGGAATTGTATTTTTCGATGGTATAGAATTTTCAAGTTCTTGCAGTCAGATAGATACTTCTAGATTCGAATTATGTGATAAAAATAACGGATCCTTAGGTGCGACATTATCAGGAGTTAAACTATACAGCAACTGTCTGGCTAAATTTGGGTTTATATGAGATCTTGGCAGACTGTACCCTTTTAGCCATCTCATTTTATTCCACATATAAGATAGAGTACATGATTGATCTATGGAAGAACAAAAATTTTGCCAGCTCTTGTATTTAGCTTTACGAATTAATTTTTGTGCTAAGCGTATTTTATCTTTTAAAATATCATAATTTATGGGGATAGGGTTACGTCTAAATTTTGAAAGAGCTAATCGCCGTTCTGCAATTGCTTTTGAGAGCTCTGGAGTCCAATAATACTTAGGCGAGAAATTACTTTCTGGTCTAAGTTGTATAATCTTAAAAGGGATGTAAATGTCTGCTGCATGATTAATATGGTCTACAAAAATATCATAACATTTTTGTAAATCCTCTGGTAGAATTGTATTTCGGCATAAATTATCCAACAGATCTCTATAACCAACCCAATCAGCGTTTTTGTAACATCTCTTTACAATTCTCTCAGCCTTAATATCACACCATGTTGTTATTTTAATAATACAGTGATCGCTTCCTAAAGTTTCGCTAGTAACTATCCAGCTTACTCATAATGCTATGTCTGAGGATACCAAAGATATGTCTGGTGATGACTGTTGTAACTGGCCATTAACTAATTTAACACGCGTAGGTTGGCCATTGTTTAGAATTATAAAAGTATTGTTTATCGCGGAATCGAAAATTTGAACCCCTTTGTAGTTAGTTTTCGAGGACCAACTTGAGTGATGACTATTAAAATCACCAAGAACCAAAGCCTTGTTATTTATGGCGGTGAATATGCTGTCCTAATCATTTAGTGATGTACGAACATTTGGTGGACAATAAAGCGAGACAATGTATTGCACTTTATCACAATTATCTATTTCTATACATAGTAGTTCTATGTCCTGATTTCTATGTGTTAAATTGTGTATATGTGATTTCATTGTTTTGTGTAGTAAAATTGCAACTCCTCCATACAAATCACACCTATCGTTGCGGTAAACATTATAGCCATTGATTTTAAAGCGACCCTCAGAGTGTAGCCAGGTTTCACTTATGGCAGCAATGTGGATTGTCCCTTAAGTTAAAAATGTTTCTAACTCTACTAACTAAGGTTGAATACTTTGGGCATTCCACTGAATAATATTAAGTCTTTTAAATTTATTGATGTTAGCCATTAATATAATCTAGAAAAATGTTCAAAATAGGCCAGTCTGAAATATTATCCACTACGACTAATATTAACCATTCTACGCAACATTTAATTATACTATTGACTTTAACTTGTATGCTATCTCGTTTTAAAAATACAATTTCTTTTAATCTTGTTAGCAATTCATGAAAATTCACTGCTCTTTCTTTTTTTTTGCACACATTCCTGGAGACTATTTACATTAACTTCATCTTGATAAGAATGCGCATCTATCCACGAAAAATTTTCAAATGTTGATTTAGTCTTGGAGAAGTGTTGATCTTTAGTATTTTGTTTTTTATTACTAATGTTGTTCGACCGTACTGTTTTCCTAACTGCAGCATATGAAGATTTATTTTGTGTGAGACCTTCGGCGGGTTCTGAAATAAGAGGCATACAATTTTTGGAAGTAGATAATGTCAATCTCGATTCTTCTTGCTTCTCAATTAAATTAGCGTCCACGTTAGTATGACCTTCTTCACAAAGTGAATCCGGCGATACATAAATAGTTAGCGCTCGTCTATATGTACAATTGAATTCGGCCATTATTTCACGAAGTCTTTTTTCTTTCACTTATAATGGGCATATTCTAGATAGAGCCATATGGTCACCATTACAGTTTGAACACTTAAATTCTATTGTCTCACAATTCGGATGATTCTCACCACATTTTGGACATATTATCTTTAACGATGTACAATTTTTAATATTGTGGCCAAACTTCCAACAGCGGGAACATTGTGATACTGAAAATATATACGGTTCCACATATATCTTCATATCAGCAACGTACACATGAGAAGGTGGAAATGACCCTTTAAAACAAAGACGTACCACTTCACTGGGACACCAGCCAGGCTTTTCAGAGGTACGGCGATTCAGACGAAGAATAGAAGCTAATACCGCCGGTTTTGGACATGAAATGCTTTTAATAATTTCTTCATCTGATAACTCCAAATCCACATCTTTGATAACAACATATGACATATATTTTTCCCATCGCTCTCTGGATTCGCCAACCTCTATCTATAAAATCTTGTCATATTTCTAATTTTGACACACACAGCTCATTCACTATATCTATCCGCAATTTATATGGATTTAAATATTTTATTTTAGCAATATCTGTCATATTTATCTCTTTAAATAATCTAGCCATAGCAAACTGTTTCGGCAGCTTTTCTTTACTAGAAATATACCTCTATAACACTGTCTTCTTTTAATTTCTTTCCTTTTCTTTGTACTGTAATCCATTCCTTCTCTTCGTTTTCTCTCAATCTTTTTGTTGCCCGCTCAGTATTAACATCTACGCTTACTTGTTCCATCGGCATTAAATCATTTCTATTTAAATCGCTTTCATCCGAGTCATATGAGTTTAGTCTATTTAACGAGGTAGTACTCATCGTTACTAATAAACCGGTTCCTTATCAGTGCTCGGTCTTGCGACCGGCCGACTGAACAATAGATTTTGTAAACAAAATTATTTTAACGTAGTTACACGACTGACTCGCACGATTACCGCCACGAGACTCGAAAAGTCATTATTATAAGCTTTGTTATAATGAGTAATCGTTAAATTGTTAGAAAATTATTTTCCTTGGTTTCATGTTTCTTTTAAACAAGCTTAAATTAGAACCTCCTTTATAATTAAAGAAGTTTCAAATGATATTTATTAAGACCTTATAATGTTAGTGAGCGTTTTATTTAAATCAATTGAAATATAATTTAACTAATTAAATTACTTGCTAGAGAATTACACAAAATTAATCTACGCCATTGTTTGGTCTGAATTTGTATGTTGTTTAGGTGATATAATCGCAGAGGCCACTAAAAATAAGCTAGTGCATTAATTACTCGATAAACTCTGTAATTTTTTTGTGCTCTTGTCTGGCAACACTTATCGTTATTTGTCGTTACTTTGTTTATTAATCTATATATTATTAAATCTCTACACTGTCACCAGGTTTCCTTAACTTAAGCAATCGCATAATAATGATTTGTATCTGCCTAAGAATGTATGATTTTGTAGATATACATAGCCGGGATCGATTTAAACACGTTCTATGTAAGTTTTCAGTCGTGTACTATTTTACATTATCGTTACAATTGTCTGATATAATCTATGAATAAAGCGAACATTTTTAAATTTAGTACCTACAATCAATTATACATTTCTATTGTAACTGCCTCTATACTTAAATAAAGAAGTACCACTCGAGCCACCTAATGGAGTCGCCCCTTTAAAGGCGCATTCGAATTGTAATACTGTAAAACTTTGATGAGGTCGTGAAGGGTCTCGCAGATTGCTGATATAAAATTGTGTTGTACATTCACTTTAGTGCCACTTGGCCGGTAATGGATGATAAAATATAAATTTTAACAGTTGACCACGGAATTATTTCAATTATTTTTACGATTTCTTTCAATGAATTCCGACGATATTGTACTGTTCTATGAACAAAGTGTAACATATAACCAAATAAATTTGAGTAGTAATATAACACTTTTCTGAATATTACATAGTTTTTATATTATTATGCGTGTCGATGGGAGCTATGTAGTAATGATGAAATTTCAATAAAAAAATAAAAGACAGTCCATAATTTTCCAAAAACAGTCAAAGAAAAATTAACACTTTTTACGAGATCGACGATTATAGTTAGTAAGGACTAATGTAGCGACCAGCTGAATGAGACCTTCATTGCTAGGGTGCATTTCACATAATTTGAACTTACGGTTATGTTAAGAGCGGGCAAAAAGATTAAAATGTGTTAAGGAATGTCAGCGTGTTACCCTAAACAGCCCCAAAAACTATCAGGTTAAAAATACCCTTTTTTGCTTGCCTGTATTACTTTCGTCTCAGATGCGCAACTTTTGAAGCGTTGTGACGTCCGACGCGTATTAATATTTGTTGTTATATTGATTTTATATTAACAGACAACAAGCGTGGGTTTTGAAGCGTTTTGACGCCCCACCCGTAGTATTAATATTCGAAATATTTATTTTTTTGTCGTATCAGTTTCCTATAAACAATTGGAAAAACTATCTATATATTAATACGTGAAGCAAAAAAATTTTACCCCTTTTTAACTTATTTCCCCTTAACGGGTAAACTTGAAATATGGCATAGTTACAGTTTGTATGGCGGAGAAGTGCAGAAAGTTATTTATTTTATATAAAATACATTAGAAGTACATTAAATTAGTTAAAATAAGCATTACTCACACTAATGCTTGAATTTTACACGACATATACACACATGTAAATAAAAAAGATATTTTGACAGCCGTCAATAAGTACGAACTTCAAAAAAGGTTCTGAACTGTGAAGGGGGTTGCTATGCTCGACTATATGTATTTTTGAACTCTTACGTTCCAATTACCATTTTCCATCCTACATTCAACAATGATGTTATAACATATAACTATTATTGTAATGTTTATTATTTTTTAAGGTGAACTCACTTCAAATGATGATTTAATAAAAAAATGAGCCAAATAATACTGTGTATAATTAAAATAAGAATTTTGTTCATAAAAGTAATTCATGACTTAGACGTCCGCGGTTACAATGTTGCAATTTAACCTCATGTAGCAACAAAAATGAATTTATTTTCAAAAGTTAATGGTAGTACTAAAACATCTTTGTTTTGGATTCATCATTTGATTCTACTGTGTATCCATTACTTTTCCAAAAGATTATACTGGGCATATCACTATTTCTCATAATGAACAGACTACATTTAATTTATTATCACCCAGAAATACCACCCACCCATGGTGTCGTGTAAAATTGATTGAAAATTGTGTCATTGGTCGCGATAAACTTCTTTATTCTCGTAAAGTTATGATTGCTTAAAATTTGATAGCTTTACCACGTGGTTTTTGTTTCAAATTTAAAATTAATTTTAATTTTCATTTACACATAGATTTTTTTTATGTTTATATAATTAAAGATCATGGCAAATGGCAAATAACTGAGTAGCCATGATGAAAACCTTTGATTATAGAAGTATAACCCTTTGACAAAAGAACCCTAACAAAGTTCAAATTTTAAAAATCAATTATCTATGGTCGAATGTCGACCACTGGGCGCCCACTAGTTGTCATTATTGTGTCAGTATCATTGTTTGTGCTTCCTACCCATTCTAAGTAAGTGGGTTTTACAATAATTGCATCTTATTTATTAGAGTTGTTGTTTAAATAACAGTTTTACTCAGAGTGGCCATCACCCCGTATAAAAATAAAGTATGGGCCCAGCACATTCGGTTTTGAGGTGGTGACTATCTCCTACAACATGTTTTATGCAGCGGGACTGGTTAGTCGCCAGTAATATTTTTATAGGATAATTCTTAGTGGATTCTCCTTCTAAATGAGTTTAAAAAATAGGTGCTTAATATTTCACCTAATTATCCTTAGAAAAACAAAACTAATATACACTCAATAACAGTAAATTGACGCTAGAACGAACTTCTGTAATAATAAGGAAAGCAATGAGTTACTGTGTGCCACGCGGTTCCGCCCGCCTCCCGCTCTTCGACCCGCTCCCCGCTTCCTTTTGTTCGACCGTGCGACATTTCGACAATAAGCAATTACCTAATGAGTAATCTTGGAAAACGCCCCTTCAATTTTATTCATCGAACTTTGCTGTATTTATTTACGTATAAAGGTATCGTTCCCATTTTTTTTTAAGTTTTAGAACAACCTTTAACTGTAGTTCTCGTTGTTGCTTATTAGTTTTTGTTCTAATATTATTATTTTATATGTTAAATGTGACCATGAACTACCAAAGGATTGAAGGGTGTTAAACTTTGAACAGTCACCTGGTATAACTATTTCAAGTATATATGCAAACGGATGTAAACATTGGCATGATTTTATTTCAAATACTTCGTGTCGTCTCTCGTTTGGGGCAATTTGTGCAATGTACATAAAGTTCTGTTGCGTTTTTGATACTCGCACTGTAGTGACAGAGTTGCAGCTATTGGTATAAATTCTATCCGTGAATAAATTTACCCACTAATACTATTTGTCAGTAGTTAGTTGCTGAATACATATAGTCGAAACAGTATTATTTATTTATATGTTAGAATTTACTACGGCACGTGCTAACGTAAAAACAATGTATTTAATATAATTTTTGCTTCTAACGTTATAAATTCACAATTTACCTTTTAGTGACGTGAAGAGTGTAATAAACGTTTTTTTTTTAATAAAAAATGTGTGTTTATAAAAAATTACATGTACAAGAGATTACTAAAATAAATCTTGTATATTAATAATAAAATATTTACATCTTGTGGAAATTTGTGTACGAAATCCTACAAAAGGAAACGAAGGGTCATTCAACAAAATATCGGATTAGTCACGAAATTTCGTGTGCCCCGTGTAATACAAACGATAAAGTTAACGATTTACATGTTTTTTTTTTTTATATCAGAGGACATTTTTATGTATGTTCCTTAATAATAACGAACATGGAAAGTGGTAAATTTGACTTATATTTTATATTGTGTTGAAATTTTATATACTCTTCAGCTGCTTAATAGACGAGCTATTGCCTTCATTAGGCGACAACACTGTCACCGGACATAAGAAAGATGGGTCGAGAGACACATGTTCCCACTGTGTGTGCGTGACTGTCTTCTAATTAGGGTGTGGCCAGTCCATCAATGCTTGTGACGGATAACCAGTCACTGGCACGATGAAGATCTACAGAGATCTTGTGGCACCCCAACCAAGCAACCAAGAGTAGCTGTCGTACACGTGAGGTTTTAGTCTATGGGAGTCAGATAGCCCATATATATTTGGGGAGAGAGAGCCGGTTATCTGTAATGGATCTCCCCACGATAAAAAAAGTGACAACACTCATTGTTATTTTAGTTTTTGTTTTCAGTTTAGATATACATACATACATTATACTAATACGACTAGATCATTTTATTATAAACTAGCCTCTGCCCGCGAGTTCGTTCGCGTGGAATAGTTATTTTGGGCTAACACGCGGCGAAAGCTCTTAAAAGGAAAAATAAACCTGATTTTGAAACATTATTCATTGATGCTCCACTTCCATTGATCTTAGCTTGACGACATATAGCCTATAACCTTCCTCGATAGATGACCCTGATAACACTGAAAGAATATTGCAAATCGGACCAGTAGTTACTGAGATCTACAACGTCACAAACTCGAAAACTTTACCTCTTTATATTATTAGTATAGACTAGTGAATCGTCACGGCATCACACAGATATAGAGGGTTAAGTAGCGTCACATATGTCCGTGCGTTTAATATGCTTAATATTCTATGCATTTTGTGGTACATCCACATTTACAATTCATCAAAGTCAAAGAAGTAGTAATGTTTTTGAAGTGAAAACTTTTTATACCGCGTTGACAGATTTTCGTAGATGAAAACTCATGGGTTCGCGTCACCGTTGACCTCGTCATGTTAGTGATGTGCTTGCACCAGACCCGCGTGCCTAGTAAAGCGGCCTGTGTACATGTTATAGTGATATATTGTATTGAGCTTGTGCAGCCTATCATATGTTTGACTAATTAATAACTGTATAAAAATGTATAAATTATTGATCGAAGTGCCAATCGATGTCAAAACCAGACTTTAATAATTCCAATTTGAAAATTATGAAATTTCAACAATTGAAGCTGTAATTGATGACAAATAAGAATACAGTTTTTTTTTTTTAACTTTATTTTTAGCAATTAATCTTTCCGATTATTACTGCCAATGTCACGTAGTCAATAATATCAAAAGCGTCGTGCGATCATTTCAATATTAAGCATCGTGTGAATCAATATTCTAACAAGATGGTGGATCCTTGCTAGAACCTTCCAGGGAGTTTTTGTGGCATCTCAGAATTTCATGCTCCGTGGTATTATTTTCCATTCACTTCACTTATGCATAATAAACTAACGATATAACGTAAAACACCACCAAATTTACACAATATAGAGTCAAATAACACAAGATTATGAATAAAATATAAAATCCACTACATGACAGACTGAAATCCCGCCAAAAACTCTAAAAATACAGTTATTCTATTGTTTTGGTTCTCCAATTCTGTAGATAGTTCTTATGACTGCTTTGAGCTTTTTTTTGTTGCTCGTAATATTAAACCTGTGATATCTTTCTAAATAATAATTGGTATTAAATGTAATAAAGTACAGTCTTAGTCTACATTAAATGGTTAAAGTAACTTATTTAATTGAATACAGATGAATACAAAATTATTCTAACTAGCTTTGCAAAAAAGCCGTTGTTTCTTCGTAAAAAAAGTAGTAATAATAAAAATCCTTTTTAAATGAAAAGTATATATTTAATAAACAGTCGTAGTCGCGGATTATTAGTATCTCTATATTTTTGGGAATTAAATAGACGTTCATTGGTGACTCTGCTTAAGAAATCTTCGAATGGATAAAACTTTTTAAAGGAGTTATCTCCACCAATACAAAGATTTTTTCCTTAAGAAAGTTATCCAAATTCCGAAATAATTGACATATGTTGAAGTGAGATCAATATGATGGGGTGTGAGGGGTGTCGAGTAACATCTTAAGACTTGAGACACCCAAGCCAACCTCACCTGCACGTGGTGCACCCTGCTAAATAACGAACGAGGCAATGGCAATAGTGGGGTGGTAGGGTTTTACAGCCCGACTGGGTCGCAACCACCATGTATATGGCGAAAAAGCCCGTCATAGTGACTTGCTTCTGCGCGTCGCGTTTCGGGATCAGCCTGTGCATATCCAGTATCTGGTGACTTTCGTCATTATGGCCGGCATGACAGCGGCGACCGGCGATGGATAATCTGTCTCTCGGTGGTTACCGATGTTTTTGGATTATACTATGCTTAACATCAGGCATAGTGCAGTCACATTGTAGTGCTTCAATTAAAAAAAAAAAAATGATGGATGTCGGATAGTTTCCAAGCGTTCTATTCCCTTCTCATTTGGTTTAGACGGTGTGTTAACGAGCTTTGAGAAAAGTTCGAACTTTCTAGCGATTTTTTTTTAAATTAGAGTTAATCCTGCCGAAAGAAGTCACAACTCAAGACAATGGAATAACTGTGTTCCTTTTTAAATTTATTTTTTCTTTTAATTTGTTTAAAGATTTAATCATTTTTTAAATTGAAATTATTATCAGTGCACGGCGAAGTCATCGGTGATGCGAACCCACAAGCTTTTCCTCTACCAAAAAAAAAAAACCTTTTTAATTGTCTAACCCGGCTAAAGAAGCTTATACTTCAAAAATTTAGAAGATTCGATTTTTTTACAGCGAGAATAAGTGAAATGAGTAGAATGAGCAAAAGTCAAATTTAATATGAAATCTTTTTTTTTTATAGCATAGTACGAAAACGGACAGTTGGGTCACCTGATGTTAAGTGACAACGACTGTCCATAGACACCAGCAACACCAGGGGAGTCGCAAGCGCGTTGCCAGCCTGTGTTGAGGGAGAGAGAGGAGAGAGGGAGGGAGAGGAGGTGAAGCCTACTGCGCTCTCACTGACCGAACGAAACGCAGCAATGCAATCACTGTTACTTCATGTCGGTTTGCTATGAGAGGGTGGGCGAGCCAATCCATTTACAGCTCCAGCGTAGCTCTATCAAGTTGTATCACTTCTTAGCGAACAATGCAGGATTCGATGTAGATAAAACTAAGTCCTAGTTTTTAATAGTCAAACTTGAAGCTGAAACCGGTTCAAAGAAAATATCCATATACCTAGTTCAAAGTAGGTAAGGTAAATGAGTAATGTAAACTTCTTTGAATTTTCCATGTCTCTAATTCATGTTTTGCGTGACAGGTGGCGCTTAAAAATACAATAAGTAGTAAACTGTGGTTGAGAGACACTTAAATTTGAATTTTAAACACTGTTTAAATATGTCTATTCGCGGCGGCTTCGGCGAACTTTCGGTTAGCAGTAAAACCGCCGTAAAACTGTGAATGTGGCGTAGTAGGCCGCGCCGGATTTAGGGTTGTTCCCTGTACGATAAAACGTACCGAATGGTGGCCTTCGTAATCCTATTAGAGTGTTTTAGGATATAGAATCCAGACAACGGAGGTGGTCTGGAATCTATATCCTCGTGGTGACAACTATAGCGTATAGAAGTGAAAGCAGCATGTTTTAAACTGACAAATTTATTAATGATCCTCTCTAGATTTCAAAACTGTCATAGTCATGGGGAAATGTACTTAAAAATTAAATTAAGCATGAGGTCTACATGTACATTCTATAGTACATTACTGTTACCTATTTATTACCAATATGTCTAGCATATTTAAAAGATGTATATATTGTTATAATTATTTCTTGACAACTACGGAACTAGTGACTAGGCTCGGCTTAAGTAAAGGCTTATTATTTTTCTGTCTTCATATAAAAAATATTAAATAAAATGTTTATTGTAAAACAATGAATGAAATGACACTTTTATAGATAAATGATTTTATTATTCTGTACTAGCTTTTGTTCGCGTCTTCGCTCACATTAATATAGATTTGAGCTATTCGTCGGGAACAGAATTTTTTTCAATGATAGTCATCCTCTGTTCTCATCTGTATCATTAACGAGTTGTATGTTATATGATTATAAACTGTAATAATTCATATTAATGACAGTTTACCTATTTGTTCTACAAGAAGTAAGCTATGTATGGAACTACGCAAATGCAAAGCATACTGTCTAATTACATTAGGGTAATATTTTGTTATTCATCGTTTGAAAGCAATATCACTACTCTCAAACTTTACAGTATGCTGTCAAATTAATATGTTTAATTTAAATGTATGAATTATAATTTTAAATGAATACCGAGAAGTTACAACTTTCCTTTTAAATTATTCAGTCTTACAAAATATTCAAGTCTGAAGATTTGCAATTCGATAAATGACATCGATATGAGAAAGTTAAGGAAAAAGAAAAATACATTCGTTTAACGATTCTATATAAAAATATGTCTGAGGGTAAGTTTTACGGCTTAATCACAGTCGTATTGATTGTAATCTACAAAGATTATTTTCAGTGCTGATAATTGAGAAACAGATCCATCAGTACTTTTCATTGTGATGGTATTGAAAAATGCCATGACAAAGTGTACATTTTGTCGTACAATTTAATAGTTGTAGAGCCACGCTGAAGCTATTTTTGCTTTCAGCCTGAATGGGTCGGCTCGTCCGGAGTAGCACCACCCTCTCACAGAAAACCGACGTGAAGTAACAGTGCTTACATTGTTGCGTTTAGTTCGGTCAGTGAGAGCGCCGGAGACCCATTTCCCTCCCCTCCCTTCTCCTTTTCCTTCCCCTCCCCCTTTCTCTCCATTTCCACAAACACAGGCTGGCAACGCACTTGCGACTCCTCTGGGGTTGCTAGTGTCTATGGATGGCGGTGATCGCTTAGCAACAGGTGACCCGCATGTTCGTTTGCCTACTATATGACATAAAAAAAAAACACAAAACAAGTACCTACAACAGATAAACATTGCAAAACCTAAACTCGTGGATTCCATATACTTTAACTATGAAAGAAGATATTTGTGACAAGAATAACTGAGACTCCTTTCAAAATGCAATGCCACGTGCATATATATATATTGTATAAATTTCTGATTACGACTAAAAATGTATGGGGATGGGGCTACGGTTGTAGGAATTTGGAGCACAGGCTGTCTGTCTCTCAACTGTTTCTTTCTACGTGGGCGGTCAAGTTAAAGTGGACGTTATAGATGTGAGACTTAATAACCAATTATGTAGGATTTAAGTAACACATATAAAGGAGGCCGATACGCGCAAGAAGTATAATCTTTTTAGGCTGCATGTATTTTATTCGTTGCTTAAAATATAAGATACCATAATATTTTAACGACCAGTTTTTAGTGTATATAAAACATATTTTGACTCTTTAAAATAATCACTCTCATTATAACCCCTATATATAGAATTGTGTATTGCATACAACATACCTTTCTGTAGTAATATTGCTAAGCTGTATGTTGTCTAATTATGTGCACGCATGAAACATGTATGAATATACATACATGTGACAGAAATTATTTGATAGATTTGGAAAATCCGCTTCACAAGGTTACTACATTATGCTACAGTTTAACCAATTTCTGTTGAAGTATCAAAAAACGATGATAAAATAAATGAAATATTTATTTATATGGGGTGGAGTGGGGGAATTGGGAACACTTAACTTCAAACGCTAAAAAATAATAGAAAAAAGTTATAAACTAAATCAAATTTTATTGCTACATGAACTTTAGTTATCTATGAACTTAGTAGTCATAAAACGTTATTTTAAATTTACGTTGTAATAAAAATATGAAATAAAACAAAAAACATTGCCGTTCCTCTTTACCCGATACCCTATGGGGTAATTGAGATCATCCCGTGGGGGAAATAGAAATGGTATGAGGTAATTAAGAAAGACGTTTGATCGATCTTTCTTACGTAATTACGAGGCATCTGAAATAATTTGTAAAGTTTAAATGTTTTTACACAGTCATCCAGCAGTGCTATGGGTAATTAGGAGGGTAAGGGGTAATTGGGAACGTTCCGAATTACTCACCTAATGCCATTCCTAATTACCCGAATTAGTCAATAGACATAAAAATTGCCGCCACTCTCAAAAGCATTTTTTATTACCTTCAATCTATATTGCATATGAAAACAGAAACTGTGTGTATGATATGAGCAACAACACAATACCTTTGAACTCAAAAATGTGATATTTACATGTGTTATAACTGATAACAGAAATTATATCAAAAATACAAAAATAATTGTTCGACTTACCGTGACAAAAATAGTACATCCTTTCAATCCCACTTCCGCATACGCAATGAATGGCTCTGCATTCAGGCGTAGAATAGGTTCGCGATAGTGTTGTACGGGGAGATGTACTATTTATCTAACTGTTCCCAATTACCCGCCGTTCTCAATTACCCTACTCTCGCCTAGTCTCAATTCTGTCGATTTCTATACTAGAACTAAAATATCACTACTCATTATTTTTATATAACCCCACTTAAGAAAGAATTAAGTACTTTTACCTAGTTTAAGTTAAAAAAATTGGTTGAGCGCCTTAAAAAAACCAACGAAATATGTCTGAAACGAATAACTAAAATAAGCTAAAGAACGCAATTTTTAGTACTAAAAATATCAGTCTATGAATCAAATAAGAGCTATAATATAAACAGATCGAGAAGGTCTAGTCTGATCCAGTGGACATTGCAGACCAAATATTTAATATCCAAATGGCAGATATAGAACTCCCAACTCCCCAAAGACGGTCTTCATAGACCGTTCAACTCAATTTAG
Organism: Antheraea mylitta; assembly: GCA_014332785.1. Taxonomy (NCBI): domain Eukaryota; kingdom Metazoa; phylum Arthropoda; class Insecta; order Lepidoptera; family Saturniidae; genus Antheraea; species Antheraea mylitta. The sequence continues at coordinate 3,016,993 of JACEII010000008.1, forward strand.
TTGTTCGATGGTACAAAACTAATTTATTAAATGTATCTCAGGGAATTCGTCGCCATTACATCGTATAAGCGTAAATTAACGAAATCGAGAACACTGTGGCAGATTGAGGTAAAATTGGCAGTTAAGGATCAGCTAATAAACCATTTACCCAATCTAATAGTATTCAATCGGTTAGAATATTTATTCACTAGAGAGAGTTTATTATTTACTCTGTGAATTTGTCTTTGATGTGTTTTGGATTAAGTAGGTTACATTATATATTTAACTATTTCGCAGCCCATTTTATAGTTTGATGTTTTAATTAAAGTCCAACAATCATTAGTACGAAGAAACTAGTGCGTATAATGCTTTGTAACAGTCTTCGTATGTCCTTTCGCTCTTTTGAACTTTATGGAGAAGTCTGCTATTAAATTGTTTGATAATTTTGTAAAACATGTGATACTTATTTTCAAGGTATTATTGGACTTGGAAATTGTCTCTGATTTGCACCTAAATAATGACTGATGAATCTTTTTGACCTTATTATATAATGCTCAAGGATACTTCAAGGGAAGGGAAGTGACTCGTACGAAATTGCGACTACCTCTCTTTTCCATTATATTACTAATCCTGAATATATTTGTGCGAAAATAGCAAAATCGAAAAATAATCCAACAATTGTGTTGCTTTTTCCAAATAGATGCCCCGCGTTTTCATACTCGTTTAAATTTTTTGTCTTCAGATTGTATTTATACTGAACTTAATAATAACGGTCTAGCTAAATCCAATTTTAATTGTTCATATTACATGTATATTTTTTTAACATTTCCAATTTTTATACAACGAGAACGAAGTTCAAATTTCGCCGTTCATAAGGTTTATAGTGTTTTTATTGGTCTACATATTTTACATGTACAAAATTTGTATAACTTGAAAAATAACGTAATATATTAGGAGTGGCTAAATTTGGACTTGGCTTATTTTGAAAAATAACGACACATACGGAACCTTCGAGATTTGAGAATTTACTTTTAGTTGGCAAGAATACGAAAAACAATAGGTATTCGATATCTGGTAAGTTACCTCTGCGCTTTAATTCGCCATCGCGGCTCGCGAATCGCGCAAGTAATTTGATAAGACTGGTGATTTCTCCGTCGTCAAATGCATTAAAGACCTGAACTTTCAGTAGTATTTTATACGTTATTAAAATGCCATAAAGCTTAGATTCGAATGTCCTGGTATTTGGTGTTGATGCAAATGTTGTGATTGAGTGAAAAATGGCGTGTAACACGCGAGCGACGCGACGTTGCATAAACGAATAGTTGCATCGCTGTTTATTTGAGTCGATATAGATTTTTCCCGAACGATATACCACAACGCAATTATAAAATTTTGATTAGTTCTAACAATCGCTACGTATAATTACTGAAAAGATGTATTTCATTCTAAATAGAAAACAGTTTGGAATTATGTGGTAAAGTATACTAATTTGAATAAGATATCGTATAATGACACGGAAAAACAAAAGAACTCCGAGTAACTATGTTTTACTTTTATGTTTTTCGTACGTTAGCTATTAATTCTCACTGTGAAAGATTATTACGGTCATTATAAGATTATGGTTGCTCAATAGCACTTTCCAGGGAACTTCTGTAACATCTTAGAATTCATATTCTATAATGTTATCTGTAATTCACTTGTATAAAATAATCATGTTATATTATAGAAAATTCCAACAATATTATAAAATATACGGTACTATTACGGGTACTAACGAAAGTTTAAAAAAAACTGCCATCAAGCATATGATTGTAATTCATTGTAAGTTTCGTCAATCTCGAACAGATAGATGGCTCTATAAAGTAGTATGTTGACAGAAAACTGGACCGACTGTTAAAGATGTCTCATAGATGGCGCCACGTTTTAAAATTGAATTTATTTGTCAATAACTGAGCCACAGCAATGTATGGCCGGATTTAGCTAGTAATTATTATATATAATCTCGTTAGTAATCATTTCTACTCAGAGCGACTGTTTAATCATAAACAAATGTCCTTGACATGCAGTATGAATTTGAATAAGGAGTATTTTATTTATTTGTAATTAACGTATTTGAAACATATACTTATTATACATAAATTATATCTTATTGCGCACCTTCTCTAAATAAACTAATGTCAAATATCATGTGCTTGCAAAGTCCTTTAAGAAGAGTACAAAACTATTGTTTACGTATAAATATATACAAGACTAGTGGGCCGGCGGACATTCTCCTGCCTTGATTATAAAAAAAAATCTAAAATTCAACCTCAGCGCCACTTACCAAGTCCAACTGTAAAACTAAACCATTCTCGGATCCACTCGTACACGCACACAAAATTTCATCAAAATCGGTCCAGCCGTTTAGGAAGATTTCAGTGACATACATACACACGTACAGAAGAAATTTACATATATAAAAAACTAGCGGGACCGGCAAAAGCCATTCCTCCCTGACAATAAAAAAACCTAGACATATTATATATCTAAGTCTTCCTCGTAAATCACTTAATCTACTGGTAAAAACCGCATGAAAATGCGCTGACAGACAGACAGACAGACAGACGCGGTAGGGGACTTCGTTTTATACTAATGATGAAACTAGTATTAGAATCAAATCAGTATTTCAGGAGATTACTTCATACAATCAAACATACTCTTTATAATAACACTTATATTTTAAATTAGCTACTGTCCGCGGCTCCGCACGCGTTTTTTAAATTGCATTAAAGAAATATACAATTGTGAGAAATTGTATAATTACAGACAATTTCAGAAACATTTATAGTAGCAAATGCACGCCACTTACTGTAACATGTAACGTATACATTAGATATGTAAATATTAACAGTTTTGTAGGTGGTAGCATGGCTATGCTGAAACTATTACTGGTTTCAGCATGAATGGATCGGCTTGTTTGGGGGTCGGTACCACCCTCTCACAGAAAACCGAAGTAAGGTTACAGTGCTTGCATTGTTGTTTCATTCTATCAGTGAGAGCGCCTAAGGCCCACCACTCTCCGCTCTTCTCCTTGGTTTGCAACGCACTAGCGACATAGCTGGTGTTGCTAGTGTCTATGGACGGCGGTGATCACTTAACATCAGGTGAGCCGCCTGTTCGTTTGCCTTCTATAATATAAAAAAATGCCGAGTGGGATTTACCATCATCAACATATTTGGAACTTCAACTATATAACACCCTCAGTGCTCAATTACACTATATGTATAAGAATATAGTAAACATTTCACGATATACATTATCTAACTATATATTTTCAAATTTAAAAAAATCTTATTTTGTTATTACATTCAGACACTACATTCTTATTATATATATAGATGACAGCCATTAAAATTAAATAATTTTCGGAACACATTATGAACGAGTCATTAAAACCGCGGCCTCGTACGATTCGACGATGAAGTAGTTGTCATATCCTTTTAAATTGATTTACGAGTGAAATGACCCATGCGATGTGATAATGGATTACAAACTCGATATTAAAAGCTCGTTCTATTTTTCGATCGCAGTTGGCTTCACTGCTAAAAGCACTAAAAAAACCTCACTCGTGTTTTTATGCTGTGACCTTATTATGAAGAATGGAGAATGTTTATGAAAAAAATGTTTATTAAAATTTGCTTCCGTGATGTAGTCCGGGTGTTTGATTCTAACTAGAGAGAACTCTGGTTTGATCCCTTCTAAGTTTATGATCGGCCCATACATTTAGTTGTCTATATTCGTATTAATATAAAAGTGGAAAGTTTGTTTGATTGGTTGAATGGGCTTATCTTAGTAACTACTGGTCGTATTTGAAATTCTTTCAGTGTTAGATAGCTTATTTATCGAAGAAGGTTATAGGCTATATATCATCACGCAAAGACTTAGAAGCGGAGTACTAATGAAAAATGTTTCAAGATCGTTTTTTCCCTTTTGAACGCTTCCGCAGCGTTAGTCCAAAGTAACTATTCCACGCGGACGAAGTTACGAGAAGAATGTAATCTATACTAATATTATAAAGAGGTAAAGTTTGTTAGTTTGTGATGTTGTAAGGGGTAATCTCAGAAACTACTGTTCCGATTTGTATAATTCTTTCTGTGTTATATAGCTCATTTATCGAGGAAGATTATAGTCTATATATCATTACGCTAGAACTAAATAGGAGCGGAGCACAGGTGAAAAATGTTTCAAAATCTGTTTTTTTTTCTTCTTGAGAGCTTCTGCTGATTGTTAGCGTTAGCCCAAAGTAACTATTACTACCCGGACGAAGTCGCAGGCAGGCTATAACTGATAAAGAAGTCAAATTTTAATCCTAATTCTAACTAATATTATTAATGTGATTATGAGTTTTTTTATTTCTTTTTGGGTCCGATCAAGTATTAACATTCGTAAGTTAGACAGGCATGCCAATTACAGTAACATGTAACGTATACATTAGATATGTAAATATTAACAGTTTTGTAGGTGGTAGCATGGCTATACTGAAACTATTACTGGGTAACTAATGGGTTGGCTTGTTCCGGGGTCGGTACCACCCTCTCACAGAAAACCGACGTAAGGTAACAGTGCTTGCATTGTTGTTTTGTGTGTTTCTGAAGGATAAGCCAAATCTACTTTAACGCGAGAACAAATACAGACAAAAGCTATTGTTAAGTTGTCAATAAATATATCAAAATACAAATATTAAAATTATGTGCTAAGTTTAAGCATCCCAAACGACAATTTATAAAAGGAAATCAACAAAATAACAGTAATATATAAGGGTTAAATTTTGTAGTTTATACTAGTAAGATATTTTTTTCCATCGAAATAACACTCGGGTAATGACTACGAATATTTAAATTCGCATTCACACTGTATGAATTCAATAAAAACTGACCTAAAAGTAACTATTCATAAATCCTTTGTTACTTCAATGAAACCATAAAACGCGTTAAAACTATCGTTCCAATTAATTAGTCAGCTTCTGGCCTTCTCGAAGCAACTTTCATCCCTCGAAGCACCCCGATTTATAACTGACATTAGCATACAGATTGGAAAGTTCACGATGGAACGCCTTCTCTGCTGGATTAATAAAAGCTTATCAATAAAATCGCATGTACTCGTCTGATCTATCTTTGGACACTATGTTTCCGTAGTTTTAGATACTATGTGATTATTTTCAAGCACACAGAGATGCAACATTTTTCTTTCAATTTTTAATGTAATCTATATCTTCAAAAAAAAAAGTATTTATAACAGCACTAAACAATGCTGATGAAAAATCAGGGGTAAGAAAAAGATTTTTTTTTTATCTCATAGAAGGCAAATGAACAGGTCACCTGATGTTAAGTGAACACCACAGTTCATAGACATTAGCAACACAAGGGGAGTCGCAAGTACGTTGCCAACTTGTGCTGGGGAGGGTGGGAGTTGGGGAAAAGGGTAAAGGAGAGGGGGAAGGTGAGGAGAGGTGGTTCTCCAGCGCTCTCACTGACCGAACGAAACGCAACAATGCAAGCACTGTTACTTCACGTCGGTTATAGTAATAATTTCAGCGTAGCTCTACCACTAGAATTTTAATACATTTATTTGCATTTTAATGTAAAAGACAGTCAAAGTTTTGTATAATACAAGTCAAAACAAGCGATTTTGAGTACCGAATTATTAGAAAGTAGTTAGATGAATTCTCGTGTAGTACCTTCCGTAAAGACACGCTTAACTGACGCGTAACGAAGTTTTGATCGAATTAATTAAGTTATACCTTATTTCCAAATACCTTGAAGTTTGGTTTAAATTAATTTATATTATTACTTTGTTTCAAAGTTCTGACTAATAAAATATTTAAAGATTTAATCAATTCACTATGAGTTTAATTAAGTATATTGTAATCTACTCGCTCAGTGCCTGAATAAACTAAAGCCAAATAGTACACTCACTCGATTAAAAAAAGCATATAATGAACAATTATTTGACGCAGATTGCGTTTGAATATAGTTCGAAGTTTATGAAGTATTTTATTAATTTTATTTTCGGATAAAATGTACTTATAAGACAAAATAATTTCGTAACAAAAGTAAAAAAATATATAATAAAAAAAAGTGACATGTTATATGCGTACTTTGGACGGTTAATTTTTAAAAGAAACTTGCAGGCGCAGCAGATAGTGAATGTGTTTTAATTACTTTCTTTCTGTCACATATGTTTTTAATGGTAAATTTCATCAACCCCACTAAATTATAAAGAATAATTTAAAATAACCGGAAGGTCGTTATTGGCGAAAAAATATGTCACATCCTTATAAAACTCAAGAGAGGTCCCCAAAATATTATTCCCGTCGATCGCTATTATAACGGAGAAGTCTGGAGGGTTGATTCCTATTCATTGCTAAGACAATGACCTCATAGCCTTTAGGAGGGCCAATTCCGAAGATACTTGGCTCTAAAACAATTAGCTACCTCGTCTGATACTCGAAATGAGATTCCAAATTTATGATATTTTCTTTTACACCTAATATACTTTTTCCGGTTTGTTAAATTGTCTTCGTATATTAATTGTAATGAGATGAAATAATATAGGTAGGTGATGAATTCAAATAGCGTCAGTGGACTAGTCAATGAGTCCTTGATATCTGCGTATGATGTTACGTTGAAAACATCTAATATAACAATGAAATGCTCAACTAATCTGAAACTGATCTAGGCCTGTATATGAGATTCGTTACGAATATTATTACAAATATTAGTGGCCTTGACATTCTATGAACATTTAAGGAACTAAAATAAATTGCGTTCCGTCACTTCTTTTCCTTCAATAAAATGACAAAGTTAGACTATATGTAAGTAACATTTGGGTTGATTATTCAAAGTGGCGATTGTTAGCACATTTAGAAAGTCAACAATTACTCAGGTATGTAAAAATAAACCTTTTAATCAGATATAATGCATTAAATGTGTCAGACCAGATTAAGTGGCAAACTATTCTTTTCACGTACACCAATTATACTGAGATGACATAGTTTTAGATTTAGGCTAACATAGAAGCTTACCTAAATATAGTTATGAAAATGTGTTCTAATAGTGCTTTTGGTGTACCGTAACACGTTTACCACGATAATTATAAACTCAATATCATATAAAAATTAAAGGGTCTTTAAATAACTGGCACATCTGAGACATTAATTGAAGAACCGCTGAAACCGGCAAAATTAAAACAATGCAACAAAAAACATTATGTTTTATTTGTGCGATGTTTACCACAAAAAGTTACATCTGAAACCAGTAATACACAGGGAGAAAGATAAGTAACTAAAACAACAGAAATAATTAAAAAACGCGTCCTTGATTGACGAACACTACAGCAGTTGGACAGTAATTACCACGTAGATATACTCGTATAAGAAATTTTATGTTTCAAACACTCTCTGATCCCCCCTGACTGGACAATAAATGGACCCAACAACAAGAATTTATAAAATAAGCACGGTGTGACAACATGTACGTGACTGTGTCCCAGGAGACCAGGATGCGCCTAGGATTGAAACATGTACCGGGATGTTAGACGGAAATGACGTATTTTATATATGTAGTTCTGTAGAAAATTGGGAAGTATTTTCTATTGTCTTGCTGAGTAAAACTTAACTTAGCTCGATGAAATTTATAAAGTAGGAGCTGTATGTTCTACTCGCTGTATGATTTCTAAACCATCGACAATTACCTGTTGTGCATAAGTGAAGTGAATGGAAAACAATATACCAAGGAGCATGAAATTCTGAGATGCCACAAAAACTCCTTGGAAGGTTCTAACAAGGGAGCCACCATTTTGTTGGAACATTGAAATAATCACACGATGTTTGTGATATTATTAACTACACGACAATGGCAGTACTAATCTAAAAGAGTGGTTGCAAAAATAAAGTAAAAAAAAATAAATTAATAGTATACCATAATAGTTATCTATATTTCCTATAGCTATATGATATATATTCTTTATACCAGTGATTATCGTCGCAATATATCATAATATATATAGTCTATATTAAGTAATCCAAAATTATTGAGAAATTTAAGGCAAACCCTTTACAAATTGGTTTAAATTTAATAAGGGTTTCATACTAATGTATTTCAATTTCATAATGTAAATTGAAAATTACGTCTAGACTTGCCTATTCATTTAAAAGACGAAGTCAAGTTTACTTGGGAATCCATATTGATTACACGATCTGAGTAATTGAATACGCTAAAATGGGGCATTAAGCTATTTATAAAACACTCGCGACTTAGTACACGCTTTATTTGTATAAAATTAATCACATAAGGTCCTGCGCTGTGAGAAAAATACTTAGGTATGCCAAATAAAATCGAGCGATCATGATGACTGGGAAGGAATTTTTTACCATGAGTGGTCATCACGAGCCAAATCTCTACCATCTCACTTAATTAACTATACTAATATTATAAAGAGGTAAAGTTTGTTAGTTTGTGAGTTTGTGACGTTGTAGGGGGTAATCTCAGGAACTACTAGTCCGATTAAAAAAAAATATTTTAAACTTATATAGCTCATTTATCGAGGATGGTTATAGGTTATAGGTTATATCATCACGCAAAGACAAACAGAAGAGGAGCACCAATGAAGAATGTTTAAAAATCGTGATTTTTCTCGTGAGAGCTTCCGCTGCGTGTTAGCGTTAGCCCAAAGTATTTATTCCACGCGAACGAAGTTGCGGGCAGAGGCTAGTGGTAGATAAAACCGGTTCGCCTTATAGTGTAACTGTTGCGGGTGTTACACCTAATATATTGTGATCTCGATCTTCTAAGAGACGGCTGCTGTTCCTACTTTACAACAAATACAAATACTACGTAAATGCAAATGTAAGTATGAGTGTGAAGGATACAAAAAATCTATATTATCACGAGCGAAACCGCGTGCAAAACCAAATACTCTATAATTATATTCATGTAAAAATGAATATAATAACAATATTTCAACGTTCAGGTTGAAAACTTTACTGAGAAATAAAACTTAGCTATATTTAGGATAGGTCACAAGACAAGACGTGCAGTTTATGGCTTAGAAATACGTGGCTTAGGAAATGTGATACATACAGTAACATGTTTTAAAAGAATAATGTGCTTGTGGTGCAGGAAATGCACAAAAGCGTGACATAATATATACGCTTTAGGCTGTGATATAACATAATGTAAAAAATAATTTTATACTATAATGTATATTCTATGAATTTAGAATAGCAGCACCATTCGGTCTCATCCCGTGAGTGTCGTAAAAGACGATTAAGGACTTATCTAAAAGCTGATAAACAAACACGGTATTGGCGACCGACTAATCTACCTAATATAAAAATTTAATTCAATAAGTCCCCTGTAACTCACCGACAACTTATTTTAGCAAGAGAGACCTTTGTTTCCGATCACATGCGGTAATTACCGCTGGAAATTTGAAATGACTGCAATGGAGCTAATCGGGTACCTTATTGGATGATAACAAACCTACTGCACCTTAACGGTCACAGGTCGTACCGGGCAGCCGGTTTATCGGAATCTGATCAATAGAACTGGACGAGAGACTGGGTTTGCAGGAGCGCAACTACTTAACCATTTAAATTCACGCGCAGATAAACCTTATAAATTGTAACAACCGGAAGCACATCTATCGCGCCACGGTACTGCCGCCGGAAATAATAGTACAGTAGTAGTCAAATGCCTAGTGCTGCCGCCGGAAGTGTTCGCCATAGCCAAGCCAAGCCATGCAACTACCTCACCCGCCAGTAGCGCCATCTAGCCAAGCCTTAGCCACGCCTTACGGTGGGGTAGGAGCAGCCAGCCATAAAAGGCCGTGCGTGCGTCGACTCGAGGCAGCGCCGCCGCTGGAACGACAAACCAGCGAAACAAGCTCGCCTCCGCAAGACACAGACGTCCCACGGAACCCTAATCCTGAGCGTCGGCAACGCTTTCCGCCCATCGTCGTTGAGAGCCTTCCCAACTGGGTTTTACACTTCCGACGGTTGGCAGAGAATGCCCCGTGTTTCGACGCGAGGCACGCAACCGCAGGGCAAGCACCGTCGCCCGTACGGGTGATTCCGGGCGCAAGACGACTGCTTTTACCCAGCTGAACACAGTTGAGGAGACAGCAGCGGCGAGCTTGATGGCTCCCGCCAATGATCCCAAGCCTCGAGGAGGCAGGAAGACACCCCCGTGCCAACACACGAACGCCCCAAAGGAGTTCACAGAGGTCCAGCGACTGGCTCTCCCCAAATGGCGAAGAGATGGCCTAGCCAAGCTAGAAAGCGAGCTACCAACAGCGAAAACTCCCAAGGATCGATTCCTTATTGAGGAGTTTATCGAACTGGTGAAGGACCCGAAATATACGCCACGACCGATGCCTGCAGAATACCGAAACGAATCCTAAACAAGAACCACCCAGCACAGAATGTGCTCCCAAGGACCGACTCATAGTCATGAGTCGCGAAGGAACGACTACTGAAGAAGGCAAGACGCCTTGAACAGTTTCCTCGCCCGCCCACACAGGGTAGGCTGAGACGACCACCGCCGACTCGAGGCAGTCTTACACTATATTTACGCAGTGTTGCACTATATTTACGCGCGGTAGTTCTAGCCGTCTGTGTATTGATTTAGAAGTGGCCATAATGAATAAATGACGTGCTTATATACAAAGTGACATTTAATTTTATGTGTTCTTACACGTGATTATGGTATTTAAGTGATGTACTTATGTACAAAGTGTCGTTTAATTCTACGCGTTCTTACAAAATATAAAGAATAATGACTGACACTAAAATATTTTTTTAAATCAGAACAGTGGTTCCTAAGATTAGCGCTTTCAACGGAGCAAACAAACATATCATACAGCTTTATAATATTAGTATAGATTATTTGCCCGTCTGTGCTTCGCAATTTCTCATGTTACAAGCCTTGTCATACTCATTTTCATAACAATCGGTTGAACAGTACAGGAGTTAACGTATCTGTTGTATCAGAATGATGGCATAAAAACGATACCCTTGAAAAAGCCATAATTTAAATGGTGACTAGTTGTGTCCGGGACTCCGTCCGCGTGGAATCTAACGAAAAAAAACTGTGACTGAATATATTAAGTCCATTAACTTATCTAGTTCTCTCTGGTACTTAAGTTGCGTTGTCATTAAAGTTACAATAATACTTTTTGATACAGTGAACCAATTTTAACCGAGACTAAATGCTACTCGAGTATATGCTTTATAATTATCTTTTATCGTGAGCAAAGTACTTTAGTAGTAATACCTGTTCAGACAAACAGACAGACAGACAGATAGATAGACAAACATTTCAAAGACATCTTTTTTCATAAAAATCTGAAACAGAGACATGTTAGATTTACATTCTTATTATATGTATGGATCTTTCCAATGCTGTTGAAGTTTACCGATATCAGATCAATATTTATTTTTATGTAGCGATAGATATAGTTGAAATGTGAATAACGTTAAAAATAAAATAAGCTAAATACTAAAAAAGTATAAATCAATTGAACCAGTGAACTATGACAAAGTAGCCAGTAGTGTCAGCGCTGTTATTGGTGTCAGATAGTTCGGTGCTACTGGATAAAATGCGATCGACCGCTAAATTGCGTTAAAAAATTCTATCATCGGTCGTATATGGCGACGTGTTGGAAAAATGGCTTTTATTTTTCACACACATTTTTATTTGCATGATGGCTTTTATTTGTCACAAACATTTTTTACTATTTGCATCAACTATCTTTGCAAAAATTGGTAAATTTCGCTGAAAACATATTGTTATACCTCGTATGCGAACTACTTATAAATAAACAGAGGATGTGTCATCCTTTGAGGAGGATGGATGAAGGGTGAAGAGGATCATCTGCCTTATTAACGGCAAACAATGGGTTTCTAAATATAGCCTGTCTCCAACGTTGTCTAATCGTGCCAATACGACAGGCTTCCAGAGATTTCCATTCTTATTTATTAAAAGATATAAGTTCGCCGACAGCTATCTGAGTGGAGTTCCGACACATATGGAAGTATTAATATAACCTATAATATATCGTATTCTTATTAAGATTACATGTATGATTAGCTTAGCTCAAGTGGTTAGTTTAGATTGATCAACGTTGTATCCAAAATAAGGTTTGGCCACTCTGGCACCCTTGAGCTTGTTGCCATTCGGCTGAGTGTCTGAAACGCTTGGCCTAAAAGCCCGGTGAAGCTGCGAAGGTCCGTCAGGTGGTTAATCGGTTCGAAACAAAAATCCTAGTGAACATTTATTCTGGCGATAGAACAAAATACAAAAAGAAATAAGAAAACGAACTTCAGGAGGATTGCGACTCTTGGGGTTGCAAGTGTGGTGGCCCGATAATGACTGACGAAAAGTAAAATTTAGCTTATCCACAGGATGACAATATAATTGGTTATCACGAAATGAAATATGTATTGGTAAAGTACACTTTAAGTTACGCAGATATATATAGTTTCCATAAAGTATGAAATAATGTTAGGTATGATCTACAACATACAAGGAAAATATGAATGACGGAAAAACAAACATAAAAAATAAAAATATAAATCGCTGAGTAATATATATTAACAAAATGTATACGGTCGGATGTAGAAACAGTGCATTTAGTCACAGGGCGTGTGGTCCCAAGATAGCCGGCACGCATCGTCGCGTCGGGGCTGTTCTTACAAAGATGTTACAATTTACTGGAAGTGACATTTATGTTATATATTTCGCTATATATCTGTACGATTATAAACATATTTTGCTTTATATAGTACGTATAAACACCACTAAACATATGAAATATATGCGCCTGATATGGGCGGCAGTATAAAGGTATAACGTCAATCATAGATGATGACATCCCCTTTTCTTTTATTCGATCAATCACTCAAGATCAATCAAGTATCTATATATTAATACGTGAAGCAAAAGAATGGTACCCCTTTTTAACCGATTTCTCGTGAACGGGTGAACTTGAAATTTGGCGTAGTTAAAGTTTATATGGCGGAGAAGTGCAGAAAGCTATTTATTTTACATAAAATGCATTAGAAGTACATTAAATTAATTAAAATAAGCATTACTCGCACTAATGCTAGAATTTTACACGACATATACACACATGTAAATGAAAAAGACAGTTTGACAGATCCTTCACTTTCCTCTTACGTTTCAATTATCTACCTTTTCAATATTTTTAACATAACTGATGTTGCGTCCCTTACATGCCCTTTAAATGAACTGGTCAAATTGTAGGTTAATTTTATCATAATATATTGTATAAATTTATAATATTCATTAATAGATAATGTATCTTTATTAAATTTATATGTATGACATTGCTTGATGTTGTCATAAATCATTTTTTGTGAAATTGTCAATATTACTAAAGTCAATGTCAATATTTTAATGTTTAGTAATTTTTCGTGATGTACTCATTTCAAATAATGATTCAATGAAAAACGAGCCAAAAAATACTTTGTAAAATCAAAATAAGAAAATATGTTTGCTAATGTAAGTAATCTATGACTTAGATCTCCGCCGTTACAATGATTCAGGTTAACCTGATGTAGCAATAATATTTAGTACAATTGATGATGAATTTTGAATAAGAATGAATTCATTTTCAATAGCTTATGATAGAATTAAAAACGTCTTTGTTTTGGATTAACCATATGATTCTATTGTGTATCCATTACTTTTCCAAAAGATGATACGGGCCATATCACTATTCTTTACAATGTACCGACTACATATAATTCAATATTACCCAGAAAGACCCATGGTGTTGTGTAAAATTAATTGAAAATCGTGTCATGAATTGCGATATATTTCTTTATTTTCGTATAGTTATGTTTCTTCGAATTTGACAGCTTTACCACCTTACATAATCGCCTGTTTTTTTGTTTCAAATTTAAAATTAGTTTCAATTCTTATTTAGACACAGATTGGTTTTGTTCATATAAGTAAAAAAAATGGTAAACAACTGAGTAGCCATGATGAAAACCTTTAATTATGTAAGTATACCCTTGACAAAAGAACCCTAATAAAGTTCAAACTTTAAGAGATAAATGAACTATGGTCAAATGTCGACCACCGGGCGCCCACTAGTTCAAAATAAAAGCGTATAAATATACTGAATATCTCAAATCGACCGTATATCGTGGCGGGGCGTCTGACGTTCGTTTCAAACATATGTATTAATTAACACGTAGGTGTCCTGAGCGGCACTCTAGGACGCTGCACGCCTCGTCTAACGCAGATTCACACAGGACGTACACTTAGAGATGTGAACAGGTCAACGCATCACCCGAAAATGATCCCCGCTCCGTTGTTTTTTTTTTCGAACTGGCTACTTCTTATTGTCTTAATAGGCCTTACTTCTTATTGTTTTAACAGGCCTTTTCACCTTCACCGGACTACAATCCCCGCTCCTATTTCGCTATGCGCTTAATCGGCTTGTTTCGCATTAGAGAGTAAGGCGTAATTTTTATGCCGATGCGAAACATTTTTTGAATATTCAATAATATTTTGCTCAAATAATAAAAGTTCCATTTAAATGTATAAAAATGGACGTTACTAACAAAATAATTATTATGTTAAAGTAATAAACTACTCGTACACTGTTTGACTAATTGTCATGAAAATTTACGTGTTTTCCACGAAGAAAGATTTTATATTATTAATTTTACTGTTACTCGCTAGTATAGATATACCATTAAACTATTTTTATTGTGTTTTATACTTTTATGTCGCAATGTGAGGTAGATGGAGTAAAGGTTGCTTTTTAATAGAATTAATGTTTAAGTTGTACGGAAAATGAATCTCGAAACATCACAAATCGGGTAAAAACGTCTATGTATAGATTGTTTATTATGATTTGACTACTCAATTTAAACGGAAAATTAGTTATAAAATGCATAGAGTACATTTAGTGTTTTAAAAATACCATTTTAAAATAGTAAAATTAAAGAATAATAACAGGTCATTTCGCATACATATCGGTTACTAATACTTTACCTATATAATTTGTTATACATACACGATAAATATCCCATCACGGGCAAGGCTCGGACCTTCAGTTATTTATAAGATCCTTTGGTTAAAGGGTTACAGTACATAGTTTCGCTTTCAAAGATCCTTGTGGCTTTGAGGTTCGCACATAAAGAGGATAAAAACTCCGACCTACATCGAATGAACGATACTAAGTTGCTCTGGCGTAGATTAATACATTTGTATTTGTAGTAAGCTAATTTAAATAGTAATATTTCTTTAGAATAATAGCAGAATTTAATGTATTTGGAAATAAAATCGGTGTCTCGTCTTAATATATTAGAAAGGATATTTTAAAAGTTTTTTCATTGGTATTTTTATATAATTTATACACATAGAATGTACATATTCCAAATGTTATATTCTTATAGCGTAATGCCTTTTTATGTTTCACTTAACACGTTCACGCCGGCGCGTACCACCGGTGGTACGTATTCGATTGTACTATTTTTAATAAATAAACGTTAAAATCTCATTATTTCTAATAGCACAATCGAATACGTACCACCGGTGGCACGCGCCGCCAGAAAAGACAGTTTAGTGCGGGCCACCGGTGGTACGCGCCGGCGTGAACGTGTTAAAGTACTCAATAACATAAGAAGGGGACAATACTCTGGCCGGGAGACGGTTTCGAAACTTCACGGTACGGCAAAAGCATGAATTTGTTTTAAACTACTCGCTATGAAGATTAATGCGTGTGTTTCTGTCATGGAAGGTAGAAAAGAACACTAGTTTTAATGTTTTCAAATAGCTCACTATGATAGAGACAGTAGAATACGCGCAATGAATCTATGTCCCTCCACGGCAGAAATGATTTGATCTTGTTGTTACATTTCAGTAACTCTGGGTCTGGAGTTACTATTTTGTAGTTGAATCTATATTAATATAAAATAATTAACTGTCAAATATTATATATGTGACTATGTAAACTTGAATACTCTCAAAAAAGAATTATTAAAACACAAAATAGCACCTTAAAACTAAAAATATATGTATTTGTTTCTTACTGCAATTAGAGAAAGTTTATAATAACACTTTAAAATTTCGTTAAAAACAATATTACATCTCGTAAGTGTTATACATAAGAATAGTACCTTAATATTTGATATATTAGAAATTATTTACATTGATTATAGTTTATTACATAATAGAAGATAATATAAAAGCGGTCGTGTAGTTTAAAAAGAAACACAACACAAACGTATTGCAGATTGTGAAGTTAGTCTGATTTATCAAAAAAACTAGCCTCTGCTCACGACTTCATTCGCGTAAATTATTTACTTTAGGATAACGCTAACACGCAGCGGAAGTTCTCAAGAGGAAAAAATCCTGATTTTGAAACATTTTTCATTGGTGCTCTGCTCCTATTGGTGTTAGCGTGATAATATATAGCCTATAACCATCATCAATAAATGAGCTATATAACATTGAGAGATTTTTTTAAATCGGACCATTGGTTCCTGAGATTACCCCCTACAACGTCACAAACTCACTACGTCACAAACTTTACCTCTTTATAATACCAGTATAGATTATGTTCTATAAACAGTGTTCATATTCACATACACAAGTGTTTTAATAAATCCATTATCTGAAGCGTGTCACTATATAACTAACATATATATTAAGTAATCATTCAATTTCTTAAAAATAATAGAAACTGGACATCCAGTGTGACTTTATGTTCGTACATTAATATTTGCAGTCAGTTTACACAGTGGTGCAGTTGGTACGTAATTAAAATGCCGTATTATGTGTCCAGACATGTTGTTTCAGTCGTGCTGTGGCAACATCCGTTTGGGACGGTGTAGATATATAAATTAATTCTGTTTAACGTATATAGGTATACTGAGCCAGAATTTTGACCTGCTGTACTTCGAGATAGCAAAATATGATTTTTTTTTTAATACTTTGTAGGTTCTACTGTTTGGCTGCAATCTCATCTAATGGTTAATGGCGGTGTTGACTAAGTTGGCTAATAGGTGAGACAGAGAAGAGGAAGGATCTCAAGTGTAGTAGCCAGAACACACCAACAGATGTTTTGAGACAAATTTTCAACCTGGGAGTGTTAGACAGACAGGCAGATTTAGCAAAAATCTTACCCGTTCCTTTCCATCATTTCCCAATACCGTCAATTTGACATATAATTTATAACAAAGCAAAATTAATTTTATATACAATCAAAGAAAGTGTTTTAATGAAAAATTATAAAAAGCACTATGTCGATGTTAATTATTTTCTGTTTAACTCTGATTTTTATTCAGCATTGCCTCTTATTTCTATTAGGTTAAAAAAGTGGAGGCAGTCATAAATTGAAACCATTAATATTAGTCTGGTTTTCACGTCTGTTGACACTCCGAGCAATAAGTAAATACGTTCTTATACAATTTATTAATCAAAACAAGGATTGATCGCAAAAGCTTCATACAAAATATAATTATTACGTGTTCACAGGCCGCCACACTGCGCGTCACCGGTATAAGGCAAGCTCAATACATCAAGACTAACGAGCATGTCGAAGTCATTGGTGACGGGAATCTATAAGTTTTTCCACTACTAAATGAATTTATTTGTAAATGGTTGAAAACGGGTAAAAAAGTTTTCACGTCTATCTGACTGTTCGTGATAAATTCAAAAACTACTGAATAGATTTTCATACGGTTTTCACCAGTAGATATAGTAGATACGGTTTTTTATTTCGTTTTTATTTTCATTTAATTCCCGTTGTTTTCAAAATACTACGATTCACGCACTAATTATTATAAAGTGTTTGCACTCACCTAGAAACCTTCATGGTGTATAGCTAACCTCTTTACAAAGTATTCACAATGGGCAGTGTAGAACATATATACTATGTTCTATGTTCTATTCTATGTTTCTTAATGCCCAGTGAAGGAAGCAAACCATAGCCAGTTATTGAAAATACATGGATCAAGTAGTTATTGTACAAATTTGCAATTTACTGGTTTTTTCCATTTAGTTAGTCGTCACATATACATACAACAGTGTATTGTGTAGGTATATATCGTCTATTTCACTACATCCTCAGTAAAACGGAGCCAATAACATACAGTTCCTTCATAGCCGTCTTATGTCACTTTGATGTTCCGAACAGATGACGTCTTTAATGGGTGTTCGACGGAATTTGTGTGGAACGAATAACGAGATTGTTT
The DNA here is from genome assembly GCA_014332785.1 of Antheraea mylitta. NCBI lineage: Eukaryota > Metazoa > Arthropoda > Insecta > Lepidoptera > Saturniidae > Antheraea > Antheraea mylitta. The sequence goes on from JACEII010000008.1 coordinate 3,035,246, forward strand.
CGCGTAGTCGAGTTAATTTTACTTCTATAGACTTCTGTATACAAAGTGATTATGTTTTTTTATTTAAATTTAACAATAATAGGAATTCACAAATTATGGTGCACTGATATTAAGTCCTATTATTGTGCTAAAACATCACAAGTTACATATTCCTACATATTTTCGAGTTTTGTGTATTGAAAATAATCGTAAGTTCAGAGTTTGGGTGTTAAATATATATGTATGGTAAGCTGCCAATATATATAAACTATGTTTAATTTGAAAATTCATAATATTATGTAAAATGTATACAGTTTTATCAAAATAACTCATGAAAACATCAAAAATCACAACATCAAAAAAAATATGAGCCACGTACAAAACATTTTAGTCGCCTTTTCTGTTACCGAACGATTTAGGAACGTAACACAGCGAGACTTAACGTAAAGTGACCGGTGCTCTGTGGTACATCCGGAGACTCGATCTCCATAGAGACCTAGAGATCCCTTCTATCTGTGCGTACGTAAAATCGCTTACGATTAGTTATTTTGAAAAAGCCGCAAATCATCCCAGTCCGTTAGTGGTATCCGCCGCAAACTATGAACCCGTACCTAACGCTGCGCGTTATAAAAGACGTCCGTGACACATTTTTACCGACCCTCCTGATTCAATCACGTCAGCAAACGATCAGTACCAGCCTGTCCCTCGAAACAGAGCGTGTTCATGCCCCCGCCCGCGTAACCACAGATCACGCCGCCGTGGTCTGGGGGTTAATTTCGCTCCCGCACACCCGATTAGGCCTCCCACGGCAGCGGCTCAAGCCTAGGTTCGATCCCTCGGTAGGGAGCCCTTGAGTGCGTTGCTTGCGCGATACGGTGACACACAAATATACATCACTGCTACAACACTACACGATCACCCCCACACACTTGCACGCCGACACGCTTACACATGAAAGTGGAAGGGTTTACTTTTTTTTCCTCCTTATCGAGCTGAAAAACTCTTAATTTTCCGTTAATAAATATATTAAGGAGTTATTGAGGCGTGTATGCTTGGTATACATGTACGTTTCAATAACCCATACATGTATGAATAGTTAGCTAGATTAGCTAAGATAGGTCGCGATTTTGCATGCAACAGCCAAGCCGAGGTGTGCCATGCACCCTTGAGCTGGTTGCCAAAATAAAATCGGCTGAGTGCCTTAAGCGCTCGCCTTAATAGTCCGGTGAAGCTGTTAAAACCTTGCTGGGTCAATAGCGTAGTCATTTCGAAAAAAAAAAAAAACACAGCGAGACAATTAATCTTTGTTAAGTCCAGTATTAGGGTCCATAAAACTTATTTTAAAGTTATTCTTATATTACCTAAATCAATTGTTTTCTTTAAAATTAATTTTATTCAAGGTATTCCAGAAATATAATTAAATAAAATAGTAAATTACATTCCATCTAATTTGTATTATGTCCGTATCAATCAAAATTATAAAACACTTTACATGATTGATGTTTCTATCTCTTTTTAAATAGCTTGTCTGCAATATCTATATAGGCCTTTACCCGTGTACACATCTATCTACATACGTTAAGTATACATAGGTACAAATTGCTTTCCATAGATCTATAATAATCATATCGTAATGAGAAGTTTGTTACCTCTTTTATAATGCACAGTTTTACGGTAAAACTTATCTGAGTACGAACAAAAAAGTTAGCGATATCTTATCTTTGCCGTACCGTGAAGCTTTGAAAATATCTCGTGGCCAATTTGTTCACACCCTTTTAAATGAAGAATTATTTAGGCTTGATGATATCTCTTGGTTTGGTTACTAGCGACGAATTATTTGCCTTTCAGTGGTCGACGTTGTTTTTGTGTTTCTCTGTGCTCATTATTAGCCATAGTGGTATCACTTTGTAATAGTATTAACCCTACCGTTGTACGCAAATCACGCAAAAAATACTGCGTAGACCTCGAACAATTCTTTTTGGTGTTACTTCTTAGAAACTAGTTCCTTATACCGCTTGATAGGTATGTCGCTCACAATATTTACACAAGTTATTTGGTACTATACTCGTTTTACCATTAATCAAAACAATATAAAAAATATTTGAACTAACTAACATAAAATATCATGATCTTGGACACGGTCCGGTTACAGAGAGGTTTTCTCCACGAACGATCCGATTGTATAATGAGCTTCCTGCTGAAATTTTTCCTGGGGACTACAGTATCGAGTATTTCAAGGGGAAAACAAATGCGGTGATCGCTTTACATCAGGCGGACCGTATGCTTGTATGCTACTGACGTGCTATAAAAAACGTAATCGTATAAATACAAGTCGTGATTCTTTTTAACAATTAAGAACTCTAAGAGTCATTACGATTTTGAGTGGTAACTGCTACCTATTGCCCATAGCAACACTTGGGATCTTTACTAACATCACAAGATGGAATATATACCGGAAACATGAAAAAATGCTAATAGGATCATCCATCTAAAATCCCTAAACGTTTCATTTCACGTTCCGAGGTTAGAATGAAGAATAAATCTCTGATAACGACCACTTGGCCCCATCAAAGCTTTGCTGAATTACCTCCTCATAGTCGAGATGAAATGAGGCTTTCCTGTATCGAGGGTGAAAAGTTATTAAAGATCCTTTTAGATTTTATACAGATGCAAAGATAAGATATACTTATAATTTTAATTTATTGCGTTATAAATTATTATATTATTACCATAACGCCGGTTGATGTGATACAGTTTAATTGCAGTGTCGACATGATAAGCCTTGAAAAGTGTTTAAGTCTCAAAGTGTCATAGGTCTTTTCTCCGTTCAGTTCTATGTTAAGCTCGAAAATTCATTCATATTGGGTTATTGATTTTAAATTTATGCATTTTGATATGCATACTAATGATGTAACAATATAGTATAAGAAGTGTTGTAAACGCATGTAGATTATTAGTGTAAGCCCAATTATTACATTAGTTCTTCGTAACATAGACGTGCTGTCTTTTGGTATTTTAGAAAAGTTAGTTAAAATATTTATTGAAAGAGTTACTTCTTAATGTACGGCGTTATATATGCATAAATTTATGAGCACATGGTATTTATGAATTTTATAACCTGATATTTACTATACATCGTTACTCGTACACTTCGCAAGCTGTGTATAACATTTTTTTCTTTGGCATGATATGATTACTGCAACTGCCAGTGTCTATATAACTTTAGTAATCTATACTAATATTATAAAGTTTGTGAGTTTGTGACGTTGTGAGTTTGTAACGTTGTAGGGGGTAATCTCAGGAACTACTGGTCCGATTTGAATAATTTTTTCAATGTTATATAAAGCTATATATCATCACGCTAAGACCAATAGGAGCGGAGCACAGATAAAAATGTTTCAAAATGGGGATGCTTTTTCCTTTTGAGAACTACTGCGGGTTAGTGTATTTATTCCACGCGAACGAAGTCACGGGCAGGGGCTAGTATAATATAACATGTGTTACTTCACGTGTAACAGATTGCGCTCTATAATATATATCTATTTCGAAATACATAGGTATATATGTTTTTTTTTATGGATCGTTATGTCCAAATTCCAAAATGATCAGTGATGAACATTGATATTTGTATGGGTTTTTTTGTATTTAATAAATGGCCAAAATTAAAAGTTATAACTTAACTGTTTGAATATATATTCATAGGTAGTGCAAATGTTTATGTTAAAAACCTCATATTGTCTTATTATAATATATAGTGTAATCTTTCGTGAGATTCGTGAAGTTCGTTTTAAATATGTAATAATATGTGCGAGCATGTACATTGTACAAGGATGACTCGACGGTAAAATAAACGCTCGTCGCAACGATCTTGTACTCCCACCATTATCAAGGCTCCAGACAATGCGCGGTTTTGATCATTAACATTTACCAGAATATTGCGTACAATGTTGTGCGAGCAACAGGTGTGAATCGAGGGAGACCACTGGGGCCCAAACTATAATGTAGTTTTTAAAGTTTATTTAATAATATAAAATAATTATTTTAGATGTTACTGTTTTTTCACGTTTTGTATAAATTGGCTAGTTACATAGTTAAAAATAAATTGCTGGATATGTTATCATATCAGTACAGAACAGCTGCTTCAGTTTGACTGTTTATTTTCTTTTTTAGGACAATATTGGTATTATAGAAAATATAGGAAAAACCTTTTGAAAAAGTGGAAACTGTGTGAGTGAGAAGGACAGAAGTCAACAGAGAGAATCACAAAGATATGGACGGATTGACGTTCATGTGTTCGATTCCTATTTTATATCATTACATGATGATACTGTAAAGGGAAGATTTCTGTAATATATATATTTCTGGCCAGATAGTTTGTTATTTGCTTACTCGCTGGATTTGACAAAACGTATGTGCAACTATAATCCACTGATTTTAATTCTGTAGATGTAAACTGTAAATGTATTTGGAAAACATGTTTTGTATCTATACTTAGTTTACATCATTTTATTTTTTGTAAAGCAAGATTTTAGTTTCATATATTTCACAATAATGATTGTCTGAAAAAAACGACCAGCTTTTTGTAAGATAAATTGGCCTCTCCATATCCCTGGCTACGTGTCTGTAGATATTCTCAGCTCTTTGTACGGTATCAGATATGTTGTATATAAGTCGTTAAAATAAAGTAAATGCTTCTGAATTAATTTAGTAACAACATTTAATTGCCTGTAGTCAGAGTGTTAACGTGTAAGATTGTGAATAATGAAATTATCCTATTAAAAATGAAACTTCGCAAGTAAAGAATAATATACTGCGTTTTTAAATGTAATTAAATCACATATATTGTTTGAAGAAAAACATCATGATGAAACCATAGCGTGGTGTTAAGGGTTTTTTTTTAATCCGCATGGGTAACTACCATTCTCGTGTTGAAAATCTGTCGTCAAGCACCTGCTGCGTGTTCCAGCAGCTACACTTAAGGGTTTCCTCTAGGTTTGGTGTGTTATCTATCTTAGGCCTCATCGCCATTTACCATTAGGTGTAATTGTGATCAAACTCTAAAACTTATAAAGCATAAAATATGGTTATAATCATTACATAGTGCAGCGGCGGTTGCGTGGCACGCTACTTATTTGTCGTAGAATTTAATGAAAGAATTTTCACTTTGTTACAATTTTAATATGTATAACAAATACTGTGAGTGCCCGGGAGTCGAATGTCGTTATGCGAGAGTGAAGTTCGTGCGGGTACAACTTCAGACCGGTTGACGTTTCGTTCCGAAACACATAGTATAAAACAAAGTCCTCTACCACGTATGTCTGTCTGTCTGTTCGCGATAAATTCAAAAACTACTTATCGGATTTTTCTCCGCTTTGCACCAATTGATAAAATGATTCATGAGGAAGGTTTAGGTATATAATTTCTCAAGGTTTTTATTTTATTATAAGGGAGGGACAATGTACGCCGGGTCCGCTATTTCAATATACAAGGTTGTTACCTCGTGGTAGATAAACTATAATCTTTTGTCCAATTATAGTTGTTAACGTCTATACACTAGTGTTCTTAAAAAGATTCCCAATTTCAGTAGACATTAACGCGTCAGTAACGTTTTTGTAATCAGTTACGATATCTATACTGATAGAGTTTGAGACATTCCCATAAAATACAAGATAGCAGGTGAGATTATTTAATAAAATATACCTCTTATTATTAGAATGAGTTTATACATCAAACTAATTTCTTTATTTTTTATTCGCAGGTACGTACATTTAATGCTGATGCTAACTAGGTATATGCTGCTTTCTCAAAGGTGATCTTTTATATCATATCAAATTATAAACAAAAGGAAACCCATATTTTAAGGAACATGACGCGGCTGATTATATTTATTTTAAGGATATTGCTAATGAGTATCTATATCATTAGTAGTACTGTTTAATAAAATGTTTACTTCATTAACTTTATGTTCCCTTAAGTATAGACAGAATAATCTATCAACTGTACAGTGCCTTGAAATTATTAAATACAATACGAGACCTCTTATTAGATTAATATTTTACAAAATAGTTACATAAATATTTTAAGGGTGAATACTTTCAAATAGTCTCATTAGTAAATATTGGTCTTTCCATTAACAAATCTTGTAGCGAAATTTCGTAGGCACTGAAAATGTTTTCATAAAATTGGTTGGCATGATATTGAGCTATTCGTCTATTTGTCGTATACACACCAAATGCAAATTTAACACTTATACGGTTTTGCACTGGATGCCGTTGACAGAACTGGACCAAAAAATGGGACCACACGGGAAGCACTAGCTTTCAAATAAAAAAAGAATCTTCAAATCGGTTCAGCCAGTCCAAAGTTATGAGGTAACAAACAAAAAAAAAAAAACATACAGTCGAATTGATAACCTCCTCCTTTTTTTGAAGTCGGTTAAAAACTATATCTAATTTAATCGACTGTAGTGAACTACTTATTAAATAATAATATACTAATAATACAAGAATAATTAGCAGTAAATATTATTAATAGACGAACTAAAATAATATGTCTGTTCCCTTAGACATAATCCATACCAATAATCTCTGTTGTACTTCTGGTTTATGCTTCAGTATTAAAATATTTCATTGTTTCTATAAATTTCATCGTCTCTATAGTTTAAATATTAACCTCTCTTATCTATACTTACATTCATAGGAATAAAATTGAACGTAACCGTAATGATTTTTTCGGGCTTAACTTAGTAACGACTAAACTATTTTAGATCAGACTTTAACTGACAGAAAGAAGATCTCTCAGGCTATAATTTAATCATAAGTAGTAAAAAGTTCATACACACAACTTAAAATCCATAAAAGGGATGTAGGTGACACGTAGTAATCACAAAACTACAAATAGAGTCAATGAAAGACAGCCCTCAAAAAATAATATAGTTTCTATGAAGCAATAGAACCATTTACATGAAAACGAAGTCGCGGGCACTAGCTAGTGAAGAAATAAAAGATAATCGATTGTTCTTATTTGATATATTTAAGGTAATAATAATTTCAGTCAAATGCAAGGCGGTGAGAACGTTTATTTGTGTAACGTTTTTTTTTTGAGGTGTGCGAATATTCGGATTATTCAATAGCGAATCAAACATTGGAACTATTCGATTTATTTTAACAATTCGAATATTTCAAATTATTTTAAAGATTTTAAGTAATCAGATATTTATAAATATTAAATAGTTATTAATATACACAATTAGTTCAGTAGATTCGTCTGTTAGTTAAAGAAATTTTAATTGAACTGAACATTTGTAATAAATAACAAAGTTCATAATTTATTTTATAGAATTATTTAAGTTCAGTTTTTATGCAAAAAAATAATAATTGGGAATTGAGGTACATATTAAAGTTCTTTTTAAGAGCATTTAAATCTTGATTTTTAAATTATAATTGTTTTTTGTTTTGTTGATTCATTAAAACCGAATTGCCACATCATTATTCGATTCGATTCGGTAGTTATTCGCACTTCCCTAGTTTTTTCTATCGAAATTTCAATAATTTCGTTAACGTAAATCGTGTTTCAGGCATTTGTTTTTTGTTGTTGGTTTCCCAGTTTCTCGGCGTGTACGTATTCTTTTCGTATGCGATCTTTTTATTGACTAGCGTGATCATAGGTAAAATGTCGAGCTCTTCACTGTGGTTTTCCAGAACTTTACACAGCGCCTGAATTAGCCAGGATCCATTAGAGTCTCTGTATGAAAGGTAATCTGAAAATAAAAAGATTTCATTTGTTTTTTTTTACCTTTTAAAATATTACGTTGCTTTTGAATGACTTTGAAATTGTCATGCTAGAATATATGTCAATTGGGTGTTGTCGGAAGCAATTAAAGAACTCAATCACACAAACAAGCGTTTATCAAATGAGAACATACGGGCAAGTAACGTCAGGGTTTTGAATGCGCAAAACGTTTAATTGTTGAACGAAATCGCGTCCAACCTTTGGTGAATAGGTTTCTTTGAAAGACGAAACCAAAACAGCACTTGAACACATTTAAAAATCCCGGGTCATAAGAGCCAACACCTGTTTAATCAATATGAAACTATAAGTACACGTCTTATTAGTATATTATCATAGTTTATGAGTTGAATAAATAAGACCTGTGCAGTTATTATGTCAATTAAATGTGTATGTATTGTTTGTAAAAGGCCGTCCATAAAATACGTTCGCACCCGCCGGAGCACGATGAGGTGTCGCTTACGGTGGCAAGAGATGTTGGGAGTGTTTAAGGAAACGTGAAGTCCGCAGCGAATTAGATAATTTTGGATATTTTTCTTACGTTTATTTTTGTTACCATAGAAAGTCATATGAAATATTTTTAAATATCTGAATATTTGTATGTATATATTTATTATTCGCGACGCAATATTGCAGGAGAAAAGAAACGAGAGCTAAAAATGTAAAATATTGTGTGACTTATTTTATGATAGGCCCTTAAAAATTACAGATTATTTTATTCCTAACTCATTCTTTATCGTTTTTTGTGTTATGATAAACAATTTTTATAATATATACATAAGAGATATATTACATCAAGATACAGAAATGGTAGTTACGGTCACCACACAAAAGTCACTGATGTGCAGAAATGAAACCCGCGACCTTTTAACTCAATAGTAATGCATACTACCACCGCGTGACGATGTTTGAGTAACAGTATTTTGAATGAGTAATCATTTCGTATATTACAAGGTAATTGTCACCTTAATTAAATATATATTTCCAATAAAGTATTTAGCTAACCTTCTACACTTGAATGCAACACAAGAAAGTCTGCATGTGATGGGATTTGTAATACAGAACTACACTCTCCGTCAAATTGAACCGACCTTCCCGCGTCCATGGCTCCACCTCGACAAGCCTATAAATCGAATTGTCATAAAACATCTTATTAGTATAGAACATATTTTAGAAATATGAGCAAAATGAGTAAATTATTATATGGATCGACCAAAAGTGAATTGTTTGACTGAACGATTCAAGCGTTTCCATGATAAAAAACACAGTATGTGGTTGTTCAAAAAAAATAAGGTTAGATATGATATTGCTTATCGTATTTTTAACAAATAATAGTCATTCACTTAAGGCAATTTTATAATTCAGCTTAAGGTGTTTGTTGCATATGGTAGGGCTTTGAAATTCTCATCGGCAACTTTTTTGTGGGACGAAAAATAGTGGTAGAAAACAATGTGTCGCTAAAGTGTTGAAAACACCGTTTCTCGTCCTATCACCGAAGTTATACAATGTCGATCGCGGTTAGTACTTGAATGGCTAATCACTTGGGAAAACCGCGTGATGTTGGTTATTTGTTGTATTTTTTAAATCAAAATGTTTCCTTGTAATACAAAAGTTTCACTTTAATCGTGTGTCCTTACGACACAGTCTTTTCAATTTTTATTGAACTTTGTGGAAATCCATGATTAAATACCAAAGTGGGACGCTACTTTGCACTTCCGCGTATAGATATAAAGCGCTAATGAAGGATTTTTGGTAAATCAACTCCTAAAAGATGAAACTTTGTATAAAAATCTGTCATTCTTCCATTAATCAGTTAGTCATTATTATGATAATCATTACATAATATAAAACAAAGTCCTTTGCCGCGTCTGTCTGCTGAATCGCGATAAAATCAAAAATTACTGAATGGATTTTCATTCGGTTTTCACCAGTAGATAAAGTGATTCATGGGTAAGGTATTATGGTATACAATTTGTGAAGGTTTTTTTATCATCAGGGCAGGACAACGTTCGCGGGACGACTAGTTTTATATATACAGTATAGATATAAAAATATAGAATCAAAAATAATTACTGACTAGAAAACACGTGCAAAACCAATGGGAAATGGCTAGTCATTTAAATTTATTGATAATACCTGAATAATGAAAATCTTCGGTTTGGCAACAAGACCGTAGTGACCATTTTCGAAAATCGAGGTAATGTCGCTGAACTGATACGGTCTGTCCGCTGCGTACAGCTCGCCGCCTTTGTCACCGTGTGTCAAAATAACAACACAAACGCAAGATGTATTCGCATGATCCATAAGGCAGACTGTAAAATATAAATTAAATATTATCTAGGCTGTTCCGTCATCTTCAATCGAAAGTCATTTAATAAATGAACATAGAAAAAGTTGTTTATTTTATTTTTAACCCGCCTGCTTAGCCTGGTAGACGTAGTCCCGTCCTAAACAATCATGACAAATTATATTCCTATTAGTAAAAACCGCATGAAAATTCGTTCAGTAGTTTTTGAGTTTATCACAGGCAGACAGACGTGGCCGAGGATTTTCTTTTATAATATGTAGTTTTTCATATAAGATTTATCATAAATGGGCCATGTAATGTATTGCATAGATCGTAATGGCAATCTCTACGCAGGAGGTAGGTATATGAATTCTTTATAATTCCCTTAATTTTTTTCTTGTTAATGAGGTGGAATGTACGAAAGCAATTATTAATATAGATGTACCCTTTTTAGGGCTAACAATATATGAATATCCTATATATCTCAAATTGCATTCGTTCAATGATTCATTTTCTTTCAGTTGCCTCATTGTATTTAGATTATACGACACACTGTACTGTTTGCGTAGAAATGCAGGTAAGGAAAAATATACTTTTATAACAATATATAAATGATATAACGATATTAGTAATATTATACTTACACTTTGAAACTTCATTAATAATATCTTCGTGTTGTAAATCCTGATGGACTGTCACTTTGAATTTGAGATTCCCGAATACTTTTTCCAAACGCGTTACATCTTCAAAAGTACCCGATCTAGTGGACGGTTGCTGGTATCTGAAGTTGACACAATATCTATATTCATTATTATATCCTCCTAAGGTAACTAGAACGGCTATGTCAGTTAAAAAATACTCAAGACAAATTGTGAGTAGAATTATCTTCTTTGCTTTTAGTTGCGGTTCAAAAGACTTGGTTCAAAATATTTCGGTTATATAATCTCTATGGAAAATGTCATCATCAAAATTTGATATTTCATGCACCATCGCAACGTTCAATGTGGGATCTTAGTTTGAATCACTAAAAACCGTGTATGCAGATTCCATTCATGGATCAAATATAAAACACATGTTAAAGTTATTACAGTGCGGTCGCGTACGCGTACTCGTGCATCATACTGGCGCTGGAAAGGCTAAGTGACTAACTAGCCATTCACGTACTTTGCACGTTATTTAGTTAACCTTTCCACCCTTGATATGGGTCTCAATACTTTATTTGAAATAAATAAATATATACATTTGAAAGAGGACCGCGATACATCGATTACTATGGTATTCTACTAAGCTACTCATGAACGAGATCAATAATGTTTGATTGTATAATTGTAGATCTAACTGAGAAATTAATTGTCCTTCGAAGACCTTAACTTGTGTAAGTGGTAGAGCCAAGCTGAAGCTATTACTGGTTTCAGCATGAATGGGTCCGCTCGCCCGGAGTAGTACCACCCGACCCACAGAAAACCGACATGAAATAACAGTGATTACATTGTTGCGTTTCGTTCGATCATTAAGAGCGCCGGAGATCTACCTACCCTCCCCTTCCCCTTCCTTCTTCCCTTCCTCTCCCTCCCCCCCCCCAACGCAGGTTGGCAACACACTTGCAACTCCTCTGTTGTTGCAAGTGTCCTGGACGGTGGTGATCACTTAACATCAGGTGACCCATCTATTCGTTTACCTCCTACGATATAAAAAAACTGAAAATATCCTAAAAACCTGGAACAGTTCGAACGAAACTGTTAATTGGTTACAAAGTTAGCAGAAATTTTTGTGACGTTATAATCGGTTAACAATACACATTTCCTAGAGTGGGTTGAATCTAGAAATCGAGTGTCAAATAAGCATATATTGGAAATGTTAAAATTATTGTGTTCCTTTTTCGGTAGATAGTAGACTGGCATATACGATATCTGTTAATCTGATATAAAAACATATAGATAAATAAATACATTTTCATGTGTATCGTTAGCAATCAAGATAATAAATAAAAAGTGACTTACTTGAAATATTTCGTCCTTTTGAATAAATAATGATTAAAAATAATTAGGAATTTATCAGTCATGTCATAATATAGAGAGTCTGGATCAAATTTCACGTGTTGTTGAAAACTCTCATTGTTATTGGCTTCTGGTTGATATTTGCTGTAACAAGATATTATAAACAATGGAGATATAGCTTTTAATTAGTAATGATAAAGTTCGAGGTACTTACAGTTATTAACTCCCTGATGAGAATAATTTGAAAGTATATTATGCAATATACATAATCACTCCGCCGATGAAATTGTTACCGAAACTATCATTTGAAACTGTCATTATTCATGTCCATATATGCATGAAGGCATTTGTATCATTTGACAGCGAATGACGCTTGGATTTATTGATGCCACCACAAAATTACAATCACCATAAATCGTATCATTTTCGATTAATTAAAGCGAGAGAATTGCACGATTTTTGAATTATTAATACCTCACGAATTACTAACATAAAAATTACTAGTTCCAAATAATTAGACTATCTCCATGATCTAGTAATGCAAACTATTTGGACGACTGTTCAAATCTTGATAAACAAGTTAGCGAATGAACACGCCTGTTTAAAAATCCTTTCGACAGCATTCGTGTTAAGTCGATATTATTTGTTTACTCATAATAACAATAATATACATATACAGTTAAAGAATTATAAAAGTTAATTTATTATTAAAGAAAGGTTATTTTCTCGAAGGCAAAGTCGTGAAAATAGTAAAACTAACCTTGAATTTGCCACGTTAGCGTTAAACCACTTAATGTCTGCTACAGTTTCTTCCATCTTATTAATGTTTTCTGTTACCTAATATAAATACTAATATTATCACTGATAAATGTATTCACTTTTATAAACCAAAAGTTTGTTATAAAATTTGATCACTCAATTTTTAATAGCACTTTTAAGTTCAATCTATATACTAATGTTTTTATTAACACATCCAACGATCACAAGGTATTAAAGTTGAATGACTTAATACTTAAGGAAGGCCAACCTATAAATAGTCGAACCGTAAAAACAAATTTTTATATTACGCAATAAAGAACGAGTTGCTTTGTACACATGCAGTTTGTGAGTTGAATTGATAACTTTATCGAGCGATATCCGACTGATAATGAACGCTCCTATCCTGTGTCATATGTACGCGAATTATTTTTATAAGAAATACACAATTAACCAACATTAGAGTTATTTTCGTCTATAGGAGTATTAAGGGCTCTGAAGGTCAAATAACCGGTAACATTCAAGTAACTCACAGATGTTACATTTTTGTTTTATGGATTATATGACCTTCAGAGACTTATGATTTGTTTATACACAAGAGTAAGCTAGAGCTTTCGCCAAAGAAAACAGTGATGAAACTATAATACATTAGGTTTAACGTGTTCGACATTTATCGTCATTCACTACCAATCTACAATTAACAAAAAAGGATTTATAAAAAGCATTGTTCGTTAAATAAACTTTTAACAGGTGTAGAAAAACCTGACTATTCGTTCTAATTTTGTGGAGAATTTAATTGTAAACACAATCATACTCCAGATCTTTGTTTTAACAATTGCATTTGTTGATATATAAAAACAATAGAAGATATATTTAGATTATCTTTATTTTATAATATACTTATAGAACTTATAATTCTTGATTTTTAGATAGTACTGATAATAAATTATTTGATTATTTTGGCACAGTCTATATTGCAATACTTTATATTTTTGTAGGTGGTAGTCCCACGCTGAACCTATTACTGGTTTTAGCATAAATGGGTCGACTCGCCAGTGATGCGTTTCGTTAGGTCAGTGAGAGCGCCGAAGGACCACCTTACCATCCGTCGCCCTTCCCTCCTCCTTGCCTCACCTTTCCCCAAACACAGGCTGGCAACGCAATTACGACTCCCCTGGGGTTGCAAGTGTCTATGGACGGTGGTGATCACTGAACATCAGGTGATCCGTCGGTTCGTTTGCCTCCTATGACATAAAAAAATTAAACTCACGTAGTAAAATAACCATAAATTTATGTTTTATGATTATAGTAATAAGATAGATTATTGCATAAAACTTTCACTACGTTCATGAGTAATTATTGGAAAATATGACATAATAATAATTTGTGTATCTAATCTACTTTGACAAAATCCCGAAATAATTGGGTCTTCGCATAATGTATTGTAAAAGGCGCAAATAAGTTAATATATTATAGGTAGGTTCTGGTTACATCATTAGATAAGATGTAATGTATGTTAGAACCGATTCTCATACATCTTTCTCAATTATGTCCCATCCCATGCTATGTACGATAAATCATGTGTTTATTTAATACTGTTACCAACATGATGTAATTCTTCCCACCTTCCAGGGAATTACCGACGATTACGATATCTGTGAATATACGTAATGATTTATTCCGGTATTATTGTAAAAGCATCTAGTTATGTATTATATTTGTTATGTATTATATTTGTTATTTATTACAAACTAGCTGCTTACCGCGACTACGTCTGCGTCTATAATTATCTAAATTCTTTTGTTATATCTCAAAGGAATTAGGCAATGTTTTCGACGAATGCTACCAGGTGGCTTGACTTTTTCCGACACTTTCAACATTTATTCGTATATTTCAACCATTTTACAAAAAATCTTTAGAAATGATATATCTAAACCTCCCTCATGAATCTCTCTGTATATTAATGAAAACCGTATGAAAATTCGCTCAGTAGTTTATAGGGAACACACAGACGCGGCGGTGGACTCTGTATTTATAATATGTAGTGATTTGTTTATCTATCTATCTTCTATTACTATAATAAAACTGTAACTAGGTCAAATATGGACATTAAATATTCTTGAAAATTATAATTGTGGTGGACTTTGTTATCGATATAGAAGCCAAGATAATCTATTTCCAATTTTTGTCTGTTTACAGTTTTTGAGCATTAACAATCTCACACTCTCCGTGCGAGAGATGTGCTTAAAAAGGGGTACAAAGTTTTTTTATTGACATATTTATATACTTTTTTATATAATTGTATCACAGGATAAGTGCATTTTACAGAACATTGTATTTCACTTACAAACACATACCCGTATGTGGAGAATACCGTGTTGACTTAACCGTAAGGTCGGGATATAAATCAAAAACTTCTCTCGCGACACTGAATACAGGAGATATCGAGCTTGCACGAAAGATTTATCGTGACCAAAATATTTTCGTGTTTTTGGGACAAATGGAAAAACATATCTTGTTAATCTAACAATACGAAGTTGACTGATGCCAAACTCATAGAACTCGTAAACGCCGCAAAATGATTGAAAGAAAATGTATTTTTGAGAAATTTAAACTATTTCTAGAAACATCGATGGTATGTTATTAAAATATTATGATAAAACTTTGAAGAAATTAAGGAAATGAATAGGAAGTTTCAGTAAAGTAAATGTAAGTAATGCTTGTACATTATTAATAATAGCGTGGGTATGGTATACGCATCAACAAGGATCTATGTGAGGTTCGACTGCTGGCTGCAAATTTATAGGTTAGACATCACCAATGAATTGGTACAATTTTTATGAGCGTTGTACAAGGTGTTTGTACAAGGCGATTGCTTTATTAATTTTGAATGGTGATAGTAAACTGTGAAGTCATTTATTCGCTAGGTCAATTGACTAACTATTAATTGATTTCAAAGCAACCGACAATTTAATTTGGGGTTAGTTTTAGGGTTAAATCAAGTCTATCTTAAAGAAATTGTGTTCTGGAATTTGTGGTTCAAGCTGTCAATTACTCAATTGAATATTATTATATTATCAATGCAAGAAACATTGTGGAAGTCGTTGTGAATACATAATGTTAAAAGGATAGACTATTAATTATTTTTATTTTTACATACATAAATATTTTCCCGCTCACTCGCTTCACTTCGTGTTCCGGGTTCTTCTAGTTAGTTGACTACAGTCCATAGAATATAGTCTGTAAGAGAGATAATTGTTTTATACAATAGCTTTAATGTCTTGAAAAAAGTCATGTACAAAATTTTATTGGAATATAATAATTACATTATAAATTATCGTAAAATATTTTATCTAACTGTTTTATCTAACTGTATTTAAGTGTGTGTGTGTTTAAGTATGTCTATGATATTGTTCTTCATCAATTGATCAATAATTTTGTTTATTTCATTATAAATTGTTATTAATGTCTTTTATAACTTTCAATAAAATATAGCCATATAAACTTGTGTACAGTATTTTGATATTTAATTTAATTTGAATATGCATGAGTAACATTGTTATCCGTGTGTTCGTACCGGGGAATTTTTGATTCCTACTTGATACAGCGTGTTGAACGTATTGTGTGACTCTTGTACATAAACAACTAACTTTTACTCGCGGTTACGCTTACATTAATGTGGATTTGACCTATGCCTCGAAAATAATACTATTTTTTCTAGATTATCCTATGTTACCTAGGTATTATCTAGGTGTTATTTAGGTATCCTATGTCTTTTTTGTATTCCTGGTAATGTTTATGCAATGTTAACGTGTGAAAGATTAACAAACAAACTCACATTTACATTCATAATTTTAGTTAGGTTTCTTTTCTGATGTTTGTGATAGCTCCTAAAGAACTTCCAGACGATAGCTCAGATGTATTAAATAATAACGAATACGAAGGATTACAATAGTTTATTCCGATGAAACACTATTGATATCTATTATATATATTACTCAGAACATTCATTTTTAACTTTAAGCAAATTTAAGCTTAATTCATTGTTAATTGTAATTTTATTGCTACTTTACTTTTTTATAAAGTTTTTAATTTCACAAAGTGTTGTTTTGATGTATACTGTGATTATTTGATATTTGTGTAAGATATATTTCATATTATACGTATACGTATATTTACATTTATAATTATATACATATTATGAATCCTTTTCATGTTTTAAGAAAAACAATACATATTTTCATGAAAACTTTTGAGACTCTACCAAATTGTCTTTTTCAATATAATCTGAATTATAATTAAATCGTAACTCGAATAAAATTGAATTTCTTTTTTTTGCGCATATCGTTTGACGTTTTTTGTATTATATTGTCCATTATAATATAAACATTTATTATTAAAGTAATCCAAAAGCTTGATACTAAAAATATTTTATTTTTTATATAAAAGTTATGTTTATTTTAATCTCTCAACATGCTATTTTTACTTATAAATCCGAAATAGTAAATCTTTTATTTTAACGCTAGGGTATTATTTAAAAACTTATTGTTAACCTGCAAGTGAGATATAAATTCGAACATGAAATATGCCTCAGTAAAATAAAGATAGCACTATCAAGTAAACCGTACAATTTTCCAACAATTGTACTGAAAATGTTCGAGATATATGTTCACCGTACATAACATAAGTAGCTAACCGGCTTAAACTTTTCAACAAGAAATAGTTCAGTCGGCTATATATTTACGTCCATAGACAGTACTGGGTATGTAAGCAAGATTTATTATTGCAATTGTCTACGGTAGGCTTCAGTGTTTGTACTTTTGAGATTTCATGTAGTTTGAAAGGAATGGAACTTCTCGTTTCGTGTAGTGCTGGTATCAGTTGCTTCAGAGTTATGAAATTCCTGAAACATATAGTTTCGTAATTTTGTTGTTGCACAATTTAAGTAATCCAGTTGCTTATTATCTTTGTAGTGACTCAGAATAAAGTTGTTTAGGTAATTTTTATTACATATTACCTAAATAATTTGGTGATGTCATCGTTCCATTTTCCTGTAAAAAGTTTCGTACAGATGTTTCAGGTCGTTATAAAACGCGATTCACTCTTGTTTTGGTTTTCAAATTAATTGATATAATTCATACAATATTATCCAATATAATGTAAATAATTAGACTACACTATTTTCTACACCATGAGTACTTGAGATGTTAATCCCTAAAAATACTGTATAGGGACGATGACATAATCGGTATGCGATATTTTACTGTGTTAGTTTTATTTGAACCTAAAACTGTAATAAAGTTAATATTTCATAACCCATTATCATTGTTTTAGACTCAAACTTCTAATATAAAAGTAGTCTACAAAGAAATGCTCTAGAAACAATCTAAGAAATTAATTTAGCACATACGCCAAACAAACGCATTATGTAAGTTGCAACCTTCAGTGCATAGATGCGCATCAAAGGCATAGTTTAACGGAGCAGCGTTTGATTAATTAATGTTGAGCCATCTGACGTCAGCATTTCAACGCGAAATACCGAAGTTACGAATTCCACTTCACAAAACAATTCAATTCTTGGTTTAGGTATGTTTTCATTATGAATCTCTGGAACTACATATATACCGCGAAATATTTTCTTATACATGCGAAATAGGTTGATAAATCCTTTTAGGATTTCATTATATCAGAACTCTGTTAAATTATTGCACTTTCGGCACTTATTAAATTAAGAAGATACAGCCAAAGTATAGTTGCCAAACTCGTTCAATGAGAATTTTTCGGGAACCATCGAAATTAATTTTAGTGATGCTTAAACTGCCTTGTATTTTGGTATATACTATAGGCTATTTCAAAACACCAATATAAGTAACAATGCCAAAAATTTAATACATAATACCGGTAGTCAAGGTTACCTTTAAATATATCAAAAATCTATTAACTGAGCAACGGAAACTTATAGATTTACTATATAACGCATGCATTGCCTGCAAAGAGCAATAAGTTATAGTAAGGTTCACTAGACACTGTCTGAGATATTTCCGATACCGAACTTGCTCCCCGTACAAATTCCTAAAGTCTGCTCATTTGTTACATAGTGGCACTACTTCAGAGAATTTATATGTTGGTATTTTAACAGTGTTAGCATTCATCACAAATATATGCCTAAATTATACATTACTTTGATTCTGTTTTGTTTTACGGTTGTTTGTGAAATGAATAAATCTTTACCCTGGATTTCTGAGTAGATCCATGAACATTATGAACTGTATACAGTTTTATATGTATTTTTAGAATAGTCCGTGATAACATTTTGAAAGAAAAAGAAAGTAAGAAGTAGAAAAAAATGGAATAACGCTAACAATACATTTAAATAAATAAGATAAAAGATAATCTGCTAGCATAGCCTCGATAATAGCTACTAATATAGTTATCTGCTCCAGTATAAGTTTGCAATAATGTGTATATCGGACATTCAAATCAAATACTAATAATTCAATAAAAAACAGTGCATTATAGAGAATATCAACTTAACATAATTAATTCGTTAAAACAGAAAAACGTAGGTTGAACCAAGATTACGTGAATGACTGAAATTGCAATGAGTGTGGTATTGTAAGTATAATGTGTGTATTGGTGTGTAAACAAATGTAATAAGGATATTTTAAAAGTCGTGTATTTTGAAAACTTTTGTTATTGTTTATAATGCAAAAATGATGGTTCCATATATACCAATTTATATTCTTTGAGAGAACGTTAACACAAATATAAATAAATCTTTACTGTAATTGCCTATCTATAGCAAATCGTATCGATTATCTCAAAATCCAACCATTAGAAATCAGTTGCAAAGAGACAAAATAAACCACACAGAGAGAAATAAAGGAAATTCCTAACTCGGTGACAAAACTAAATATTTCGAATTCCTGCCTTGAGCTCCGAATTAATTGAATCTAATGAAATGCACTCTCGGGATATCAATATGTTAATCGCTTGATGGATTATATGCATCTATATTAATATCACAAACCGTTACTCAATTGTGACTGTATTTTGTACAAAATTAATGAAATCAGTAATAACAATATCATTCAGAAACATATGTATCTTGTTAATTGTACATTCAACTTTCGGGAACTTTCTAGATGACATATTTTGATGATATCC